>JARFIW010000090.1:8060011-8759509 GCA_036346225.1 Platerodrilus igneus
AGATTTCTTTCTTTAGCTTTGGAGTAACCACTAGTACCAAATCGTCTGCAAATGCTACAGTTTTAGCTTCATCCGGTAATTTCAGTTTTAGGACTACTACATATGTTAAATTCCTTTTTTAGACACATTAGTTATCAGATCAGGTTCTAATACTTTAATGTTTGATTGCTACAATAAACCAACCAACTCCAGCAGATACATCAATTTTAATTCAAACCATTCAATGAATCATAAAATTAATACTGTTTTGACTCTAAAAGCTCGAATTGAAAGAATTTCTGATCCCTCTTGTTACACTAAGAATATTAAAGAATTAGAACGTACCTTGTTAAATAATGGTTATCCAAATTACTTGCTAAAAAATTTCTTTTTCTAACATTTATAGAACATTTATAAAAAACTACCTTTTATAGAGAAACTTACTCTTTTGCTTGCTAAAATATTAAATCAACCTAATGTTATAATTGCAAGATTATGTCAAATCACTAAAAAACTTATTTACAAAATTGAAAGGTAAGACTGAGGTACTATTATGTAACAATGTAGTATATAAGATCAAATGCAGTTGCTTGCTCAGTTATGTGGGACAAACTAATCAGTGGCTGCGCAATAGAATGACACAACATCGCAGTGACGCAAAACTCGGTAAAAACAATTGCGCCTTAGCTAGACATGTGTATGCCAGCAAACACAACCCGGAGTATAACCAAGTTAAGATCATGGAAACTGAAGCCACTTATAAAAAGCGCTTGTTCATGGAATCCTTCCACATACTGAAAGACAACAGCGCTATGAATAACAAACAAGATTTGGAAAATTTAAGTATCGTATATTCTCGTTTTCATAATCAATAATATTACGGATCTTTTTATTATTATTTTAAAAATCTATGTTAGTTATGTGTCACTGACTATGCCAATTTATCAACTGAGATCTAGCAGTTTTATATCAATTCATTGTGTTATACTACTTTCAATTAAATGAAGTAGTGTCACTGGCATTAACTAAATAATTATATATTTATGAACAACAGTTAATGTAAGTTGTCATTTTTGTAATCGATTGATTAAATCTCTTTTATTTTATAGACTCATGATTATGGCAAAAATGTGTGGCGAAACGTTAAGTAATATAGCAAAATATTTTAAATTACTATTTATTTTGACCCAATAAATTTATAACATCTTTCCTAGATATTATATATATATATATATATATATATATATATATATATATGTGTGTGTGTGTGTGTACGCGCGCGCTAGTGTATGCGCGCGCGTGAGTGTGTGTAGGTGTTTGTCTGTCCTTCCCTATCTCTCCGCGTGTGTGTGTGTGTGTGTGTGTGTAGGTGTGTTTGTTTGTGTCTCCCTCTCTCCGTGTGTGTGTATAGGTGTGTCTATCTGTGTGTCTATCTCTCTCCGTATGTGTGTACGCGTGTGTTGTGTGTGTGTGTGTCTGTAGAAGTATCTGTCTTTGTCTCTCTCTCTCTCTCTTTCCGTGTGTGTGTGTGTGTGTGTGTCTGTGTGTGTGTTGGTTTATTAAATATAAAAATTTAATAAATTATTTTGCTCAAAATAAAGCAAGACAGCTAACTTTTTTGTAAAACTTGTTTATAGGTATATTAGTGTTCTGTTTAGTTTGTTCATTTAAATGTGTTTTTTTGTATATTTTTTTATTGTAAAATTTTTGTCTATATTTTTGTTTTTATATACTGGTTCTAGTAGAAAATATATATTTACAAATGTGTGTTATTTTACTATTGAAATATGAATTGTCTTTGGTGCACGGCAAAATTCTTACTGCATCCTGGCATCAGTATATCCTGGCATTATCCTGAATATTTCAGTATAGGCGTTAAAGTACAAAAATAAATGTAATAATTACGTGGTGTCACGGGCCTGTTTGACATTACGACACCAAGGGACAAAAGGATTGATATCCTTAAGTTGACTAGCTCTAGTCGGCGAGGGGTGGGTCTGACACAAGTCGTAATTTGGGTGTCTAACAGCCCTAATCCGTAGTAAGCGGTATACAGTATAGACTAGAGATAGGTTTTAACGATAACAACATCGGGTGGGCACCACCAGTAATGACACTATGCTAGCTGTAATCATAAGAATCTCGTTACTGGTCGAGAAAGCTCTTTAACACTTGGTAATAATAATAAAAGAAAAATAAAGAAAAACTCACGGTGTAGAATGCTCTGATTTGCCCTACTTGCACATGCAATCTTAAGAGAAATGAGACACACTATCTTAGGTTACTGGCTCTATTTCTACATATAGCTGCAAGGATTACATTAATTAACACAGATATATACATTTGAACGAACATACGGCGTCTACTAGTACGCCTTAAATGCAACAAATATAAACAATAACTTACTACTAAATCGACGTTCGCACTGCCAGAGCTATCAAAATAAACTCTTATGTACAACTTATATTTTTAAACAAAGTAAAGATGTGTTACGTTACATCGAGGCAGCCACGTTGGGCGCCAAATTTCTGTTACGTTACTTCGAGGCAGCCACGTTGGGCGCCATATTTATGCTACGTTGGCTCGTAGCCGTGCGTAACAGCAAGAAAATCAAAGAAATGACCGGGCTCAGTCGGAGATTAGGGGGGGTTGCAGAAAGCAGACCAACATACAATGTACGCGGCCGTAAGGAGTTAGTAACAATACCTGCAATAAAAAAAATTAGAATAGTAAACCTGCAATAAAAAAAAATTAGTCCTGCAAACCTGAAATAAAGAAAAAGCATAGCATGCTGATCGAGCATAGATTGTTCAGTACTTTGTAGAATGTAAAAAAAACTGTTTAGATAATCTATATAATATAACAACGGTAATAGCAATACAAAAATTTTTAGTACAAAATGAGGTAATATTGGGGAGTAGCAGTAACGTTTCCTCACACACCAATTAAGCATAAATCAGACAAAATTTTAACAAAAGATAAATAGGTAAGCACAATTGATATGAGTTATCTAGTATTGTTTTTTTTTTATAGCATGCAAGTCTATGGTAAAAGGTATCAGAACGACAAAGATATGGCAAAACAACGGATAGATATTTAAAGTAATAACAAGTAGGAAATAGTTCAACTTACAAAAGGTCCTTCAGTAACGCTTCCTTGCAATTGAAGTGTGGGATTCACGATGTCCGGCACTAACGCAGCACTTCACCCTTGACTGTGAGGGTGTTGATAGAACTTATCACACGTTACCCTAATCACACCTACGTATTTCACTGGTGTTCGCAGCAGACATTATCACGCGACGGAACTATGTAGCATTGATAAATTTCTTGTTAATTCTATTTCCTGAGACAATAATTTTGAAATATTTTGTAGCACTAGTTTAATTTCAACTGGGACCGAATGTATATTATTTTCATAAACATCTCACAAAAACAGTGAGAAACTTCAACCAATACCTTTGTAAACCGGTAATCGGTTATATTTCGCAAATAACGAAATTTGCGCAAGCAATGATCTATTTTAGATACTTTGGGGTTGGAAATCAGTAACTACAGTATCAACTGTATTTGGATAATCCAAAGTATGCACTACTCTGATAAAAAAAGAAAAGGACCGCGAAACTAGATCGCACACACAGTTTAAATATAAAAAGACAAAGCACCAACAAAAAAACCTCAATGAGTAGAGCACGTGTATCACTAGAGTAAGTCCGTCAAAATGTTCCGTAGAACACGCGTGCAGGTCGAGTTTAACAAGTTTTACCACTTTTATTTCCAACAGAAACTCAACCGAAAAACAATTAGTAAGGCACGCGTAAGTAATAAAACCGTCCGTCAAATGTCCTTAAAACACACGTGCGTCGACCAAACACGTTCGCCTATTTAATATACAACTTTTATATCACAAGAAAAACAACTAAAATCGTGTCGTGCTTGTTCATGAACAATTCGAAAATTCATGCCGCATTAATTCTCACTATTTTCAAAGCAAAACGGAAAGCAGTATTTTTTCCGTAATTAATATATAGGAACGAAGAACAAACTACAATTGCTCATCTGTTTATATCAACTCGTTGCTATTACAACGTCTTATCGTCTATTTTCTAGACTTGTATATCCACATAAGGAACAAAATTTATATCCACGGCAAGACAAGAACGATGCAATCCACTCATTACAATACGACGCATTCACCTAAGGATGTGTTTCAATCTCGATCATCTAACCACACTATCGAATTGTAGAGTGAAAGTCGATAATCGCGTAACATAATATAATGGGATTATTCGCAAACGAGTTAATAAATATAAAACATAGAGATAGTAGTTGCAGAAATGTGTTTACGAATTGAGTATAGCGTAAAATGTTAAACTACAAAAATGCACGTTACAGATGGATGCACCTGAATCTCACGCTGATGCGGCTAACCAATTTGACGACGTAGGGTATGAACTGAAACCCGAAGTATCATGCGTTTTGAGCTGGGTGCATGCAAAACCTGCTGTATCTAGTTGGATACTAAACGTAGGACTATTTGAATAGGTTTGCTTTACAAATTTTATGAACTTGCGTTCACGGGACAATTTACACCACGGTTATATTATCTTAAAATGCTCGTAGCTTTACAGTTATAAATGCTAACAGTGCGTACACATCTATTTCTATCCCACGTGGCCGACGGGGCTGCGAGAATAGAGTGGATATACGACAAAGCGCACTTCTCTAATTTTGACTCCACTGACACAGGTTGACAACAACAACTTATAGTTTTGGGGAACAAAATAGCTCAGTGCCAACGTGCGGAACTAGTCTGATCACTCAGTAAAAATAGTAACAGTTCAACGCTTACCTTGTGGGGTAAATCAAGCCACTGTACATAGTGAGTAGGAGTCGTGTACGTTTTAACAAACTTCCAACAAGCGTCATTACGGGGTGTGTGCTGTTCCCAAGTAGATTGGACAATTACGGCTTACGGCATACGTAATTTAAGGTCCGTTCTTTTTCGTCCAAATTAGAAATTTCCAATATGGATTTGTATTTTATATATATGGATATAGATAACGGCAAATAAAAGTGGACAATGAGTAGACCTACAACAGATAGATTAACACACCCGCACCATAAAACCTAACTTGACACTTTTCAAAAAAATAAAAAAAACTGACGTTACTTCATGTCAATTCCTCGCCTGTCTTAAAATTAATATTAGAAGTGCGTCATTTACTACGCTTGCTAAACGATTATAATATAATGAATGGTTATACAAACGGAACGTTACAGTGGTTTCTCTTTGCTTCGAGCTTTTCCGTTTTTAAAAAATATTGAATGTATATAACAAAATAATGAATGCATTTATTAAACCTATTTTTACGAGCATTAAGTAAAGACTGTCATTCAACTAGTTTACAGGAGTGCAATGCACAAATTATTTTAAATGGGATCACACACTAAACTTTCATCATTAGCATCCAACTTATCCCCAGATGATAGGCAATCATCTGAAGTATCATTATTATCATCTACCTATATTAGATTCCTCAAGATACACATTTTCAGTTTTCTTAATATGCAAACATACTTTACTTTGAACCTATTGCACATATGACGTCACCTGCCATCCGATAATAATTCTACTCTTGACACATCTAATAACTGTTTTGAAAATAGAAAATTTATGCTCCTAAATGTAAGGTACTTTATAAATACGGCTTATAAAATTGATTCTCAGTTAAGTGCCTTTTGAAAAATAGAAGTTAGCGGACTATAAACTTAATTAGGTTATTTATTGAATTTATCTTAACTCTAAGCCGCAGTTTACAAATAGAAGAGCAGTTCTTGTTTCATTCATTGCTTGTAATTTACAGACAAGAAACGTGAATGCATCTGGTGCCTCAACTTTATGCATTAAAACTCTTGAATTGGAGTTCTGATAAATTGTTATTCGAAGTTTGTTCTTAACTTTAACAAGACTCTATTAGTGGAAAATTTGAATAAGTAATTGGAGAAGTTTTCAGAAACTCGAAGCAGAGGATTTCGTAATAAATACAGCAGTCTTGAAATCCGATTAGTTTAGGAATCTTGTATCTTTCTAAACGTAGAGGTTCGCTTTAAATATAGTGATCTAAATATACATATCTTTGGAAATAGATACTTGAAAGGGTTTTCAGTATATGGTTCTAAAACGTCAAATAAAGCCACAGGAACGCCTTTGATTCATAGGTATTTTTGAAATATTAATTCCTATACTTAATCAGCGTGTAAATTATAAATTCGATTAGCAGCTGCGAATTTAGTGAAACGCAAAATATTGTTTGATAAACGGTGTATGTTTTCAATTGATATATCCGTATACCTTTTTTAGCTTTTGTTTCACCCATTAGCTGCATTGGTATACTTATTTCACATATTTCAATACATTTATTTTAGTACCTATTATTATGCAGTGTTAGATAACTGGTGCACTACTATATGTGTCATTTTGACACGTCAAAATCCCTTTAGTATTTAATTTTTATGTGTAATTACATTATAACTTTGTGTTTCGAAATTGTTGGATATTGTGCTGTTGGCTGACAACGGTCGCCGGGTGGATGTTGGCCAATAATAATTAACTCTTTAGCATGAATGAAGATGTGATAGCTTTCCCAGCAGTGAAGCAGATATTCTTAGCTCTACCTTAAAACCGTAAAGACTTGCGGCGGATGCTGAGGGGGACCTATACCTCAGTAGATGCTTTTTAGGTTCACGGCAACAAAATATGCTCCCATAAGAATTACACGTGCAAATCCTTTTTTCATTCCCATAAGAAATACACAGGCAAAAAATTCGCACAACTGGTAACAAAAATTTGCACAATAGTTTTCTTCAACTAAACATTTTTTAACTCCAGGCATGGAAAATTTAATTAAATTCTCATTTGCCTTTATCTTACAATATACCCTTCCACCATATTAACAAATATTCGTACATCTGGTAACAGTAATATATAACATTGTCATCTTAAATCTGTGCAATAGTTTTCTTCAACTAAGCATTTTTTAGCTTCAGGCATGGGTCTCGCACTAGACACCCCGATCTGGGAGCTATACCCTCCACCCCACAATCGCTGCCGCCCTTGCAAGAAATAATCGCATTTCTGGTAACAGTACTACATAACATTGTCATCTTAAATTTGCACAATAGTTTTCTTAAACTAATCATTTTTTGGCCTACGGGGACATGGATCGCACTCTCGGCAGACTGATTTGGACCGTTTGGCCCCCCGGCATCCTTCCCCAGGACGACCGGATAGGCAAATTCTTCCGTTAATTTATTTAATCTTTTAAAACTAATCTAATTCATAACTAGATTAATCTATTAAACCTAATGCAATCGTTTACAAATTAAATTCTTGTTTGCCACAATCTCAAATATTTGCATAAATCTTGTAGTTACATTGATTAAGTACTATATTGCAATGCAGAGTATTTTGAGATAAATCGATCACCTACAATCCTAAAGTCTGCTATTGGCTTGGTATGCTGATATGATTAAGAGTCAATTTAATTACATCAATTAATTAGTTATTTATTAAAGCATCACATAAAAAATACTTTGTCATCTTAAATTTGACACCCATATGAACATATGCATGGGGATTTCTAAATTTCCCTTAATCATCTCAACACCCCAGATCTTCACCACTATGACTTCACAGTAGTACCATCTACAGGAATGCAGCATTAATCTAATACAGACACCACCATTTTTGCAATAAGTGCAAACAATCGGTTACCATTCTTTGCCACACAGGCTAACACTATACCATTTTTAGCACAAATTGTATTTTATATAATCCAAATTTACAATAAGTATTTTTTTGCATGCATTTTCGCACAACATTTATGAATGCAACTTTAAGTCTTCTCCTATCACCAGAATAATTACTAAGCTTAATAACCTGCTTGTGGATAAAGTACTTTTGGTGTAAAAAAATAATCCGCACATTATATAACAAATTTGCAAAACATGATGTTAAATGGCAATGCACCATATGCAAACAATTTTATTTGTTAATATGTTCTGTTAAAAACAGGTTTTACGCGTAATGAATACAGTTTTAGCACATATGAAGTCGTACTATTGTAATAATGCTTAGTTGAGGAAAACTATTGCGCAGATTTAAGATGACAATGTTATTTATTACTGTTACCAGATGTGCGAATATTTGCTAATATGGTGAAAGGGTGTACTGTAAGATAAAGGCAAATTACAATTCAATTAAATTATACATGCCTAGAGCTAAAAAATGCTTAGTTGAAGAAAACTATTGTGCAAATTTTTGTTACCAGATGTGCGAATTTTTTGCCTGTGTATTTCTTATGGGAGTGAAAATAGGATTTGCACGTGTATTTCTTATAGGAGGATATTTTGTTGCCGTGAGCCTAAAAAGCATCTACTTACCTCGTTCCTTTTCCTATCCTTTTCTGGATCTTCCAAGAAAGTACAACAAATGCTCCTCTAAAGATTATCCTGCAGGAGCTGTGTTAAAAATCGTAACCAGACAGTTAATCATTTTAACCTCGCCTGCCTTTGTACTCGAAATATTGTACAACGCAGCGAAATTCTTAACTGTGAATATAGCCATCTAACGGAGGCTCAAAATATCTCAATTTTGAAATATCTCTGTCTAGTAAGATGTAAAATAATTAGATGTTAAATGTAGCAACTATGTAATTAGTTTTTCCACTCCAGGTGCAGTTATGCCAGTAATGCTATTCTGCCGAAGAGGTTCAAATTATTAAACAATATAGGTACTGCATAATCATCAATTTTAAGGTATATTTCACGGAATACAAGAGTTGCGTAAATGTCTAAATAATCAAGTGTCTCTCGCTTTAAGATGATTACTTTTAAACTGCTTTAAAGTTAAGCAAAATAGCGTAGAAGATTTATTTTAAATTCGCGTACATAGTTTATTGACATGTTAATTTCGCCATCAGACGGACAATTATTCCTAAGTACAGAAAAAGCTGCTGTCCTCTTTCGGGGACCTGCCTTAGTCTGGTTACTCACTCACACTTTAGATCACCGGAAGTAATTCTACCCGTTTTAGTATTCTAGAACTTCTTCAAGGATCAGGTCCATCCCTGCCGGCCTAGGTCGGATAACAAAACAGTTCCTAAACCAGAGAATGTAAGCGATATGGTGGTGTCCGACATATTCGACTATCTTCGGCAATATACTCCCCCACTCTGTAGGATACATAAGAGAACAATTTTTTCGTATTCAATTTAGTATTCGACAGTAGCTAGAACGGTAAACATGGGCGTCTCCAAGGTGATTAACGTATCTCAACTTCTTGGGAATAAAGTGAAACCGACAAATGAGCGATTTGGATTATGGCTGTTGGCAGAAAATATGTGCAACAATAATCTGGTGACAGATATTGGTAATATTTGTTATGTCGAAGGCGAACAGATGCTGACTGGTGGACTACACGCACCAATTACAGAACCATTTTGTGACAATATAATGTTGGTTACAATTTGCGACCTTTCTGACGCCGAACAAACATTTGCAAACAAAAGGATGTTTATCCTAAAAAAAAAGAAATTTGTGGTGCATTTAACAGCTATCTACGAAGAAAGTTCGACCGATTTGTTTCCGCTAGGCATGGTGTTAAAGCTAAGCTTCCGTTTTCTCTGGAAAGCACTAACAAGACGGGCCAGAGAGTAAAAGAAATTATCGGAAAAGAAGACCTCGAATGCAATAATAAAAAATTCCAAAATCCTATATGTGTTCCATACAAAGTGGAACTAGCAGATGTTAAGTTGGAAACTTTATTGGAGGAACTACCAGATATATTAGACGAACTCGAAAAAGATTATTTCTATCTTTTTGACATGGATGTCACCCAAGATTTTGCTGGCACATTTAGCAAGATGGAAATGTGTAATTATTTAACTACAATGCATAACTTTTGCTATAAGGGAGAATACGAAGAAAGGTGTAATATTATAGTTGACAACGATAAAACTGCGGGAATTGATTGTATAACATGGCTAACAACCAATGCAAGAATTAAGATATACAACAAATTTGTGTGTCAGATAACAAGTCCTGGTGTTAATAAACAACTTGGCAATCATATAGTAGATTTTTCACGTTGCCCAGATGTACGTTTAAGGGAAACTTTTGCGTCTACTTTGGCCAAAGAACATGGTATTACGCGATTGGAAGCGACAATATACAACTGTGCAATTGGAAGCTATGTCAGTGCGGAACGGGTGTATAAACCCCCAAAAGACTGTTTAACCTTATTGGAAGATAGTAAGTTATACTTCCTAAAGGCGCCAATGTACTCGGTACCACTTGCCAAAATGTGGAGTAAGCTATTGGCCAAGCTACAAAATAGCTGCTGTTTAGTGTATAATAACCTGCTACAGTACGTGTATTGGGGTAATGGCAATACAAAGAAATTGACGGGCTTGCAAATTAAGTTGTCCGAAAAACCAGAGGAAAGGGAAAAATCGATAAAGTATGTGCTTTCAGCTTTTAGTTTTAACTATTTACCTGTAAATTATTTGGAGATAGTAGAAGAGGAAGATAGCCAAAAATAAAAATCTTACACAAGTGCTACATTAAAGCAGGTAGTACATATTTTACACAATCTGCAACACCATATTCTACAATTTCAAAAGAAATAGTCATTTCGGAATTGGGGTTGATAGATACGCCTAACATTCGTATAGAGGTTGTACGATAACGCGTAAATATTGGCAGTTAAACTCTATCCGTTTACGCTAAAGGAAATTGCTCTATTATGCACGCCATACGCTGTAAGTGGAAGAAAAAGACAACTGGAATTAGAGGAAATGGATGCAAAAAAGCGAAAGTTGGACTACATGGAAAACACTGCGATAATACGCGAACAATACAAAGATGTGTTAGACAAAGAACATCTTATTAGAGAAAATGAGGAAGAATTAAAAAATTATTTTATGTGCCGATGGACTGACTTAGATACATCTGGTTTCTACAAGTTGTATGCATTTGTGGTTAGTAAAAAAGACTCTTTTAGTTATGTAGGCGTTCTTGCGGGAAAGGATGGTACTAAATCCGTATATTTTTTAAAAGGATATTCTAAAAACGTATTTATCGAAATGGCGGAAAACATAGACGAACTAAGGGATGCGGGTTTCGTAACCTTTGCGTACACCACACGCAAAGGGGGTCCGTTAAACATTGTATATTCGCCTAGTAAAGAACCTATCGGATCATTTAAAACCGAGGGTCTTACAACCTACAACAACCATATATTTCCAAAAGTGGTGGACATGCAACTATGCAACAGTGAGTGGCAGAATAAGGATTTCCTCCAATACCGACAAGATGAAGTTGATCAAGCTAACAAGATACGTATGCAAGATATAGGGGGAGATCCGCGATTAAAAGATTGTCACAAGCTGCAAGAATTAGACGAAGGAATGGATTTAGTTGTCCGTGGAACCAAAGACTTTATATATAGAGGCAAACTTCGGCACATTTTACAATTCGAAAACCTAGACGGTCTCTATGTATCAAACTATTGGCTAGAAAAGGAGATAGAGGACTTGGGTGTCGATTTAAATTTTAAGCTGCGAATAAAATTAGATAAAATTAAAACCGCTCCAAACAAACATAAAGAAAGGACTGTCTTCTGTGTATAACTTTGTATTAAAATTAAGTTTAAATGGCTCCATGCTTGGTGTTAAATATTTTTAAATTTCGTAATGTATAATGTCAGAATATAAAGTTTAGAATAGTATTACATTGTTCTTTATTTATAAAAGGCTATGACGTTACCACGAAATAGCGGTCGCACAGAGAGGGGTGCGCATGGGCAGTGCACATGGTCTGGCGTGCGCATGGGTGTATACGAGGGAAGCGGATATTAACAGTCACCAAGCATCTAATTCTTTATTTGGTATGGAGCACTTGCCGGTGTATGTATCCGGAGTAAAAAACACGATTTGTACACGCAGATAATTAATAAAATTAGTTTATCGAGCGAAGATGACTAGCGTAACGTCATCCTGGAAGCATATCAATCTACGCATGGGTGGTATAAAGATATAAATCTAAGATTATAGATTTTGTAAATCTATTGTATGTATTAGTTTTAAGATTCCATAATTTTTAAGTTCCTCGCCCACCTTCCAAATCCTTCCTGCTTCTATCCTGGTTGACAGAGTATACGTGTTATCTCCACGTGGTGTTCGCGGATCACAGCGGTTTTAGATTTCTCGGGAAATGGATGGTTAAAGCATATATCTTGAGTAGCGAAAAAAGGTTCTAAAGATGGGCAAAAATTAGAGGTTTGGTTCTTTAAAAGGCATAACTTTGTATGGGGTGGCCCTATTTAAAATCTATTTACAGATTTGGGTTCCCTAGAAAAATCTAATATTAGTTGATACTAAAAAAGATATATTTATCTTAAAAGAGTGACTACCCCGCGGATAATAAACACAATATACCGCAAGTCAACAAAAAAAGTTGTAGGGAAAATTAAAGACGAATTTAATGGGGATCTAGCATTATGATTTGTTGGTAGTATGGCTAAGTAGTGCTGTATTGTAAGCGAGAAAGACACGATTAAAAAGATTAAAGGGGTCTCACAAAGTGTAGTTAAGTAAAACCGAGGGTCTTACAACCTATAACGAGCATATATCCTCAAAAGGGGTGGGCATGCAACTACGCAGCAGTGCGTGGAAGAATAAGGATTCTCTCCAATAAGAAATTAAAGTTTCCAAGTACGTAGCACCAGTCATTGGGTAATGGTAGAAATGTTAAACCTATAAAGGCAATTATTAATTGTGGTTTAGAAAAATAGTAGTTTCCGTGGACTAAATAAAATAGCTTAGACTGATTAATGTATATGGTTACATATTCTCGTACACATCCACAAACATCTGCTTACGTCCACATACGAACATGGTGATGCCGGTAGTTTTTGTTTAACAACTAGTAGGAAAGATACGTTAGGTGTTAGTGTGTGGAAGCCCATAGGATCGTTGGATTCAAAAGGAACGGTGCGGCGAAATGTATGGCGGTTCCCGTTAGAGTAATCGAAAGTGGTTAATCGATCGTATTAAATGTTTAAATATGCGAAAGTGTAAAAGTATACACGAGCAAAATTTAATTATCAGACAAAAAAGTGCGCAATGTGCTATACTTATAAAGAAAGTATAGAATAATGCTTTGCAGTGGTCCTAGCAGTAAAAAGGGCTACTGACTTTTTCTAGCAACTACAAGAATAACAGTAGCGCAGAGAAGGGGTATGCATGTATTATACAGTGCACTGTTGCTATAAAATATGTTTATTTACGGGTAGCTCGGATGTGTAATTGATCATGATTTATAGATCCCTCGGAGGTTTAAAAATTCTGAGACTATTGTCGTTTGAAAAATGTTTGGAAATTATCAGAACGGGAGCGAGTCGAAGTATAAGTTAGATGGATGATTGACCGAGATTTTCTACCTCTTACGAGGGAATCGGAAGTTGACAAACATCGAGCATCTAATTCTCTATTTGGGCGATATCGAGTACTTGCCGGTTCTAGAAATCATTACGTGCTACCGACCGCTATGCGGAAGATTTGGTTCTAGGAAATGAACAACCTACGAAAGTACGGAATACTTGGTATTAATGCTAATTGGTTTAGTGACCACGCTTGTGCACTCTTCGACAATCTTCGATT
The DNA here is from genome assembly GCA_036346225.1 of Platerodrilus igneus. Classification (NCBI taxonomy): domain Eukaryota; kingdom Metazoa; phylum Arthropoda; class Insecta; order Coleoptera; family Lycidae; genus Platerodrilus; species Platerodrilus igneus. Next base: position 8,073,714 of record JARFIW010000090.1, read on the forward strand.
GTTTCCAAAGAAAATATTCAAGCCTACCGTTTCCGAAACTATGACGCAAAAGTTACTTAAAATTAGATTGCTTTATTAGTAAGTATCCTGTAGACAACAAGTTGGTATTCCCTTAGTAAAGGTTTAAAGTGTTTTATTAAGTTTTTGTTTATAGTAGCACTACATCTTCTACCGCAAGACTTGCAACCAATTTGTGTGCGTGTGCTTCCACCCTTTTGGATTTTTAATATGCACGCGATGCGATTGTTGATCCGTATAACATGAAAGACGTTTCCGATGTTTCTACTAACTGCATTCGCAGCATGGACCAAGCGAACCGGGCGCATGCATTGGTGCTAAATGTACTGGACGAGCAACAAGGATTGGTAAAAGGTGACGTCATTTAGTTCCCCGCTGAATCCTCAACTTCGTTCGGCTGTCTTCGGAAACCTTCGGTTTGCATTCTATAGGGAGCATAAAGCAGCTACGCAAGAGTAAACTCTTTAGTTATAAGTTAGTTCGCTTACATGTTTAACCAAAGTCGTATAGTGCGGATTTTGTTTTGTACTAAATGGTACCTGCAAACGTTTTTAAATGCAACTCTTGAGGTGCTTCCTATACCTGGAAAAATGCTCTCAAACGGCACCAGAACAAATGTCGTGGTGTAACATCGACCACGGTTAAGCTTATACATCCGTCGGCAGCAAAGTACTTAAACTGTATGTCTTGCGGTATCGCTTTTACGAGAATGGACAGCTTACAGCGACACAAGGAAAAACAGCACGGTATGTCATTAAGCCGCAAACGTTCAGCTCCGTCAGCTGTTAAAGAAACTTGTGCGAAACAACCACGAATTATGTGTAAAGTATGCGATTTCGATGGAAAAGACTACGTATGCCGCACACTTAAGGAGCAACAGACATAAAAATGCAACAGTTACCGCTACTGGCGAAGATAGTGTAGAAATAATTAGCACAGCGTTTAACAACCGTATGGCTAGCTATCGTATAAAGAACGCCAGTGTCGACGATGGAGTGTCCGAACCGAGGAAGTGGTATGTTGTAAATCTATTGTATATATTACTTAATGAAAAAAGAATACAACATACAGCAATAAAAGTCTATTGCGAACTCTACGGCGTCTACACAAAAATGGGAGAAGAGACTACCGATGTGAAATCCTTTAACATAAAAAATATGGTTATAACATCTTCTAGTAATCTGGAAAATATGTACGAGGTCTTAAGCGAAACCATGAGAACGAAATCAGAGGAATTTGAAACATGTGGGTCCGGTTGGTCTTTGAAAAGGTGCTCTATTTAGAAATAAATATTAATAAGTATAATCCGATGTGAGTAGTTCTAGGTTAAGAATAAAAATTGTCAATATGTATTTAGAAATGTGGTTTACAAAATTTAAACTGTATTAATAAAAATTGTCTGTAATAAAAAGTTTTATGAATGGTTTTTAGATTTTCTTTTAGGTATGAGCTGCAGGAAAGTTATAGTTTAGAGGGTGTGTGTAAAATGGTAAGGGGTGGTTCGATTTTAAATTTGTTTGCAGATTTGGATTCTGCATAAAATTCTAGTCTAATTTGATGTATTGCATGACTAAAAAATTTATAAGGACGGTCAGATATCACTGCCGGTAAAAAAATCTTAAAGTTGGGGTAGCTCTCTGGGGGGATGATGCAATCTCATAAATTCCTAGGCATTCGGGTAGCTGAGAAAAATTCTAATATTAATTGATACCAAACAAGATATATTTCTCTCGTGGGTAGAAATGGCTAGTCGAAGAAAGCTATTTGTTAGGTTAGCTTATAGAGCAAAGAGCAAAATTTGGAGGTTCAGGACTTTAAAAGTGCAACTTTACAGGGGGTGGTTCGATTTTAAATCTATTTGCAGATTCGAATTCTGGATAAAATTCTAGACTAATTTTATGTATTGCATGTATAAAAAATTTATAAGGACAGTTAGAAATCCCTACCAGGAAAAATCTTAAAATTGGGGTAGCTCTCTGGGGTATGATGCAATTAAAAAAATTCCTAGAGATTTGGGTAGCTGAGAAAATTCTAATATTAATTGATACCAAACAAGATAGGTTTATCTCGAAAGATGCGATGGCTAGTCGAAGAAATCTATTTGGTTCAGAATGTTAACGGTAAAAAAATCTTAAAATGGGATAGCTCTCGGGGGGGGGGGTGCAATCTAAGAAATTCCTAGAGATTCGGATAGCTGAGAAAAATCTAATATTAATTAATACCAAACAAGATAGGTTTATCTCGTGGGTGGAAATGTGGAGAATGATTTATCTCGCGGGTGGAAAGAATGCGGGTGTGACGTAATCAAAATGGTTGTGGGGTGTCCGAGCAAGGCGGAGAGCAAGGTGGGAGCAATGTGGGAGTCACTCCTCCACATTTGCTACTTTTAGGAATTTACATGTAAATGTGGGAGCAAATGTGGGATTCGGGAGCAAATGTGGGCCCAGTAAGTCTGTATTCCACCTACTATTGATCGGCTAAATGGTAATCTTTTAATCAAACTACCAAACGGCTTATTTTCAGATACTTGAATTATTAATGCATAAGGTTAGAAAAGGGACGTAGCTATTTGAATTAAATACATTTTATACTTGTATCTCGTTAGTCGGACAATTTCTAATATCGCGTTTCATTTCACATGCTATTACAATTTTATTACTTCATTATAGCGCTAACGTTTGAGCTTCACTTGTGAGTGTAGTATGCGTGTAAGATGCATATGTAGGGAATATACCGCGATACTAAAAATAATATTGGCCAAAGGTACCAATGGATTTCAAAACTTCTTCTTTAGCTAGCATCCTAAATTTACTTTAAACCTAAAACATGCATTTTCTAACTTAATTATTTGAATCCAATTTTACAAGATTAAGATTTTATTATTTACTAATACAAACATTTTCAATTTCATGACCATTGCTGACCAACAACCAACCCTCAAAATAGCTTGATATAACCAAATCTGCTTGTTCTATTCACCGAAGCTTGCGACTCGCAATATGTATTCTTGGATTGAACCAAATATTGTTTGTAGCATGCGTTCATTGATTAGTTCCAATATACAGGGCTATGAAATTAGCTTGTCTAAAAGTGTTGAGTAATTAAGACTGTTCTACAAACCTATATAGCCGCTGCTAAGGAAACGGAAACTCATTTTCTTAACTACTCAGTTCAGACCAGTAATAATCGATGAACGTTTACTGTTTTGGGTTTTATTTATTAATCTTTTGGTTCGATTATGCATTACAAATTTAAATTGTCCACTTCGCTTCTATATTTATTCAGCGTTTAAAGGGAAGTAGAATATTCATGACTACTATCTAAAAGGTTTTCAAGTCTTTCTACTAAAAGCTTTTGAAGAACACACACCATTTCCGCTCAGCGGATCCTGAAATCAATATGAGTTGAGAATTAATTTGAGGCATACATAACTTGTATTATTATATGTAGCAATTTAAAATAAGTTTCTCTTTGGGGTTTTGTTCAATTTTGCCTATGCGTGATTAGCGTTAGATTAACCTTATGAGTAGAAGGAGATACTCTTTCCTCTTTATACCAGTTCCCGAAAGCTAAGACATGTATTTGATTTGTATAGATAAGAACGGGACGTTACTATACTTTCAACTACCATTCAAGGTCATCTAATCTAAGCATGTTCATCCCCTCCCTAATAGCGGTTAAATGAAGGTATCTTTAAATGGGCCATCTTGAAAAGTATTCGAAAATACTAGTTGAAAATGTAGTACGATCATTTTACTAAGGGGGGTTCCGTGGATCGGGCAGGCCCGTGTATGACTGCCGATTTCAAGGTCCTAAGTTTGATTCCCGACACATTCTCGGAAAATGTTAGGAGAGCATTTTTCACAAAAAAATACGCCAGATTGTCAGATTGTCAGATTGCGTTGTCAAGTTTGTTTACAAGAAATAAATATTGGTTTATTCTGTTTTAAGTGGATCTAATAGGTGTTATTAATTAACACATCTGCATTGACGACCTTCGTTATATTAGAATAATGAACCTTGTTGGTGCTGACCTCCAACTCGAAATTTGTGGATTGGATTGCGATACCGGTCATCCTTATCAACAACGTATATAATGGAATGCACACACACCATTTCCTCTTTTGTTATCTTCAGAATACTCATTGTTCAAGTGCAAGTCTCTGAAGAGGTAATCGCTATTACTTTCAGTATAGTGTTTCCTGAAAGTAGATTCTGTTACATAAAACACCTTGGGGGTAGCCTTTTCTCATTCAGGAGAAATCTTTTTAGTGAATTGGTAAAAGATTTGCCTGGTTTAAATAATTCCATATTGGGAGAGACGAGGGTTGCATCAGGCGATGCAGATCGAGTTCTTGTTACTGCAGCTAATTCAGTCCCGACAAATCTATGTGCTGCGGGGGAACAAAACTTCGACGAATTACAGGTTTACTTATGTTAAGATATATAAAGTTATTGGTTGATTGAATACATTTCTTTTGTAATTATTACTTATTTAATTAAATAGTTAAATTGCATACTGGTTTATTGGGAGGTTTATCTCCAGGTGCTTGAACCATTCACTGCCCAACTATTTATATTTTGACAGCAAGGCGGGAATAGCATTGTATGTTGCCTAACATACGAGGGAAAGTGCACTACCCCTTGATATACATAATACTCACATTCACAACCTCAGTTAATTTATATTATAATGTGGTACAAGTAATCCCAGGGGGTCTTCTTTCTTTTTACTTTTAATGAATAAAGTGTTAATTTAAATTAAAATGCAATTGTATAATTGAGCCAAATCCATTGGTTAAGTTAAGTTTAATTGCAGAAGCTGAATTGTTCTTTCATGACGTATGGTGTTTAGTGACCTTTTACTGCAATTGACGCCCCTCTTATTTTATTCGGGAACCATCAACTGCCTACGGCCCAATATTGTTGCTAGACCGGGAACCGCACCATATTCTATGCTATCCGATCCAGGACGATTCCCTATTTTGGATGCCTAAAGAGATGGCAGCAGAACAAGAATATTTTCAAAATTTAATTTGGGTGTATACCTACTCATTAGAATCCCGAGGTATACGTCACAAACCTTACTTTGCTTAGAATAGCAAGGGTTTTTTCAGGTAAAAAGACTGGTTTCCTGGCCAATTTAGTATCTTCGGGTAGAGCAGTAAAAATTCAAAAATATCAGGTCCTTTTCTATATGAACAAATAATGCAGAAACTTGTGAGGAATTCATACCTTTTGGAATTTTCAAAAATCAGATCAACCACTATTAAGGTATAAGTTCTATACCGTATTCTCTATACCCTATTCCTGGTGTAGGCGTCCTTTACTAAACTCTAGTCATATCGCTTACAGTATTCTCCAGACCTTAATCCTAGTGTTTACGCCATTCTCTAAATCCTCTCAAGTTCTTGCTAAGAGATTTTCTGATTAAAAAAATTGTGATACATTTAATTTCTGCTCTAAAAGCATGTCTAGAAAACATAGTGTCTTAAATGTTGTACCGTGCCTGATTATGTACGTACTAACTATAAGTTAATAGGGTTGGTCTTGTTTTAAGAAGCGCCTCATTGTCACTACTTAATAAGGTAGGAAAGTTAATCTTTGTATATTTAAATATGTATATGCCGTATGCAATTGATATAGCATAATAGTGTAAATATTAAGATACCATAGCTTTGCGCATTAAGGGTATCCATAGCCACCGCTTGCACACAAGAAAAAATGTTATAGTTCGATGGTGTTTTAACATGAATTTTTGAAGTCCACTAGTATATGGTCTTTAGTTTGTGATAGTTGCGTAGTATATGTCAGCGTAAGAGCCACCTTTATGGGCAGACGAGTAAGGCGACCGCCTAGGGCCGCCAAATTTAGGGGGCCGCCAATACATTACTAAATTATTATTATTATTACCGTATTGGCCCGAATGTAGCGCAGTAAAAATAGTTATTCACTGTCATTAAACAAATCCAGGAAATGAGAACAATACTGCAATAAGCAATCAGTGGCTAATTACACATTTCCCTTAAATTTTTAAAGACGATCTATGCAAGTCGTATATGGTTCCTGATAATTTTTCTCTGAACAAAAAAAAACTACCTAAATATAGGCAACACTGTCCCAGAATAGTTTCTATAAAGATTCATTGCAATCAGCGGCCATAAATGAGTTCTTAAGAAACATGTCATAAAATAATACACAAATAACAATAAATGCATGTCTGTGCCGGTCGCCGGATGACTAAGCGGCTGGATGTCAGACCGAGCCAGATTGCCGGTAGCTTTGTCTTCCGGTCTTATGTCTTTTCCGTTAGTTAGAATCGAGTTTTGATGAGTGAGTTTGTGTGATCATAATAGCAGTAAAATATTCCTTTTGTTAACGATTTTTTGTAGAAAATATTCTGAAATTCATAACTACGATTTCAAATATTGAAAATATGAGTAGTGCGAAGGGAAGTAAAAATGATTCCGGCGCTGAAAAACGTAAACGCAAAAGAAACGCGGAAGCTTTTATTACATCTGAGAAAGGTGCGATAATTAAACATTTTAAAAGCAGTGTGAAGGAAGAAGAGAGTCTCCAGCGACTCCATCTACGGAAAATAATAAAGAAAAGGACGAAGCTATTCAACATGAACATGGCACCATTAATACAGATGCTCCAATCGAACCAGGTACGTGTACAGTTGTCCCAAATCCTGAAATTTTATCGGACTGTAATGATCATATGTCTGATATCGGTATGTGGCCGGAATTTATTGATGAGAATCTGGTGATTTTTTGGTTAGAATGGGAGTTAATAGAGTTTGTAATTTCAATTATCCAAAAAACCTTGACGATCCGAGACAGTTTTCCGATTTCTATTATATTAGACATTTACCTAACAAAGAAATGGTTGATCGGCGTTGGCTAGTATGCTTAGTGCAAAAAAACGTGTCTATTGTTTTTGTTGCAAGCTATTTCGATCTCCAATAAACAACTTTGCAAGCGATGGGTTCAACAATTGGAAAAATCTTGACTAAGAAGCACAAAAACAATGGATCGAGCTAGAAAAGGTACTCTGGCGAAATGTGTTAGAACGGTTTCTGGCAATCACAAGATATTTAGCAAAGCATAACCTCGCATTTGGGATCTGTTGAAAAGTTAAATCATCCTCATAATGGAAATTTTTTGGGTCATGTCGGAACATGTGCGGCGAGTAAACAACCACGAAATTCATGACAATTATTTGGGAAAAAACATTCAAAACTAATTTATACACTTGATCAGCAGCCATACGCTTGAAGAAATAAAAAGGGGAATACTTCGTGCAAAATATTACTCAGTTATTCTCGACTGTACTCTTGACATTAGCCACAATGAACAAATGCCTATGGTTATTCGGTATGTTGACATTGCGGACAGTACCGTGCATATTGTAGAGCATTTTGTTGGATTTCTAAAGGTAAACAACAGTTCTGGTGCCGGACTAGCAGAAGCGTTAAACAAAAATTGACTGACCTTGGAATACCCTCATAGACTGTAGAGGCCAAGTTTATGGCAACGGAGCGTATATGAGTGACTGTAAAAATGGTGTTCAAGCTCAGATATTGAGAAAAAATAATAGAGCATTCTGTCTCCCTTGTGAATGTCATAGTAAAAGATGTGTGTGATGCCGATTTACTCCGACGGTGCAAAAAACTGGAGCATCTGCTGTTTGATGGGGTGTAAAGTGATATTGACGAAACCAGCCTCTTAACCGAACTGAAAATTTTGGCAAAAATATTTCCTGTATGCGAGCGAGCAGGAAATGGCGGAACGGCTCTGAGAGTTTTGCATTATGTGTGCACGAACTGGTTCGTGGATATTACGCCCAATGTATACATAGCATTACGGATTTTTCTTACCACTCCTGTGACAGTGGCCAGTGGAGAGCGAAGCTTCTCGAAATTAAAATTGATTAAAACGTGTTTGCGCTCCACGATGTCGCAAGATAGATTAGTTAATCTATCTGTGATTTCCATCGAAAACAGCAATACCGGTACCCTTAACTTTTCCGAAATTATTAACGATTTTGCTATCAAAAAGGCTAGAAAATTTAAATTTTAATACTTTATACTTTACTTTATATCAATATCATTAAGATCAATATTATTTGTATTAGAATAAATTGTTACTAAATCACAATTGCTTCAATTTTACTTTCAAATATATGCCGACTACTGTGACAAATCTTTGATATTTCTCATATTTTCATAATTATTATTTATTGATACAAGCGGGAGGGCCACCAAATGCGTTTTGTCTGGGGCCGCCATTTGTCTAAAGCCGGTTCTGGTCAGCGTATCTAAATAGTGAAGCCAAAAGTGTGTGCTACAAGAAGAGGGGTTAATTCGTACGCTGATTAAAGGTATGAATCAACCATTCTCAAATTTGATTTTATGTGTTGACTAAAACATTGTGGTACGTGGCGTTAAATTCAATTATAACACTGCAACCCCTTTTGTAGCAATACTTGCATAGAGTTTGTTCGGGTTAATGTTTGTTACTTGCATGGTTGCACTTGTAGGTTTAGTTTAATATATATTTGATAATTCTATGCTTATAATAATCGTTACTGTTGTAATTAAAGTATAATGATCCTGCACATTACTGGTTATTATGTACCGTATTTGTGAGACGCTAAAGAACCCATCCTTTCATCAACAACAGCTGAGACAAAGGGAGATACTGTTTATCTGGCGCCCAATGGAGGTGCGTCGAAATAGGGGTTAATGACTATTAGTGCTTAGGAAACTGTATATTATACAACCATACGATTGAAGAATTAAGCCGTATCTGTAAAATGTCCGAACGAAAATGTAAAAAATCGAATGTGAGCGAGCAAAAAGCGAATGATGGAAACGCGGATTTGTTAAAAAATTTAGCAATTCCTATGAAAGGAATTAATTCAAATCTTAGAGCTAATAATTAAATATTAAATGTCAATTTTGAGGTATTAATTGATAATAGTCGAAATCTAAGCGGGGATATTGAAAGCATTCGGTTAGGTTTAAAATTATTAAAAAATAAGCCAGAAGGTACTGACGAGGTACGAACTAAAACGGACGGAGCTAGTTGTCATAGTCAAAAAAGAGTCAGCGATGCTGGATCCATTAATGTTCAGGGAACAAGCAGTGAGTATTTGAAGAGAATTAGGGAGAAGTTCGGTCGTTTTTAGACCGGATGGTCGAACAAATCCGGTTATGTTTATAAAAAAAATTAGGGTTGTTATTTGAAGAGGCTAAAGTATTACAACAAAAGCAGTTATCACTAGCTATAAGAGCTCTGCGAGATTTGGCAGCTGACTGGGGTGAAATCAAGGTTAGAGTGTGTAAGGATTTTAAAGATTTTAGGAGGCTGTTTTTGGGGCGGAATTAGTACGGCAGTTTCGAAAGAGGATCTTGTGCAGATTATCTGTTATAAAAGTGTAAAAAGGCGAATTATTTGCACGAAGAAAAAATATTCGATATCTTATCCAATCATTTTGATGCAGATATAAAAAGGGAAATTGTCAATTCCGGAATTAGAACTATTGACGAATTTGAGTGGTATTTACGACGACTATTTTATTAAAAAGTACATATTTTGATGAAAACCAACATTTTACGAAAATGTAACGAAAAATATACACGGTTTTTCTGTGAACAGAGAATGAGGGAAAACAGTGCGGATGAAATTTGAGCCATAGTTGGAAGAAACTTGAAGATGATGGATAAAAATGGTACTGTAATAGATGCTGTGCTATATTATAATAGCTACTCGGGGCAGAATACGGATCAGCCATTGATATGTTGCCTAGACTGGTTTATGAAAAATACTACAAAAGTTCAACGTGTATCTTAGAAGTCTCTTTTAGCTGGACACAGTTATATGCACGTGAACTCAGTGAACGCTAATTTAGAAAAAAGGCATTGCTCCGTCCTACCCTGTATATATTCATTTAGTTTTTTTATACTATTACTATAAAATTTACGTACATTTGTTAATGGTAATATCTACTTTTTTATTTAAATTTGATAAACCCGTTCGCGTTCTCACCTTCGATATTCTATCTTGTTTGCCATATGCTTTGGTGACTGTGCGGCCTAACATAGTCAATTGTCACCGCTTGGACTATAATTTTTACATTTCGGAGGACAGTTCCCGTATAGGACTACCTCACCGCTTTATATTATTTTTCGAGCGTAGCAATAAGTTTTCTGGATCCAAGAATCTTCACCGCACTAACTAGACATCAAATAAGAATATTGAAGGCCGCATTTGTTTAATATCTGTTTCGCTATACTCCCGCTTTTCTCCTCTGAGTATCTTTTTATGTACTCAACAGGCCAACAATCATCATATATATCCCAGAAAAAATCCCGAACTTACAACGTATACAACTTGCGCCATAAAGGTTTCTTAGACTGTAAATATTTCGATGCAACTACATTCGCTAAACAACTAGAGAAGAACGATGGAACTGCTTTAAATATTAGTCATTTTCGTCAAATAGTTTTCAGAATTATAACTTGTTTAATGTTTCTGGCTGAAAATTTCGAAAATATAGCTTTTCCACATAGAGCCTTCGGTTATAATCAGACTCAGACGTATACAAAGGTACACAAAAAAGATTACAAATTTCTTTCAAAAAGTTGGGAAGTGTACGAAAACTTGGTGCAGATACGTATTGGACGGAATTCAACCTCCATAGTACATAAATTAGGAGTTATGAATCGCTTGATGGAAACTGCGACGAAGAGGACAGTGAGGTAATTTTACACTTAACTACTCACTTCACTAACATTCTCATTGTTTAACTTATTTATGTTTTGACTATTTCAGGTTGATGGGAGGGGACAATAAAGGCTTAACCGCAATTCAGGAAATTTTTTATTTTTTTTTTAATTTCTATTACTAAATTTTTTTTGGTGATATTTATTATATTTCTGTATGTACCTATGTAAGCATTGTTTATTTCACTGTTTATACGAAACATGAGATTTATGTTACAAAAAAGATATATCAGTAGTATTTTGAAGTTCATTGTTGGCAATAGTACATTTTTTCTTTATATTAGTCGTATGATGTTTACGAAACTATATCGGCAAATAAGCGAAAGTGTGACAAAAATTATACCATTAGTTATGAATGCGTTTGAAGTGTTAAATTACTCATGCCAAAAAGACGAACGTACATATTTTTGCAATTTTTTGAAAATAAATATGTGTTAACGCACGAAAAGCAACTGATATTTTCTATTTTAAGTTGCTTGCACAATATAAAGCCATTATTGACTCTAAGGTGCTTGTAACATTACAATCAGTTGTTGATTGATTACCAAGAATTATGAGAATGGCAAATTCGTAGGCATACTGCCATGAAAATGAGTAAAAAGTTTATTTTCCAATTAGACTATTTTTCACTTACAAATGCTGAAAAGACAATTCAGATTACTCTATTGCCTATTTATATTAAATTTGACTAGGCTTTAGCTATTGGTGCCATTAAATAAGTCACTAACGAATTCTCCTTTGCAGGATGTCAGCACGTTGTAGTCGGTGATGGCACATTTTACAACCACATATCAACTACAGGTGATTTACCTACAGCTGCAGTGTTAAGGGAGCGATATGCAAGATAAAGGAAAACTAGAGAGTCGCTTTTGCGAGTACTTTCGCGCGCGTACGTATTAGAAGGTATATGTTATCATGAAGAAGAGAGTAAGATAATGACAACGACCAGCATGGGTACTATAAGGCCATTAACTGTTCACCTGTTTTCGTTGCTGTTTCTGAAACTGTTACTTATATGGAACAACCTCGTATCAACGCTAGAGCTGGGTAAGTAATGGAAATGTTGGTTATTGTTGTTGAGTAGCGTAGAGAAAGTACAAAATATGTTAGCTTTAAAGTATAAAGTATAAAATTCAAAAAATTGAGAAAGGTTAAAAGAGAGGGATGGGATCTAGGTAAGCTTAATGATAGTAGGGTAAAAGAGGAATATAAACAAGTATTAGATAATAAGAGCAAAGAGATAGCTGTAGGAGGGAACGTAGAAAATAGATGGAAAGAAATAAAACTGACTGTACATGATACAGCAATACAGACTATAGGTAAGAAAAAAATAGAAGCGAGAAAACCGTGGGTAACAAAGGAGATATTAGATTTAATAGAGAATAGAAGAAAGCTTAAACCTTTCAGAGAAGTGGATAGTGAAAGTAAGCAAAAGTATAATACAGTTAGAAATAAGATAGTACATGAGTGTAGAAAAGCTAGAAATAAATGGATGGAGGAGAATTGTAAGGAATACAAGATGATTTGAGAGTAGGTAAGACAGACAGGGCTTACAGAGCAGTTAAAAAGTTTTTGGGAAGATAGGAAAAATATAATGGTATTAGAGACGAGAATAATGAGCTTCTAATAAATAAAGTTGAGGTAGCTGATAGATGGAAAAGATATTTAGAAGATTTATATAAGGGAGACGATATGGATGAGTTAGAGAACGACCAAGACGAGGATGTAGAAATAGGGTTCTCAATATTAAGAGAGGAATTTGATAGAGCTGTTCAGAATCTTAAATTAAATAAAGCGCCAGGGATAGACGATATTCCCGCAGAATTAATAAAATATGCAAGTCAGAAAACTTTAGACAGATTATATGAACTAGTGAATGTAATATATGACACAGGTGAGGTTCCAATAGATTTCGAAAAAAATATTATTATCCCAATCCCAAAAAAGTCAGGAGCTGATAGGTGTGAGAATTTTAGAACTGTTAGTTTAACTTCTCATGCTTCCAAAATACTAACAATAATAATTAAAAATAGAGTAGAAGCTTTGACTGAGAATTATTTAGGCGAAGACCAATATGGTTTTCGTAAAGACAGAGGGACTAGAGAACCGATACTAATGATTAGGGTAATTATCGAAAAAGGTTACAAAAAATAAAAGACTCATTTCGCGTTTGTAGATTTAGAAAAGCATTTGATAGGGTTAATTGGATTGTTATGTTCAGGGTTTTGCAAAAATAGGAATCTCTCATAGGGATAGAAAATTATTTACAGTCTATATAAAACCAAAGCGTAGTAATTAGATTTGATGAAATAGATAAGGAAGCTAAGATTAGAAATGGTGTTAGGCAGGGTTGTATACTGTCTCCTTGATTTTTAATGTTTATATTGAGGAAGCTTTAAACTTAGCCAGAGAGAGAAAAGAGATAGGTATTAGAGTACAGCGACAGAAAATAGACATGTTACGTTTTGCAGATGATATAGCCATTATAGCAGAGTCTAGAAAAGAGTTAGGAGAGTTTTTAAATATTTTAGATGAGATACTACGGAGTAACTATAGTATGAGAATTAACTCAGTAAAGACAAAGATAATGACAAGTGAGTTACAGCCTAGTTCTAAACCAAAATTAAAAATAGGTAATACCGAGTTAGAGGAGGTAGATGAATTTTGCTATTTAGGTAGTATAATTACAAAGGATGGACGTAGCAGAAGGGATATAGTAGCTAGAATAGCTCAAGCTAGAAAATGTTTTTAAAAGAAAAACTTACTAATAGCTAATAGTATTAGTTTAGATAATAGAAAAGTTTCTTAAAGTCGTACGTATGGAGCGTTCTACTATACGGTAGTGAGACTTGGACAATTAAAGAAGTAGATAAGAAAAGATAGAAGCTTTTGAAACTTGGTGTTATAGGAGAATGTTAAAGATTAGTTGGACAGATAGAGTAACAAACGAGGAAGTTTATAGAAGAATAGGTGAGGATCCCTGTATGTGGAAACAATTGAAGGTCAGGAGAGATAGAATGATAGGGCATCAGTTAAGACATGAGGGACTATTTAGTAAAGTCTTAGATTATAGACTACCAAATAAAAATAGAGTAGGAAGGCCTAGACAAAGCTATATTAGTCAAATTATTAGAGATTTAGGTTGTGAAGGCTATGTAGACCTTTTTAGACTAGCTCAGAATAGAAAAGAATTTAGAGCTGCGTCAAACCGACTTTAAGTAAGTTCGAAAACAAAACAAAAAAAATAAAATCAGTTAATTAAATGTCACCATGACATAACTCACAATTAGTTAGCGGTCTGGCATGTTGGTAGCGTTTCGTTGCTTAAGCCTTACCATAACATATAATTTAATAAACGTCACCATGACATAACTCACAATTAGGTAGCGGTCTGGCATGTTGGCAGCGATTCGTTGCTTAAGCCTTACCAAAACATATAATTTAACACTTTTCCTTTTGAAGCGGATAACCAGGTTATATTTCATTTCCTTATAAATGGTAATCATGTAAACATGTTAGATTTCTTTAACAACCATCAGGTTGCTAATATCTATGTAGAGTCAGCTGGATAGGAAAAAGATAGAAGGATATAGGAAGACCTAGACCAAACTATATTAGTCAAATTATTAGAAATTTAGGTTGTGAAGGGTATGTAGAGCTTTTTAGATTAGCACAGATTAGAAAAGAAGTTAGAGCTGCGTCAAACCGACCTTAAGTAAGGTCGAAAACAAAATGATGATGAAAGTATAAAGGTTTTTAAACGTCATTGCCTGCATAGCTAGTGTATTAATAGCCAGCTATGTAAATTGTCATGATTTAAAATAGGCGGTTAATTTAATGTTGCTGTTTTATAACAGTGTTTCTCATATCGAATTGCTGAAAATTCTTAACAATTGTGGATGCGCTCAGCGTTTCTAAACTATAGTTTACGTTAACCACAGCAAAAGAATTCCTTTTAAAGACTAATATTATAGTTTTTTCAAGTAGGGGACACGGCAAGCAGTTATTATCATGTATTACTATGAGCATTATACAGAAATCAATTTTCACATCTATTCCAATCACATAAATTTCTAATTTTTTAGAATTAGGCGCAAAAAAATTTAAGTACATTCGAGAATAGGATACCAAAGAGAAACAAAAACTGTTACAAAAATAATACACTGACACAAAATTTCAAAAGCCCTTTCTGAAGGTAGTGTTCTTCAATATTCAATACGCAATTCTTATTGCACGAACGTGAAATTAGGAACTCAAACTTAGGTGGGAAATTATGTCCGAATATTTCACATCACGAGCTTTGATAGCACAACTTTCGGATGTAAGCCACCTCATTGTTGTAGAAATTATATGGGGGTCTTGAATTCGTAAATTATCATAAGCAAAACCGAGGTACAACACTGAAGCACAAATAGTGTAACAAGACATGCTGACAGACCGTAATTCTGTGACGTTCCAAATCCTAATTAACTCTTCCACAAAAACGTCCTTAACCCTGTATTGCATTGTGTAGCATAGTCATACATAAATATTTTATTGACCTTTGCAACCTTAATCATAATTCTGAAACATGCCATATGTAAACAGTCAATTTGTTTTGTCTTTTAGTTTTGTAAATAAATTGTTGACAGACTTGGTTATCGTAAGATTGGGTTGTTGTAGCATTTTTTTTGAATAAAGGAGTTAATTTTTGAACTTTTGTAAGTAACCTGTACAGATTTGTCTCTTAGTTCAGGATGTAAGATGTTAGTAAAAATCAGTTTTTTTAATAATTGTTTTGGATAGCCATTGTTGACTTAGGCAATTTCCAAATCTTTCAGGTTTTTTTCTTAGAAAACATGATTTATTAATACATAATTGAGACAATAACGATATTATACTTTAAATCTGTCAATATTAAAACTGCACTTTCTGAACACTCTGTATTGGATCTGCTTTTAGTAAGTTACTTGATCAATGAAGGGTACGATCTAATATTAAGAGTTAAAAACAAATTTGTCTGGGTAAATTGATTTTAGAATTATTTAATTTTTACGAAACCCCTAGAATTTTAGAAAACGCTTTGCATTTAGATATAATGAGTCTTTAAGGAGGTCTAGTTTATTTTCCAGGTACAATTCAAAAATGCAACGAAAAATAGGATGCTTCATAAGAAAAAATATAACTTTAATATGTAACTTTTTCTTGGGGCACCCTGTATATATCAAAATAATTTCAAAATGTAGTCCTTTCGGGCTTACATAGATGTACTGTGAAAAAACTGAACAAACACGCCGTTTTGCTATAAACCTCCATGGCGTTCCCCGTGACTCACCTTGTACACACACACACACACACACACACACACACATATATATATATATATATATATATATATATTGTAGTGGATTTAAAGGGTTAAATTTAAGGATAAACAATGCAATTTCCGACACCCTGTGTAGTGAGAGGAACATAATATTTACGTGCAAATTTATTTCATTTATTTAATTTAAATTAACAAGTATTGACATAATTTTATAATTAGGGATTAAAAGGTAATAGATTCATAATGAAAATTAGCTTTATAAGACAATAGAAATGCATAATTAATTTAATGTAGTTTAATTCACCGGGTTATAGCGTCAGAAAACTCGTCAGAGCGTGAAAAATCAATAATTCCAAGGCGAAGAGCTTTCCTAACAAACAAACAGACGTTGGTTATATAAAATACTGTGAAATGTAAACTCCTAGAACTATTATTTTAAACGATCACTGATTAACACACCTGCATGTTTTGAAAGGTCGACTTCTATGTATTTTGGAGCATAACAAGACAAGTTTCAAGGAATATTGTTCAAACCGTTGGTGATTTCGTATAAACGCTATCAAGAGTTTTCTTAAGGAGCAGAAAGGATGCACGATTAGTAAGATGCTATAGAATGAAATGGGCGAAGAACATTCGTTTTCGTAAAGTACGTATGCAGTCCACATGGATTAAATATCAGACGCGGGCAGTAATATCGATGTTCTACCACTCAAGCAAGGTTAGAACGCGTCATTCAATATGCATAAGACAGGAATAGAGATATTACAGGCGGGGTTATAAGACGTCACTGAAATGTATGGTTGGTCGAAATAGGTAATTTTAAAACAGAGGAACATGTGATAGTTTGTCGTGAATAGCGTGGTTAAAGCGGTGGTATTTCTAGAAGTTTAAAACGGTTAGACAAAATTTAGAGAAATGTTATTTTCAATTAGGTATTTCGCGCAAAGTGTGGCCAAGAGGCCTAGCTAGATAATATAAATACGGGAACTAAATTAATAGGGCTCTCTTTAATCTTGCATCGCATAACAACGTACAAAAGAGCATCTGACGAGGTTTGTAAGTATTAATTTGTAAAGTTCAGTATTAGATTGTTGTGACCTTATAGTTTGAGACGCGTATGGTGTCGAGTTTATTTAAATTTAACTGAGGTACAACGAATACTTTAACAAGCTCGTAAATTAATAACGCGATAATAAACAAGTGTAATATACACGGATTTGGATATTGAAAGGGTGGCACGAAGCAGCTTAGATTGTGGTCATCTTTAAAACACCTTGTGGAGCCGCACGCATAACCAATAGGCCGAGGGATTCAGGAACATAATACATCGTCAACGAAGATAGAATCTTCAAGTTTTTCCAGGTAACGCATTTGATTTTGCTGTTTTTTTAAACTGTTGAAATTGTGATGTGTGAGAGTGAACTGTAATGGGTATTTTACGGTATTTTACGTATTGAAAAGGATACACATAGCTGACTATTAATATGGTATTTTGAATGTAAAACAAAAGGTGTACATAAAGTTTATTGAATTGCTTGATGAATTTAAATTTAATTGTTAAGAGTACATGGGTTTTTTTAAGTTTGTAGTAATAGTATGCAAAGTGGAAAGCATACATCGATAAACTGGGTTATTATGAGCTCACCATATTCCAGTGTAGTAATAAACAAAGAGAAGGTATTATTTGGGGCCCATTTACTCCTGTTACATTAACTGTGTTAGAAATTTCAAGTTAAAAACAAGGATTTGACAACAATAGCATTTATTGAGGTGTAACTTGAGCACCGAACTGTAAATAGCTTTGAATTATTATTTGTAAATAGTGGTTAATAAATGTTGAATGATTGTTGTGATATTCCTGTGATTTTATTTGAATGGTGTGTGAACGTTAAAGAGAATGAGAGGAAATTTAGGTATACGAGAAGAAGCACAGCTGAGCTAGCCAGGAAAGCTGCTGAACAAATTAAGTTGATAGCGCAGAAAAAGGGTAAGAAAAATTTTGTGAATTTTTAGATATGTAAATTGATTTTTTTGTGTAACTGGCAAGTACCAGAGCATAATTAAAAAGGTTCCACGGCAATTTATGACTCCCAATCTGTGGGGCACGAATGTTTTTTAGAAAGTACCAGTTTATGTGAAATAAAAGGGGTTCCCAGGGCAATTTATGACGCCCAACCTGTGGGGCTCGAATATTTTTTTAGGAGCTAAATTAAAAGGTTCCACGGCAATATATATATATATATATATATATATATATATATATATAATGTCAAAATGATGTAATTATTTTTTTGGATATTTCCTTCAATTGATACGTAAATATTAAAAATCCATCTGCATCTATTGTTTAGGTTTCGGTTTATTTAAAACCTTAATCGTAACCTAACAAATTACAAATAGAAACAGTCACAAAGTCAAAAATACTTACAAAAACTTGAACTAAGTTATAAAAACCTTACATGGGGTATCGATTTTGAATATATTTTATATAACTGTAATTCAATAACTACTAGATACATTTGTGTTTTGGTCTTGAAAGGTATTTGATGTGTGTAACAGAATACTTTATAAAAGAACAGAAGTGAAATTGTTGTTTTTGTGCACTTTTTTAAAACTGTATAGATATGTGTATATAGTGTTTAAATTTTGTGTGTCTTGTTTGTTGCTAATACTGTTATTTAGTTGTTGAACATGGAAGGCTTCTAAGAATAGTCTATTTTTATAATTGTTTTCAATTTCTAAAATTTCAACATTGTCGTGGTTTAGTGAGTGGAGTGTGTTTACTACGTGTGTTGTCAGTGCACAAAATGTCTTTTTTAATTTAATGTCATTTTTATGTTGAGTGAGCCTATTCTTCAGCCATTGATTAGTTTGTCCCACGTATGTTCGATTACAACTACACTGCACTTTATATACTATATTGTTGTACATCTTTGTTGGTGTCTTATCTTTAACTCTCGAAAATAACATTTTTATGCACTTTTCATATTTAAAACCAATTACAATATTTGGTTGTTTTAATAATTTAGCAAGCAAGGGAGTTAATCCTTGTATATATGGTACAGTTTTATAAATAATGTTATTTTGTTGGTCTTGTTTGTGTGTATCTATTGTATTAGTAAAAACTAACTTTTTTAAAAAAATTTTGGAGCAACCATTATTTAGTAACATAGATTCTAATTTTTTTTTTGTTAATTTTATGAAATTGTGTTTTTCTAATCTTTTCTATACGGTGTTTTAGTGCTAAGATTGTGTTTATTTTATGATTGCAAGAGTGATTAGAATAGTAGTTGATGAATCGACCCGAATGTGTTGGTTTATTGTACCAATCAAATAGTATAGTATTTAACTCAGTTCGAATAACCAGTGAGTCTTTACCTATTATACAAGTTGCTTCATTTAGCCGCTAGAGGGCTTTAAAAATCGTGAAAAATATTTGATATTTTAAAATAACTCGAAACCGCGTCGATAGATTTTGACCATTTCTGGGGTGCGAATTTCTACTTTCAATTGACATCTTTTAGTGGTGTACGCAATAATTTGAAAAGCATACGAGTGTCCCAAAAATGATGTATTGTATAAATATCCGACCATTACCTTTTTCCTGTTTATGCAATGACTACCAATTTTTTTTTATGAGTAACCGACTTAATTTGGCAACTTTTTTGTTATATATAAATTGGTTAATATTGACTGTGCTATATATTTTAGATTAATGCGATATTGGGGTATCAGTCAGGTATTTTGTTGAAATAAAACTACTTCTATACTAATTCGAGCTTTCGAAAATTATTATTTTCTTCTTCAGGAAAACTATAAGTACAAACTTAAAGTAATTAACAATTGTAGGTTACTTACGAATAATTAAGTTTTTTTAAAATAGGATTAAAATCCAGCATCTAAAATTAATTTGAATTTGTATAAATTGAATTTGACATTTTTTGATTGAAGACAACTGTAAGTGTATCTTAGATTATAATAAAATTAAATTTCGTGTATCTTGTATGGTGTATTGTAAAGTATGCTGTTTGAATTGATGTCAGGTGTTGGTGTGTCTTTTGTATTTATTAGATTTTTTAATAACGGTCAGAAGATATGAGTAAATGTTGTTGAGATTTTGTGTATCTGTTTTTTTATTTAAAGGTATTTTTTGTAAAAAAATAGCGATCATTTCTAAAAACAACCGTTTTTTGTAGTTTGTTTCATTGAATATTATACTGGTATCATTATAATTAATTTTATGACCTGTTTCGATGGCATGGGAGGAAAGTGCACATGTTTTATTGTTGTGTCTGCAGTTGCTTTTCTGTGAGGCTATTCTGGTTCAGAACCATGTAAAAGTGTGCCCTATGTATTTTCCATCACAGTCCTGGCAAGGTATACAATACACAATTCCCGATTTTTGTTTTTTGTAGTAACATCTTTTAAGTTTGTGTATAATGTTCTGTTTAAAGTTAATGTGGGTTTTATTGAAAATTTGATATTGTTTAAGTTTTTGAAGAGGTGTTTTAATTTTCCAGTAAGATTATCTATGTGGAGTAGTGAGATATAGGTTGAGGAATTATCACTGTTGTTGATGGTGTTATTAATTATATTGTTGTTGTTTATTTTGGAGGTGTTGAAAATAAGTTTATAATTAGGGTTTTAGGATATGAGTTTTTTAATAATAGATCTTTTAGTATCAATAAATTCTTATATTTTAAGGTATGATGTGATACAGATTCTATTTTTCTCTTTATACCTAGAATTATAGTAATCTTTATGTGTATGGGGTGGAAAGAATGGTAATTTAAGTATCTTCCTGAAGTAAGTAACCTACAATTGTTAATTACTCTAAGTTTGTACTTATAGTTTTCCTGAAGAAGACAATAATAATTTTCGAAAGCTCGAATTAGTATAGAAGAAGTTTTATTTCAACAAAAGACCTGACTGATACCCCAATATCGCATTAATCTAAAATATATAGCACAGTCAATATTAACCAATTTATATCGAAACATGGGGTTCTACCAACACATCCGTTTTACTTACGGTAATGAAGCCGTCATCCATCTGAAACAATGGTCCAATTTAACTATGAA
This sequence comes from Platerodrilus igneus, assembly GCA_036346225.1. NCBI lineage: Eukaryota > Metazoa > Arthropoda > Insecta > Coleoptera > Lycidae > Platerodrilus > Platerodrilus igneus. The sequence continues at coordinate 8,094,910 of JARFIW010000090.1, forward strand.
ATTAGCATCTATTATAGAAACAGACGTATTTATCTTTTCACTTGCCGTACCAATAATCTTCGCCCAAAACACATCACAGCATCTTTACATCGTGTTGAAAATTTATTAGTTAGCAATTCAAGAAAATTACAACAAACTGTTATAAAATTCAATGAAAATTTAAAAAAAAAATTGAACTTAGAAATACAGATCACATTAGAAAATCTTAAAACCTTAGAAAACCAATTAAAATACTCCATAACACGCACAAAAGTCTTATTACCAGACTTTATCACATCAGAATTTGAACAACGGATATTCATACACTACAATAAAATCTTCCTCAATATAAAAAACACCAACTTAAAGAAGATAAAAACCTCAAATAAGCCACGGTAAACAATATCAATACACAACCATCCTGGTTTACTAACATGTCCAATATCAATGTACCACAATAAATACAACAATTGATGGCATTAGGACCCAATTTTAGTATCAATCCTACAAAGGATGATATCAATTTACCCAAATTATTAGCAGATATAGAATCAATTGTATCTAACACAAGTACAGAGACTAGAAAAATTTTACTTGCACGTACCACTAACATTATAACCAATTACATTAATAATAATTCATTCAAATCTCAAACAGAATATAGAAAGTTACTATTCAAAGCTTATAAATTTATGAACAATCATAAAGAATTAATTTTAACCAAATCAGACAAAGGTAATGTAACTGTACTGTTAAACACTACACAATACAAACAAATGACAGACACAATTATCAACGATCACAAATATTACATTCCCATCAACAGAGACTCAACTAGTACCATACAACAGAAAGCAAACAAAATTATTAATGAGCTAAAAAGAACAAAAACATCAATCCAGAAGAAGCCACTAAATTAATGATATACAACTCCGTTTCTCCTAAATTCTATGGCCTACCCAAAATCCATAAACTTACACTTTCTCTACGCCCGATAATATCTTCTATATTAGCACCAAATTCCAAAATTTCCGAAATAGTAACCAAGATTCTCACATCTTAATATAATACTAACAACCCTTATTATGTCCAAGACTCGTTTGAATTTGCCACTTTTGTTAATGAATTCAAAATACCTCAAAACTACGTTATCATTAGTTTAAATGTCATATCTTTATTTAGTAATATTTCAATAGACTACAGGAAGGAGTAGGGTAAGGATAGGGGTTAGCTTTGACTGTACCCTGATGCACGTGGTTTGTGTAACAGAACGAGTTACCCATTAGGGAGGTGATTGGTCTAGCTGTACCTCGCCCCATGTGGGAAGAATGTGGCGAGGCGAGCAAGGCCTGTAAGGGAGGGGAGGATCCATGCTGTACCCAGAAATACCTGGCTGGTGCTCCTGGGCAAGTGCTCTCGGAATACTGAGGGAATGTGAGGACGAGACAGCGGATAGCTGAGCTCGAGTACCAATTTAGAAGGTAGCAGGTCCCTGAGGGAAAATTGTTAGTAGGTTCCTTCGCCCTCGGATACCCTAATAGCCAGAAGGGACCTGGAAAAAACAAGAGTTGGAAGACTAGAGTGCTTCCTAACAAGACAGATAAAAGTTGCTGAAAGGTACAGCTTTATAAGGGCATGCACGTCTGCGTGTTTGGAGTTCAGAAGATAGTGATACGTGAAAGTGTGTGTGTGTGCGTGTGCGTGCGTGCGTGCTCTAAAAGTTTGTGTTAGTGGGTGAACTGTCACCACGTCAAGGCAATAACCCATGAGGGGGGTTACCTTGATTAAATTACAAATTGTAAATATGAGTGTATAATAGTTTTTGTAGAGCATTTATTTCTCTTTCACATAAAATAAAACATACAGGATGTCTATTTCGAAAAAGCGATTTTCAGCTTTTGTTGCATTGACCACCGTAGTTAGCTCCAAAAATTTAGCTTGTTTGCCCATTTAACTAATCCCATAGCTACAATAATAACAAAGTTTGCATTGGTGCCGAGTTAATTTGAAATAGGCTGTATATTAGGCTATATACAAAAAGACACAATCAAAGCTTGAACTTATCATCATCATTATCAGGTCTTCTGTCCTGTAACTAGTTGGACGCGTACCCTCATTGTTTCTTAGTCTGAACTAACCTACACACTTCCCTGAAATTTGCCCAGTCTGCATCTATCACTATCTGCGTGCGAAAGTCTGATCTCGGTCTACCTCTACCTCTCTTTTTCTCTGCTTGTAATGTATTCCGTACTATTCCCCAAAAATGCATTACAACGTATCCTACCCTTGTATTTCGCCTTTTTTTTTTTTTTTTCGTTTTCCATAGATATCTTTATTCCTCTACTATTTCTATAACCTATTTGTTACTAACTTGGTCTATCCATGCCATCATTCTCATACATCTAAAGCACAACATTTCAGAAGGCTTTTATGAACTTATATCGTTGAAAAATTTACATTCCGCTTGCGGCATCCGAAACTAATTATTAAGAAATTTGCATATGTCGTACATAAACTTCACGTTAAACCCTCCAGTTTTTAATCTTATACGTAACTCTATCAAAACAGCGCCATTCAATTTCCAGTCTAGTTAGTTACTTACTAGACCGTGTAACTTCACTCAGGGTTTGACAAATATTAGTGGGTTGGTTGCAACATAACTTTACAACAACAAACTTAATCGCTAGAGATCCTGTTTGTGATTAGTTGAATACTCTTGTAACATGCAATCCTGAATAGTGTGCAGAATCACAAGTAGCGCTAAGCTTAACTTGCTAAAATTTGCATAATCGTTGTCAGTTAAATTCTATCTTTAAACGCATATATAATTATGTCAGTCAGAATAACTAAAAAGCACTTGTTTACATATCATTGAAGAAACCAATTAAACTTGATTACAAAGTGGCGTTTCTTTTAGAAGGCACGAAAACTTGGAAAAAGTGTTCAGAAAGTTAATTTTCATTATCTGTGCCAGACGCTTGTAGATAAGGAGATAGCGTTCCAAATCCCCAACAAAGCTTGCCCGGTCGCTCTCTGTAATTAGTATTTATGAGGCAGGGGTTAAATTATTCATTGTGTTCTAATTACCCTTGCAAAGTTAGATGAGACAAATATAAGCTGTTAACCAGCTCGTATATAGTTGAGCGTTTGTTTCAATAAACTACTGGAGTGTTCAGATTGTATTTTAAAAATTTATTTTTTCCATCAATTTTAAATTCTCGATGTGTTTTGGCAATATTCGCATATTTCAGGGGAAAGTGGTGGGTAATTGAAACACTTGCACGTTCTCTATATCTGTAAGCTAGCTCACTCTTTACCGGTAATTACAAATACCACCAAAAACACAGGATGACGGTAGAAAAAAGTTTTGTTGTACATATGTAAAAACTTGCTCAAATTAAACAACCCCATTTTACACAAACCAATTACAGTTATATAAAGTTATCAAAAGCCTTAACAGGGCGTGTATGGTTGGTTAGCTATTCATTCAGACAAGATACATACAGATGACAAACTTGACACACAGGTTCACAATTAAATTTTAATTTAGCGTTTATTTCAAAGTATTATATTAAAAACCTATAATAATTCAGTGAAACATTTTATTCAAATACAAAAAAAATGAAACCTCAATAGTCTCATCCGATTTTACAAAAACTATATAATGAAATGTTTGCTGTTTCTTTTCAATTGACTATTACTTGATATTCAGCCACCAACATATAGATTAATTCATTCAAGTTATACAGTATTTAATACTATTTCCGTTTTTAACTAGGAAATTTAATACAACCATCCCCCATCCCCAACAGTTTTGTTCTTGTGCACATTAACGCGTGATTGGTTCCCACTTCTATTAATTAGTTCGCATATTTTTATGGGTCTCGTAATCTAGGCGGCTCCGTGCGTTAGATAAGTTCAAGTGTGACAATTAACCCCAACATCTCGTGTTCAATTGAAAATTCTTGGGCAAATTTTTCTCAGAAAAATACTCTCTAGTTCAGATGAGAGGTGAAATGTAGGGTGTTGTCAACGATGATTTACTTGGTTTGACAAGTGTGTGTGTGTGTGTGTGTGTGTGTGTGTGTGTGTGTGTGTTTATATATATATATATATATATATATATATATACCAGCCCGATTTGTATTTGTCAATGGCTCTTATTATTTTCATAAGAGTTTGTTTACAGATACATCTTACTTTTATATATATATATATATTACTCATATTTAGACCAGGGTAGAAAATTAAATAATCAAATCAAATAATTTTAATTACCGTGTATAAGGAATTTCATTAAATAATACGCTTTATTAAAACCTTGAAGCATAAATAAACTCGGTCGTTTCAGTAAAAATAAGAAATTTAAATTATCTATAAGACGCTTTACATCAAAAGAAGCAGTATTGAAAAGCGCAGTGGATAATTTAATTATTCCTAAACAAATGGAAATTACGTGCAAAATTTATATTAATGAACTCTATTTTAAATAACTGGTATTAAACAAAACGTACGGATAATAATTTGTATTCGCTAAAATGAAAGGATGGAAATCAATTTTAATTGGAGTTAATTGAACCATTATTAATAATAAGCATAAAACTTGTAAAACCCAATAATAGTCAAATCGTAGGAAGGTTATTTAAAATGTTACGTTTGAACACCCTGCGTGTTTTTAAAAGGCAATTTCAAGTTAATTTGTTTGGATAAACATGTTGATTCTAAGGATATTGGAAACGATCAGATGCTTTAGCAGGAAATACAGAACACCTGCGTATTTTTAAAAAGCTCATTCTGCGTAAATTTGGCAAATAATTAATGTTTCAAAGAATCTTGGAGAAACCGGGACTTAGTATTCACGAGAATGTGCGATACGGGTTTATTAAACCCAGATAACAGTCCGCGTGGACTAAAATATAATCGATAATAAAGAATCTAAATTTGCACCAATACGAACAGGTTAGAAAAGGAAAGAGAAAATGCGTCAAGCAAAGACACATATTGTAAAAGGGCGGGATTTAAGCAACGTCAAGGGGTTGCGATTGGTTAAAATAGGATGCATATATCAGAGGTAGAACAACAATTTCTGTATAAAAGTAATTAGTTTTTCTCGGACAACTTTGCGGGCCGTGTTGAAATTTTCTGAGATCTCAATGGGGTGAGGACTAAATTCATAAAAATCGACGTGCAGGCTACAGACTGGGAACGTAGAATGAGGAATTCGTTGGAATTACCCGTTTTAGGGAACAAAGCGACGTGTCGGCTATTCGCTATATATACAGGCGGGAATATGTGTTTCTCTCTTAGACTCTTAGACTTTCGACGATTCGATGCGTTAAAAGCTCGTGCATCCGCGACTTGATATTAAACAGTGCATTTTAGTTTGATTAAATAATTTAAAGTGTGCTAGTATATTTTAGTGACTCAAAATAGTTGGTTATTTTACGTGCTAACATGAACGTACTTCAGTGCACTTAGATACAAGGTAATAAAAGTTTATTATCACGGTACCAATTAGTAAAATTTACAACGACAAATGTATACCCAAAAGTAGGCAGTTTTGGCGTATATTGGTAATATTGGTAAAAGGAAGTATGAATTTCTTTGCTATTTTGCGGGGTGTTAATGACTAAATGGTTCGTAAATGTGTCTGCATCCACTGAACCAGAGGCAGATATACACAGATGAGTTCCGGAAAAGCCTAGAAACAACTTTAAATTAATGGTGATGGAGAACATTTTTAAAGCGTTGACAACTTGAAGCTGTAAATAGAATCCGGTTGGAATGGTGTGATTTACAAAAGGGACGATTACACTGAAGCTACGAGGACAATAACCTTCAGGTAAATTGTACTATTTTGTTTGACATTTTTGTGTGTATTGAATGACTTTATAATTGATTTACTTTAAATGGACATTAGTGGAATTTTTCTAACCATAAAAATTTAATTTTAAGATGAAATTTGCTTGTTTAAGTAAAAGGGTATTTTGTTTTGATGTTCGGGAATAGGATGAAACTTTGGGTAGGTCTTTGAGCTCAATTAGACAAACCTGGTTAATTAACGTAAAGGGTGGTAGATGCTCCTTTATACTCAGACTCCGGTCTGCTTATCTTGTTATATTAATTAGTAGGCATCCAACAAGGACTTTAATTTTGGATGCACAGTAAAATGATAATAAAATTAATCCGGAAATTCTTTTAAAACTGAATTTTATGTTCAAATTTAATTTGAAAATTTAATGTATTCTGAATATTGATGTAAATAGAGTTAACGTTGATGTTTGTGGTAGGAATGTGTTGTTTAATTTTATGATTGAGAATGGAAGTTATCTAGAAGAGCAGCCGAGGCGATTAACAGAAGGAATCAACGGACCAGGTGATTTAAAAGGTTTCACAGCATTCTTGACGCCCAAACTGTGGGGCTCGAATGTTCTTTTTTAAAGGGCCAGTACCTAGAGATATGAGAGGTTTCACAGCATTCTTGGCGACCCAAAAGTGAGGCTCGAGTTCCAAATAAAATTTTTGTTATTTTATTCCAGGAAACTGGCGATCTGAGAGAGAGAGTTTCTGGTTGTGTATAAATTTAAGAGTATTTTTAGAGTGTGTGTGAGTGATTTGAACGTATGCAGAGAAAGGAGTGGTTAAGGAGTCAAGGAGTGGAAATTGGAAGTGACGATAGTGCATTGTGTGAGAAAATTTCGAAAATGGAAGAAGCTGGAGGCAGTAGAGATCAGTCGAGGACGGAATCAGGGGATCAAGGAAACGAGATGATAATGAGAATGCTAGAGAGGATGAATGAAGAATCGAATAGAGCGAGGGAGGAGTCCAACCAAAAATTAGAGCAGATAAGCGGGAAAATTGAGCAGTCGACTAAAGAATTTACAGAGTTTAAAAATAGTCTTACCATAAAAATGGGGGAGGTTGAAAATAGGGTTGAAAAAAATGAGCGTGATATTACAGGTCTTCGACAGGAAATGGGACATTTAAGGTCCGAAGTACGCATTTTTTGTGAAGAAGAGATTAATATAAAAATGACTGAAGTGACGGACTCATGTAGGGATCAGTTAGGCAGGGTAGAACGCGAAGTTAGTAGTATCAAATACAACATGTCAAATTTAACGGGGGATGGTCCCAGATTTTCTACAGGTGGAGTATCATTGGACCAACACATGAAGTTTTATGGTGATAACAGGGTAAATCCACAAATTTTTATTAATAGTGTAAGAAATCTAGTGGAAAATTTATTTGACGAACAGACTAAACTGAATACGATAAAGGCTTTATTAAAGGACAACGCAGAAGCATGGTACAATTTAGTAGGACAGGACATAGACACGTATCAGGACTTTGAAAACAAATTTTAAAACACTACTGGAGTGACCACAGACAAGACCAGGTACGAGACGACTTAATTACAGGAAAATTTAAGGAGAGTTTGCAGGATCTAGGAGCAATATGCCATCCGCAAGTACAGTGTGGCCAAACAACTGAATCCACCATTGACGGACAGACAGATAATCAAGTACCTATCACGACATTTTGAACTGGAAATTAGACAACACGTGGCCTTACAAAACATCACAGAACGGGAGACATTTTTAGAGTATTTACAGAGATATGACGATGTATGTGTTGGACGGACAAGAGAGATACGAGAACGAAACGTTAACACAGTTAGGTTTGACAACAGGACACCGAATTATCCGAGACGGCCTGACTACAACAGAAATTTTCGACCGAATTGGGAACGACGAGGACAGGAATACAGGAGCAATAGTGCGACTAGGGGACCGACGCCAAGACCTAGTTACACGAGACAGAACAGTTTACCGGAAGTAAACAGGACTGTGACCAGCACGCCGAATAGAGATAGGGACACGGATATTAACACGAGGAGGACGTACGCACAGGTTGTAGAAGGACAACCAGGACCAAGCACGGAAAACAGGATGAGACAGGATTTTTAGAACGCGACAGACCACTAGATTTCTGTGTAAATGTATACGAACATCCACGTGAATTTTTCAAAATTGAGGAGGAAGTAGAGCCAGAAACTGAGGAAAAATTATGTTTGCCAATTATTAATTTAGAAATTTTTGAGAATAATGTAGAAGTATTACTTGATACAGGGGCAGAGGCGAGTTTAATATCGGAGGAATTCGTCAGCAAAATTAGGGATAAGGTTTGTGATAGAATTATGCCTATAAAGCGTAGCCATTTGGTAGCTCCAAATAAAAAGAAGTTTGCTGTAGTAAATAGTGTTGTGGTGCTTAGGATAGATATAGGAGGTTTTAGCTGTGAACAGGAGTTTGTAATTGTACCTGGACTGAAGTTTCAGAGCATTTTAGGTGTTGACTGTATGATGAAGTTAGGGTTTTGATAGATATGGAAAGGAAGGTAATAAGGATTAAGGATAGGGTAGTGCCATGGAAGGGCAGTTATGAAGTCACAGAGGATGACACGGGGTTTAGTATTAATGTAGTAGAGGTAGAGGATGATGAAGTTAAACAGATCAACACGATAAGATGTCCAGAGGAAAGGAAAGTAGAGGTTCAAGCTTTAATACAAAAACACGCAGAAGTAGTGGGGGTAGAAGCAGCATATCAGGAGCAGGTGAAGGCGAAATTAAGTAAAGATGGCAAGTTTGTTTTTAATCAAGTAGATTTAAGGGATTCATTCTGGCGGATTCCATTACACAAGCATTCTAGCAGGTACAGAGGATTTTCCATAGAGGGAAAAATCGATAATTGTAAAGTAGTATCGTTTGGTTTGTCGGCAGAAAGGGAAATAAGAATAAATGAGAAACAGACAAGTGTAGGGACTGAAGAAGAAGTGATATTTAAGAGTCAGGATAAGAGGGATGATAAGTTTATTGTATGTGAGATAATAGAGATGTTAAGTATAGATATAGAAGGGGGAGAGATAGGGATGAAGAGTATTAGGATGGTAAGAAGGAAGACTTGGAGGGTCAAGAAGAGAGTTAGATTTAAATAGAATAGGGATAGAATAGGTGTATATAGAAAAGTAGAAGTAAGTGGTTATAGAAAATAAAGCTAGATATAGGACACATATGGGAGATAATTAGGAATAGGTTTAGGATGAGGATAAAGAGTAAATGTAGGAAGAAAATAAGATAGGTTAAGTATAGATATTTTATATAAGATTAGTGGAGAGTTAGGAATAGAGTAAAAATAGGATAGGCATATAGGATTAGGTAGGGGGAAGTAAAGTATAGTGAAGAGTAGTTAAAAGTTAGGAATAGGATAGGTATATAGGATGTATATAGGATTAGATGGATAAGTAGGTGAGAGTTAGGAATAGGATAGGGATATAGGATAGGTGTAAATATTTTTTTGGATTGGAGACAAAGTAGGTAAGTTAGATAGATAAGGATAGAGAGAGATAGGCAAAATTTTGTAAAGATTTTTTGGCAGTCTAAATATTTGATATTTGCATTCAAATTAGTGGGATTATTTGTATTCAAATTGGGGGGAAAATACTCATATTTAGACCAGGGTAGAAAATTAAATAATCAAATCAAATAATTTTAATTACCGTGTATAAGGAATTTCATTAAATAATACGCTTTATTAAAACCTTGAAGCATAAATAAACTCGGTCGTTTCAGTAAAATAAGAAATTTAAATTATCTATAAGACGCTTTACATCAAAAGAAGCAGTATTGAAAAGCGCAGTGGATAATTTAATTATTCCTAAACAAATGGAAATTACGTGCAAAATTTATATTAATGAACTCTATTTTAAATAACTGGTATTAAACAAAACGTACGGATAATAATTTGTATTCGCTAAAATGAAAGGATGGAAATCAATTTTAATTGGAGTTAATTGAACCATTATTAATAATAAGCATAAAACTTGTAAAACCCAATAATAGTCAAATCGTAGGAAGGTTATTTAAAATGTTACGTTTGAACACCCCTGCGTGTTTTAAAAGGCAATTTCAAGTTAATTTGTTTGGATAAACATGTTGATTCTAAGGATATTGGAAACGATCAGATGCTTTAGCAGGAAATACAGAACACCTGCGTATTTTTAAAAAGCTCATTCTGCGTAAATTTGGCAAATAATTAATGTTTCAAAGAATCTTGGAGAAACCGGGACTTAGTATTCACGAGAATGTGCGATACGGGTTTATTAAACCCAGATAACAGTCCGCGTGGACTAAAATATAATCGATAATAAAGAATCTAAATTTGCACCAATACGAACAGGTTAGAAAAGGAAAGAGAAAATGCGTCAAGCAAAGACACATATTGTAAAAGGGCGGGATTTAAGCAACGTCAAGGGGTTGCGATTGGTTAAAAATAGGATGCATATATCAGAGGTAGAACAACAATTTCTGTATAAAAGTAATTAGTTTTTCTCGGACAACTTTGCGGGCCGTGTTGAAATTTTCTGAGATCTCAATGGGGTGAGGACTAAATTCATAAAAATCGACGTGCAGGCTACAGACTGGGAACGTAGAATGAGGAATTCGTTGAATTACCCGTTTTAGGAACAAAGCGACGTGTCGGCTATTCGCTATATATACAGGCGGGAATATGTGTTTCTCTCTTAGACTCTTAGACTTTCGACGATTCGATGCGTTAAAAGCTCGTGCATCCGCGACTTGATATTAAACAGTGCATTTTAGTTTGATTAAATAATTTAAAGTGTGCTAGTATATTTTAGTGACTCAAAATAGTTGGTTATTTTACGTGCTAACATGAACGTACTTCAGTGCACTTAGATACAAGGTAATAAAAGTTTATTATCACGGTACCAATTAGTAAAATTTACAACGACAAATGTATACCCAAAAGTAGGCAGTTTTGGCGTATATTGGTAATATTGGTAAAAGGAAGTATGAATTTCTTTGCTATTTTGCGGGGTGTTAATGACTAAATGGTTCGTAAATGTGTCTGCATCCACTGAACCAGAGGCAGATATACACAGATGAGTTCCGGAAAAGCCTAGAAACAACTTTAAATTAATGGTGATGGAGAACATTTTAAAGCGTTGACAACTTGAAGCTGTAAATAGAATCCGGTTGGAATGGTGTGATTTACAAAAGGGACGATTACACTGAAGCTACGAGGACAATAACCTTCAGGTAAATTGTACTATTTTGTTTGACATTTTTGTGTGTATTGAATGACTTTATAATTGATTTACTTTAAATGGACATTAGTGGAATTTTTCTAACCATAAAAATTTAATTTTAAGATGAAATTTGCTTGTTTAAGTAAAAGGGGTATTTTGTTTTGATGTTCGGGAATAGGATGAAACTTTGGGTAGGTCTTTGAGCTCAATTAGACAAACCTGGTTAATTAACGTAAAGGGTGGTAGATGCTCCTTTATACTCAGACTCGGTCTGCTTATCTTGTTATATTAATTAGTAGGCATCCAACAAGGACTTTAATTTTGGATGCACAGTAAAATGATAATAAAATTAATCCGGAAATTCTTTTAAAACTGAATTTTATGTTCAAATTTAATTTGAAAATTTAATGTATTCTGAATATTGATGTAAATAGAGTTAACGTTGATGTTTGTGGTAGGAATGTGTTGTTTAATTTTTATGATTGAGAATGGAAGTTATCTAGAAGAGCAGCCGAGGCGATTAACAGAAGGAATCAACGGACCAGGTGATTTAAAAGGTTTCACAGCATTCTTGACGCCCAAACTGTGGGGCTCGAATGTTCTTTTTTTAAAGGGCCAGTACCTAGAGATATGATGTTAGTGGTAGGAATTTATTGTTTAATTTATTAATCTTGATCACAGGCATATAAACTTGAGGTTTATTGAAAACTAGCATAACAAACATAATAAAATCTTGGAAAACTCGTAAAACTAACAAAATTAAAGTATTTTAAAATAAATTGTAAACATTAAACTTGTATATGTTTACAATTTATTTTAAAATACTTTTAATTTTGTTAGTTTTACGAGTTTTTCCAAGATTTTTATTATGTTTGTTATGCTAGTTTTCAATTAACCTCAAGTTTATATTCCTGTGATCAAGAATTTAAAATAAATTCGAAAATTTAGGCAATAGAAAAGAGTTTTCACCTTAATCCAGAGACCTAAAACCCACAAATAAATTTTGAATTACAAATATTTAGGTCGTAATTATTATCACTTTATATATATATATATATATATATATATATATATATATACATAGTATGTGTAGTAATTACTTACGAGAAAGTCAATTAGACATTTTAGATAATTAAGGTATTTTAAATAATTAAAATAGAGCTCAGTCAACTTATGATAATTTAGGGTTAATTTAATTTAAGTTGTATTTATTTAGAAAGGACGTAGCATAATAGTTATTGTAGGATAGGACAATATGGGTTAGAAGCATGGAGTAAAAATACCACTTTTAATTTCATTTAAGCTAGTATACAAAAATATAAAAGCTTTCCATATTCGTTAGTGTAGGATTACTACTTTGAAGGGTAAAACCAGAATCGTTTCAAAGCATAGTGTACAAATTAAAATGGGGAAATATTTAAAGGTAATATGTTGCGATAAACAAGCCTATAAAAATTAATATGTTTTAAGAAGGAGAAAGTCTGTTGGAAGTTAGTATAATCAATATACAACAAGGACAGAACAGAGAACATATAGGAATGACGAAGAAGCAGTATGTTTGTATAAGATATCGAATTAATTATAGAGGACGTATAGAAGGGAAGCTAAAAACAAGCTGTCATAGAGGAACACGGACAGAGCAGAACGCATGAATACAATTCAGAAACAGTATATTTTGAGATTTAATTATAGATGTAGTACAGGAGGGAGACGACAAACAAACTTATATTGGAGAGGGCAACAAAATCAATAATTTCCAAGAATATTATAAGCAGACACGGATCGAGTGTAAGCAAGGGAGAGAAACTAAGCGATATGATTGGATGATGCAGGTACACGCGCAACAATTTTGTATTAGGCAGGGCAAATATCCAGCTGGTGGAAGCATATGTGTGAAAGGGACTATATGAACAAGGGAGCTAGAAAATGTTTGTTTTAGTTTAAAAGCGTAAATGTAATTGGAATCAATTTTGGTTGAGGCAAGTTTCACTGAAGAACAGAGGCGGTTGACTATTTTTAAAGGTTTACCAAGTAATTTAATGTGTTTGTTGTTTGTAGTTCAAGGGAAACTGAAAGCCGTTAGAGCTTTCACAAGAAAATAGAGACGGTTAGGCGAGTAATTTTAAAAAAGGAGTGAACGATTGGTGCTTTTACATAAAATATTGTTGCACGTTAAAAATTTACGTGCTAACTTGATAACAGGGGAGATGTATGCCTATGTAAGCTACCTTCTAAGGGGGTGGCGATCTCTTAATTCTTCATTCTTTCGCGCATCGTCGAGTTTAGTTCTAGTGAAAGTATTTAGTGAATTTATGTATAATTGCACATATGTTAGTGTAATGTGATGACAAGTCAAGTCGTTTAAAATCGAATAAAGAATTCTAACCGAAGAGTAGATGAAGTATGTAAGTAAAAACGATTACGGTTGTGGTTTTGGAATGTACAAAAAGTAATAAAATTTGGAAGTATTTAATGGTGAGGAAGCGATATTTGATTATTTTATTATAAATGGGAACGTGAAATATAAATTCTGGAAGTTGGATGCTTATGGTTTAATCTTAAATAAAGAGATTTTGGAGTAGCTGCATACACGGAGTGATGGTGATTCAACCGGAGAGCTGCTTCAGGGACTAGTGCCAGACTGGATGGCGCATACCTGTTGGAAGGTAGTTACCAGGTAACCAATTGTATAAAAACATTTTGTGGTGTATATTTGCTATGGTTCTTTTAATTTTTTGTGCTCTGGAGTGTTTTTTAATTGATGTATTTAATGAACTGAAAATTTATGAGACTTTAGATGTAAATGAAATTTATTTAGGTAGTCAAGGATGATTAATTTACAGATAACCAGGCTCTGTTGTAAAAAAGTATAGGGTGGCTTGTTTTATTTTTGTAGTGCGGTAAATTTGCACTCACGTTTAAGGAGTTTTACTATGAGCCCATGTTAAGACAAAGGGGTTAATGTCAGGTATGAGAAGTGCTCTCTTACTTTAATAAGACATTTGTTTAATAAGGTTATCGAATCGATTTGTTTTTGAAAATGAAATTGTTGACATTACTAATAACAAGAGTGTACATAATGAAACGCATTCAGAAAATGTAATATTTATTCCAAGGAAATAGAGTGTGATGTATTTTGTGAATTGCGTTATTTTGAGAGTGTGATTGTAAGGTGTGAATTTCTTTTAGGTTATAAAATGGAAGTAGTGAACGGCAGTTTTTAGATTCAGCGGACCAGGTAAGCGTCTGTGTTAGTTTTAAGAGATTTTTGTGGATTTAGGAGTCAAGAGGGGAGCAGCCGAGGTAAACCTCACAACAATATGACGGCCCAACGCTGGGGCTCGATGGTTTCCAGAAAACCTTACAGCATTATGACGACCTAACGCTGGGGCACGAATTAGCGCGCTTTTTTAAAGGAAACTTCTCAGCAATATATATATATATATATATATATATATATATATATATATATTACGAGATTATAATGGTTGCAATGGGGTTTTCAAGGACCTTTTGTAGAACAGCGTCACGCCGTTTATGATTGATATTAAATTCCAACAGTGTTCATAGATAACAAAAAGTTGGTAAACGTTTTCGCAAAGGTCGTATATTTTTGTGAATGTCCAGCGGCCTAATGAATTCTGTGGTGAAGTGTGGCCACAATGATAAATTAGCTGTAAAGTAAATGCTGGTTATAAAAACAATAATTTGGAGGTTTTCGCTCACCGAAGTAACTACACGCGTGCATCTTTATGATTGAGTGATTACAGACCAGACCATATGAAGCCTATGTGATTCGCTGCCAGTCCAAATTACTTGGTTTATAAAAGTTTCACTTTAGTAGTAAGCAATTTGAGCTGCCTACACATGCGTAGACGGTCCATACTGACCACCAAAATAGCTTCCGGATGCTATTTTCAAATAAGACTCATAATTGCAAGGGAATTATAAAGAAGAATGCATGTTGCACCTAACTAGTGTAACAAACTTACATTAAATTGATCTAAACTAATTGAATTAACTAAGAACAAATGCACACAAGGACAATACAACACAAATTTAAAAATCAATTATAACGAGGGTAAAGCGCAGAAATTAATCACGGTACATTTTAAGAACAATGCAGCCGTTTTAAGGGTGACTAAATCCCACCATTTCGTAGGTGGGAAGTTTGCTTACGAACGAGACGTCAATAAAGGGATGGGGGACTGTTCCTTTATGGGAACAAGAGTATTTATTTCGATTGATCGTAGGTGTTTGGACTTAAACTAACCACTACGTTGGTAGAACTGGTGCAAGTACTATTGGTGACACCGTTCCCTAAATCCTAAGTACATGGCTTACACCAGCCGTCAACGAGAAAGCCGCGAAATGTTGATGTGTGAAATATTTGGAAATATTCTATCTGAAGGACGAGGGTTTAAAGCAAGCTCTTGAAAACTGAGGGTTTGACTTCCAACGACTCTGGCTAAATGAGTTTTTATGCATTTCATCCTGTTTTCCCATGTTCCACCAAAATGAGTAGCGCGGAAGGAGTTGTAACAATTCTAGAGAATTATTGAATCGGACCAATTTGTAAAAAATTTTTAACCTGAAAACAGCATTTCTTATATAGAAATTTCGACCAGCTTATTCTTGACCGTATTTGTTGGAGTTACAGTCTTTTCTGAAAAATAAAAAAAGAGAAAACAAAAACTTGATACTTGTAAATTACACAACGTACCGTTTCGTGATTACTACAAAAACATCATCGGGATTTAAAACTATACATGCTGCAATGTGTCCTGATATATGCTGTTCACAACAGTAGTAATGCCTTCTCAAGAGTTTGTTTGATATTGCTGGCATTGGCGGTACGGAAACCGTATCTTTAATACACTCCAATGAAAAAAACCACAAAGCGTAGGATCGGGAGATCTTGGAAACCAGTTGAGCAATTTTAAATTTTGTCCGGCACATCGCCTTCTCCAACGGTGGAGTCCCTCGTTTAGTTAGCAACCCACCTTATTATGCCAGTTAAGCGGAGTTCCATCTTACTAAAAATTGCAATTGCTACCTAGGTCAGTTTTCAGCATATGTAGTAAGATGTGCCCCTCACAGGTTCTCATTTAAGAAAATGCTAGATGAACATTTTTCACAAAAATACTCCCTCGTTCCGACGATAGGTAAAATGTAAGTCCCGTGTGTGAATGTTGTCATACACATTAGAGATGCCCACCTTGCTTGGAGCAGCAAGTGTTCGGTAAAATTCAAAATTTCTAGGTAAAAGGAACTTGTTTTCTGGCTAATGTAGTACCTTCGGGTGGAGCATTGGAAAATCAGATGTAGTGTGTTAGATCGTGTATTAATTTTATAGCTGGGCGATTCGAAACGGTTTATACTCGGAACGCGATGATTTGGAACCTGAAATGTTCTGGTGCCTCAAACTGATCCGATGACCCGAACTGACATGATGACTCAAAGCTTTAGTGCATGTTTAATTAATTAATAAATAAACGGGTTAAGATCGGGTTCTGGGATTAACCTTGAAAATAAATATGTTTGTTCCACAACCATCACATATTGTAGTGTTTTCCAAACTTTTTGGTCCACCACCTTCTATTACACTTAAAAACTTCGCACCCCGAAAGATGAGTTGTTAGAAACTACTCCATTCTGATGAGGCTTAGAAAAGCTGAAACTGGTCAATTGATGTTTTTTCCCTAATGAAGTAATAAAGATATTGTTTTGTTAATGGTCATACGCCTAATAGCTCAATTTTTATAGCTTGTATGATCTTATTCTTTTAAAAAAAATTTATTTACAATACAGTTTATTTCACTTATATATATATATATATATATATATATATATATATATTACATTGAATAAGACGAAATAACAACTTAGACTTTTATGCAAAGCCCAAATGATCATTTCAAATCGAGCTAGTAATTGAAAGATGGAATATATAAGAGCTTGGACAGGACTTAAACCTGTATCCTGGTTTTGCCGGAACCATGCATTTACCAATTACGCGTATTAAATTTGTAAATTTCTCAATTGTGTCTTCGGTCTCGGTGGCGTAATTGGTAAACGCATGGTTCCGGCAAAACCAGGTTGCAGGTTCAAGTTCTGTCCAAGACCTTATATTTTCCATCTTTCAATTACTAATTCGATTTGAAATGATCATTTGGGCTTTGCATAAAAGTCTAACTTATTATTTCATCTTATTCACTGTAATACGACAGTATTTATCAACTTACCTTGTGTAATTAACTATCTAAAATATATATATATATATATATATATATATATATAATATTCAATTGATATTTCTTGACCTTCTTTTATATACGAATACTTGAAAGTTTGTTTTTTGGGAAAAAGGTCTAAATAAATAAAAAATTTTTTTTTACATTGTATGTGTGTTAATCAGACCTTTCGACCGTCGCTAGATGGTCTTTATCAATGATGTTTTTTTACCTATAATACAATACATGTACATTATGTCTTACAAATATCTAAAATGCTTACCCATAAACGGAGCTTTATATATTTATAACGTATTATAAATTGAGCTATTGCTACACTTCGTTTAAAGTTTTATCTGGTCGGTAATGCAGTTAACAAAATGTAACACTTAGATTCTGGTACATTGAAATGCCGATAGATGGCTCTTAAAAGCCGGTAATACAATTACCAAAGTTCATAAGATACACCATGACGTCACTGATAATTTATATTGCGCCATAATTAAGCGAAGTTACATAAAATTAAAACAATAAAAATTAGAGAGTCTACTCACGTGAAGGATCCGCTAACCGGCAGGAAATCACGCTGCGGTAGCCTCTGCATCGCTGCTGCTGGTAGAGTTGGACCTCCAAATTATCTCGGGGTCATGGGATGCTCCAGGGTCATCTCCGTTCCTATATGCAGTGGAAGACAGGAATAGGTAATTAAGGAAAGATAATCAAGATAAGGAAATCTACATAATAAGATAACACGACACCCCGCACGACTGTTCACTTCAAAGTTCGGCGTAAAAAAGCCACGTTTCCGCGCGAGAACCGCGGAACTACCTTACTCTTTTGTAGCATTGCCTTACCCCTATGGGGATAATTCACACTTGCCAATTGCACTATTGTGACGTACCGGAAGCCCCGCCCAGTCTATTTAAATTGTTCCCGCTTCTTGCGTATTTAAAATTATGGCGGGAACTTCCGCACATCAAGAAAACTAACTAAAACAATGTTTAAGTGCAATGGCACGTAACAATCGCGACAAAGCCACAAAAGAAAAAACTTAAAAAAAGAAAAAGTCTGTTAGCACAGTAACAGCTTAAAATCTAAGTCCTTACTACCCTATATAAACCCTAACTTAAAACCTACAAAATGTTTATATAAGGCGCCACCTGGTTTTTCGACCGATAACACGTCTACCGAAGTACCAGGAACGGAATAGGTAGCCCGATAGTCTGTGACTACACTACTTACCGACAGCACAAATTTGTCGGGGAGCATGAAACACTGCTTAAACTAACACGGGTGCGACAAGTCGCCTAACCTATCTAAACCTATCTAAACTTATCTAACTAAAGCTAACATAAAGTTCTTATATGCAAACACACATGAGTGTCGCATCAAACTATTCTTCTTTTTTGGCAAGAAGTGCCCAAATTTAAAAAATGTTCATGAGAGTGCGTCACCTTGCACTCTGGCAAATTTTGTTTCTGGTACTTTGGTTTCCTCCGATGCACATTTAACTTGTCCATGACACAGTTGTGAATCCACAAATTTACCAAAAGTACCGCCTACTAAATCCTTATATGCTAACCTGACAAATTACATTTCTAAATTGGGTTAGCTTTTTCACTTAAATTTCAGAAAGATAATTCCCACGTCTGGTCATATATACCACACGTTAGGACGATAAAAAAGATAAGATAAGATCTCAAATTGATGTTAAAGATAGTAGATAAGGTAAAGATATTAAGCTTAAGTTGTTATCCTCAAAGGTAATGAATAAGATAACGGTATTAAGCTTTAGTTATTATTTGAGATACTCGATAAGATAACACGATATTAAGTTAAAGTGATTATAAGAGATAGTAGGTAACATGAATTTAAACAGAAGTTATTACTCAAGATAACCGGTAAGATAACGCGAAATAACTCGAAGTCATTCCTAACGGTAGTCGGTAAGATAACGATAAATTAAACCAAAATTATTACTAACGGTAATCGGTAAGATAACGATAATAAACTAAGGTTATTATTAAGGGTAATCAATAAGATAACGATATTAAACCTAAAGGTATTATCGAAGATAATAAAGAAGACAAAGATATTGGCCTAGTTATTACCCAAGACAATGATAACAACAAAAGAGTGGCTCCAGTAGAGCCGTTTAAATGGGATTGACCCGTGCCCTCCAAAAGAGAAACCTGTGAGGCAGGTCCGTTCGTAAGAACAGCACGGGGACCGGCAAGACCTTTGGGTGCATTCCTGCACCAGTGTTGATCGATATCGGTGAAACTATTCACCCGATATCCATGCGGTATATTCTATATACACATTCACTCACACATTCACACACTCATACATACCTTCACTGCCAGAGCCTATGCACTGACAGCGGCACCGCATGACCCCACGAAAGATTCGCAGAGACATGGTCCAGGTGTCTGTGAAAACCTCCCGCACAACCACACGGTGACTAACAGAAAAGAAAAGGTAGTAGAGAAACAGGAATGGTAAAAAGAAGGAGGTTGGTTTTGAAGTGCATAAGAGGCACCTCTAGGTAGAAGAAAGAAGAGGAAGGGCTCGCATTGAGCAAAAGCGACAGAGGAAAGGTGGATAGCAAAGCGCTACTCAACCAGCAAGTGTGGTCAGTAGCTTGGAATGAGGGAACATCATTCTTATGAGGCAGACGGGTGTTCCGGGACAAGAACAGGTCCACCGAGAGAAGAATAAGGCATAGCGGAGATAGCGGGTTAAGAAAAGTATAGTTTTTGGACGAGCGTCCGAGAGAAAGTAGAGAATTGTCCCTATAAAACACAGCGTAGTCTGAAGGACCACCTGCGATATTAATCCGACAAGATAAGATATACACATTTTAAAATTCACTAGACTCCTAAGAGAACTAGTACGATAATTTTCCTAACGAGTGCTTCGACTACGATAAGAAAATCAGACAAAGATAGATACGACAACTTAAAAGTATCTTCACAGATACAAACACACAAAACAAACTGTTTTAAGGTAGTTTTTAAATCGGTAGCACCCTAAACACACAAAAATGCCCAATTATAAGCAGTTAAATACAGATACACTGTCCCCATATGCTAAAACAACCGAGAATTTAATAAAATAACAATAAGAAGCGATAGCGTCTCACCACAAAGTTCAATAAAAATAACGAAAAAAGTTTATAAGTTATCTAGATTTAGTAGAAAAGGAAGGAATAATGTTGTAGTATAATGATGTAGTATAATGTGGGCGATTGCAATAATTCAGAGGAAAAAACACACGGAATAGACAATCCTAGCTTTTGCAACTGCGAATATGAACTATTTCTTTCAATGGCATAGACTGCGCATGTTCTATGTGAGCCCAAAGAAGAAAGCATTCACTCAACATCAGCCAAAACCAGTCATAAAAATTCAATGGGTTATTTCAACCAAAGTTACGACAATTACCATTCAATTAAACCATATAAGAGAAATACTAAAGACCGAACAATATGTAATAGGAAAATTTCAAGGGTTAATTAAATGAAACGACAGAGTTATATTGGGGTGTAGAGGATGAAGTGATATATGAGTAACGGTATGGTCGAGGAAAAGTCAACCAGAAGAAAAGATAGCTAAATTAAGGTAAGTAAAGTTAAACGTGTAAGAAATTATATACTATATGAGAGAAGGAATAAGTAATTAAAGATACTAATTGATGGTGAGAACAAAAAATATTAGGTAAATCGTGAGGATAATGGGGCATGAAAAACTTAATTAGCATTTGGGTCAGCAGAGAATGGCTTAAGGTCTTTAATATGCCACCTGCCTTGGCGTTTTCCTTCAGTATCCTGAAGTTCATAGATAAGGGACTAATAACACGTGTGACTTTACAAAGAATGAATTTAGGGGCCAATTTTGAAGAACATTTCTTAGATGCATCCGATAAGACATAGTTCTTTTCCACACTTGTTCGCCTAAGGCAAAGGAAATATTTCGCTTACGCAAGTTATAATGGTCCTTGCTCTTTTCGTAAGCTTTTAACAAATTTTTCTAACGTCGTTAAAGATAGAAGGTAATGACTGTTGGTCCTTGTCCCAACGTACTTTATCGTCAAATTCGATTACGTTAGTATCGTCAGGCACTAAACCATAGTAACTCCCATCGATTGGGGTATATCTTCCAAAACAAGAAAAGACGGAGTGAATTGGGTTGCTTCGTGTTTAGATGTACGCAAAGCTTGAGCAATTTCAAAGATATGTTCATCCCATGTAGTATGGTCTGAATCAATATAAGACGAGATAGCGGTAATTAACACTCGATTTACTCTCTCGGTAGGGTTTACTTGGGGTGATATTTTGCGTTAAACCAAATTTTTGTACTTTGTAACTTTTAACGAAATTCTGAAAATCTTTAGAGATAAATTGTGCACCATTGTCACAAAGAATAATCTGGGGGACACCAAAGATAAGGAAGACATTCTGTTCTAGGAATTTAATTATTGCAGCGGAGGTAGCTTTACGTAAGGGTTGCACCATAACAAATTTAGAAAACCAATCGGTAACAACCAAAAGATATTGATTGCCTCTTTTCGATCGAGGGAGAGGTCCTAATAAGTCACGCGATATTAATTGAAAGGGATAAGATACACGCTTAAAGTTACCCATTAAACCAGGGCGAGCATCTTGCGAACTCTTATGGGAACCACAAATTTTGCAGCTCTTAATGTAGCGACAAACAGATTGCTTAAGTGTGGGCCAGTAATACAATTCAGATATTTTAGCGAGAGTTTTTGTAACACCAAGATGTGCAGCTAAGGGATCGTCGTGACATAATTTGAGCACCTCACTGCGATTTGCAGTGGGCACAACGAGTTTCCATTCAGGTATATTCGATATTTTATGTGGGGACGAGGATACAAATTTATACAGTCTATTATTAGTTACTCGAAAGGTAGGAAATTTGTCGGGATTATCGGAAACTTTTTATCATATTGAGGTACCAGGTATCCAGAATTAAATTTGGAAGGTTTAGAGAAACTACATCTCGAGATAACGCATCAGGTACGATATTTAATTTGCCAGGCCTATGCCTAACGTCAAAAGTAAATTGAGATATACGCAAGTTCCATCTTGCCAAACGACCTGCGGGTTGTTTCAAGTTATTAAGCCAAGTGAGTGCTGCACAATCAGTGATTACGGTAAAGTGTGTACCTTCGACATATCCTCTAAATTTCTCGATGCCAAAGATAACACCCAATAGTTCTCGTTCGGTAGCAGAGTATTTTTGTTCGGCAGAAGTTAAGGCACGGCTCGCATAAGCGATTGGATGTTCTAAACCATTGTTTACCTGGAACAACATTGCACCTAACCCAGTAAGTGAGGCATCGGTTTGTATATAAAACTTATCATCGAAATTTGGAGAGATTAAGATAGGTGCTGAAGTGATTAGTGTTTTAATTTGTTCGAAAGCCTGTTGGGATTCTAAATTCCACTCGATAGTTTGGGATTTCTTTTATTTTTAATTAAAGCAGTAATGGGTGCAGATATAGTTGAAAGGTTAGGTAGAAAAATGCGATAATAGCTAATCATTCCTATCAACCGTTTGATTTCGGTAACAGTTTTTGGTGTTTTAAATTTAGTAATAGCATCAACTTTAGCGGGATCTGCTCGTAAGCCTGTTCCATCGACAATAAAACCAAGAAATGTAAGGGATGAACGACAAAATTGAGACTTTTCCCAGTTTATCTTAAAACCTGCTGCATTTAAACGTTCAGCAACTTCATCTAATGTGGCGATATGTTCATCGAAAGAACTTGAGATAACTAAGATATCATCCAAAAATACAAAGGCACGTTCTTGATGTAAGATAGGACCTAACGTTTGATCCATAGTACGTTGTAAAGTTTGTGGAGCGTTACAGAGACCAAGTGGCAAAAAATTATATTCGAAAAGACCTCGGCCTGGGACACAAAAAGCAGTTTTTTGACGAGAAGATAAGTCAAGAGGTATCTGATAAAAGCTTGTCTTAGGTCGATAGATGAGATAAATTTTGCGTTACGAAGCCTGCTCAAAATTGAGTCAGTTCTGGGTAGAGGGTAAGCGTCTGGAACAGTAACAGAATTTAGCTTCCTGCCATCAAAACAAACACGCCATTCGTCATTCTTTTTCCGAACTAGCAATACGGGAGAGGTCCACGGTGAATTTGAAGGAGAGATAACACCAGATACTAACATTTTGTCTATTTCCGCATGTAAATGCTTTTGTAAGGCAGGCGATAAGGGATATTGACGTTGCTTAAAGGAAGGGCATCACCTGTGGAGATAACGTGTGTTGCCGTTGTAACACAACCAAGTTCAGAGGTATTAAGTTTGCGAAATTTGTCGATTGTAGCGTTAAGAGTTACATCTTGGGAGTCAGTAAGAGAGATTTTGTTAGATATTCCTGTAGATGCACAGGAGTTCGTTTTAATAGAGGTTTGCCATGAAAATCCTGAAAGTAAAGTGACAGATTAAAAGTTTACAGAAATCAACGCCCAGTAGAAAAGGATACGCTAATGCAGGGACAATCAAAAATAAAACATCACGTTCAAGAGACTCTACACGAATTTTTAACTTAAGGAACCGGTTACATGTATTTGATTATCGTCAGCTAAATTTATGGAAGTTTTTCGGGAATAATTTGAATTTTGATATTTTGTTGAGATAATTGATGTAAACCTTCGTTATTTATAAGAGAACATGAAGAACCTGTATCCAGTAAAGCGATTACATTTAAGGAACCAATTGAGATAGATAAGTGTGGACGGTTATCGAAGGGTTTTTTTACAAGTTGTGAAACAGCGGTAGTCTTTTTATGATAAAAGGAATTGACGGTTTGTAACCACTTAGACCACTCGGCTGGAGTAGTATAGCATAGTTCCTCTAATGAAGGTAAGGTATTTTGTACATTAATAGTAGCGGTATTATTATTAGATAAATTTAATGACGGTACAACGTTAGAAGTGGTTTTATAATTTGAATTTATTGGCGTCTGTGTCCGTTGGATGATTGGTGTTGAGGGCGATTTTGGTTTCTTGAGATATTCACACCCTGATTTAAAATATCTCGACGGGAGTTTCCCGATACGTTAGGATTACAGTTGGTGCAGTTAGATTTGTAGATATTTGAACGACCACAACCATAACAAAAAATATTTTTAGGGTATGTGCAGACAGTATAGCTATGTCCACTTCGCTTGCAGTTCCAACAGGTAAGTGCGTTATTAGTTATGGTAGGAGGAACGTTAAGGGTAGAAAGTTTACGGGAAGGTCGAACTTGGCAAGCTAGATCAGGTTCTAGGAGACCAGATAATTTCTCGGGTGGTGGTCGATATTTGTCAATCCTTGACCTCACTTCTTGAAGAGAGCGACATAGGTCTTTAAAATGAGCTAGCGAAGATATGGTCTGTAATGCCAAACGTTCTGAGAAATAGGGTTCAAATTTCTAAGTAATTGATCGATAATTTCGGATTCGGAAGGTTTTTGTCGAGTCTGCTATATAAAGCTTCTAATGAGGTAATAAAAGACACAACATTTTCGTCGGGACCTTGAGTTCGGTTTCGATTTCGTTCCAAAGATCGTTAATGTAGCCATAAGGTAGGAAATCTCGTTTTAAACAGGCAACTAACTCATTCCAGGTAGAAATTTGGTGTCGTATGTTTCTGTACCATATTAACGCTGAGCCTGCGAACAAATCACCAGCTGAGATAAATAGGTCCTGGTCGGTACACCCGCGAGAAATTTTAAAATCGTTAATCCGGTCAAGAAAGGATGATAAAGAAACCTTCGAATCAAACCCTTCAAAGGTGAGACCCCATTTGTATACAGGTATAGGTTTTCCTAATGGTTTAGGTTCGGCAAGCGCAAGATTTGAAAAAGGTAACGATATATCTACGTCTGCGTTAGGATTAAGTCTTTCTAAAAGAATTCCTTCAAGCAATAACACCTCGGACAACAAACTTTGTTTAGCTTGAGTCGCTTGGTCATCGTTATATAAAGATAATGATTCGATACGGTGTTTGACGTGGGTTATTCTTGAAGTCAATCTCCTAATTCGATATTAGTAGCCGCAGGATCTGTTTTGTTTATTATACCCGATATATCATCTAAAGATAATTTAATTTCTGATACGTTGAGTGGCCAATCGCCAACAGGGTTCTTTAAGATAGCAACGCCTTTGGTTTCCTGTGACAAAACAGCCCTAAGTTGAGATCGCCTATCATTCTGATTGCTCGCAGCTATGATACTTCTACATTCCAGCTCGTAGATTAATTCGAGGGATTTTAGATGTGATACGTTTATTATGAATACAATATTCAAGACACGATATAAAAATATGCGATTTTGACGCAGATTAGAAGGTAAAAACACGTTACAGTTACTTTAAGGTAATACGATACGATATTTAGAGGTAAGAACTTGTTAGAACGTCACCGATAACACCAAAGAAACACATTTAAGGTATATGGAAACGAAATCAATGTTCAGTTAAATACATATTTTATAGATAATGACAAAGAAGCCTTCCAAAATGGAAAATGGACGCAGAGGATATGTTATTTAACCTATAAGGCAACAACGTATAGTCAAACACTTCTTAAAAAGGTATACTAGCAATTTATTTCACTCAAGTGTTTTTAAACACAAAATTTTCATGTAAAGGATAAACCATAATGCAATTTTAGAATGTAACATAAAGAACAATGTATTTAAGTTTCAAAAACGGCCTTTCAAAGTTAAGGAAAGCAACTAAAGATATTTTAATAGGTAATTCTATAATACTGTATTTAAAGACATAAGGTAAGGTAAATACTTACATGAATAAAAATACGTTTCCTTAAGTGAAAAACTGTTTCAATAACATCTGTTAAAATATTGCATGGTTGTAACTGAAATTAACATAACCTAAAAACAAAGAAGAAACCCTGAAGTTCATAGCCTGAACAGGTTGAAGGCGCCATCTGCTACACTTCGTTTAAAGTTTTATCTGGTCGGTAATGCAGTTAACAAAATGTAACACTTAGATTCTGGTACATTGAAATGCCGATAGATGGCTCTTAAAAGCCGGTAATACAATTACCAAAGTTCATAAGATACACCATGACGTCACTGATAATTTATATTGCGCCATAATTAAGCGAAGTTACATAAAATTAAAACAATAAAAATTAGAGAGTCTACTCACGTGAAGGATCCGCTAACCGGCAGGAAATCACGCTGCGGTAGCCTCTGCATCGCTGCTGCTGGTAGAGTTGGACCTCCAAATTATCTCGGGGTCATGGGATGCTCCAGGGTCATCTCCGTTCCTATATGCAGTGGAAGACAGGAATAGGTAATTAAGGAAAGATAATCAAGATAAGGAAATCTACATAATAAGATAACACGACACCCCGCACGACTGTTCACTTCAAAGTTCGGCGTAAAAAAGCCACGTTTCCGCGCGAGAACCGCGGAACTACCTTACTCTTTTGTAGCATTGCCTTACCCCTATGGGGATAATTCACACTTGCCAATTGCACTATTGTGACGTACCGGAAGCCCCGCCCAGTCTATTTAAATTGTTCCCGCTTCTTGCGTATTTAAAATTATGGCGGGAACTTCCGCACATCAAGAAAACTAACTAAAACAATGTTTAAGTGCAATGGCACGTAACACTATTCACTGAATGATATGGTAGGGTTACTACAATTTAATTTATTTAATCTAAAATTGTACAAAACATTTACGTCACAAATTAAAATATTGTTGTTGTGTATAAATTATGTACACTTTGAAACGAGTTGCTAAACTATTAGTCAAAATTTAAAATTCAAACTTTTTAGTAAACATGTATATTAAAATGTTTAGTACGGAGTTTGATTGAAGACTAATGCTTGATTTATCGGAGTTTCTATTTCTTGTCACTGGATAAAAACACGTTTTTAAAAACAGGTTAAAATCGTAATAGTTTCTACAATTATGTATATCTGTGTTATTGGGTAAATTTAACTTTGTGTATAAATATATATATATATATATATATATATATATATATATATATATAAATATTTTAGGTAGTTAATTGCACAAGGTAAGTTGATAAATACTATCGTATTATAGTGAATAAGATGAAATAATAACTTAGACTTTTATGCAAAACCCAAATGATCATTTCAAATCGCATACTTACCCACAAAACGGACTACCACTAGACATAAGAATAAAGATATACAAAACGTACCTGAGACCAATACTTAGTTATGCGACTGAGGACTGGTACACATGCACTAACCAAACCAACAAACGTAAACTAGAAGCACTACAAAACGAGCCTATGAGAACCATCACAGGTTCAAGGCTTGTCCAAGACCTTATGTTTTCCATCTTTCAATTACTAGCTCGATTTGAAATGGTCATTTGGGTTTTGCATAAAAGTCTAAGTTATTATTTCATCTTATTCACTATAATACGATAGTATTTATCAACTTACCTTGTGTAATTAACTACCTAAAATATTTATATATTTAATATTTGGCTTATAGCCATAATTTTGAGCGTTGCTCCCTGTCTATAACTGAGATAAGTCAAAAACTTGACAATGTCAGATATGATTGACAAAAATTCCAAACGTAATTGAAAATTAGGTTGATGTACCGTCGTGTACACGATTTAAATTTGTAAATTTCCCAATTGTCGTCATCGGTCTCGGTGGCGTAATTGGTAAACGCATGGTTCCGGCAAAACCACGATACAGGTTCAAGTCCTGTCCAAGACCTTATGTTTTCCATCTTTCAATTACTATATATATAAATATTTTAGGTAATTACACAAGGTAAGTTGATAAATACTATCGTATTATAGTGAATAAGATGAAATAATAACTTAGACTTTTATGCAAAACCCAAATGATCATTTCAAATCGCGCTAGTAATTGAAAGATGGAAAACATAAGGTCTTGGACAGGACTTGAACCTGTATCTTGGTTTTGCCGGAACCATGCGTTTACCAATTACGCCACCGAGACCGATGACGACAATTGGGAAATTTACAAATTTAAATCGTGTACACGACGGTACATCAACCTAATTTTCAATTACGTTTGGAATTTTTGTCAATCATATCTGACATTGTCAAGTTTTTGACTTATCTTAGTTATAGACAGGGAGCAACGCTCAAAATTATGGCTATAAGCCAAGTATTAAATATATAAATATTTTAGGTAGTTAATTACATAAGGTAAGTTGATAAATGCTATCGTATTATAGTGAATAAGATGAAATAATAACTTAGACTTTTATGCAAAACCCAAATGACCATTTCAAATCGAGCTAGTAATTGAAAGATGGAAAACATAAGGTCTTGGACAAGCCTTGAACCTGTGATGGTTCTCATAGGCTCGTTTTGTAGTGCTTCTAGTTTACGTTTGTTGGTTTGGTTAGTGCATGTGTACCAGTCCTCAGTCGCATAACTAAGTATTGGTCTCAGGTACGTTTTGTATATCTTTATTCTTATGTCTAGTGGTAGTCCGTTTTGTGGGTAAGTATGCCGTAAAGGTAGCCTTTTGCGCCTCTCGTTTTTTTCAGCGTTTTTGTTACGTGTTTGTTGAATGTGAGTTGTCTGTCAATGTGCATATTTAAGTACTTTATCGTGGAGTTCCAAGTTTGTTGTTGTCCTTCAAGTCGTGGTGGTTTCTGTATGGTTGTCCTTTGTTTGGAAAAGTTAATTGCATCTGTTGTTTGTATGTTTAGTTTGTTCCTCCATTGATAAAGCCAGCCTGGTAGTGCGTCGAGATGTTTTTGTATTTTGTTCGTGGCTTCTTGGGTGTTGTGTCCTTTTGTTACGATTAGTGTATCGTCGGCGTAG
Organism: Platerodrilus igneus; assembly: GCA_036346225.1. NCBI lineage: Eukaryota > Metazoa > Arthropoda > Insecta > Coleoptera > Lycidae > Platerodrilus > Platerodrilus igneus. The sequence goes on from JARFIW010000090.1 coordinate 8,124,086, forward strand.
GTGGCGTAGAACGAGACGGATAGATTCGGTAGATCGTGTACGTAGGCGGTAAATAGTGTCGGGGACAGGTAGTCTCCTTGTGGGACACCTGTGTTAATGTTCGGCAGTGGTCAAAGTGCGTCTTCAACTTTCACCTGTATGGTCCTGTTCGTTAGGTAGCTATGTAGCAGTATGTATGATGTCGGTATTCTGTGTATGGTGGCGAGTTTGAAGAGTAGTCCATTGGTCCATACCTTGTCAAAAGCGTTTTTTATGTCTAGTGCGACTGCTACAGTGGTCAGTCTTTTGTTGTAGTTTGTGGCGTTGTGGTTGATTACTGGGATCGCTTGTAGTGTAGTGGAATGTTGTTCTTTGAATCCGTATTGTTTGTGTCTATCTTGTAATAGTGGTTTAGGTTTCGTCAGTAGGAGTCTTTCGAAAAATTTTGAAATAGAGTTTAGTAGTGATATGGGTCTGTAGTTGTTAGCGTCTCTTGTGTTTTTATTCCTGTTTCGGTATCATCACTACTATTGCGGATTTCCAGTCTGTAGGGAAGTGTCTATACTTGATGATGCTATCGAAGATTTTTGTTATTAGTGCGAGCGTCTTTTTTGTGATGTGTTTCCATGCGATCTTTGGTATTTCGTCCTTTCCAGGTGCCTTTGTGTTACTCTGTTTGTTGATAGTTTGTCTTATTTCTTGTGGTGTGACGTGTTGTATGTCATTGTCTGTTGATATTTGTAGTAAGTGGTTTAGTGTAGTGTTCACAAAGTCAGAGAAGTTGTCATTAGTGGGAATAACAAAGTGTGTTTCTTTCAGTACGTTTGCGATTTGTGTCGCTCTGTTCTCGGCTGAGTATAGCATACCGTGTTGTCTTTGTAGCGGGGTGGGTTTGGGGTTCTTTTTTGAAACTAGTGTCTTCGATTTGTAGTGTGTCATGTTTGTGTTTCGTCCATGATTCGTTGAAGTTGCCTTTCAACATGATTTTGATCGCTTGTTGTTTAATGTTTAGGGTGCGTTTTGAGTGTGCCCGGTGTATTGTGCCAACGTCGTGCTAATGTTTCTTTGTCTTTGATGGCTTGTTTAATGTATTCTGGTAAGTTCGGTCGTGTGTTTTTGGGCAGATTGTTTCTTTGCAATATTGTAGGAACTGTTTTATTATGCTCGAAATGTTTTGTACGTGGGTGTTTAGGTCTTGTACGTTGTTCATGTCCGGGCTGCCGTCCATGAATATTCTTTGCAGTGCTTCGTTAATTTTGTCAAGTTGTGTCTAGGTCTGAGACGTACATGTCGTCTGTAATTGTGTTTGTATCGTTGTGATTACCGGTAGGTGGTCTGAACTTAATTCGTGTATTTGTTCTATTTGTATTGGATAGGGTTTGTATTGTAGTATGGATATGTCTAAGATGCCTGCTTCGTATTGTCTTGTTGGGGGCTACTACATTAATATCGCCCTTGCTTTTATTAACAAACAAGATTCTGTACGCATGTGTTAACCTTACAAGACCTAACAACTCGTAATGACTCTTCTAAACGCATTATTTCAAACCCACGCCTATTTAAATGTAATACCAATTGGGTTCAGTACAGAAACACGAATTATTAATATCGAACCAAAGCAGAATACACAATAATGATGCATATTTCAATAATGTAAATATTTATATAAACCGGTTAGCACTACAAAACGAAATGTGAAACCAAGACGGTGTGATTGAACGCACCGTTATTGTAATTACATACAAATATCCGCCTAGGAATTTGTATTTGTTACACTGTAATATTTAGTCAACAAGAGGGTAGATTATTCTAAAATAGAAAAATGAACGTAACACGAACTCGCCGACACTAGTGCTTAAAACAGGCTTCTACTACTTCTTCGCCCACCTTGCGCTTAGTTAAGCGCTTCAAAAATGCACCACAAGCTTCAGACCAAAACGAAAGCTACTATGAATTGCGCTCGTTGTTAATCCTTATCATGGATACTTATGTCCTAATCAACAATTTCAATTTTCAATAGGTTTAATTATTGGTTAAGGGATTTATATTCTTTAAATTAACGTACTGGAAAATATCCGTACTGCATTCTATATTACATTATTCTTAATTGGTTTAAAACTAATAACTAGTGTTGGCAAAATTAAGATAATTCTTCAAGCGGTATCAAAAATTACGATGCTATAGAAATTAGGATTTTGCATTGGTTTGAGCTTTATTATTTGTTGAATATAACAGAGAAACATTCAAAATAATGTATGCTGGAAGATTTGATATGACTCAACCATTCTTCGTGGTGAAATGCGTTTTACATTTTTTCCATTACTTCTCTGTGAAAGCTTTATAGCTTGTATATTCTGAGACTGGTTTTATATAGCAACAAATGGTAAATACTACATCTGTAAAGCAAACGAGAAAGGAAATTTCAAACATAATCACGTACCAAGTTGTCAGCCCAAAATCTCCCGAACTTCTACAAAACTGGATTTCAACGGAGCTTAGAGCTAATATATCGAACCATTACATACAGCAAACAGAGCTTTATCAGTTCCTGGTGAAACATTTAGCAAACTGCTAATACGGGGTTTACACTTCGACGGCGCTGCTGTACTCAGTGAATGCTGACACTACTCTTTAGATACACTAAACTACGGATGTAAGGAACCTCTAAATTGTTAGTCGTAATAGCGACTGCTATTCCTCGGAGTCGTTTGGAATTGACGGGTTGCTTAACACATTCTACTTTATTCTTTCATTTAAAGTAGTTTTTTCAGTGTGTATTCTGTGGTATTTGTGCAAATGTTTAATTTTACTATCGAGCGCATGAAGTAAAGGGTTTGTAAGTTTTTGGTTTTGCCTTACTATCAAATAGTCGAAATATGTTTCAGTTTTACGTAGGGAATTATCAAACAATAAAATTACTGTTATGCATGGAACAGGCAGCAAGACTTACTTTTAAAGCACCAACGATAGTACCAGAAAAGCTGTGGTAATCACTTGCTTAAACAAAAGTTGTGTATCAAGTTTAAATATACATTGATTCACTTAAAGTGGTTGCTTTAAATAACAACTATCCTGTGTTCTAGCCTGAAGTTTGTGATATTGAAAACAAATCCTGCAAACACTACACATAGTGCACAGATTTATGATTCTTAGAATATCAACGTCAATATTTGTGCATACAAATACTCTGGCTACATTTAATTGATTCGGATCCAAACTATACAGAACACAATCTAAAATAATCCTAACAGTAGAGGCTTTATATTTTCATTAAAACATTACATATTGACGTCACTGCAGTTTGCATATATAACAGTTTGTTTTTGCACTATTGCACTTGTAAGTTACGAAAGCATAGATGGTACCTAGATTAGTAGCAGTAAACATCAGCTATTAAATAAAACATTATTCAAGGGCCAGTATTATGCCTACCAGCTTAAACGTATTCCTAATATTGCTTTATTAAAACTTGGTTTCTGTTTTATACTATTAAGACCAAGAATATTATGCACTGATATGTTTGAATACTGCAGTGGATGTATTACCAATGTAATTTAAACGCTGATATTAAAAATTATGCATAGTTAACCGTGATAACTTATCTTGTTGAAGGTACAAGGTAAGTAACCTAGAGAACTTACAAATTGAAAAATGGATAGGTTAGTACTAGACATAGTAGGGATCAAAGTTCGGTGGCCAGTGGCAGCAGATTTTGGGGTGGAGACTTTAGGGTAATTCATACAGGATCAGAGGAAGGAAATTCTGGTGTAGGAATAGTTATGCGAAAAAGATAGGGCACTGTGTAGAAAACTACTTACAAAAGAACGATAGAGTACTCATGGTTAAATTAGAATCTAAACTGGTAAATACAGTAATAAACAACTATACGTGCTTACCTCCTGCCACCGTGAGGAAGAGATAGAAGCGATTTCCCAGTATTAGTCCAAATATTATACAACAGGTTAGTAGCAGGTGTAATGACGATCACTTATCTATCTCTATTTTCTCTTGTTTTAAAATATACATTTCAAAAATATCTAACTTAATCACATAGTTACAGATGCGAAATTTTAGTATAGCACACCTTAATATTAGATCACTGTTACTACATTTTAATGAGTTTAGAGATTGTGTATTACAGTATTGCCCGAAATAAACAGTACTGAAATTGTAATTGTTTTGTATATTTAAAAAATACATATTATTGACACTTTATTATATGTTCTAAATGTGCACCTCCTCGTTCGAGACAGACTTCATAACGATGTTCTAAGTTTCTGGTCATGTTATTGAATAAGGGTTGTCTCAGGGCTGCGAAGAAGACTCTAACGGCATCCTTTAATTCATCGATGGTTTGTGGTGCCCGTTTGAAAACGGCATTTTAGCCATGCCCCAAATGTATGCGTCTGGAGGTGTGAGGTCTGGAGAATGTGAAGGATAAGGAAGTCAGTAAATCGTGATATGAATTTGCTTGGAAAATGTTCTTGAAGAAATTGACGAATTGCGGCAGCAGTATGGCAAGTTGCCCCGTCCTGCTGAAAAAATTGGTTTCGAAATGTCAAGTTACGTGCACGACAGAATTGACGTAGATCAGGGATAAATCGTGTTAAAATTTGTCTGTACCTCTGTTGATTAAGTGTGACTTGCCTACCATTCTCTTCGATAAAGTACGGACCAATGATTCCGTGTCCGGAAACAGCACACCAGACACTCACTTTTTCACTATGTAAAGGAACCTCTTGAACCTCATCGGGTCTGGCAAAGCCCAGAAATCGATTTGTGCGACGATTCACATAGCCTGAGAAGTGAAAATGTGCTTCGTCTGAAAACCAAACATTTTTCAAAAATTCAGGTTTTTCATACTGTAACGCGAGAATTCTGGCGCAATATTCCACTCTACTGCGATAATCCCGAGGATGTAGTTGTTGATGTACCTGAATCACATACGAAAATGTACCCAGCTCCTTCAGGATTCTTTGAAAGGAAGTTCTTTTTAAATCAAGTTGTAACGCTGTCCTTGCCTGGCTGACTTTCGGATTTTCTAAGATTTGCTCAAAAACACGTTCATGGTTATTGTTGTTGTTAACTGTCCTGGCACAATACACTACCTGTATTTCTAAACTTTTCAATAACCTTCAAAATTACAGCATTACTTGGAGAACGTTTATTAAACCTTTGTGTGAATTGATCAGACACGTATAGCAAACTTGCACCATTATGTCGGCCGATTCCGTATGAACGAAAATAATGCTCTACCAGAAACACTTTCTCCTCTGTACTTAACACCATTTTTAACAATTAGGCCCTACTAATTACTTGTTTGAGGTTTACTTGACAGGTCTATACTAGCTAACTTGAGTGTGACAGCGCACGCATAAAAACACCGCCAACTTAGTTTCAGTACTGTTTATTTCGGGCAATACTGTACTTAATAATTATGATATAGTAGGTGTATCAGAAACTTGGTTGAACGACTGTATAGCATCAGATACTATATCAATTAATGGCTACTCGCTTATAAGAAGGGACAAAGTTAAACGTGGAGGTGGTTTTGCAATTTATGTGAAATCTTATATTAATTATGTAATATGGTCTTTAAGTGCAGATATTAAGCAGCTCTGGATTAAATTTAAACTAAAACAACACGCAATTGCTTTTGGCACTATGTATAATCCACACTTAGCTAATTACAAACACTTCTTTGATGGCCTTGAGAATTCGATCATAGACATCAGCATGCAAGTTGACTCTATTTACTGCGTAGGTGATACTAATGTTGATTTGCTTCGTATGGATACAGTTGAAGCTAAATATGTTTGTAGTGCTTTAGAAACTTTTGGGTTAAAACAAATTATAAATCAACCTACTAGATATACAGATAAGAGCTTAACCTTAATAGATTATATTCTATGTAGTAAGCCTGAAGAGGTTAGTTCAGCTGGAGTTATACCTTTTTTTGGCTCAGATCACGAATTAGTTTTTTGTACCTTGAATTTTCCGTAAACAACAGTCAATAAACCCACATATAAAACGTATAGAGATTTCAAAAATTTTAGTTACTCTGATTTTAAGCAGCACTTACAATTTATCCCATGGCGAGTTATTTACGACTTAAACGATATCAACAGCAAAGTTGATTTCCTAACTAATAATATACTGATTCTTCTAAATATGCATGCCCCATTTGTGAAACGTAAAATTACTAGATGATATTCCCCGTGGCTTACTGCAGATCTGCGGCAGATGATGAAATTTCGAGATCTAGCACTCGCTCGGTTTAAAAAAGACAAAGGAAAAAATTCATGGGACAATTACAAGCAGCTTAGAAATTGAGTGAATATTGCAATAAGGAAGCAGAAAAAAAATTACTTGGAACAAAAGCTTACAAATGCTAGCAATAAGTGTTTTTGGTCTGAAATAAAAAGTAACATATTTAATACTAGTAAATTGCAGAAGTTACCTGATTATCTCAATGATGTTGTGGCAATAAATAATCATTTTTTAGATACAATACCTAATATAAGCCCAAATAGTGAAGTTATCAAATATTATGAAAACAATTTTCATCCTAAAGCAGCATCATCTTTTAATTTTCAAACCTTCACAGAGAATGACATATTTCGCGTAATAGAAAGCATAAAGAGTACTTCAACATGGTTTCGATGGGATAAATATACTAACGATCAAACTCTGCATTCCCTTTCTTCTTCCATACATAACCTATGTTATAAACCAGTGTATTCTTAAATCAATTGTTCTGGAAAAATGGAAAATAGCTTACGTTACGCCTATTCCAAAAAATTCCAGTCCCAAAACTTTGTCAGATTTAAGGCCAATAAGCATTCTTCTCACGTTTTCAAAAATTTTAGAAAAAGTCCTAGGTATGCAACTTCGTGAATATTTACAGACTTATAATGTACTACCACTTATGCAGTCAGGTGTTAGGCCAAATCACAGTTGTATAACAGCAATGTTAAACATTACTGATGATATAATTCGGGCTTACGATAATAAAAAAATAACGTGTCTAGTTCTACTAGACTTCAGTAAAGCGTTTGACACCGTTAGTCATGTAATTCTTGTTGTCATTATGCACTATATTGGCTTGCTTCCTGAGAGCTGTAATTTTTATCAAGAACCATCTCAGCTTTAGAAAGCAGGCTGTTAGAGTCGAAGGGTCAACGTCCCGTTTTCGAATGGTAGCTTCTGGTGTTCCACAAGGTTCCATTTCGGGACCTTTGCTGTTCATATTGTATACTCACTGTGTTGAATATTCTCTCCTTTCATCTCAATTGCACATGTATGCTAATGATATTGTTAGGGCTGGGTCGACGTATCGATACGACTATCGACCCCGATACAGCAAAAAATAAATATCGATATATCGATACTCGATATGTATCGATACGCATCGATACGTATCGATACGCATCGATACGTATCGATACATATCGGTATTCGATATAGAATATGTATCGATATTCGATACGCAAAATCCCGTATCGCTCACCCATATACATACTTTCAAATATTAAACTTGAAACTTTAATTATTTTGATAACAAACAATCTTAGTGAAAGATCGAATTGTCAGTAAATACATTATTTTAAAACGATCTTGTGATTCTATTCCAGAAAGAATAGAAAATTTATAGATGCGTATCGATTCGTACCGATAGGTATCGCTACGTCTCGATATGTATACTTAATCTACATATCTAAACGTTCCGATACGAATCGCTATATATATCTATACGTACCGCTACGTATCTATACGAATCAATACGTATCGATACGCATCAATAAATTTTTCTATTCTTTCTGTAGGAATAGAATCACAAGATCGTTTTAAAATAATGTATTTACTGACAATTCGATCTTTCACTTAAGATTGTTTGTTATCAAAATAATTAAAGTTTCAAGTTTAATATTTGTGACATAAGTATGTATATAGGGGTGGGCGATACGGGATTTTGCGTATCGAATATCGATTCATATTCTATATCGAATACCGATATGTATCGATACGTATCGATGCGTATCGATACGTATCGATGCGTATCGATACATATCGAGTATCGATATATCGATATTTATTTTTTGCTGTATCGGGGGGGTCGATAAAACAAGCTGCTGCCGCTATAAACTTGGATTTAATGAATATTGTGAAATATTGTAACAATCATTGTTTAAAACTCAATTCAAGTAATTTTTTTAATTTATTTTTATTTATTTATTTGTTCCAACGTTTCAGTAGTCTGCTACCTGAAATTTAAGCAGACCTGGCTTCCCCACAGAAAGTAACCATTATGTTATGTGTGTATGTGGGGAGGGAGGGGGTTGTGTGTATGTGTGATGTTGGTCCGTGTTTCGTTCCCCCTCTAGGACCAGGACCATCGGCAGCTGGATATCCCAGTCGTCAAGGAAGAATGCACAACGGACATTGCCTTGTCAATCCGGACCATCGGCAGCCGGAAATCCAGATGTTGAACAGGCAATGTAAGTGTGTGAATGGTGTTTTGTGTTTGCACAGTGCATAAGAGGTGTTTTGTGAGTGTTTGTGTGTGTGTGTGTGTGTGTGTGTGTGTTTGTGTGTGTGTAAAGTGTGTTAATATGTGTTTATGTTTGCCCATGTTACTAAAAGGTTGGAATGGATTAGTATAATTTTGTACATGTTTGAACTTATACTATTACATAAATAAAAAATTAGGTTCTTTCAGAGGAAAGGATTTGTTTGCTGTATTCTATGCCTCGGGTATGTGTAAGTTCTTAAAATTTAGCGTTTGTTAAAAAGAAAAGAAATTCCCTATTCTACTACTTAAAATTAACTTATACTACTACTTAAAATTAACTTATGCTACTACTGTTGGTTATTATTTGTGAGAGACAGGGTTGCTAATATGTAGAAGCATGCAAATTCTACATATTAGGGGGTTGGATCGTTTCAAAGTCGGGTTGATGGTTTGATCTTGTTGCTTCTGGTCGTCAAGAGCAGAGCTCTTGGAATTCCAGGAGATTGGTCTCCGGTCTCCGGGGCAGAGCCTCGGTCCGATGAGAGGTGGTACTTTTATGTCCTGTCCGGGTAGTTTTGTTTGTGTCTTTTATTCGTCAAGATAACGTTGGTGGATGAGTGCCGTGGTTTTTTGTGTAGGTGCATTTAAGTGTGGAAATAGGTTTTCGTTCCAAATCATCTGGTGTAGGGTCTTGTTTAATAATGTTTGTCTATGTGCGTAGAGGTACAGTTGTAAGTCATTGCACTCGAATACTATATGTTCCGGTGTTCCTATTTCTCCGCACGTGCATATGTTGTTGTCAACTAAGTTCATACGTTCCCTGTATGTTGGATAGGGTCGGTGGCCAGTTAGGTGATGAATAAATCCCCGACTGGGTACCAGGTATTTGGCTTTTAGGCGGTCTTTAATATTTGGGATCATTGCGTATACCCTTCTACCGGTTGTGCTTTGATCCCATCTTGTCTGCCATTCTGCAAGTATGTAGTTCTTTATTTCCGTCTTTGTCGTGGGCAGTTGGTTTGTGTTTAAGATGCGTTGTAGTTGTTGGTTGTCATTGTATATTGCAGCTCGCTGTTTCACTACTAGGTCCAAGGGCATAGTTCCCACCAATACATGAAGTGCATCATGTGCGGTAGTCCCATAAGCCCCCGTCAGTCGCAGTAAAACACTTCGTTGTGTACTGTTAATATTTTGTCTAGGTTTGATTGTTAATGTGTGAAGGCGATGTCCCCACGCGCTCGCGGCGTATGATACCATAGCACCAAGCACACTGTTGAGATATAGCCTTGCGCAATTAAGTGGTATCTTATAAGTCCTTTGGGCCAGCGTTGCAATGTTCTGCATTGCAAAAGTTGCACTTGCACAGACGGTGTTTATATGTGCAAAGTAATTCTGTTTTTCGTCTAATGTTAAGCCCAGATATTTTATGTTTTGTGTTCTACTTATATTTACACCCTCTAATTTGATGGTGGGGTCCCTTGCCAGGGTTCCCTTCATCACAAGGTATGTAGTTTTTGTGGTGTTATGGTCTTTTTGTTGGTTTTGCACCAACTTTGTGTATGGGTAAAGGCGATGTTAGCTTTACGTTCGATTTCCCTTCTGGAATTACCTTCAACCACTAGCAAGATGTCGTCGGCGTATGCAATCGTCGACAATACTTCGTCAACGGTGTCCAGCTTTTCCAGGAGTTCATCCATTACAATATTCCAAAATAGGGGCCCGCATATGGACCCCTGCGGGCAACCTTTATTTATATGTTTGGTAATGCTCTCCGTGCCTTGTAGGGTTACATACCTGTCCCTGCAGTAGCTTCTAAAAGAGTGGTATAGTTGTGATGGACAGTTTATGGTCGTAAGTTTTGTAAAAAGTGAAAGCCACCAAAGGTTATTAAATGCGCCTTCTATGTCCACTAATATTAATAGGACGTATTTTTTGTGTGATTGCTTGATGGTGTGTATTGCTTGGTTTATGGCGTCCTCGCTCGATTTGTTTTCTGTAAAGCCGTATTGTCTTGGATGTACTCCTGTGATTTGTCTGTGGTCCTGCATTCGTTTACATAATAGTTTTTCATACGTTTTTCCTAGCGTGTTCAAAAGGCATATGGGTCGATAAGAGCCCGGTTGTTTGGGGTCTTTACCTTTCCCTTTAGGGATAATCACGACATTCGCCTGTTTCCAGATGTTCGGAAAAACAGCTTGTCGTATGCATTCATTGTACAGTGCTGTTAGCGTCGGTCTTAACTTATCTTGTAGCGCTATGCCAATCTCCACAAGAATTCCGTCCGGTCCGGGTGCTTTCCTGCTCTTTGATTGACATAGTGCGTATCTCACTTCGTCTTCTGTGAAAGGATCTAAGTTGTCGTCTTGTCTGTTCCATGGTCGGTTACCTACGTGGTTTCTGTCGATTACCCCTTGTCGTCTGAGTCGTTGTTCGTTAGTGTCGTCTTGAACGTTGTCATCAGGCAAAAGTGTTTGTAATAGCAGTGTCGCAGTTTCACCCCAGTCTTTTGTGTATGTACCGTCTTGTTTTATTAAAGTTGAATAAGTCATCGGTTGTTTGATTTTACCCTGAGTGATTTTGTAGGGTATTCCCCAGGGGTCAGTTTGTAAGTGTATTTCCACGAATAATTCTCATGACCTCATCTTCATGTCAGTCAGTTCTTTTTGGTATATGTCGTTTAATTGTCGATAATTTGTTAGGTGGTATGCTCTCTCGGCCGATGTTAGTGAGTTTTGGTAGCTTTTTCTCGCTCGCTGTGTTTCCTTTTTTAGGTTTTGGAAGCACTTGCTCCATTGTGCGTCCAATTGTGTTGGTGAGTAGTTTTGTATACTTGTGAACGTTTTCATCTGATCTTATATCTTGTGGGGGTACAAATGTGTCCCTCAGTTTGTTCCAATTTGCATTTCGTATTTTGTATCATTGTACATTGGTAAAGTTTTGTGGTGTGTTAAATGGCCTGGTTGTCATGTCAATATTGAACGTGATTAGGTTATGGTCACTAACGGTTTGGTGTTCTAATACCTGCCAGTCTTGTATGTAGTTGTACGCCAGCCCATTTGTCAGTGTAACGTCTATGTTAGTTCCTGTTCCTGCATGGGTGTTGTATGTGGATGGGTTATTAGGAAGGTTGATTACTTCGAGTTGTAGTTCGTTAATCAAGTTTTGGACTTGTTCTCCGCGTTCGTCCGTGAGGGAACTGTGCCACATTGGAGATTTTCCATTTACGTCTGCCATAATAACTATTGGTTTGTTATTGTAAGTGTGTAATATGTTGCGTATGTTGTTTATGTACGGCTGGGGATCCAGTCTGTACTGGAAGTAGCTTGTTACCAAGATCCACTTTCCAATCCGACCGTTTGAGACCTCCAGACATGTGCAGTCTTCTCCGCTGTATCGTTGGATTGTCGTGATTGTCAATGTGGGATCAAAAATAAACCACTGCCGTTTGTGGGTTTCTACCTGTAAATCTGCGTTTGTTACATTTGGTAATGCAAGTAACAGACATTTTGCCTCAAAAAATCTAGAACTATTTATTGAAGGAGAGTTGTTGCCAAAAATAGATACTGTTAAACTATTGGGATTAACCATTGATTCGAATTTAAGATTTACTCAGTATATAACTAATCGTTTAAACGTGGCGTATGGCAACTTGAAAGTTTTGTTTAATAATCGTGATATACTAAGTGCATCGACAAAAACAATTCTATGTAAGTCATTGGTTTTATCGTATGTAGATTATGCTAATGTAGTATATGGTCCGTGCGTAACATCTGTTGATATTAACAGAATTCAGACATTGCAAATCTCCTGTATTAGGTTGATTTATGGCTTGAGAAAGTATGATCGTATTAGTTGTTAAAGAGCCAAATCTAAGTGGCTAACCATGTCTGCAAGACGAAACCTGCATGCTGCATCTCTATTTCATTCAATCATAATCAATAAGGCTCCACAATATCTGTATGATAAGATTACTTTCTGAACAGACGTACATAATATCAATATTCGACATAAGGGAACGTTGACACCTTCATTTCACCATACAGAGCTGTTTAAACGTTCATATACGTACAATATAACAAAACTGTATAATTCAGTAGTGGATGAAATTAAATCGGTAGGCATTATAAGATTTAAAAAATTAATGTATCAAAAGCTTCTTTGAGTGGCATCTTTCACTTTTATAGTTTGCACTGTAACTCTATCAGATATTACTTATATGAAATGTGTTTTTTTTGTATTAATTTAAGTTTTTTTCCTTTTCTTTTCTTTTTTTTGTATTCATTATTATTGGCTTTTTGTTTCTTGTTTTAAGTTTTACAATTGCGAATGCGGGTTAAGTGGAAGAACATTTAGTAGTTTTGCTACCAAGATGAACTTCGCCCATTGTTTCTTAAATTGATTTCTTATTCATAATTTGCTTTAGTCTATATGTATTCTGTATAAATCAATTTAAGATAATAAAGACCTTTAATAATAATAATAATATCGAAGACATACATAAGATACGTAAAAGGACATGAAAATTTAATAATACGGGGGATTTTAATGCAGTGGTGGGTGTTGGTAGGAAAGAAACGGTAGTAGGTTTATTTGATTTAAGACGACAAAAGTAATTTAACCATTACAAACACATTATTTCAACATCATGCTAGAAAACTATACACGTGCAAGATGTTAAGAAAGATAGGAAGATATCAAATAGATTATGTTCTTATTAAACAACGATTTAGGAATCAAGTAAAAGACTGTAGAAGCTATCCGGAAGCAGATATAAACAATGACCACAACATCGTAACTATGAAGGCCGCTCTTAAATATAAAAATTGGAAAAAAAGGAATGGAAAAAGGCAGTTTGACGTCGAGAAACAAAAAGATAAAGGTACCCATGAAAAATTTGGCAAAACGTCGAATGAATTGCTGCAAGATATCAAGAAAATTTCTAAAATTAAGGAAGTAGAAACAGAATGGAATAATATTTAACCCAGCTTAGACATGGCGGCCAGAGATATTCTGGGGTATACACAAAAAGGAAATAAGAAACCATGTATAACAAAAGATATCTGAATTTAATTGAAGAAAGACGAAAATACAAAAATAGATCAGTCGAAACGAAAAAACAAACACAAAGCCATAAAATGGGAAATTATTCGCAATTGCAGGAAAGCTAAAGAACAATGGATTGATGAAAAGTGCAAAGAGGTACAAACTAAGATGGAAATAGGAAAGACAGCCGAAGAATACAAACTAATTAGAATTAATTTTAGGCATTTAAAAGCAAAATTATAAGGGACGCGGGAGGAAACGTTATTATAGACAATGTAGAGAAAGTGGTTAGATGACAGAAATATATAGGGAATTTATATGCAGTAGAGGCTCTAACAGCATTAGAACAGGAATCAGACATTGAAAATTATGGCGTTGGATATCCTATACTGCGATATGAGTTTGAATTAGCACTAAAGGGTCTGAAAAATAGCAAGGCGCCGGGTACAGATAAGGTGCAAGCAGAAACTTTAAAAGCCGCTGGACAAGCATTAACAGAACGTTTCTTCCAACTTGTAAGCTATATGTATGAGACAGGCGAGATACCCAGATTTCAAACGTAACACCATAGTTAACTATGAACAATAGTCTGACAGCACACGTGTCAAAAATATTAACTAGAATTGTACAAAGACGAAAGGCAAAGCAAACTGAAGAAATACTAGAAGAAGATCAATTTTGGTTTAGGCGAAACAGGGGAACATGGGAGGCTATTTTAGCTCTGAGGGTGATAATGGAGAAAACAATAGAAAAGGGGAAAAGCGTGTGTATAGGGTATGAAGATCTGGTAAAAGCATTCGACAATGTAAAATAAAATTTTTTTTTTCGAAATATTCAAAAAGATTGGAATGAGTTTTAGAGATAGACGGAGAGCACATAGCTTATACAAACAGTAAACATCGGTAATAAAATTAGAGCAGGAACGTAGAGAAGTAAATATTAGGAAAGGAGGTAGACAGGGATGTACCTTCTCCCCATTAATTTTTAACTTGTACATAGAATAGACAACGAATGCTGTCTAATGCAGGAAGACATTTGGAATTACTATGCATGGTCAAAAGATTGATATGCTTAGATTTGCAGATGATATAGGGGTATTAGCATCTAGCAAAGAAGAGTTAGAAGCCGCTCTGAATGAAATTGAAACAGTTCTAACAAAGAGATACGGCATGAAAATTAACAAAAATAAAACTAAAGTACTAGTATGCAAAGGAGGGGAAAATAAAGCAAAAACTAGAATATAAATAGGTAATGAGAACTTACTTACAAGACGTTAAGAATTTCTGCTACCTAGGAAGCCAAATAACGCAAGATGGGAAAAGCACAAAAGATATAAAACAAAGATTAGCAGCATTCTAGGGCTGTGAAGTCTGGACAGTAGGAGAAGTGGATAAGAAGGTAGAAGCCTTTGAAATGTTGTACTACAGACGTATAGTAAAGATATCATGGACAGACAAAGTTAAGAACAAAGAGGTACTAGAAATAGTAGGGGAAGAAAGAAATATGTGGAAAACAGTAAAAAAGGAGATAATATGATAGGCCACATACTAAGACATGAGGGAATAGTGCGGAATATATTAGAAGCCGAGATAGGAAAAAAGAGAAGTAGAGGCAGACCTAGGTTAGGCTATTGCACACAGATAGTGAAAGATGTAGGATGTGGGAATTTCAGGGAAATGTGTAGGCTAGCTCAGATTATAAATCGATGGAGGTACGCATCCACCAAGTCCCAAAATGTAAAAACAAATGACGAAAAAGAGAAATGTACTTAAACATGATGATTATTCTAAACAACTACAGTTATGTGTCTTGAAATATTCTTAACTAATGTTAATTGTACGAAAGTATTCACTAAAAAACTATTAATTCGACAAATGTTGGGAGATCCTTGGCAGCCACAGACTGCTTAACCCTCTGCACATACCACTAAATTTCGATTATAGGACATATAATTAGAAAACAATAGACGGGGAACCGAGCTGTATAGAGACCGTTGTGGGGATTTCATGGAACTGTGTAGGCTAGTTCAGAACAAAATTAAGTGGAGGTACGCATCTAACTAGTTTCAAGACGCAAAAGCTAATAAGGAAAAATTAAGTGCTCTTAAATGGGATAATTACTATAAACAAGTACAGGTGTGGGTTGTGACATATTTTCAACTAATGTTGATTGTGCGAAACGATATATTGAAAAAACTATTAATTCGACAAATGTTTAAGTGCGGGGGGAACTTGGCAGCTATATGCTGCTTGCTCTGCTTCACATACCATTGAATATCGGGGAAATAGAGTATATAACTGTAAAACAATAGAAGGTGACCGAACTGCATCTTACTAAAAAAAACAGCGGATATGCTCAAAAACAATAAACAGAGACAAGAAGAAAATTGTTCAAAGCATAGGTGTGGAGCACAGCATAGTAGGAGAGGTAGAAAGAAAAGGATAGAAGTCGTCTGGAATGCTGTGCTTCAGGTGTATAAGGATTATTGCATAGACAGACAAGGTTAATAACAAATAGGTTATAGAAATAGTAGAGGAAGATTGATATCTGTGGAAGGCAAATAACAGTGGAGAAATAGAAGGGAAGGGGAATAGTACGGGATATATTATAAACAGACAGGAAAAAAAGTAGAGGTAGACCGAGATCAGACTTTTGCACGCTGATAGTGACAGAGGCAGACTATGCAAATTTCAGAGAAATGTGTAGGTTAGTTCGGAAAAGGAAACAATGAGAGTACTCGTCTAACCACTTCCAAGACCTAATGATGATGATTATATGTATCCTAACGTATTACAGTTAATAAGATGAGATAATAACTTAGACTTTTATGCAAAGCCCAAATGATCACTTCAAATCGAGCTACTGATTGAAAGATGGAAAATATAAGGTCTTGGGCAGCACTCGCGCCTGTATCTTGGTTTTTCTCGGACCATGCGTTTTCGAATTATGCCAGCGAAACCGATGACGATAATAAGAAAATTTACAAGTCTGAATCGTGTACACAACCATACATCAACCTAAGTTTCAAGTACGTTTGGCATTTTTGTCAATCATATCTGACTTTGTCAAGTTTTTTTTTCTGTTATAGACAGGAAGCCACGCTCAAAATTACGGCTATAAGCCAAGTATTAAATACATAAATATATTAAGTGTCTATTTACATAAGATAAGTTGATAAATACTAACGTATTACAGTAAATAAGATAAATTAATAACTTAGACTTTTATGCAAAGTCCAAATGATCATTTCAATCGAGCTAGTATTTGAAATATGGAAAATATAAGGTCTTATACAGGACTCGAACCTGTATCTTGGTTAGATTGATGTATGGTTGTGCACACGATTCAGATTTGTAAATTTTCCAATAATCATCATCGGTCTCGGTGGCGTAATTGGAAAACGCATGGTCCGCGAAAGACTAAGATACAGGTTCGAGATTTGTAAATAAAATTGATTATCGAATGAAAAATAGGTATTATCGAAAATTAAGTTTATGGTCGTAATGGATAGTAAACGCGAAAAGTTGCAGTGAGGTTTTGTTTTTCCCATTTTTCTTCCAACAATTCAATAAAAATAAAAAAAAACCTCACTGCAACTTTTCGCGTTTACTATTCATTACGACCATGAATTTAATTTTCAACAATACTTATTTTTCATTCGATAATCAATTGTATTTACAAATCTTCGGTACTCCAATGGGTTCACTTTTGTCACAGATTATTGCGCAAATTATACTGGATCACTTAATAAAAACCACTCTACCTGTACTCTCATTTCAAATGCCTTTCATAATCAAATTTGTAGATGACATTCTATGTGCCATATCAAATACCTTTGTAACGGAAACTTTAATTACTTTGAATAACTTTAACTCCAATTTAAAATTCACAATTGAAATTGAACACGATAATAGTATTCCCTTTCTGAATATAAAAATCATAAGAGACAATAATAACACTTTAATTCTAGATATTTACTAAAAACCCACAGACTCCGGTAGGTATGTCAACTTTAATTCAGATCATACACTCAAACATAAATTAAATACTGTTTTAACGCTATAAAATAGAATTATAAAAATCTGTCATTCACAGTTTTAAAAACAAAATTTGATTAATTCAAAAAATATTCTAATAAATTACGGTTATCCAAAAATCCAATTATATAAAAAATTGTTCTACACTACTACTGAAAGTAAAATTGATAAACAATCTACCAAAATTGTGCACAAAATCAAACTTAACTTCAAATTTGATAAAGACATAAACACTTCAGATATGCACATTGCTGTGAATTACAAAAGAACCTTAAAAAACCTGTATACGCCTCTTAAGGATCCTACCAATAAAGAAATTCCAAGTAATTTAGTGTATAAAATCAACTGTGAATGCAAAAAATGCTACATTGGACAGACCAAGCAATGGTTAGGCAATCGTATCACCAGCACAAAAGTGACTCAAATATTAATAAAAAATCGTGTGCTCTTGCAAACCACTTGAACAATAAAACACATAATGCTGATTTGACGATATACAAATTTTGGAAGTAGAAAATAATTATGCAAAACGTTTATTTTTAGAATCCGTTCATATCCAAAACAACAATAGTATAATAAATTTTAAAACAAATATAGACAATTTAAACACAGTGTATTCATTACTGTACAATTTTAGTAGGCGTAATAATAATAATTAGAGTTAAACCAAATTTTGAAGTTCTCTCACCAGGTATAACGTAAAAATTTAATAAATATACAAAGTCATCAACCATGTAATTGTTTGTACTTATCAGTTATGGCATGTTGTTAACCTACCAACCATCATTCTTACTATAAATTCTTGTAACCTATGTGAATTTAAACCATTTGTAAATGGTGTACTTCAGTATAAGTTGCAAGATAATTGTATTTATGTGACTAGAGTTTTGTCTTACAAGTTGTTTTTTAAATGTTAGTGTCATTATTTTATTATGGTTGTCTGAATTACTACTTTTTAACAAATAAAGTTCGCATAGATTGTAAGTAACACCAGTTATGTAAATTTGTATTATAACTAGTAACCATAGGCTATAATTAAGAGAATAAATTACCCGGAACGTCGACAAATTTATAAATGAGCGTTTTTTTATTGACTAGTGGACGAACACATTCCCAAAGGAGATACTTAACAACTTAAAAATTTATATTATTAATAGGTATAACGTCCGATAACACAGTCGTGATATATATATATATATATATATATATATATATATATTGCTGTGAAACCTCCAAAATCCGGGTACTCCGCTTTTCGAATCGAGCCCCTACGAATTGGATGCCAAAGAATGCTGTGAATCCTACAAAATTATTAAATTACCTGGTTCGTTGACTTTCTTCTGTTAATCGCCTCGGCTGCTCCTCTAGATAACTTTCATCCTCAATCATAAAAAAAACAAACACATTCCTAACACAAACATCAACGTTAACTCTATTTACATCAATATTCACAATACATTAAAATTTCAAAATTAAATTTTGGCATAAATTTCAGTATCAGAAATTTTCAAGATTACATTTATTATCATTTAAATGTGCATCCTGAATTAAAGTCCTTGTAGGATGCCTACTAATTACTATAACAATATATGCAGAGTAAAAAGGAGCATCTACCACCCTTTACGTTAATTAACCAGGTTCGTCTAATTGAGCTCAAAGACATACCTCAATTTTCATCATAATCCAGAACATCAATACTAAATACCCTTTCTACTTAAACAAGCAAATTTCACTTTAAAATTAAAATTTTATTGCTAGTACAATTTCACTACTGTCCATTTTGAGTAAATCAATTATAAAGTTATTCAACACACAAAATATCAAAGTTCAAACAAAATAGTATAATTTACCTGAAGGTTACTTGCACTCGTAGCTTCAATGTACATCGTCCCTTTTGTTAATCACACCATTCCAACTGGGTTATATTTACGGCTTCTGATTCTCAACGTTTTAAAAATTTGCTTCATCACCATTTATTTAAAGTTGTTTCAGGGCTTTTCCGGAACTTATCTGTGTATATCTGAACCTTGTTTAGTGGATCCAGTCATGTTTACGAACCATTTAATTATTAACACCCGCGAAAAATAACAAAGAAATTCATACTTCTTTCACCAATATACGCCAAAACTGCCTACTTTTGTGTATACATTTGTCATAGTAAATTTTACCAATTGGTACAGTGATACTAAACTTTATTACCTTGTATCTTCTTTTCTAAGTGCACTAACGTACATTCATTGTAGCACGCAAAGAACAAGCTGTTTTAAATCATATAATATTCGAGCAAACTGTTTAAATTATTTAATATTAAAACCGGAAAACTAAAAATCACTGTTTAACGCGTTCAATCAAGTCGAAGATCTAAAAGAGCTTTTAACGCATCGAATAGTCAAAAGTCTAAGAGAGCGAAATTCATATTACCACCGGTATATATAGCGGATAGCCGGCACGTCGCTTTTGTCCTCAAAACAGACAATTCTTAAGAATTTCTCATGCTATGTTCCCATTCCGTCGCTCGCGCGTCGGTTTTTACGAATTTAGTACTCACCCCAGTTAAATCTCAGAAATTCTCACACGGCACGCAAACATGTCCGAGAAAAGCTAATTAATTTTGTACAGAAATCGTTGTTTCTACTTCTGATATTTGCATCCTATTTTCAACCAATTGTGACCCTCGTGACGTTGCTTAAATCACGCCTTTTACTATATGTGTCTTTGCTTGACGCATTTTCTCTTTCCTTTTCTAACCTGTTCGTATTGGTGCAAATTGATGTTCTTTATTATCAATTATTTTCAGTCCATGTGGACTATCTGGGTTAAATAACCCCGTATCGCACCTTCCCGTGAATATTAAGCCCCGGTTTCTCCAAGATTCTCTGAAACCATTTGTTATCCACACAATTTTCGCCGTACGTGATATTTAAACTACGCAGGTGTTCAAAATAATATTAATTCTCAGAGCTTTATTTTCTGGTATTATAATCTTGGATTTTCACAGACTTTTATGCTTATTATTAATAATGGTTTAATTAACTCCAATTAAAATTGACTTCTATCCTTTCATTTTTAGCGAATACAAGTTAAATATTAATTATTATGTGTACACTTTGTTTTACTACCGGTTACTTAAAATAGGGTTAATTAATATAAATTTTGCACGTAATTTCCATTTGTTTCCTTATTAGGAATAATTAAATTACATGTGGAGCTTTTTAATACTGTTTCCTTTTATATAAAGCGTCTTATAAATAATTTAAATTTCTTAATTTTAATGAAACGAATGAATTTTTATGCTTCACGCTGTTATTTAATAACGCGAGTTATGTATCTTTTCCCAAAGCTTCTACACGGTGATTAAAATTATTTGATGTGATTATTTAATTTTCTACCCTGGTCTAAATATGAGTATTTTCCCCTATTTGAATACAAATAATCCCACTTATTTGAATTCAAATATAAAATATTTAAACCGCAAACAAAATTTACAAAAAAATGCCTATCTCTCTCTACCCTTATCTATCTAACTTACCTACCTTATCCAATCAAAAAATTATTTACACCTGTCCTATATCCCTATCCTATTCCTAACTCTCACCTAATTCTATAAACTGAAATTATCCCTAACTTCATCCTACTTATCCATCTAATCCTATATACATCCTATATACCTATCCTATTCCTAACTTTATCCCTAACTCTCCACTAATCTTATATGAAATATCTATACTTAACCTATCTTATTTTCTTCCTACATTTACTCTTTATTCTCATCTTAAAACTATTTCTAACTATCTCCCATATTTATCCTATACCTAGCTTTATTTTCTATAAACACTTACTTCTACTCTTCTATATACACCTATTCTATCCCTTGTTCTATATCTATACTAAAGTTCACCTATCTCTATCCTTTGTTTATTAAGTTATTTAAATCTAACTCTCTTCTTCACCCTCCAAGTCTTTCTTCTCACCAACCTAATACTCTTCATCCTTATTTCTCCCCCTTCTATATCTATACTTAACATCCCTGTTATCTCACATACAATAAACTTATCATCCCTATTATCCTTACTCTTAAATATTACTTCTTCTTCAGTCCCTACACTTGTCTGTTTCTCATTTATTATTGTTTCCCTTTCTGCCGACAAACCAAACGATACTACTTTAAAATTATCAAATTTTCCCTCTACGGAAAATCCTCTGTACCTTCTAGAATTCTTGTATAATGGAATCAGCCAGAATGAATTCCTTAAATCTACTTTATTAAAAACAAACTTGCCACTTAACCTCATCAAAAATAATTCTGCCTTCACCTGCTCCTGATATGCTGCTGTTGCTTCTACCCCCACTAATTCTGCATTTTCTTGTACTAAAGCTTGAACCTCTACTCTCCTATCCTCTGGACATCTTATTGTGTTGATCTGTTTACCTTCATCATCCTCTACCTCTACTACATTAATACTAAACCCCGTGTCATCCTCTGTGACTTCATAACTGCCCTTCGATGGCACTACCCTATCTTTAATCCTTACTACCTTCCTCTCCATATCTATCAAAACCCCTAACTTCATCATACAGTCAACACCTAAAATGCTCTGAAACTTCAGTCCAGGTACAATTACAAACTCCTGTTCACAGCTTAAACCTCCTATATCTATCCTAAGCACCACAACACTATTTACTACAGCAAACTTCTTTTATTTGGAGCTACTAAATGACTACGCTTTATAGGCATAATTCTATCACAAACCTTATCCCTAATTTTGCTAACGAATTCCTCCGATATTAAACTCGCCTCTGCCCCTGTATCAAGTAATACTTCTACATTATTCTCAAAAATTTCTAAATTAATAATTGGCAAACATAAATTTTCCTTAGTTTCTGGCTCTACTTCCTCCTCAATTTTGAAAAATTCACGTGGATGTTCATATACATTTACACTGAAATCTAGTGGTCTGTCGCGTTCTAAAAATCCTGTCCAGGTCTGTTTTCCCTACTTGGTCCTGGTCTAGCCGTCACCTCAGCGTACGTCCTATGCGTTTCCACTCGTTCCGTGTCTGTATTAGCAGTCCCCCTCATGTCCGGTGAACTATTCCCTCTGGTATGTTCCGGTCTCGGTGCAGGTCCCCTTCCTAAACTATTACTCCTAACGTATGGTCGTCTCTGTTCCCAATTCTGTCGCTGGTATCCGTAACTATTCCCCCGTCTAGCGTAGTTGTCCCGTCTATTGTCAAACCTAACTGTGTTGATCTGTCTTTCCCTGTTATCCCGAGGTCGTCCACTACTTACGTCGTCGTACCTCTGCAGGTATTCTAAAAACATTTCTCTGTCCACTATGTTCTGTAGTGCTACGTGTTGTCTTATTTCTACCTCGAAGTGTCGTGATAAATACTTAATAATTTGTCGGTCCGTCAGTGGTGGGTTCAGTTGTTTTGCTATGCTATACTTGCGTATAGCATATTGCTCCCTACTTCCTGAAAATTCTCCCTTAAATTTCCCTGTGATTAAGTCGTCTCGTACCTGGTCTTGTCTGTGGTCACTCCAGTAGTGTTTTAAAAATTTGTTTTCAAAGTCCTGATACGTGTCTATGTCCTGTCCTACTAAATTGTACCATGCTTCCGCGTCGTCCTTTAATAAAGCCTTTATCGTATTCAGTTTAGTCTGTTCGTCAAATAAATTTCCCACTAGATTTCTTACGCTATTAATAAAAATTTGTGGATTTACCCTGTTATCGCCATAAAACTTCATGTGTTGGTCCAATGATACTCCACCTGTAGAAAATCTGGGACCATCCCCCGTTAAATTTGACATGTTGTATTTGATATTACTAACTTCGCGTTCTACCCTGCCTAACTGATCCCTACATGAGTCCGTTACTTCAGTCATTTTTATATTAATCTCTTCTTCACAAAAAATGCGTACTTCGGACCTTAAATGTCCCATTTCCTGTCGAAGACCTGTAATATCACGCTCATTTTTATCAACCCTATTTTCAACTTCCCCATTTTCACGGTAAGACTATTTTAAACTCTGTAAATTCTCTCGTCGATTTTTCTATTTTATCCCTAATTCCTGATTTAATTGGTCAAATTTTTATTCGATTCTTCACTCATCTGCTCAAATTTTCTATTTGAGTCCTCTCTAACCCCACTTAACGTCTCATTCATTCTTTCAAGCATCCTCATTATCATCTCGTTTCCTTGATCCCCTGATTCCGTCCTCGACTGATCTCTACTGCCTCCAGCTTCTTCCATTTTCGAATTTTTTTCACCCAATGCACTATCGTTACTTCCAATTTCCACTCCTTGACTCCTTAACCACTCCTTTCTCTGCATACGTTCTAATCACTCTCACACACTCTAAAATACTCTTAAATTTATACACACACAGAAACTCTCTCTCTCAGATCGCCAGTTTCCTGGAATAAAATCACAAAAATTTTATTTGGAACTCGAGCCTCACTTTTGGGTCGCCAAATTTGCTGTGAAACCTCCAAAATCCGGGTACTCCGCTTTTCGAATCGAGCCCCTACGAATTGGATGCCAAAGAATGCTGTGAATCCTACAAAATTATTAAATTACCTGGTTCGTTGACTTTCTTCTGTTAATCGCCTCGGCTGCTCCTCTAGATAACTTTCATCCTCAATCATAAAAAAAACAAACACATTCCTAACACAAACATCAACGTTAACTCTATTTACATCAATATTCACAATACATTAAAATTTCAAAATTAAATTTTGGCATAAATTTCAGTATCAGAAATTTTCAAGATTACATTTATTATCATTTAAATGTGCATCCTGAATTAAAGTCCTTGTAGGATGCCTACTAATTACTATAACAATATATGCAGAGTAAAAAGGGAGCATCTACCACCCCTTTACGTTAATTAACCAGGTTCGTCTAATTGAGCTCAAAGACATACCCTCAATTTTCATCATAATCCAGAACATCAATACTAAATACCCCTTTCTACTTAAACAAGCAAATTTCACCTTAAAATTAAAATTTTATTGCTAGTACAATTTCACTACTGTCCATTTTGAGTAAATCAATTATAAAGTTATTCAACACACACAAAAATATCAAAGTTCAAACAAAATAGTATAATTTACCTGAAGGTTACTTGCACTCGTAGCTTCAATGTACATCGTCCCTTTTGTTAATCACACCATTCCAACTGGGTTATATTTACGGCTTCTGATTCTCAACGTTTTAAAAATTTGCTTCATCACCATTTATTTAAAGTTGTTTCAGGGCTTTTCCGGAACTTATCTGTGTATATCTGAACCTTGTTTAGTGGATCCAGTCATGTTTACGAACCATTTAATTATTAACACCCCCGAAAAATAACAAAGAAATTCATACTTCTTTCACCAATATACGCCAAAACTGCCTACTTTTGTGTATACATTTGTCATAGTAAATTTTACCAATTGGTACAGTAATACTAAACTTTATTACCTTGTATCTTCTTTTCTAAGTGCACTAACGTACATTCATTGTAGCACGTAAAGAACAAGCTGTTTTAAATCATATAATATTCGAGCAAACTGTTTAAATTATTTAATATTAAAACCGGAAAACTAAAAATCACTGTTTAACGCGTTCAATCAAGTCGAAGATCTAAGAGAGCTTTTAACGCATCGAATAGTCAAAAGTCTAAGAGAGCGAAATTCATATTACCACCGGTATATATAGCGGATAGCCGGCACGTCGCTTTTGTCCTCAAAACAGACAATTCTTAAGAATTTCTCATGCTATGTTCCCATTCCGTCGCTCGCGCGTCGGTTTTTACGAATTTAGTACTCACCCCAGTTAAATCTCAGAAATTCTCACACGGCACGCAAACATGTCCAAGAAAAGCTAATTAATTTTGTACAGAAATCGTTGTTTCTACTTCTGATATTTGCATCCTATTTTCAACCAATTGTGACCCTCGTGACGTTGCTTAAATCACGCCTTTTACTATATGTGTCTTTGCTTGACGCATTTTCTCTTTCCTTTTCTAACCTGTTCGTATTGGTGCAAATTGATGTTCTTTATTATCAATTATTTTCAGTCCATGTGGACTATCTGGGTTAAATAAACCCGTATCGCACCTTCCCGTGAATATTAAGCCCCGGTTTCTCCAAGATTCTCTGAAACCATTTGTTATCTACACAATTTTCGCCGTACGTGATATTTAAACTACGCAGGTGTTCAAAATAATATTAATTCTCAGAGCTTTATTTTCTGGTATTATAATCTTGGATTTTACAGACTTTTATGCTTATTATTAATAATGGTTTAATTAACTCCAATTAAAATTGACTTCTATCCTTTCATTTTTAGCGAATACAAGTTAAATATTAATTATTATGTGTACACTTTGTTTTACTACCGGTTACTTAAAATAGGGTTAATTAATATAAATTTTGCACGTAATTTCCATTTGTTTCCTTATTAGGAATAATTAAATTACATGTGGAGCTTTTTAATACTGTTTCCTTTTATATAAAGCGTCTTATAAATAATTTAAATTTCTTAATTTTAATGAAACGAATGAATTTTTATGCTTCGCGCTGTTATTTAATAACGCGAGTTATGTATCTTTTTCCAAAGCTTCTACACGGTGATTAAAATTATTTGATGTGATTATTTAATTTTCTACCCTGGTCTAAATATGAGTAATATATATATATATTTATATATTGATATGAAATAGCCTTTTTGGTTTTCAAGCCCCTACAATGGGTGCCATTTTTATTGCTATGAAATGCCCTACGATTGGGCGTACTATTAAATTGAAATGATATTTACTTTACGTTTGGGCGTGATATGTTTATTTCATATAAATTTTTATTTGATATGCTATATTTACTTTATCTCCTTTTAAGCCCCAATGTTGTACGTTATATTTGTTTACCACGACTAGCTCACTGAATGCTCGACTTCCTAATAAATATTATTTTACCCTTTAAATGGATTTAAATAAAGCAGTTCAAAATCACACAATATAATAATTGATAATACGTACAATGTTGTGTAACCTCAAAATTTTCCCTTGTATAGAATATTTGCATTTACCAAACTTATGCTTTCCTGATAGCCAGCAAAAATTTGTTTTAATTACTTTCAAGTATCTTCGAATGTTCTAAGATGCTTTTCCCTGTTTTCATATTTTTACATAACCTTTTTAATAACTCTTACAAATACATAATGTATAGCAAATATTAAATTTGAAACAGTCTTTAAATAATAAAATGTTTAAAATTCGCTAAACTGGAATGGTCACTTGAGTTCCATAATAGTGTCTGTGTTCTGCATCCCTTGCTGTGGCCGCTTTGCTTATTGATCAAAATTATCTACTTTTGATGTCTGGAATTTTTCCTTGAATTAACTTTGAGTACCCTTTAGATCTCACTTTCAGACGTATTTTCAGATTTGCGTTAAGGTTTAGATCTCGACATGAACATCGACTCAACAAAAGCCGTCTCAACAAAAGTGGGACGGTTCTATAGTTATTACTGATTTGAAGATTTTTGATTCTTGATGACTTGGCTAGCTTGCTGGTTGTCAGCTCCGTAGCTCTAACAACCAACTTTGTATGTAGGAAAAATTGACATTTTAGATGGTTCTTTGTGTTTGTAATCCTACATTTGATTAATGACTGATGTAAGTTTGAAGGACCAGAACAGTATTATTATTTATTGAACACAGAGTTTTGAACTAGTGATTAAACAATATTGACCGTTCAATGATAAATGCAAGCAGTAAACTTACACACAATTTGTAAGTTTTATTACCACTCCGATTGTGAATGACACACCAATAATTTTGCATTGATTTGTCTCTGAGGAGATGAAATAAGCCCACTAAAACGGATTTGTAAATAAATTAAACATTGATTTGCAGTACATGCGCTTGCATTTAACTTACAAATAAACATATATACAAAGTATG
The DNA here is from genome assembly GCA_036346225.1 of Platerodrilus igneus. Classification (NCBI taxonomy): domain Eukaryota; kingdom Metazoa; phylum Arthropoda; class Insecta; order Coleoptera; family Lycidae; genus Platerodrilus; species Platerodrilus igneus. Next base: position 8,151,604 of record JARFIW010000090.1, read on the forward strand.
TAATATCAAAATGAAAATACAAGCACAATATTTTTAACAAATTATTTTTATGAAACATTTTTACTTTATTTGTCAATTGTCATACATTTCATTTCTTTATTAAAATTATAATCATAGCTTTTGTACTGCTTTGTATATAATAGTTGTATAGCATCACTTCCGCACTTTCCGTATGTGTTGCAAAAAGTCATATCATAACTAGAGTTGCAAAACCTAGACAGAGAACCAACACTTTTATAAAATATTATAATACAAAAATATCAAAAATTGGAAGTTTTATATTTTTGTAATATCTAATGTAATAGCAAAATAGATGTGGGTAAGTTTTATGCATTTTTTAATAGTTTCAAACAATGCAATATTTTAAATAATAACAATTCCAAATGGCATTTATGCATGTATATCTGCATTCTAATATTGTAAAATATGTCGTAATAATTATTGTTAATATAACAAAATTATTACGATATTTAGTAAAGTTTATTTTATTGTGAATGTTGTTGCGATTCGTGGCCTATCCAATTGTACCAACATAATTAGTATGATAAAATTTCCCTAGTGTGATTTTCAAAAAAATTAATTTAATTACCCGTCATTAGAATTTTTGACAAATAGCATTACGAAAAATCTTGTATGTCACACGTATGAAACAGGAATAGCATAACTTACTTTTCAAAGTTCTTGCTCCTTCGTCCCTCGAACTCCAAATGCGCTTGTTATGCTATTCCATATGTTGCATCACTGGTAAGTAAATAACTGTTGTGTTATTTTTTAAATAAATAAATTTTTTACACAGTTCTTTTTGTGTAATTTTGATTTTTTGCTTTTCTTTACTTTTTCTTTTAATTTGCAGTAAATTTATATATTCTTGTATGAAAGGGCGCCAAATTTTGATTTGCCCGGAGCGCTCAAAACGCTATAACCAATCCTGCTTGTATCACTAAACTTCATACACTTCATACTGGCAAAACTAAGACATGGATTACTGTCAAGCTTCATCTTCCAATTTCAACAGGTTCCGTATACCAACAAGTTTGCAGGATATTGTATTAGTTTGTTTAACATCCAGCAAACCTAAAAGAATAAATTTTCAAGACTGTTCATCCTATATACATACACTTACCTACGAGATATTAATATCCATGTACTTAGGTATTATCTTAGAGAATACATATTTGTTTTATATCTTGTCTAAAATCACTACATATTTTTTGAATAGTAAACATTCACAGATTAGCCTTATTTATCGGCAAAAGAAAATACTACTTTACAAAAGCAGAAAATAAATTGAATTTTATACGTATTTCGGTTACTTTGTGCTGGCAATCCAAGAATTATTTAAGAAAGACAGGAATTACATACTTTTACTTTAGTTTTAATAAACATAACCTGTGGTGTTGAGTAACGGTGGCTAATACACCGTGTCTGGTGCAATGTGCTTATTGCTATAAAATCAATCACATTAAAAGCACTAAACTATGTTTAAAATATGCTCAGTAGTAAAACTTTCACGTAAATAGCATATATTATTTAATTAAAGAGCTTGGTCTGCAATTATGTCCATATCTAAAATCTAAAAATAATTGCATTTTAAAAAGTTACAAACTACAATCCTTCATCTACTGGGAAATAGTTGCAACATCAATATTCTACCGCTGGTCTCATTGCGGTTACGAAAAATTCGTATTTTGAGTGGCAATCTAGATCATTGTCGAAAATTTTTGAAACGAAAAAACAATAGTAAAATGAAACTCATTGGAAAAGGAAGAGAATTTAACAAAAATGAATGAAAAAATAATTGACGAGCGATCTGAGGTCGGTAAGTGGAAGGGGTGAGTTTTTAAGGGTAGAAAACGGTTTATCTCGATATCCGGCAAAACTAGAACTCCTATGAAAAAAAGGTTCATAACAAAGTTGTAGATAATAAAAAGATCTTCAACTTCTGTATTTACACTTTTTTCACATAACCTCAAAATTTATGTGAAAAATTCAAATAACCAAGTTTTCGCTTTTTATTTTTATCTTTTACAAAAAAAAATTTTTTCACAAAATTCGGTGAAAACGTACCATTTTATATCCCAAACACACTGTAATTTTTTTGATTTAAAATATTTATTTTTCACCTTATTTTGACTTAATATCGAAAGACCACCCTAATATGCAATCGAAAATTCTCACGTCAAAATATCTGCTTTTTTAAAAACGTCGGTGGGCTTTTTGTTCGTTGAAGTCTCTACTTTCTGATGGTGTAAAACAAATACAATACTATGGTAAATGTTCGCAAAAAATGCTAAAAAACTAAAAAACTCGAATCTAGTTTTTTTTATCCATTATGTACAATTTTGAACTATTTATTAAAATTTATACTTTAATTACTCGAAAAGCGTAAGATTCCATGTTACATTGATAAACAAAAAATTATAAATCCATAAACATAAAGATTGCAAAAACCTGAGAAAATAGTTGTTCTAAGTATAATTAAAGATATGATTTAAAGAGGATTTCATCTAAAAAATATGACTGCTTCTATTTTTTCCATTAAAAAAGTTAATTTATTAAATGCTAATCACATTTATGTCATAAAAAATCTCATCATATATAAATATACATGTAAAACGCACTACTGAATTTTGATACTTGATACTGATTACGTTATTCATTATAATATACCTTATCTTGAATTCTAATCACTTATCCATTAGTTTATGTCTCGTTGATGGCATTTTCTGATTGTTGGATTCGACAAACCTTCTAGATTCTAGTAGATCTTCAAAATATTCAAGACCATCACCGTCTTCATCTTCAATATTTTTTCCAGTCTGCATTGGTTCTTCATCCACAATTTCATCTGAATCATTAACTTTCTCGTAGCTTTTTTTTTCATATTAGAGCATTTTTCAGAACCATTAAAATTTGAGCATAAATTTGTGCATTTTAAACTATGTTTTGGGCAGCCAAATTTTAAACTGTTACATCCACTATCACTGCAGCAAATAGTTTTGAGCAATACGTACGAAATTAATTCCTTTTCTGTAAATTTGGGCATAACGCCCCGTTGATGTTGCTTCCAGCTCCAATCTGTTGCTGTTAGTTCGTTACCCAGCCAAGTTTGAAGCTGGTAATATGCCCTGTAACAATGTTGTTCTGCTGCACCATCTGTGGGTGGGAAATTTGCCAATATGAAAGATGATTTAATTTTCGCCAATTGATATTTTCGAAATCTTAATTGATTCAGTGTTATATTACCATTTTGACATTTATAAATAGATTTGATTAATTGTAATCCATTCTTTTCGATATCTTCTTTGTTTGCATCTTTTTTTAAAATTGGCCAAATTTGACAAATTTTTATCGTCTAATAATGAATTTACGATACTTTTTTTTCCTTTACCGGCAAATCCAGATGTTGTATCGCAGCCAGAAAAACAATGCAAAAATGCAACGATGTTTTCGAAGGATTCATATTTGCAAGTTTTAGACGTGAAAAATAGATCTTTTACATTTTCAGAACCTGGTTTCAGAAAATAAACTTCATGATTATTTGATTTTAATTGATTCAAAAGGACCAAGAGATCAATATCTTGATCCACAACAATGACAGTTTCATTAGTATCTCTGGCAATTTCTATCGAGGTCTTATTTATGTCAGCATCAGCATCTTCTTTTGCTTGTTTACAGGAAACTCCTTGCGACTGTAATCTTTTCACTAAAGTTTTTACTATTTTGTCCTTGTTTTTCTCGTTAGATAAAAATGTTTCTTGCAAAAATTGTATTTTTGTATGGTTTTGATAATTGAACTGTGGAATATTGTGTGAGGTTTTTCTACGACTACGTTCTCCTTTTTTAGTTGAATTAGCTGCTAGTACTGTTGTCACAATAACTGGTTTTTTCAATTTTGGGGTACCCATCAAAAACGATATAGCTGCCTGCTGCGTAATGTTTTTCTACATAACGCAAATATTTATTCAAGATATCTTCCAACGTTTCATTTTTCTGACAAATTACTTTGTGCAGTAAAAATCCACCGTCGACGACATGCACAATGCCGTCAGAATGTGCTGGTTCAGTCGCACTCCCAAATAATTCGTAAAGCTGAGATCTAACTGTTTTCCTGAGGCCATTTTCTGTAAAAAGTGACAATGGAAAAAGGTGTAAGGTCGTATTGCAAATAAGTTTCCATCTCCTTTTTACTGTCGATCGTTAATGATATTCTTTGAAATAGCAATAATGGATCGATGGTTGTAATATCTCCGTTTACTTTAACGGAAGGTTGAACCGTTTTTAGAGATAAGACTTTGTTTTTTCTTTTAAATTTGAGACTGTCAAAATTCATTCCAATAATAGCTTGCAAAGATTTCTTTCCTTCTTCATACGCTTCGTAGCAATTTATAGAACTACTGCCAATAATTCCAGAAAATATTGACATCCTATTATCAGTCTCTGGAAAAGGATCATACCCGTTAAAAAAATTTTTACAATATTTGTAAATCAGCTACATCTCTTTTTATTGGATATTCCCTAGACCCAATGTGTTGCTCTGTAGTTGTTAAGGAAACATTACAAAAATCTTCCATTTTATTGCAAACTTCGACAGTATGATCATTGTTAATACGAATTTTATTAAAGTACTTCCAGACAAACTACGACCATATGTAAGTCCACTCTAAGTTTTCTTAGATCTCATCAAAACTTGCTCGATCGTCATATCCGTCCAAACTCTCGAACAAAACTTATGAGTACGTCTAATCCTAAATAATCCGTTTGGTGAATCGTGTAAATTCATAATCATCATTTATTGTGTCTTTAAGCTTGCGCATATCTTGGAGATAAAGATGAGCAGATTTTGCGTATAAAAAGTGCCCACTTGCATGAAAATAGGGAACCATTCTTTCCATGCATTTTAAATGTAATTCCCAATTACCCGCACGTTCAGCCCGTATGAAATCTTTAACTAACGACACCATTTGCCAGTATTGCATCCAAAGTTTTGCGGTAGGACCTCTTTTTTGTACTAATTTTAGATTCTCGATAAATTTGTCTTTTATGATCTTAAAATCTTCGTGATGCAAATCGTCTTCAAAATTGTCTGTTCCTAAATCCAGCAAAAATGTATCCATCAGCCCCTTTTCTGTGGCCGACAACTCCATCGATGAAAAAATTAATTCAGACAAGGCGAGCTGTACTAAAAATGTTCTGTGATAGCTCGTGCATATGCGTGCCCGGAAAGAGCTTTATCGGACGAATTTTCTGCATATAATTCACAAAAAGCTTCCTTAAGTCCAATACCGTCCATGATGAATCCAATCGCTCCAAGGAACGACATCAATAAATGAAATCCTCCAAGTCTTACATAGATTGACGACAAATTGTAGGGATCATTATCTATATCAATACTGGCTAATATTTCACGAGCTTTATGGTACAGCGATTGGTTAAACGTTACAAACACAATCTTTTGCTCTTGTTTTTGGCATTGTTTAGCCGCTTCTACCAACGATGTATAAATTGTATCATACTCACTCGGTGGATTTTTAATTAACGGCGTAGTATGATAAGTCAAATTAGGATGTAACTTCTCCATGAACCCATTCCAACTATCGGATTTGTTGTTTGCAAATTTTGAATAAGACTTTGTAAAATCTAGTGAAGAAATTTCATAGTTGTCCGTAACATCTAAAATATTTTCTATCTGAACTGTTTTTAATCCAGCGAATTTTTGTTTTCAAAACGTTTCAAAATTATTTAATGTGTTTTGTTTTTGAATGTACTATAATATATTCTCTCTTGTACCGTTACTTTGAACAGATGAAATTTTTCTTTCGAAATATTACCGACAAACCCACCGCAGAGAAAGCAATGAGATTCAAAATTAAATCTAAGAGCGTCTTTAATATCAAATTGTACTAAAATATCATTCGATTTTAATTTTGTAGGTTATGTTACGTTAAACATACTATTTATGAAAGAAAATATTACTATTTTTATTTTAGAGCTGATTGATACAGATTAAAATACATGCAATATTTACCTTGCTAGTAGTACTCCAAAAAGTAGATTCCAAATTCTTGTAAAGTAAATTTGTCACAATTCTCTTAAAGTCACTCAGCCTGCACGTGTATTTTAATGAACGATGTTGTTCACTGCTCTGTATCTCGTATACTGGCTAACAGTGTTTACAACTGCTACGAAATAACATTTAGTAAGGCCCAGACCATTCTAGCCCCTTCCCTACTTCTCTATGAAATACCTTTTGACGGCCTAAAATTTTCCGTTGTTCACACAGGTATATAAGTTATCTTAAAATAGCTATAAATAGGTATATACGCATATAATTTAAAGAAGATTCTACAACTTTCTCAAAATATTGTAGATGTCTTATTAAATAATAACTTTCTTGACTTATGTGGTTGTTAATTATAGTAGTATATTTCGACTTGTAATTTTTTGTTTATCAATGTAGCATCGAATCTTACGTTTTTTGAGTAATTAAAGCATAAATTTTAATAAATAGCTCAAAAATGTATATAATGATAAAAAAAATTCGGATTCGAGTTTTTTTCGTTTCTTTGCATTTTTTTTTGCGAACATTTACCATAGTAATGTATATTTTTTACACCATCAGAAAGTAGAGATTTCAACGAACAAAAAGTCCACAGACTTTTTTAAAAAAGCAGATATTTTGACGTGAGAATTTTAGATTGCAAATTAGGGTGGTTTTTCGATATTAAGACAAAATAAGGTGAAAAAATAAATATTTTGAATCAAAAAAATTAGTGTGTTTGGGATATAAAAAGGTACGTTTTTACTAAATCTGAGAAAAAAGAAATTTTTTTGTAAAAGATAAAAATAAAAAACCAAAAACTTGGTTATTTGAATTTTTCACATAAAATTTGAGGTTACCTGAAAAAAGTGTAAATACAAAAGTTGTAGATCTTTTTATTACCTACAACTTTGCTGTTCATCTTTTTTCCATAGGACTTGTAGTTTTGCCGGAAATCGAGATAAACCGTTTTCTACCCTTAAAAACTCGTCCCCTTCCACTTGCCGACCTCAGATTGCCCGTAAATTATTTTTCCTTTCATTATTGTTATATTCTCTTCCTTTTCCAATAGGTTTCAACCTACTATTATTTTTTTCCACTTTTTACCATTTTCAAAGGCTTCAGCCCTGGTCTAATGGCGCCATGTTATGACAACGAATGTTGAATTCGTAAAGCGGAACTTAAATTACAACGACTATATACTATATGTATATGAGAACGCTTATAAGTTATATCAAGATTGATGCCGTTCCAAACAAGTGCAATCAATACGCAATATTTTGACACCACAAAGATTATTAACTAAAATTCAAAATAATGATTGTGAATAAAAGAGTATACAGAATTTATTAAAAATTTCATTACCGCTTACGGTTTTTGCTGACCTTCGTGTTTCCTCATCAGCTAAGAAACGTTTTTCAACTCCCTCCTATTATTTAACTATTTCAGCTAAATACGCTAAATACTACTGCAATGGCTTTTGAAATTACCGTTAAAGTACAAACCTAGGAAGGTAATTACCAGCGTTAATAAAGCGTATATCTCTCAACTTTTACTGACTTTACAAACAATTAATTTCTCTTTTTGTCGTAATCCTGAAATGGCACAATAAAATCAATCGTAAACTAAGATGCAGGTCTATAACTTATTGTGTCTAACAGTAAACACAGAAAATTTATGTAATAATTTGTGTTCAGCGCAACTAAAACAACACGATGTAAATCACCTTTTTTATTACAGGATCATGTATGTCAGCGTTAGGAATGGAATCCGGTGCCATCAAGGATTCAGCCATAACAGCAAGCTCTGCTTACGATGCAGGCAGTGTAGGACCACAGCATGGAAGGTAATAATCTTTCAATTTTATGTGGTAACCTCCCTAATACAATTTTAAAACTAGGCAAAACAACTGCTGCGCGTCGTACTTGTGTATATAGGAATTTGTTTGAGCACCGCTATAAAAATTTAATAGACATTATTCCAATGGACCCTTTTATGACATCATTTTAATGTAACTCAACAAAATTCAATAAAACCGAATGGGCGCATACTAGCACTTTCCATTTCCGAGTTTGAAAGTTGGTCATTGATCCGGAAATGCTTTTAGTGAAATATTATTCCGCGTGATATGCAGCAGCGTTCTGACATTTTTCAGTGCACCTGCTCTAAAATACCATTAAACTTCTATATCGTGTAGACGCTTTCTGTGGCGGAAAGAAAGATTGGTCCGAAACAGGATGAGAAAGCAAAATACTGTAAAAGAAAGTAAATTGTCCTTTTAAAACACTTTCTGAGATTAAATTTTTTGTGCTTTTCTACAGTTCTGATTTATTAGAAGTATACTGTGGAAAATTCAAGCAAGTCTGTGGCTAATTAAGGAGTGCTTTCAAAAACGTTGGGATCCTTTCTTTTCATGTCAGCATCAGAAAAAAATTTTTCGTTCATACCCAAACGAATGGTTCGTTTTCCTTTAGAAATTGTTTGTGAAAATTAAGTTTTTACTGTAAATACGTTAATCAAGGACTGCGGCGACCATTTTATATGCTAAAAAATATTTAAAGCTTGTGTTTAAATTTTTGTTGTATTTATTTTCCTCCACCTGTTCTGAAAGAAATTTTGTAATGAATATTCCAGGGCAACAATTGTACATGACAGTATACTTCGATAACTTAAATCTAATTTTGCGAGTAGTTTGGTTGCATGTATACCAATTAATCATTTGCTAAACCAATTAATGTTAAATATTTTCATGGATATTCCGGTAAGAAGAGAAATCGACTGCAAAAAGTGGCTATCATTTGAAATACACGGGAAAAACAAGAACTGACTACAGCTTAAAATGCATTAAGCGTAATAGAGATGGACATGTTATATACCTGTTGGATTTTAAGCCCTTATGTTATGAAATGTTAAATTGGGTTTTTACACCGAATGGTTCTTGTTGAATCAAGTATAGCAATTCTATAATACACAATATAATGATTGATAATATTTACAACTCTCAAAATTTCCCTTTTTACAGAATATCTACATACACAAGATTTATGGTTTTCTGAAAGTCAGCAAAAATATCTTTTACTTATTCAGGAACCTTCGAACGTTCCAAGATACCTATTCTCTAGTCATAAATTGTTAAGTGACCCTTTTTGTTGACTATTACAAATACACAATGTGATAAATATTAAATTAAAAACAGTTTTCAATAATAAACTGTATTAAGATTGCTAACCTGGAATAGGTTCTGTAGTTCCTTCCTACTCTGTGATCTGCATCCCCATAAATTGTTTCCAATTAAAAACTTATAAAGTCAAAATATGTCCTAAATTAGAATACTTTCATTTTTTAAACTATCTCCAAAGTTTGAGTATATTCAAAGTTTGCAGTCCCAAATTAATCGTCTTAAATATCCCAAATTAGAGCCATCTCAATCAAAATATGTATCCAATTAAAAGTCGAAATCGAATAGTCGATATTAAAAGCCAAATTAAAATCCAGGTTGAAATTAAAAGTCGTCCATTTATCCAGATTGAAATTAAAAGCCCTGTTTCAATAATATTAGAAAAAGATTTAATTAAGTCGTTTTACTTAAGTCTATTTATAGATCGGCTTGTTTTCGTTGCATAAATTCTCGCACTTTTTAATTCTTATTTACCATGATCTTTAATTTACTGGTTACGTAAATTCTTAACACGTTTGAACATAGTCGTAGCTCAGTTTGAATATAGACTAACTTGTCGCTTCGACATTATTATATATATATATATATATATATATATATATATATATATATATATATATAAGCCCTACCCCCTATTGATTTCATTGGCGTGTTTAAGTTCTGGGACGATACTTCTACCTTTATCTTGTATACTTCCGGATTTTTATCAATTATTTAGTTCAAATCTTGCAATGTATGCCTTGACTGTCACGTACGCCTCCTGCATATCGTGGTATTATTTGAGAAATTCCAACTTTTGCCTTTTATTAAGTCACGTATTCGAATGTTCGTTACATTTTATCATCTAAATTGAATCGCCTGGTGCCTGTTGATTTCTACAGAATATTTGATTTTTGAACAAATGTGATTTCTTCCAGTCACGTACGATTTTCTAACAATTAATTATTTAGAATGCGTGTACGATGATATTTTAACGCGCTGGTTACATTTTTCCAATGTCAATTTATCTAGGTTTCCCGGTAATTTAATTTTTATGCAATTTGTTGCGTTTTAAAATCTTATCTTTCCTTGTAAACTACTCTTAGACCTCTTTATACTCTCATGCATTTTAATCCCGTGTATTTTATATACAGTGTGCTCTCAATTAACAATATGTAGGGTGACCGATTTACTTAGAATTAATGAGTCTTAAAGTAATACAAAGTAGAAAGGAATTATTAGCAAGTGACTCAAATTCCGCCACGAGGGCATCCTGTCGACGCGTTTCATCCTAATTGGGGCTCATCAGGACAGGAGTAGCAAAGTTGTAATATTTAATACAGATACGTTACGGGAAATACAGCATCACCTAGCTCACAATTTGTGTCTTCGTGTCGTTTAATCTGACATCGCAGGTTTTTAGCAACAGTTAGCACGGAGGAGATTCCGCTCAACTGCCTTTTTCCATAGCCAAAAGTTATAATTTAAAAGAAAAGTAGACTTTGATGGGGGATGGTCCCAGATTTAACATATCATTAGAGCAGCAAATGAAATTTTACGGCGATAATAGGGTAAACTCTCAAATTTTCATAAATAGCGTTCGAAATTTGGTTGGAAATTTATACGATGAACAAGCGAAATTAAACACGGTTAAGGCGTTGTTAAGGACCATGCTGAGGCCTGGTATAATTTAATTGGACAAGAAATAGAATCATATAGTAAGTTCGAAGATAAGTTTTTAAAACATTACCGGTGCGACCACAGACAAGATCAAGTACGTGACGATTTCATCACTGGAAAATATAAGGGTGAATATGCTGGAAGTAGAGAACAATATGCTATTCGCAAGTACATCATGGCTAAGCAGTTGAGTCCACCGTTGACAGACAGACAAATTATAGAGTATCTTTCGCGACACTTCGAAGTTGAGGAGGCAACATGTAGCGTTGCAAAATATTGTCGGGAGGGAAACATTCTTACAATACCTGCAGAGGTATGACGATGTAAATACAGGACGACACAGAGAAAATAGGGAAAGGAATATTAATGCGGTTAGATTTGAAAACAGGTGGGACAATTATCACAGACGGGGGACTATCTTCAATAGGAATTCGGGACGCAACTGGGAACCTAGGAGGCCATACTTTAGAAGCAACAGTGTTAATAGAGAACAGACGCCAAGACATAGTTTCCAAAGACAAAACAGCTTACCAGACATCGAAAGGACACAGACGACGATACCAGTTACGGACAATGTGGGAGTTTATAGAGTAGAGACGACGACAAGAACGTACGCGGAAGTAATAGGAGGACGACAAAGACCAAGTAGGGAAAACAGACAAGGACAGGAATTTTGGACAGTGACCAATCACTAGACGTAATTGTGTATAAATATGAACTTCCAAGGGAATTTTTAAAAATTGATGAGGAAGTTGTACCGGAAATAAAGGAAAAAATTTGTTTGCCAATAATAGATGTTAAAATTTGTGATTATAATTTAGGATCGTTGCTCGATTCTGGAACAGAGGCGAGTTTAATATCGGAGGAATTCGTCAGCAAAATTAGGGAAAAGGTGTGTGATAGAATTATGCCAATAAAAAGGAGTCATTTGGTAGCTCCGAATAAAAAGCGATTTGCTGTAGTAAATAGCGTTGTGGTATTAAGAGTAGAGTTAGCTGTGAGTAGGAATGTATATTTGTGCCTGGGCTGAAATTTAAAGGCATATTAGGCGTTGATTGCATGGTGAAATTGGGTTTAATTATAGTTATGGAGAGGAAGGTAGTTAGGTTAGATATTGCCCTGGAAGGCAAGTTATGAAGCCACAGAGGATGACACGGGTTTATGTATTAATGTTATGGGTTTAGATGAAGGAGAGGAGAAAGAAATCGACACAATTAAATGTCCAGGAGAAAAATTAGAAGAGGTACAAGCGTTAATAAATAAACAGTCTGAATCAATAGGTGTAGAGATGAGCACAGCGTTAGGATACGAGCAAGTTTTAGGAGTAGGCATAACAAGGTTAAATGACAAATTGATATTTAGTAAATTGGATTTAAAGAATATTTTCGAGCTAATTTCAATACACAAAGAGTCTAGAAGATCTAAGGGGTTTTCCATAGAGGAAAAATGCAATAATGGTGAGATAGTATTGTTTGGTTTTTCCACATCAGAGGCAGCAGTAAGAAAGGAGAAACAGACATGTATAGGGACGCAGGAGCTAGTTATGAATCAGGAATGTGAGGATAATTTTATTTTATACGAAGTTAAGATGATAATAGTAATAGAGATAGGAGAAAAGATAAGGGTGCAAGTGATCAAATATGTAAGGAGGATAACATGGAGAATTAAAAAAAGGGTTAGATTTAAATAGATAGACATAGGTGTAGATAGCTAGTGGGAAATAGAGAATAGATAGTTAGAGAGAGATAGGTTAAATAAATAGAAATAGGTAGAGATAGATTAATTGATAGTGATAGGTGTGAATAGATAGTCATAGATAAAAACAAGTAGTGATAGGTGTAAATAAATAGTGATAGGTAAAGATCAGTTAGATAAATAAAGATAGGTGTAAATAGATAGAAATAGGTAGAGATAGGTTAAATAAGTTGTGATAGGTTGAATAGATAGTTATAGGTAGAGATGGGTAAATATTATGAAGGGAGATAGTAGGGAGATATGATTCTTATTTGAATCCAAATAAAACCAAGAAGTTGTTTATCTTTGTAATTAAATAGGGGGAATATACTGTGTACGGGAAAGCGTAAACATGTGTAAATAGGACAAGCATTTATTTATTTAGGGACCCGGTATGTAAAAATCAATAATTTATTTTATTAAGCTTCAGTATAGTTAGATTGGTATAAAATTTCTAGTTATTAATGTAGGTTAATTTAAGCAACGTACATTTATTTAATATTATAAATTAAAGCCTTCGTAGAAAGCTACAAGGTTTAATGTGGCAAAACAAGTTAAAACGTTCAAGGATTTCAAGGAACACAAGCTTGGGGTAGACAAATAATTCTTGCTAAAATTAGAAAACGTTTAGAAAACAATTCGGAGTATTGTGGTAACGGACAAGACACTAGGTTAATAATAACAGACGACTATTTCAAACACGGATCGATAAAATTAAGCGACAGAGGAGCTTTACTATGTAACAGAGTAAGATGAAACATAACAGGTAACTTAAATGACAAACATCTTTCAAGCGCGTGTTGAACGGGTATATTTTAAATACCTATAAGTATGACAAAGATGCAACATGTTTGTGAGCAGTATCGATTTTTCAAGGCGCACGTATATGAAGGAAGAATTGAACGCAACCAACATAGTAATAGTGGGACAAACAAATAGGACAGAAAACATGTGACAGACAAAGATATCAAAAGAGTGAAAATGACGTCGACAATTTAGGTAAGAAATTAAGACAGAGATAGGAACGGTTATTATGAAAGTGTGACTGCGATAGGAGTATAGACGTGCACATCAAGGGACGAAATCGAATCTGTTTCGGAAAATAGCAGACGACAGATGTCAAAGAAGGCTTAAAACGGTTGAAGTTTACACAGTTTTTCGGAGTAAAACAATATTGGAGTGCATGAATTCTCGGTTTTGAAAGTTCGTTACATGTTTTGTACGGATAGAATTTGTGGAATTGTTGTGGCAGTTGATTTGAGTTCAAAGAATGTGTAGTGGAAGTACGGGCATCGCGAATGGGGCGAAAAATATATAAGCACGGCTAGAGTTAGATTCGCTCTCTTATTTTTCTGTCTTCTTGTTTACATTTTTAATTATACAGAAGAACATGCTAGATGTCATACCGTTTGAACTCAATTAACTTTTCATCAAAAATTAATATAAATGGAAATTGTAACTGTAAGTTACCGAGGTGAACAAGTGAGTGAGCTTAAATTACAGACGTGTCACACGCATATTCCAGTCAGTAATTGTACTTTACGCATCTAATACAGTTTCCTCCTTTCACGGATAAATTACCTCTACGCCTCCAATGGACCAGGACGAGGTATACAGTGTTTCACCAACATCTGTGCGTTTTAATTAGGCGTAATCCATTTCTCTCTTGGCATATAATAGTTTTCAAATTGTGCGGCTAGAGTCTCCGGAAGGCTTGTTTGCTTGTTGTAACGCGGGTTAAGTTTCACAGGGTTATGAAGTGTGTTCTTGACATCGAGGTTCGGTGGTATCAATAGCGGTAGCCCGATGAAGAAATTATCAGGTATGAAAACATCAAGATTGTTAGGTGTTTCTGGCGATAATGATCCTAGTGGGCGACTGTTCAAAATGAGTTTCATCCGAGCAAATAACGTTATCCTTTCTTTGATAGTAAGTACTAAAAGGGCGGTAGTTTTCTGTAAATGGCGCTTTGCGGACTTGGTCCCTGTCTTTCAAACTCTTCTAAAGCGGATTTCGGATTAAAATTCCAATTGAATTCCTTCAGAGAAGGTTTCTCGGAAATGTTTTCGTTTGAGATTTTGAAAAATTATGCGATTTCCTTGAAGTGGTTGTCAGCACCTTCAACGTTGGTACCACAATTGCTGAAAAATTCAGGACACAGACTCTGACGAAATATAATTCGATCAAGAGCAGCTAGAAAATCGTGGACAAATTCGACACCAACTCTAAAGAAATAGTCTTGGTAGATAAACATATGAAAATGACAATGTAAAGCTTAGAACAGATAGCGTTGGACCTACGTCTTTCTTTAATAATCCAAGGGGGCCCGCAAAATATTCATTTGTTGAAGGGAAAGCGTGGATGTGTTGAATCAGACCCTAAGGTAGGTCTGCCATTTGCCGGCTAAGTGAGGGTGGTTTCGATTTTTGGAACACTAAGCA
This sequence comes from Platerodrilus igneus, assembly GCA_036346225.1. Classification (NCBI taxonomy): domain Eukaryota; kingdom Metazoa; phylum Arthropoda; class Insecta; order Coleoptera; family Lycidae; genus Platerodrilus; species Platerodrilus igneus. The sequence goes on from JARFIW010000090.1 coordinate 8,166,656, forward strand.
CTGATTAATCCGTTTGGGTATCAATCGACTGAGAAAAAATCCAGTGTCGGTGTTCGTCTCAGTGGAGTCATCGTTGTAGTGCTTGTCTATCGAGGTAATGATTGTGCATAGTCTTTGTGATTTGGCCGGCAAGTGTATTCAGCTGCTTAAATGTGTGCTCGTTAAATAGTACTCGTATCGCTTGTATTGTCTTTCTTTCGTTGTGTATGTTTGGAAAGCCTTCACAGTTGAACAACATATTCTCTGGTGTTCCAACTTTTCTACACCCAAACAAGTCATCATTTGTCAGGTGCATCCGGTATGTGCATGTCGGGTATGGTCCGTAGCTCGTAAAAAATGAATAAGGCCTTGGTTTGGTTGTGGGTTTGGCCTCGAGTTTGTGTTTAATGTCCGATATTCATTCGTGTGTTCATCGTCCGGTTGTGTTATTGTCCCATTTGTTCTGCCATTTGGACAGGATCGCTTCCTTTATCATCCCTTCGTGTTCTTCTACTTTCTTCCGTCGGTTTTCAAGAAGCTGGAACATTGCCGTTCTTTTCCTTATTATTAGGCCAAACGGCATTATCCCGGTAATCACGGATAGGGCAGCAGTGGCGGTCGTCCTGTAGGCGCCAGTCAAACGTATTATTATGCCTTGGTTTCAGTATTGTCATTTGGTGCGTTCATACACTCGCAGCGTACGATACCATAGTTGCCAGCATACTGCCAAGCAACAAGTGCACGCTGTGTAGTAGTATTTCATAATCGCGTGTGCCAAGCTGACAATGGTTTTCATTGCCTGTGTTGCGTTGCTACATGTTGTGGTGTGATGTGGTTTTGTAATTGAGTGTATCGTTCAGTGCCACTCCCAAGTATTTGCATGTTCGTGCTCGTGCGATTTTTTGTTGTCTATTGAAAAGCGTGGTTGTATTTAATGTTCCCTTGATTATTATATATGTGGTTTTTAACTGTGCAATTATTAGTTTATTGTGAGTATTCCAGTTGGGTAGTTTGAGTAGTGCGTTCGACGCTTTGTCTTTGAGAATCCCCCGTAAGTCCCCTTCAACCACGATTAAGATATCATCTGCATAGGCTATGACAGATAACACTCTGCCCTTCTACTAGTTAATTTCTCGATCTCAATATCCAAAAAGAGCAGACAGCACACCTATCGGCAACCCTTGGTTATTCTCTTGAAGATACTGCATATGTTTGATCCTTGGAGCGTACTATCGTGTACCTGTTTCCGCAAATTGTCTAGGTATTGGATTGGGTTGCCTTGGAATTGGATGTATTTGATAATTCATGTTCCCCCAGTGCTGGATTTAATTTCCAAGCACGCGTAATGTTCGTTGGTGTATTTGTCTATTTCCGTCACTGCGAAATTCCTGTTGAAAATCATCGTGGTAGTCATCGGGTTGTTTCCCTCGTTGATTGCCTCCGGTTTAGATGCCATGCCAGGAATTTTGCCGTTTTTTGTGTAAGACTTTTGTATTTTCATAATTCGTGCATAGCCGTTTGTCTAGGCATGGCACTAATTTGTCCAAAGTTTCGTCAATCATTTGGATGGAATGTACGGATTGCGCATTCTGGTCATTTTGTTGTGTGTAGTAATTCGTGCATGCGTTGCTCCTTGTGTGTTGTCCTTTTCCATTGTTGGGTTTGTTTCACAATCGTGCGTATTCACGGGTCGTCTTCTGCGTGTCCTCTTGTGGTCACAGGTACATTTTGCAAGTCTGGTTACAAGTGATCTTTTGCAGTTATTAGTGTTTGTTTGTTTAGTGCAGATAGTCGTGTTATAAGTTCTTGTGGCTTCGTCAGTCATGTAGTTGCTGATTTCTGAGACGATCGTGGTATTTGTGAGGTTTTGTAGAGGTGACTTTATGTCAAAGTGCTCGTTCCTTGACCCATTCAATCTGTGGGGGCAGTTTGTGTTTTATTCCGTAGGTTTATATTCTGTGTATACTCTCCCTGTTACTTGTATTTGTAAATTGTTGTGGTCAAACAACCTCGCACAGGCACATTGTTTGCTTCGGAAAAAGGCACTTTCTCGCTGCCTACTCTCAAGATATTTTCTTTTGTGGAATCTGTCTCTACCTGGAATCTATACCTCTTCATTTATTCATTCCCAATATAACTTCATCGGTGAGGTTCGTATTTATTACGTGATGGTTAAATACCTTGCTCCTAACTTAGATTTTTACATTCAACATCCCGTGTGTTTGAATTTCCTCACCAGCCACCATTCAATGAATTGCCGTCGCGGGTGACACTTTACCACTGCTGTGCACTACCTCCGACGTAGCAATTGCCCTAGTGGCTCCGATATCAACCAAGAACTTGACAGTCTTGCCGTTAAACTGTCTCTATATGTAAATGCTCGCTGCATGTTTAGATCGTGCGATGCGGATGATGATCTCTAGGGTAAAATCCGTGCAGGGCGACTTTCTCTCTCTCCGATCTTCTGTTTAATTTTTTCGGCTATTCTGCTTCCTTCTTGGATTGTTTATATTTAGAGTGTTTATGCCCATACTCGCACATTTCCAGCATCTGGCTCCCTTCTTCTTTGGTTGATATTCACAAAGTGTACGTCAACACCAGTACGCTTTCTTGACCCTGTTCTTTCAAGGAGCATTTTAGCTTGCCACTATTAAAATTCAAAGTTTTCTTTGCCGCTTCAAATTCCAAACCATTAGTTAGGGCATCATCTAGTGTGCTTGGTCGAACCAGGCGTAGTGCTTGCTGGATCTTTCCATCACGTATCCCGGCAACAAAGCTCTGTACTGCCAGCTGTTCTATGAAGCAGTCCGGTACTGTTGGTTAATCTCACCAGGTGAGCAATATTTTCTGCAAGATCTTGCAAATTTTTGTTGGCCTTTTGGTAACGTTTTTTTGCTTGAGCGTTATACACCTTTGCAAATGAGAGAGTTGCCGTACCTCATTTTCAGCCTTGACGTTGAGATCCCGTGGCTGTTTCGATTGTGGTCTGGTGTGGCTTGCAGGATGTTCATGGCGTCTCCTCGTATCCCGACAATCAATGCGGTTGCCCTTTCTCATGTTAACCAACACATTTTTCAACGCAGTATGTGTCAATCATCTTTCGTATAAGAACCCTTCGTTTACGTCGTAATGTTATTATTCTGGTTACAGATAGACCAAGCGGCGCCACAATATGTTGCGGACTGCTGTGGGCCCTGAGGCTGCGTCATAATAGCACGAAGTTGCAGGCGTTTCAAATGGTACGGCAAGTCTTGCTTTTAGTTGCAGACTATCTATAGATCAGTACGTAGGCTTCTACAGTTCGCTCAGTACATGTCAGCCCTGAATGCAAGTTCACCTGCGTTTATATTTGATGACTCTCCTTAGCGGACTCGGTTTTTAACCAATAGTTTTTCTGGCATTTCACAGTATGTGGAGCAATATAAACCAGGTGCACAACGTACAAGGTCCTGTTAGGTAAAACTTTCACGCATTTGTTTCTGAGATTATGGTAATAGTAGAATACGCTCCTGAATTTTCTGTATGTCCTACGGAATTGCTTTGTATAAGTTGCATTCAGTTGCCGTGTATATTTAATGTTTAATTTCAGCCGTAATCTGCGTAATCATAATTATTTTTGAAAACTATCCAGCGTTTTTAAAGCACCGATTGTTTAATGTATAGCAGGGCCTTTTTATCAACTTCGGGCCCCAAAATAGCCCAACGAGTGGAAGTAGCCGATGATGAAGTTGTGGGCAACTGCGTATTTCTTTAACTATAATCTTTGATAAACTGATGCCAGCTGTCCAGTTTGGGCTGAACTGTTGACATTAAAACATGTTGAGTAGTGTTAGTCGCTTTCTTCAATCAGAACTGGTTAGTGTAGCAGAAATTGCTCGAAGAATGAGCGTTTAAGGTGTAAACTCTATTCGCGATGCTGTTGTATGTGTATTGTGTAGAATATTCAAAGACAGGCAAACTAACGTTCACAATCGAGGAGGGCAAGGACCCAAATATGTCGCAAGAGAGGACCCTGTTTAACTGAGTGGTTGGAGAGGAACGGGGATTTACAATGAGGTAGTTGTATATTTAACAACTTGAAATGTCCAGGTCAACCCCTTGTAAAATAATTACAAAGCACATACGATGCCAAAAGCTCTGGGCTCGATGCTGTCTGGTCCACGATGGTTATCCAACAGAATCAGTGCTATCATTTTTCTTTCGTTAAGAGGATGAAGCTATATGTTTCTTGAAATAAATTCTAACTGATCAAGTGGCCTGAGTTTAGTATGTCATCCCAGAAAGCAAAAGCCAATCTAAGCAATGAATGCACTCGAACTTACCAAGCAAAATGAAAATATTTAACCAAATTTTCAACAGCAGCAAGCTTATGGTTATGGCGTTTGAAACATATGTTGCTTGTTGAGTTTATGTAACCAGTGAGCTACGATCAACGCAGCTGTTTATTGTCAACGAAGAGCTATTCAATACATAAGATGAGGAATGATATGACTTCTGATGTTGTCCTCATTTATGATACTCCCTCTCCCCACTCACAGTGCTGCTGTAACCCAATAGATGATGAAGCAGTTTAAATGGGGACTGTTTGATAGCTCGACTCAGCCCCGAGCAATTTTCGTTTTTCCGGAATTGAAAAAAAAGGTCTGAAGCCAAAGCTTGCATACAAATGACAGCTTCAAAACAATGTTAACGTCTATTTCACATAACTGGCAGCAACGTTTTTCGAAGAGGGGATCGAAGGTTTGCCTATTGATATGGCAAATGCCTGAAGCTGCACTGAGATTATCTAGAAAGTATCCTTGTTTATATACATAATGTTTGGTAATAAATTCATTTTGTTCTTTACTCTCGTTGTTATTGTGGTCCAACATTGGTTTAGAACAAGGGTTCTAGTAGTTAAATTAGTACCGAATGTGGCATGGGAGTATTTAGTTAGTGGAGAAATTTAGATACGTCAATATTTAGTACAACTTCCACTAGAAGTAAAAGCCTTAACATAACAAAGTATTGTATTGACTAAAAACCTCTAAATTGGGTGACTTGCGGTTGTGTCTAAACCTTGTGGATAAAACGATGCAGGCGCTTTCTTTATTTAAGAATTAGCATAGGATCTATTTTCTTTCATTTAGGTATTCTTACAAACAGTTTTGAAACTTCTCCACCACATATTTGATTGAAAGCTAATTTTCTGCACTACAAAGAAAGCGTGTTAGCGCTGTGTAATATTCCAAATCTGTTCGAAACTTTCTGCGTATTTTTTATTAATCTCCATTACAATCCCCACTCCCTAAAATAATCAATTTTGCGTGGCTTCGGCAAAGTAATACACTCTAAATGCATTTGTTTTTAGTTTTTAATTTACGTTTACAACGATCGTGATTTAAAATTATACTTATTACTGTTTCAGATTACGAAACGATAAAAACGGCGGTGCGTGGTGTCCGCGACAAATGGTCACACGCGATGCAAAAGAATACATCGAAATAAATTTAGAAGTTCTGCACGTGGTAAGCAGCATACGTACTCAAGGACGTTATGGAAATGGTCAAGGACAGGAATATGCTGAAGAGTATATGGTGGATTACTGGAGACCTGGATTCATAGTATGGCTTAGATGGAAAAATAGAAATGGAAAGCAGGTTTGTCTTCTGTGATATGATTTTTTAATGTTAACTTATAGCCTCTCTGTTGCTGTTTCTTAAGTTATTTTATTTAGAGCAATGTAAACTTAGAAATATTCTCAACCTACTAAATTAAACTCATAACAGGCTAATTGGATGTTGATTTTAAATAATAATGCAGTACCCTACATTCAGGGCCTTTTTGGGTACCATGCCGCTCTGAGCAAAATATTTTTGCCGCTATATCTTTATGTTTAATATACATATGTATTTCTTGAATGTAAAGATATCCTATTAAAAACTAGAAACGATACTTTTACAAATATATTGCCTATAAATATTGGAATTTAGGGCGAAAAAGGAAAATAATAATATGCAATTACACCTACCTACTGTCAATTCAATTTGCCTATCCAAGGTAAATAATCTCAGAACTTCTTTAAAATAAATGCATTCTTCACCAAGATTTGTATTGAGATCACTGTAGTATATTTTCACCAACTCATCGTCTGTTTTCATTTTCCAAAAATTGAACAAAATCCAAAACTTTGACAGATGCTGGATGTCGTTTACTAATTTTGGTATTATCCGATCTAGAATAAGATTAAAATGTTCGTATTCTATTTTTGATTTAATGTCGAATTCAATATTTGTGTCCACTTCGCCAAATAGCAGTTTCCTTTTTTTGTGCCTTTTGTTTATGCCCAGAGAAACCCATGATTCATTTGTTACCTGAGCTTTCGGTATTAACAGATTGTAGATTTTTGCTACCTCAGATTATACGTTCCAAAATTATTTTTCAAACAACTAACATGAAGACTGGTTAGTTTTTTCTTAATTTTTTATGAAGTGAAAATGCTTCGTGGTGAGTAGAATTGTTTTGCAGATTATTGTCGGAAATATCAATTAAACATTTTTCGAACGACGGATATCACTTCAGTAATGCTACTGATGCATCGTAGCAAGCTAACTATCTATAGTCTTTCTAACGAACAGATTCAGTAAGTGCTCCTCCCATAAATCAGCGCCAAGTTTAAATAAAAATTTTGTATTGGTTGGGCGGATCCACACTACCACTCATTAAATTTTCTAACATTAACCTATAAATGTCAATTCGTTCTTGATTTTTGTCTGTTCTATTTTTTGTTCACGTCTTTTGTTGTTTTTGCTCTCGCGTATTTTGTAGTTTTTGCTATTGCATTTTATTTTTCAACTACAGTATTTTTCAATACTAACAATATTTGTCTAGGTTATTTACAATTACGTGTATCATTGATCAACAGGGTCTTTCGCCCCCTAAAAAACGCACGTCCAGACATTTTTTTGTTGACGATAAATAGCAAATCTTAAATATTTTTAAAGTTTGTGTTAAACAAAATCCTAATAATAATAAAACGGAAAATATTGTATTTACTGCAAAAGCAGAAGGTATACTGTTAATAACTTCGAATGAACGCCATTTATTCATTAAATTTTATCGTTGTAGGTTTTACTGATAAAAGTGTGTACAACATTCTACGTGAATACAAGCAAACTTATGTATTACGTTCCCCATGTATTACGCTACCATCGACAACCAGCAAATTTGGACAACATTGACGATGAAACTAAGAGTCATCTTAGACGTATGGTTCTTTTCTTTTTTGAAAACAGTGATTTTTGGCAATTACTATCCAACTTATACACGCACATGTAGTTACCCCAATGTATACATTTGTTCTCTGTGAATCAGACTTGTGTTCACTTTGTACTGCACAACTAAGTCCATCTTATTATTTTAATTACTGAATCTGTTCGTTAAACGCGCTATAGTTGCGCTTAGTCTTTTTAGTACATTAACTTTATTCATCTTTGCATCATTTCTATGATATTTGTTTCATTGGTTTAAATACTCTTGCTCTTCTTCAAATTCTTCCGCACTTGTTAAGGACTCGGCAAAATTTAACTTCAGATAGACCTTTAAAGTGTCCGTTAGGCACGAGTTCAACTTTTGCACTGAATAAATTATACATTTTAATTAGAAAAATTAAGTAATCTACCGAGGGAGTGCAACATTATTTTGCTTTACTTATTATCAGGCGAAAAAGCAATACATTTCGTTCGTTATCTCCTGGTTTGTAAAAGGTTTTCAAAAATATTTCACACGTTGAAATGAAATTCCTAACAGGGCATGATCTCCGTTGAATTGGGGGTATACCTTTTCGATAAATTTTCATATCTGAACTCATAATTGTTAAGGATTGCTTTCGCTTTTAATTAATTTCAAATTTTTGTAAAATTGAAATTTATTTCGCGGTTTGTATTGTTTCTTTTTAGCTTGGTGTGTTAATTTTCAGTTTGGATTGAGTTGGGTTATTTAAAGAATCGAGTTACTTGTATTTTGTACGTAGTTATACGGTGATATAATTGAATTGAGGGATTTGTGCTTGGTAATGTCTGATTAATTGCTGCAGCATTGAGTTCATATTTTTATTTATATACTTCGCGGATGTTAAAGTTGTCGCGGGTTTTAATTTTCTGAAAGGCTTCTCCGTGGATTAATAATTTCTTGCTGTAATTGCGTTATACTTTGTATGTTTCTGCGTCATTTACGATTTTATTCTATTCCTGCTATTTAACTAGTGTCTGTAATGGTCAGTTGCTATTTCCGTCTCCGTAGGTGTTAATTGAAAGTGCATAAAATGTTTCTCTGTAACTGTATTGTCTTGTTACCTTGAGTGTCTTAATATAGGGTTTGCAAGTTTTTAGTCTATAGTTTTGTTACAGTTGTTGCATCAAACTCTCCTTTAATAATTTATACAGTAATATTGTTTAAATTATAAGTTTTAGTCTATTCAAAGATTTTATTTTTCAGTCTCGTGATAATTTAATTGCGTAAATGCTTTTGTTATAATTAGATATCTTCGTACTGAAAATATTTAGTTATACTTTATAAAGTAGTGAATGGTGTTCTGAAAGGCTTTGTTTTCAGTCTGTGATAAATTTAAATACATCGCGTCTTTTACAATTAATTACTTTGTACTGAAATATTTAATCATAAAATGTCACGTTTGAACGAGTCTTTTCAGTAATGTAGCTTTTTATAAAGTTGCGAATGGGTGAATGGTCTCATTCACTGATACTTGTCAGTAATAATTCCTATCAGAGTCGCGTTTTAAATTTTAACGATTTGTTTCAATTTGTAATGGGTTAATTTACTAATAATAATTACAAAGTGCGTCTGAAATTTATATACTTGGAGTGTTTAATTTACAGAAGTGCGTTTGAATAAATCGTTTCTATAATTAATCGTTATTGCGTGTTGTATATTAAACTTCCGTTGATAAATTGGTAAAAATTGGTTGCGTTTAATTTTTGGTATTTTATACTCGTTTTTGTTTTGTATTAATAATTCGTGCGTCAGTTATGTTTTGGTTTATTAATAATTTGTAGTAATTGTACTAATAGTTGCGTAAAAATTCTCTTGCTTTAAAAATAATTCTCTTAAAATAGTTCTGGTTTGAAAATGATTTCTCTTAGTAAATTATTTTCATAAAATGACATAAATTGCAATAATTAAAAAAAAAAATTCTGTACATACATAAAATAATAAAAAAAAATTTCTATTACTAGCTAATATCAAATAATTTGTCAAAAATTAATCGGTTTTAAGGAAAATAAACTCACGTTAGTTTCATTGTCGCTTTCATAGACTATGTCAATTTTTGTACTTTGTCCACGTTGGTTTGGTTTGGATTCGATCGATGCTTGTATCTCGTCCAAGTTTTGTTTGGTTGGATTCAGTCGATGCTTGTACCTCTTCCAACTTTGTTTAGGTTCTTCCAGATTTGTGAATTGAAATTCTTGGTCACCAGTTTTCCGATTTTTGGATTCGTTATGCCTTTCTGGATCTTACCGTTGCGCCAGTTACGGTTCGGGCCTTGGGAGCGGTTTTTTAAAAGCTTCTTTTAAAACTTGAAACAAATTTGATTAGTTTAAATAGACATTAATTCTGGAATTTTGACAAACTGTTGTAAATATTCTAAGTAAAAAAATAAAATAATAATTGAACTAATATTAGGGCGAGTAGCCTAGATAAACAACAATTTTAAAGCTGAAATACTTATACTGACGAATGGTCTTGGGACTCCGGGGGTATTTATGTTGTCCCTGCTTCTCACATGTCTGTGGAAATTTGCAGAGCTCATGTCTGCTTATTTCTTTATTCTATTCGTTATACAATATAGCAATCTTAATTTCTAAGTAATTGCGGTTTCTTAACCGTCTGTGACTTGCCACCTGCAGTATCACTATCGTCTGTATTACAATGTATTGCATCCGTTCTCACAACTTGCTTGTGAACTTTTATAAACCTTTATTTAATTATTCTTGAGATACAATGTTGCATCTAACTTAGTAATTCTTTATAATTCTTAATAATTTCTAATACTTTCTATTAATGGTACATATATATTGGGGGATACATAACTCGCGTCAGATACCATTGAAAATTTTCCGTGCGCCGCCAATGAGCGATGTAACAATAATAGTAGAACACGGTCGATAACTTAGCGATAACCAAATGTGTCATACCCTTACTTAAAAAGTGGTGTGTTTTCTTTACAAATCGAATTTTGTATGATACTATATAAATAATTATTAAAATAGAATGGGAATTTACCAATTACAAAAATATTAATTTATTAAAAGAATATGGAATATCGAGTTTGGTCCCACGGTTTGAGTTCAATTCGCCAGTTCAGTACGAAAAAAGTATGGTTTGCGCAGCCCTAAATTTTATTTGAACTAATCTGCAGTATTGATTTTGCATAAACCTCCTATGCGACAGTTTTGGTTGATGGTAAGAGTTTTGCAAATCTCGAAAATGTACTTCAATCTCAAAAAGCAACACCCGACCAAATGCCGTTTTTGTATGCATTAGGTAAAATGGTAATTTAAAGTTGTAAATGTTCATATGAAATGAATTTATGTATCGCTTTTAACCAATCACTGTAGAATAGAACCAGGAAAACCATAAACTGATTTTAGAGAAAAACTTAAAGTTAAATGCTATTTTCCAGAAAAAACAAATATGGTGCTTAGTCTAGTTACGCTTAACACGGTCTAATTCATCTACAAAATCACTTGTTTATGTACACATCTTACGTATTTATTATAACGCTTTTAAATTCTTTATTTGTCTTGAAGGGGTGAGGACACCGTAACAATAAAAAGGTGCATAGGCTCACTGCAGTGATGTGGGAGTGGGTCCCAATGGATAAATGAGAAAATAAAATAAAGAAAATAAAGAAATATAAAAATGATAAATAACAAGGTTTGAAACTCAAAATTCTATACTGCATTGACATTTACCATGAAATATTTTGTTTCTGTCACAATCTAAGGGCGCCAAACAGTCTGTCACTGCAAAACTTGTGATGTGCTTTCTATGTAGAGTACTATTGTTCCGCATAAAACTGTCTTGCTTTGGTTTCTTTAAGTTAGTCCTAATAAAATTTCTCGAAATAAGATACTCCATCCAGATATGACTATCACTGGGGTCTTTACAAATCACTTACTGTAACTACTCCCTAAATAAATTAAATAAAAATCAACCTAAACTTAACTTCTGTTAACATAAAACAAGTTTAATACACATATACATCCTTTCATAAAAATAAATCTTACCTTGTAGCCTGGTCAAGTGTTACTGAACTGAATCCTAAAAAAAATCTTAAAGAACAACTTGAACCTAAATCATCAACAAAACTATTCGAAGTCCACATTTTCTATGTAATTATTACATTAATGAATCCCAAATTATTCCTAATGTCGTTCATCAAACAAGAAAATTATTCAACAACACTTTTGCAGTATAAAATCGTCCTATCCAAAATACTTAACATTTAGATATATGTTACTATTTTACTACTAATAACCCCATCCTTACATTTAATCACCAATCGTTCAATTGATAAATCCTCAATAAAAAATACATAACTACCATGTTCGATTATTTTCCTACGTCTAAAAATGCCATAACATATTCACGTCCTAACACATATGAATTATACCGAAACATAAACAAGTCTATACTATTATTTACAGTTTTATTTATCTAATTTAGGTAATGTCCAGACCACACCAGTTTTTAATTTTCCAAAACAATAGCTAAAATATATCCCAAAATCACAATTTAGCGACGGGATGAACTTAAACTGACCAAATCTCCACCCCTGTTAAAAGGTCACAACGATAATAAGTTCACACTCCGGTGATGGAAAGTACCTCATCTCACGTGAGAGTAAGTTCACTCTTAATATCGTATGTCGCTCTTTTGTTGTCTTTGCGATACACCCATCCTTACTATTTCTTGCGGCTACGGTTAATTCAAAGTTGTCTAACTGAACCTTATATCAACCCTCTTCGCTGTCGGCCAAGTCACCCACCGCCTATTCGCGCGTCACGTTACATTGTTTACATTTTTATGTATCAAATGAATTGGATTTATTCTTTTAATCCCTCTTCTACTTCATATATTGTCGGGAGTTTTTCCTATTATTGCATAATCTTGATGTTTGGTTAATAAAAAAAGGTACGTGGGAAATACGCGTTATACCATGTAATTTACATATGTGTATGTTTCATTTCTTGATCTGAAACTATAAAATTGCACACATTATAGCCTAATGCATAAAAGATTACATCATTTTTGTAATCCTATAAGTTTATTCGCATGACTCAGCGTTTGGATGCTACATTGTAATAAAGTGTATTTCTGTCGCTTACTTATGATAATTGCAACAATGTCTATTAAAACGATGTCATATTGAATGCAATTTATTAAATTTACTTCCTAAAGCTCGTATTTGGAGGTGCATATAATGAATTCACTGTATTTTATAACAGTTTCTGAAAACTCTTTAAAAATAACATGCTTTTACTATAAAACTTTATGGTTTTAATTGATTTGTTTACATTCTTGCAATTCAAAAAAAAAATTACCACCCGTTATCCAAGTTTCCTTATGTACTTATGAAAAAAACGATTAGCTATGTGGTTTCCAGTTCAATTCGAATAAAAGCACTGATTTTATTGCAAGTCTTTATTTCTAATACTATTTTACATTATATTAACGTTCTGCAGTGTGCCTACATAACAAGTTTGTCAGTTCAAGATTAAATATTATTTTATTCATATCTAATATATACTTAGCGTAAAACATCGCATTACAGATGCTAAACCCTTAGACACCTGTTACAATCTTACTCATGTTGAGAATGTGCAGACATTCGCACACGGCGCTATGTAAAGGAAAACTTGTTCTAAATTACACACTTTGTGATTTCTCAATAGATGTCATAGTATTAAAAATATAATTTCACTTTTACCATTGCAAATTCCCGGAATTACGGTAACTTTAAATTTTTTTGTCAAATATTATGACGGATCCTGTCCTCCTGAGCTTGGCGATAGGTAGAAAAACAATTGCCTTCAGCAACCTAAATTGGTTTTTTTTTCTATAAGTGACGTAAGTAGTGTAAATACCTTCCTTGAGACGCACTTCCATACCTTACTTCTAACCATAATCCCCACCCCAACTCTACCTCCACCTAGGGGTCGTCGGCATGGTAGGTGAGTAGGTTAGTCATTGGACTACATATGTAGATAAAAAGTGCAGCTAAAACGTTTTAACTAAAATAACAAATAACATATGCCAGTGTTTTTTAAAAATCAGGTCAATGTTAATTACATATCATAGGTTTGGGGGATCAATATTTTAACGACTAATTGTTCCCGTTATCTGGTGTTGGTAATTGAGCACGGAACTAGGAAACACAAACAGTCTAGTTACGCATAACATGATACAACATAACATGTATAAAATGTATATATGTATAAAATAAAATTTTATTAACGAATATATACATATATCCCAAATAAATTATGCTTTAAACATTAATACAACAATACAATAAAAATTACGCCTCCCCATAGATATAATAATAAAAGGCGGTTGAAACAGTACAAAGGCTCGCAAACGTAGCGCTAAAATAAATACGCGTCTACTAAAAGCTACTACACAAGTATAGGTTAAAATACAAGCAAATAAATATATAATTAAGTGACTTTCGTAAAAGGATTAAAAAAGATTTAATACTTGGCAGTGTTGAGCACGCTACTAGGTTAAACCATGTATATGCAAGGCGTTCTGCACACACTGCTGTAGATTCTGATAGTGGATGACGTAGTGGCGTTTGTCTTCTAATGTGGCGAGAAGCTTCGGAGTCTTAGATGAGATATAAGGCGGCGTCTTCGTTTCTGGGCAGAAAGGCAGGCCGTTGTGGAGATCGTGCAAATGTAGAGGGTATTCCAAATCGACCTCCAGAATTAATCCTTTTGCAGAGTCCTTGGGAACATTTAAGATGGTGTCCTAGACACCGGCTATATCAGCAGGTGGCAACCACCGGAATTCTCCAAGAGAGAAAGCCTGGATCATTGCCCAGCCATATAAGTTATTGGCATCGTAGTAGAGCAAATTTTTAGACGGATCCGTACAATCATGTTCTCCCGTGTACTTGTTGTTGGCAGCAGCATAGTGTCTAATACACTGAGTCAGTGCTCCTCTGATCCCAGACTTTATAAAATGATGCATGTCAATATCCGTGAAGAGTTCCAGTTTCACGCCGGTGTATTTTAACATGGCCTCCCGGGTTAATGAGGGCGCTGTCACATACTGGCACGGATCAAGGTCATAAGTTGACATGCTCACCCGGCAAAAGTTCTCGAAGACGTCTGTCAACAACAGCACATCTGTCTTCAAATAGATGTCGCTATATTCCCCGAGCGTGTTGAGACCAAACTTGCGCCAAACCTTCTCGACTCTCTCGTATTCGTCGGTGGTAGTGGATGTAGAGGCGAGGACTTTGTAGAAGGCGGCCTGTGGTGGTAGGGTTGTTTCCTTCAATACTTCCATACTTTGTATGTAAGTGTATAGAAACATGCCTTTCTTGGTAACCAGTTAGAACTTGCAGTCCTCGGGGAAGTGACGTCTGATCTCCACAAACTGGTCCTGGGATAAATTCTTCACCAGTGTGTCCAATCCGGACAACATAAATCGGAGAGAGTCGATAAACCGAAGTTGGACACAGGAGTTGTCGGCAGTTTTTCTTGGCCGTCAAAGGCCACTTCTGTATTGTATAGTCGTACAAGTTTCGAAAACGAGGTGAACTGTTCTTTATTGTTCGGTATAACGCTAATCTTGGCGTTGCCATACCCCAGTTCTTTAATGATGATATGAGCATCGTATCCGCTAAGGTGGTGGAACACCACTGGAATAAACTGTAGGTCCCGAGAAAGGATGTTACACTTGGAGTATACAGGGAAGCGGTAGGCCCCATTCATGTGGTTGTAATCTCGCACACGGTTTGTTCCAAAGGTTTCTTGCATATCCCACAGTCTTCGGTCGTGTGGAACAAGAGTTCATTCTAGGGATCCAAAGGAATCATGGACACATTCGTCGTCAATATCCTACCCAGGCGCCTAGCTTCCTCTCTAAGCTTGGTGACAAATTTACGTGCTGCGTCTGGGCATCGGTAGATCTCAAATTTATTGGCGGAGTCGTAGTAGCACTATAAGGGGTATACAGTTGGAGTGGTGTTTTAGATGACGTCGAGGGGTCGGGCGTTGCAAAATTGTACGGCTGTAGGAGCGACTCAAAGTCAGCATAAATAACGAATGAGAGCTGCTTTTGTTTTTGGATGCTCGCAAATTCCTAAACGTTGTTGAAGACTGTGGACATTTGGACTACGACAAGGTTTCAGTTTCGCTCAGTATGCCTGGTCAAGGGATTTGGAGATTGATAAAGGACGATACAGGAAGTATTTTGATCAATATATAAATATTGGAAATGATCAAATAGTTAGTTGTAATCCAGAGTGGAGAAATATATAGTTCGGAAAGTGGAAACCAGATTGCAGATCTAATATCTACCACGTTGCGGACCGAATAATTGAATATTAAATTGGATAAGAAAATACTCCAGAACTCTAGATTACTGAAGATACCCTGCAGTCAACCATAGTCATATGCACACAACCGTAGGCCATTTACTTTTAAATCGCACTACTCGACAGCGCATCAACTACGACAGCTACGTCAACTTGTTTTGCGAATGCAAAGGAACGATTTACTTAGCTGGGATATACGAGATCTATATAATTTGTGCATGTATTGTGTTTTTTAAATAAAGTTCTATAACATTATATGTTGTTCTTGCTAATGCACGTATTCGTAAATTAAGTAGATATTTTTTCCATCTGCGATCTGTCCGAGCAACCACTAGATTGTGCTCAACTTCTCGCCCCCAACACCACTCTAATCTATGATCAAACTGTTACATATATGCACAATTTGTCACATTACTAAGTCACTTACTGCAGTTAATCACAATAGGATATTGCAATATAAAGCGGGGGCAGTTCTTTATAGCCACCACGCTGCGCTTTCTTTATACTGTACAACCTGACATCAGCGGATGACAACCTGGTTTGTAAGCAGGGTTAGAAATCATCCAATGCCGATACACTCCCATATTGTGGTACCTGTCGTATAAAGAATGACCGACCACCAGTTTAAACCCCAATTTATTTTTCCAGTAGCTATATATCTAATCATTATGATATTTTTAAAAACTATGTTGTGTAAACATTGCCATAATATTTGAGTGCAAGGTAGCACGGTGCATTAACGCTTACCTCATAGCCTATTTGCCGAGCTCTTGACGTTGAATTGGAACTATACCGCAAGCACTATGGACTCAGCTTTTATCAGAGGCTACCGCACACAGAAATATCAAATAACAAATTAAACAATGATATTCTATCAAAATAATTGCCTTTATAAATTCAGTTATCAGTAGTCGTTTTCATATTGTTATCAAAATCCAGAAGGGCACTATGTATATACACCAGAGAACGGGAACAACTATTCTTTAAAATATTAATCTCCCAAACCTATGATATGTAATTGTATTAACAATGACCTGATTTTTAAAAAACACTGGCATATGTTATTTGTTATTTTAGTTAAAACGCTTTAGCTGCACTTCTCATCTACATATGTAGTCCAATGGCTAAGCTACTCGCCTACTATGCCGGCGACCCCTAGGTGGGGGTACAGTGGGGGTGGGGATTATGGTTTGAAGTTAGGTACGGAAGTACGTCTCAAGGAAGGTATTTACACTACTGACGTAGTATTAAAAATATAATTTTCTTTTCGCCACTGCAAATCTTCGAATATGTACTAATCTCAAATTTTTTTCTCAAATTCTGTGACAGTGTCTGTCTTCGCAGTTGTGGCGTTAGGTAGAAGAGAACTTGTTCTAACTAATTAAAGCACTTTGTTACTTTTCAATAAGTGTCGTAGTATTAAAGAGATCAATTTCTTCCTGCTATTGCACATCCTCGAAAATGCACCAATTGATGCTTTCTCCAATACAAGCCTATGCTAATAATGCTGCAAAGAAAATTCTATAATAATTTAGAAAACTGTTTATATATTATACGCACCGAGACTAGCTTATAAAATCATGATATTTGCGAACGGACATTTAGACTCCAGAAAAATTGCAGCTGGCTGTGTTCACTATGTAAATGTAGAAAGGATATGGCAAAATTATGTTAATTTTACAACCGTAAGGAAACTTTGCGTGACATTTAATGAAAAGCTTGTGGTGTTGCGGGGTTTATACATTCGAATGTAGAAAGTTTGCGGTATTTTGGATAAATCCCAACTAATTACATGTAACTCCTGAAACAAATTGAAATTAACGAAAATGAACATTTTGGATAGGATTGTTTCCCTAAACGTTCTGCGGATTTGTTAGTTTGCGTAACAATGGAACCAAAGCAATTTGCGGCACAATAGAAAGCAATGTAAAAAGTTTTAATAAACATAGGCTGTGATTTAAGGGAGATACAGCTCAATTACAGTTCCTGATTTATCCATTCTGTAAATATTGGAGAAAAATGGCAATACGAACAATTGCTCGTTTGTGGATGCGAATGCAGGAAGTAGTATAGAAGTATGCAAATAGGCAAGGAGTTGGAAATAAAATGAGCTACTTATTTTATATTAGCGAGCTCATATATGATGCAAAGCACAATTGCGATCATTCACAGGATTTGAATAAAGCATTTTATTAAATAGTAGGATTATACCGGTGTACAAATTCGAAAGATTACATTTAGTAGCGTATGTGTATGCATGTATCATGTATGCTTAGTGTTGCTTTGATACGAACACTATGTAACAACTGCATTCATGTTTGCTTTAATCGGTTTTCATTCTCAGTATAACCTTCTCCACCAATAGAGTTGTATCCAAATGTACTGCAACAGGCTCTTGTCTTTCTGAAATCTGAAAATAGGAATGACATATATAAAGCGTAAAGCAGCCAATAAAACTTTTCTCAATAAAATGCAGAAAATTTTAAATTAACTTTGTTCATCTGTTTATGAAAAGTAAGAAATACAGGGTGTTTGCTTTTGAATAGACGCCAAGCATTTTCTTGCACAAACAGGTATCATGACTTATTTACCCTTTTGAGAGAACTGCATTGTAATACGAAAATCTTTCCTTCCTATTTCTGAAACCAAACATGAAAATTGTTAATCTTAAGAATAAACTCGTTGAACAACCATCCTCCTACAAAATTTGGAGGGCTAAAAGGTAATAGTAAAATAAGAACCTATGTTGTGTTCCCTCTGCACTCCCACTTCACACATCTCACCTCGCACCCCCTGTTCCTACCATCCGCCTTTTGCCTCTATCTCGCGCCTCTCGCTTTCCGCATCTCGCGACACTTACATCCCACCTTCCATTTCACATATCTCCCGTTTCCCACTCCGCGTTCCCCACCTCGCACCTATCACCAACACACAATCCTCCTTTCACTAATATGAAGGTATTCTCCAAACAATACTCAATACTACCTGATTGTGATTAAACAAACTTGTTTAATTAGGTGAACCCTGACGCAAGTTATGTATCCCCCAATTACATATATATATATATATATATATATATATATATATATATATATATTGATGTATTGAATCTAATATGAATTATTAGAAATTATTAAGTAAAAGTATAAGTTCAATGCAACATTGTAACACAAGGATAACCCAGAGAGGTAATCGACAGTTCATGAGAACGGAATGCAGCTTTGCATCCGTGAGGGCAGTGATACTGCAGGTGGCAGGTCACAGGCGGTCAACATACCGCAGTTACTTAGAATTAAGTTGTTACATTGTAATAAAGTGTACAATAAAGAGAAACGCAGACATGAGATCTGCAAGTTCTCACAGCCGTGTGAGGGGCAGGTTATTATAAAGGCCCGGGAGCTCAATGCCCGGCAGTCAGTCTTCAAACTCCATACTTCGTTGTTTGAGCTACTCAACCGAGTCAGTCTTCGAACTCCATACTTCGTTGTTCAAGCTACTCACTAGTACAATAATTATTTTAGTATTATGTACAAGGTATCCAAATTTTAACTAATAAATTAAATTTGTTAAAGTCAAAGTGTTTTTAAAAAACCAGCTCCAAAAGCCCGAACTTTAACTGGCGCAGTCGTAACGGATGTCAAAAGGGCACTGAAAATCCAAAAATCGGAAGATTGGTGACCAAGAATTTTTATTCGAAATTTTGGCAGAACCCAAACCAAGTTGGAGGAAGAACAAGCATAGTCTGAATCCAGCAACAAACCAAGTTGGACAAGGAACAAAAATCGTCTAAGGCCAACAAACAAACCAAAGTGGACAAGATACAGAATCGATCGAACCCACCAAAGAAACAGATGAAATTAATGTAAGTTCATTTCCATAATTTTATTTCAAACCAAAAACTATCATTGATATATGCTAGTATTATAACTATTGATTACTATTGTTTTATGTATTTTATTATTATGAATATTTTTTTTTTTGAAAATAGTTCAAAGTGAATTATTTTCAAAACGAGACTGTATAACATTTTATGAGACGAATGTTAAAGAGATAAAATTTTTCTTTAAAAAGCAAATGAAACTTGAAGTTTAAAAGAAATTTTCTTTTAAAATAAATAAGAATTGAATTTACAAAGAGATTTTCTTAAAAAGTAAATGAGAATTAGTATTAAGAGATTCTTACCATAATTAATAGAACGAACTCAAAATAATCCAAAAATAAACGGGCGCACATTCACTAACACCAAATAATTACCGCGATTCAACGCACGTTTATAAACCGGCAAACTAGAAACACAGAACGCAATTTAATTTCAAAGCTAATTCGAACAAACAGTACGGAACGATTATTAAAACCATTGACCTCTATAATACTGAATAAAATCACAGCAAAACACTCTGCTACAGTAACCTAAAACCACCTAAAATAAATACGCGAAGAAAGCATCCTTTATTATACAATTAAAACTCAGAGAAAATCGCTTTCAGAATCCTTGCACAGTACTAAAGAAATAGCTTTCAGGAACTTTCAGTACTAAAGCAATTCGCATCATAAGTATTAATCTATCACGGAATTATAGAAGCGCATGAAAATTACACCACAACACTCTATAAATAATTTGCAGTACAAAAACGGTATAAAACGCTCATAAATTACAGTACGGGAGATTCAATTACAAGTCGTGAACACCGAGGTATTTAAAAATAAAACAGACATAACACTTTACGCAAAGTAAATTATCCAATTCCTATAAACTAACATCTGTAAGTGCAATTACCTCAACGTACGTGACTAAATAACGAAGATTACATCCTTTAGTATTCAATTTCAACCATGAAGTACAGGAGTAATCAACCTTAAGTTATAAGTAGAACACAAGACAGACGAACTGTACGTTTACGCAACTCAGTAAAACCCACGGAAAGAGTATTAATTAACAGAATTTAACCAAAACAAAGCTAAACGAGAATAAATCCATCCATTTAAGATTCCTTAAGAAACAGGAACTCAAGACGAACTAAAAGCTGCATAAAAAACAATTAATCCAAGACTACGGTAATAAATTCAACATTATTGAATACAAATCTCGTGAATACATCACCGCATTGTGTAATTGAATATAAATAACAACGACTACGATTTTAAAAATAACTCGACGCAATATAAACTTAAAATTAATAAATCTAATATTGCAAGTACGAAATTAATCTCAAATTTTTACCAAATTTTTTAACCACCCAATCCAAACTGAAAATTAACAAAATTCAAATCAAAAATTACGCCGAAAAATAACAAAATAAACCTCAACCTTTACCAAATTTTTATGTACCTAATCTAATTGAAAAATTAACAAACCAAAGCCGAAGTTAACATTTCAAATAGCCAAATCAACATCAATTTTTACAAAACTCAAAGTTATTCAATCTAAATAGGAAAATTTAAAAAAACAAAGCAAAAAATAACGTCATAAAAAGGAAAATCAACCCCAATTTTTACAAAATTTGAAATTTCACAACCCAAACGGAAAATTAATAAATCCGAAGCAAAAGTAACAATACAGATAGCGAAATAAAGCTTAATTCAAAAAAAAAAAACATATTTTTTTTTTTAAATTTCCCAAAAATCGAAAACAACCTTTAACCAACATGAGTAACACAGACTTACGTCTCTATTTAGAGACAATACAGACGTTTGATGGCACGCAGGCCCATCTCTCGAATTTCATTGGAGCATGTGAAATGTTTCTAAAAACCTTTTACAAACCCGGAGATGACGCAAGAAATTCATTGCTTATACGCTTAGTAATAAGTAAACTAGCCGGAAGGGCACTAACCTTAATCGCCAGTAGGGACGACTTATCGGAATGGGACCAGTTTAAACAGCTACTAATTGCATATTTCGGGGACCAACGTAATATAAAATGCCTGGTACGAGACCTAATAAACCTTAGAATGGAACACAATCAATCCTCCTACCAATTCGGAATGAAATGCCAAGACGTGAGAAGTTTAATTTTAACAAAATTAAAAATCGAAGAACCCGATCAAAACGTTAGACATTTAAAAACAAAAATGTATGACGAAATGGCACTAGACACATATATAAACGCTTTACTAGAACGACTATCGGATAAAATCAGATTCCAACGACCCCAAAATCTAGAAGAAGCTATGAGCCTAGTAATTGAAGAAGAAAATGTAATGTATTACCGCAACAGACTATACAACCCCAACGCGAATAAAAGTTATTCACCAACAAAACTATACAAGCTACAAGACAAACAATCCTCAACAAAATTCACACCCTTTAACCCACAAACAAATCAACCGCGAAGTAACAACCCAAGTTTTAACAATACCAATTTTAATAATCAATATAAACATTTTTCAAGACCAACATTCAACCCAACTTTTACGAAACCCGCATTCCAACCGAGATTCAATCAAAACCTAAACCAACAAAGACCAGCATTCAATGCAAACCCTAATAGAAATACACCAATGACTAATACTCATAACAACCCTAACAATTATTACAAACCAACACCAATGGACACCTCATCTGGTAACACCAGACAAAACACAAAAATAACACATATCCGACCAAACCCTCATCAGAAACGTAATTTTACATCGGAAGAATTATTTCATCAAGAAATAGAAAAATTTGACACTGACCAGAATAATGACATTGAGACACCTACGAACAATGAAACAAATCATACAGAAACTTACGAACGTGACGAACAATACGAAACTTACGAGGAGTATGACGAAGAAAACTCAAATTCAAATTTTCAAATGGACCAATTCATAACCGACCAAACTTAATAAACTTAAATAACATAAATCACTTAGTATTACCATACATAGAAATACCCCACGCGAAATTCAAACTATTAATCGACACCGGATCATCTAAAACATTAATTAGCCCCAGAACCGTACAAAAACACTATTTAGATTATGTAGAAAGAGAACCATTTAAAATTAAAATTCGTAGCCAATATACCCTTACCGAGAACATTTAATGTTAAAATGAAACATAAATTTTGTGTATTAGAATTTAACGACAAATATGACGGATTAATCGGAATGGACCTTCTAAGAAAATTAGGAGCCAACATTGACATTAAAAATCGCTTAATAAGGACAAAATACGGAAAAATCCCAATTAAATTTCAAAACACACAAGTTGAACAAAAATACACTATAGAACCCCGAACGGAAAGAAAAATAAAAATCCCAGTAAAATCTAACAAAAATTTAGGAATAATAAATCATATGACATTTCAACAAGGAGTAGAAACCCCAACTGCCTTAGTGCAAATAAAAGATAATTATGCAACCACAACAATATTAAATTCAAACGACTACCCCGTAGAATTATCACTGACAGACCCAATTAACGTAGAAGAACTAAATTTTAACGAAATGGAAATAGACGAAAATTTAGAAGATAATTACAACCCAATAGAACATGACGAAATGTTAAGAGAAAATTTAACTAACATCCGCTTTAACACCGATATCAATCAAGAAGAAGAAAGAGCAATTAAGAACTTATGTTTCGAATACCGCGACATATTCCATTGCGAAGGAATACCATTAACATTCACCAACACAGTAAAACATAATATCGAGTTAACAGACAATAAACCAATCTTTACAAAAGCATATAGACTACCTCATGCAAGCCAAGAAGAAACTGACAGACAAGTAGCAGACCTATTAGACCAAGACATAATCCAGCACTCCAATTCACCATGGAGCAGCCCCGTGTTAATAGTACCTAAGAAATTAGACGCAACCGGAAAGAGAAAGTACAGAATGGTAATAGATTATAGAAAGTTAAACGAAAAAACGGTAGATGACAAATATCCACTACCAAATATTACCGAAATTTTAGATAAATTAGGCAGATGCCAATATTTTACAACATTAGACCTAGCATCAGGATACCATCAGGTAGAGATGGAAGAAAAAGACATATCAAAAACAGCCTTCAGCACACCTAGAGGACATTACGAATACAAACGAATGCCATTTGGACTAAAGAACGCACCCGCTACTTTCCAGAGAGTCATGGACAATATACTACGAGGAATACACAATGAAAAATGCCTTGTATACCTTGACGACATCATAGTTTATTCCACCTCATTGGTAGAACACATAGAAAGATTGAAAGAAGTATTCGAAAGACTTAGACAAGCACATTTTAAAGTACAATTAGACAAAAGTGAATTTTTACAAAAACAAGTATCATTTTTAGGACATGTAATAACACCCCAAGGAGTAATGCCAAACCCAGACAAAACAAACGCAGTTCTAAATTACCCATTACCAAAAACAAACAAAGAAATTAAAGGATTTCTAGGACTTAGTGGTTACTACCGCAAATTCATTAAAGGTTACGCTCAGATAACCAAACCCTGACAAATTGTTTAAAAAGGAAACAAAATTGAACACACCCCGGAATTCATTAAAGCCGTAGACAAAATTAAAAACATATTAACAAATCACCCTGTATTAGAATACCCAGACTTTACAAAACCATTTATACTGACGACAGACGCATCAAATGTAGCATTAGGCGCAGTATTGAGCCAAGGAAAAGTAGGTAGCGATAAACCTATCAGCTACGCATCCAGAACCCTAAATGAAACCGAACAAAAATATAGCACTATAGAAAAAGAGTTATTAGCCATAATTTGGGCAACAAAATATTTTAGACCTTATTTATACGGAAGAAAATTTTACATATACACTGATCATAGACCACTAGTATGGCTATGCAAACTGAAAGAACCGAATTCAAAATTACAAAGATGGAGAATCAGACTCGAAGAGTATGATTACGAAATTATATATAAAAAGGGAATTTATAACAACAACGCAGACGCTTTAAGCAGAATTCAACTCAATGCATTAGAAACGGAATCCATTATAGGAAACGTAGACGAAGCAGAAATAAGGGAAGATCCAGACGAGATCGACACGATACATTCGACACAAAACGAAGAACCAAAAAACGCGATTAAAATTTTAAACGAAGCAATCGATATGAAACCCAACCAATTTATAATAACCGAAGTTTTAAATAACCCCAATCCAGTAAAATATACAAAAGTAGATAACAAAAAAATATACCAAATTCAAATAACTAAAGATGACAACGAAGAACAAATAATTAAAATTCTAAAAGAATACACCCCCGAGAAAAAACGATTTTATTTCTATTTCAATACCGAACATTTATACCAAAGATTTTCAGAATTATACATTAAATTATTCAATAACTCTGGACCTGAACTCATCAGATGTACTAGAAAACTAATAACACTAGACGACCCTGAACGATGTAATTAGAAATCAACACGAAGGAAAAACCAACCATCGTGGAATTAACGAAACAATAAAACAACTTGTAAGACGTTATTATTTTAAAGACATGAAGGACTTGACCACAGATTTTATTAACCAATGCGAACTATGTGACAGAGCGAAATACGATAGGAAACCCCCAAAGATACCCTTAATGTTAACCAAAACACCCGACAAACCATTTCAAAAACTACATGCCGATACTCTAGTAGTAGAAGCACAAAACTATCTAACAATTATAGACGCATTTACAAAAATAGGCCAAGCAATACCAATCACATCCAAAAATAGCATTGACGTGACCCAAGGATTTTTACAATATTTCACATTTTACGGAACACCCGAATCAATAACTTTAGATAATGGTAGCGAATTTAAAAATGAGACAATTCAAAACACTTTAGAACTACACAAAATAAAAATTCATTTCATAACGGAAAACCACCCTGAATCAAACGGACTAATTGAACGATTACATTTAACCCTGCTAGAACAAATTCGATTATTAAGAATAAATTATAAAAAGGAACATATAACCAATTTAATGTCATACGCACTAATCGCCTATAATAACACTATTCACTCATCAACAAATTTTACACCCTTAGAATTAAGCTTAGGACATTCAGATTCACGAAATCCCTATGACATACACTACAATAAAGAAGTATATCAACAATATGCGAAAGATCACAAACAAAAACTAAAAATAACTTATGACAAGGTAAAAGATAAATTAGAAAACGACAAAGAACGTATCACCATAACCCGAAACAAAAATACCGACTCAAATAAATTTTCAATAGGACAAACCGTATATGAGAAAAACTTTCAAAGCAAGCGACATAAAACAGCACCCAGAAATTTAGGACCATTTAAAATTAAGAAAATATCAGATAAAAACATAGCAGTAGTAGACAACGGTAAAATAACAAAATACATTCATTTGAAAAACCTAAGACACCCTGTAATTTCAGATGGACAGTCATCACCCTTACCGTCAACCTCCGCCCAGGTAGAACGGACAACCAAGTAATAACAATAAATAAAAAACAACCCCGGTATACTACCAATTAAATTAGGCAGTATGCAAAAATACAATATTTACTCAAATAATATCCAACCTTACTTTAATGCAACAAATTTTAGCTACATTAAGAATAACGAAATAATATTTTTGATAGAAATCCCGATAGTAGAAAGTAACAATTATCAATATTATCATTTATTTGCTTTTCCAACAAAGGTTACTAGCACATACCAAGTAATCATACCCAAAACCAAATTCCTATCCCTAAATGAACTGAGATATGGTTATACAAACGAAAAATGTACTGAAGTAACACCAAACCAATATTTATGTCAATCGATGACGACAACAACCATTCAAGAAGACAGCCCTTGTGAAGTACAACTATTAAAATTCTCAAACCATTACGAAAACTGTGAAACCAAACAAGTGCAAATAACTAATATGAAAATTCAAAAAGTTACAGATAACAAATGGATAGCCATTTTCCCAACAGAAGTAATAGCAACCATCCACTGCAACCAAGATGAAAATAACCAAGCATTAATCGGAAGCAAACTAATTACCCTCAAAGAAGACTGTTATGTGAAATTGAAAGGAGAAGTAATCAGAGTTTATCAAGATCCCATAACAACAAAGAAACTTGCAAACCTACCGGAACTACAGTTCAAGATACAAGAAGAAGACGAAGAAATAATCAAGAAACCTATGAAGCTAGAGCATCTAGACTTAGACGATATCAACCACGAAGTGAAATTAGTGGAAAGTTATAAAGAACAATTAAGTGAAATCAAAACGCCAAAGTTACATTATAATAATATAAGTGTTTGGACAATTGTATTAATCATTTTAATAATTTTTGTAATCATGTATGTATTATACAAAATGTACCTTAGATATAAGAATGAAGGAAACAGTTCTAGATTTAAGGAAACAAAGAGAAAAAAGGAAACAATAAGTATACCCTTAGAAACAATGAATTTTAAATAATGTATTTTATGTATTTAAAAATTAAGAAAAACCTTAATTTTTCATTTACGGTGGGAGGAGTTATGTATCCCCCAATTACATATATATATTGATGTATTGAATCTAATATGAATTATTAGAAATTATTAAGTAAAAGTATAAGTTCAATGCAACATTGTAACACAAGGATAACCCAGAGAGGTTATCGACAGTTCATGAGAACGGAATGCAGCTTTGCATCCGTGAGGGCAGTGATACTGCAGGTGGCAGGTCAGAGGCGGTCAACATACCGCAGTTACTTAGAATTAAGTTGTTACATTGTAATAAAGTGTACAATAAAGAGAAACGCAGACATGAGATCTGCAAGTTCTCACAGCCGTGTGAGGGGCAGGTTATTATAAAAGGCCCGGGAGCTCAATGCCCGGCAGTCAGTCTTCAAACTCCATACTTCGTTGTTTGAGCTACTCAACCGAGTCAGTCTTCAAACTCCATACTTCGTTGTTCAAGCTACTCACTAGTACAATAATTATTTTAGTATTATGTACAAGTTATCCAAATTTTAACTAATAAATTAAATTTGTTAAAGTCAAAGTGTTTTTAAAAAACCAGCTCCAAAGGCCCGAACTTTAACTCGCATTATAAAAATTAACTCATGAAGACGCAGGAGTCTGAATTAAAAATGTTTAAACATTAAACATACGTAAAAAGCTTCTACATAGTTAGTAGAATTATCATTGGTAATAACTATGTTGTTCGTTTGACCTTTGCCTGAAATTGTTTTTGCGATTTTTGTTTTATTGAACAGATTCTTCAACATAGGACTCTGCAATCATGTCGATTTTCCATCCTTGGTGGTGTTTTAGATTTTCCCCACTGCCGCTTGCGGTGGTGTACGTTAGACCAAAACAATGTCCCGTATAAAGTGATGGTTCTGACAAAGACGTATCATTGGCAATTTTGTTTGTACACTTCCAAAAGCATGAATTCCAACTGGCTGGATTGTGCACTTGTCATTTCTATAAGTTAGGAAAAAGCGGTCGGGGGCGTTTGTTTGGAACGCAGAGCTAAATATTTGTTAAATAATTTTATGGAGTGTTGCTTTTCGTTCAAACGTGGAAGTGATCACAAATAATCGAGGCCTGTTAGTCTTTGTTATATTTATATGAACAATCATAATTGTTTCTTTGGGCTCTATCACTTGCTTTTAAATTTAAAAGTTCTTCATTACATAAAACCCCAGCAACGCCAAACACAACACAAATCTAAAATATTCCTATATTAATATCAAATTGGTTTTAAATCACTATCAAGTAGAATTCACAAAGGTACATTTAGTAAAAATAGAAGAATTTCTTCTTGTGTACGAATTTTGAACGTAGTATGATTTTTTCTTTTTTGTTTCAAAACACTGTAAGCTTTTTATATTTACCATGTTAACATTATTTTCTGCTGAAAGGGTTGCTTTCGCCATGTAATAATATGACCACAGCGAAGAAGGAGAATACTTTTTCGATAAGTCGCAAAAATGCGCAAGTAAAACGTTTTCACTGTATTTTTTAATTCCATGATTGCTGCATTACTCTATGGATGTTTTATACTTGCGATTGTATTTATCCACTGAATTTAGCGATAGAATTTCAAACAACATTTCTAACAATTTCTTCTTCATTTCAGGCGGCGTGCACGGAATATCTTCTTCCATGATTTTCTATAGATTATAAGCCACAAAACTTTTACTGTTGGAGCCATTCATCAATATTTGCTGCGGCAGGTAAAGCATGGCTAATTGACGATTGACGACAAAATAAAGTACCTTCCCTCCATAAACGATTTGAGCTATCTTCGGCAGAAATCGGACTGCAAATTTAAATTCCTTGAGTCGTTTCTCTATATCTAACGTACGCACCGTTTATCTTACGGAAAAGTAAGGGCTTTTTATTTTCCGTATTTGCACAATTTTGTGTGAACCTTATTCGTGTTAAGACGATGAGGTAATAAGTGTCAGCGTTATACAATATTAATTAAAACAAATGAATCATTAAACTGCATTACTTTAGAATACAAAATTTTTGTGCTAGCATTCTTAACCTTCAAAACCATCATAATGAATTTGACATTCTTCGAGTATGAACAATATAGGATACAAAAATAATCATTCCTTAGATCAAGAATGCATAACACTTGTAGAGTATATTTCTTAAAGGAAATAATCTAACCCTATTGGTGAGATTTGCCAACACAGAAACTATTAAAATTAAATATGAGTATAAACATTGCAAAGGAATGTCACACAGTGTAATCACAATGTGAAAAAGTTTTTATAAATTTTATCGACAGGTTTGATGATAAGCTAATTGATTTATTTCCCAGTAAGTATAACCTCAAATGTACTACATAAGTTAAAAGTTACATAAGTTAAAGTACTTATACTATCTCTTTCTTAAAATGTAACTTTTAGTTTGCGCTACATCCTGTAATTAAACTAGGAGCCGGCAGTTGTTGCAACTTGTTGGTACTATATTTTCTTTCTATGGAATAAGTATATATCAGCCACATATTTAAAGTGGCTATGGGAGTCCGGTAAAGCATTCTGAACGTAGTTACCAAATACTTTCTTTAATCATTAAACTATATTGAACCAAGGAATATAGGTATGTTAGTTTGATTAAATCTCACAAGTTACAAAAGCATTACAAAGCAGACGAGCCTTTAAGAAGCCATGGTCATGAACTTCTGCGCCTACCACCATATCATTGGCAATTTAATGCAATAGAGAATGATTTGGGTACATACAAAGGTTATTTAATAAGTATATCGGAAAAGAGTGATGGCTACAACAAGGTATTCGATATGCGTAGCGAAGCTTTACAGTAGTGTCCCAAAGCTTTATGGGAAAAATGTATTCAGTATACTGAAACACTTATTAAGTGAATAGTAACTACGTGAAAAACTCTGGAGGTGACAGTTGATGAGTTAATAATACAAGTAAATTGTGACTGTGGTACTTCAACAGAAAGCGACAGCACTAAAAAACTGTATTCATTTTAATATCAACACAATATCACTCTAAATTTTTGATCTAAAGAAATCCTATTGGATATATATATATATATATATATATATATATATATATATATATATATATATATATATATATATATATATATATACAGCTGTGGCTACAAATATTTGTGATGTAACTGCTATGGAGTGTTATAAACTTGGTTTACGAGTCTGGCCAGCAACGTACATCATCTGTGTAAGAGGAAATAAGAAAATGTTGCTGCTAGTGTTTTATAAATTGTCTCGCTTAGTTAAGTGTTTATGTATACTATATTCATGCTTTATTTTGCAAGATTTAAGTAATACATGAAGTATACGTATCAAGCACATTTATAATTATCGCTCAGAGTAATAAGGAGTGATCGCTGGTGAAAAACTAGCCTCGGTTTGACTTTGAATCAATTGACTTATTCCTACTGTTGTTTTAGTTATATAAACCCCGAGCAATTTAGGTGAATGTATAGAAAAAATCGAGACGAAACGTTTAGTAAGAGTAGAGGTTTCCAAAAAGCAGGAACCAATTCTTAAGTAAAAAGAACGGTTTCAGAAATAGAGCAAATTTTACGTAAAACAAACAGGTTTGAAAATAGTAGCACACGTTGGGCACCAAAATTTATGTTACGGTATTCCGTGCAGACACGGAAGAAAGCAGTTAAGTCAACAAAAGAAAATTGCCTGCACCAAATACCGTAACAAAACAGGGACAGACTGGTATATCCAAATGAATTAGATTTCGGGCTAGCCCAAAAACGTTGTAGAATGGGGTGAGTGATGCAGAATGAACAAATTGTAAACCTCCGTCAAAAAGCTATATTTCCAACATGTAGTCCCGAAAAAATATTTACAAAAGTCAAAAACATATATTTACGTAATCGTGTTATAGCGTGATGTAAACAAAGCATCAATTTACATATAACAGTATAATCCTAAGCATTTTAAAATATCGACAACAATCTTACAATCAAAGTAATATGTACATATAAACTTACTTCATGCTTCAAACTCTAAATATATGTACACGAAAAACTTATACATGAAATTTACTGTATTTCTACTTGATCTATGAAGTGCTCCACTCGAGCTTTGGTTTTATATTACTGGTCACTAAAAAAAACAATCATACAAGCACTTGTGCACAGAAACGAGAAAATAAATTTTAACACGCAGTGTAATTCATTGTGCAACCACGAATAAGAAAAACTACAGCACTTATCTGGTTATCAATCACAAAAAAAAGTGCATATTTCATCGTAGCATCAAAGAAAAAGAAACAAAACATAGTATCCGCATCTTAGGAAGTGTAGTTGTCTGCCTCTGGTACCATAGCGGATTGGAAAGTGCGTATTACACTTGCTGACGGACTATATGGAACAATTTCACTGCGACTAACTTATTTCGTCACCACAGAAGTCAAACCGTTTAACAAGAAGGCATCTTAATTAGCAGCGTGACTTACCGGACTCTTTTACGAAAAAAGGGTCCGGTGTGGTGAGCAAGTTTTAAAAGTACAACCTGTATTTATAACGAAAAGTACCACATAGGGGCCAAGGTGTTTGGCTTTTAAAAATATAAAGAAATTAAAAAACTTTTTAGACAGCACCTGCAAAGGATTGTTCCAACTGCCAAGCACATCTTGCAAACAAGAAAATAATGCTACCAAGAATTGTTACGAAATGGGAACAATCTTATTGCTTTGAACACAAGCACAACTGCAAGATAAGGAATACCGCTTGATGGAAGTATAAACTTGGTATAGATAACAAACCCATTCCAAGTGTTCATTTAGTAGGCCGGTGGTTAAGCGACTTTGTAACGTAAAGTGTTAAGCAGCTGTTTGGTTTTATACGGCAAAATACTAGATAGTAAATACCTGACAAAGTTTAATAAAATAGCACTAATTTCAATTGGAAGGAAACCGTGTTGGTTGATCCATAACTTTTTGGTTTGTTTAGAAATTTAGGGCGTTTTAAATAAAAGTAGTATGCATTAAAAGAGAGGTAGAGGTAGACCTCGGTTAGACTATTGCACACAGATAGTGAAAGATGTAGGCTGTGAGAATTTTAGGAAAATGTATAGATTAGCTCAGAATAGAAATCAATAGAAATACGCCTTCAATCAGTTCCAAAATGGAAAACCTAATGACGAGAAAAGTAACTGTGCTTAAACCTGATGATTATTATAAGCAACTGCTGGTATTGCTTTTGCTATATTCTAAACTAATACTAATTGTGCGAAAGGATTTACTGGTAAACTATTAATTCGGCAAATATCTAAGTTTTGGGGAATGTTGGTTGCTATAGACTAGTTAACCCCTTTCACACACCACTGAATCTCGGTCAAATAGGGCATATAATTAGAAAATAATTGAGGGGATTCGCGCTGTATCTAGGATGTGGAAATTTCAGGGAACTGCGTAGACTAGCTCAAAATAGAATTAAGTGGAGGTACGCGTTCAACCAGTTGCAAAGTGGGAAAACCTTATGATGAAAAAAATTAGTGCACTTAAATCTGATGATTATTATAAACAACTACAGCTGTTGATTTTGAAGTATTTTAACAAATGTTGATTGTGCAAAGGTATATATTGGGGAAACTATTAATTTGGCAAATGTTCAAGTATTGGGGGGGGGCAATCTTGGTAGCCAAAGGCTGCTTAACCCCCTTCACATACTTCTAAATATCGAGGAAATAGGGTATATTCTTGTAAAACAATAGAAGGAGAACCGAACTACATCTAACAAGAAAGGGCTATGTTCAAAGACAACAAACATAGAAACAAGGAGAAAATTTTTGAAAGCATATGTCTGGAGCACAGCACAATACGTCTATGAAATAGGACAGTAGGAGAAGCAGACAGATAAACGGTAGAAGTCGTTTGGAATGTTGTACTTCAGATGTATGAGAATGTCAGCATGGCCAGAGAAAGTTAATAACAAATTGGTTCTAAGAATAGTAGACGAATACAGATATGTGTGGAAAATAAAAAAAAATAGGAGAAAGAGTAGGGCAGGATACGTTCTAAGGCATATTTGGGGAATAGTACTGAATATATTACAAGGGAAAGAAAGAAGTGGATGTGTACCTAGATCAGACTATTGCAGGCATATAGTGAAAGATGTATGCTTGCGGGCTAGTTCAGAATAGAAATGAAGGAAGGTACGCGTCCAACCAGTTCCAAAAAGAAAAACCTAATGGTGAAAAAACTACGTGTACTTAAACCTGATTATTGTAAACGATTGCAGGTGTTGATTTTGCAATATTCTCAACACATGTTTATTGTGCGGAAGGATTAATTAAAATACTGTTAATGAATGATAATAATAAGAATAACAATAATTATAACAACAAAGATAAATAGCAAATTTTAGGGAAATGTGTAGGTTATCTCAGCATAGGAAACAATGAGGGTACGCGTCTAACCAATTCCAGATCTGAAGACTTAATGATGATGATGATGGATTAATATTTATGCAGAAAAGATCGCTTGCAGGTTTTTAACGTACCACATTTTTTTTTTTACCAAAAAAACAATAAACGACGAGGATATTGTTTCATGTTTCAGCTTTATGTATTCCTCCTTTAGCTGAGATTGAGGTAGAACAGGAACTTATATTTTCGGCAAAATCTAGCGACGTACCTACAGAATTCGTACGTATGAATGACTGAACAATCGGTTAGATTTTTTTTTGCGAGAATATGTGACCATAGTTCATGCTGAAAGAATACAGATCCCAAGCATCTGAGACGAGAATAGCCAATGTTATGTCAACCAGCAGCCTAGGCATGTAGGCGAGTGCTTAATGCGAACTCTACACGGGAAAAAAGTGTAGTGAAAAATAGCACAAATGTGAGAACTATTACTACAATTTGTCTCGAAAATACGACTAGGAACAATAAATGCGAAAATTCCACACAAGATTGTCCTGAGAATGTTTTGCTAAATTTTAGTACACTATTTCTAACTTTATTAAAATTAATTGTAGTTCATTGCGCTACAGTTCTGTGCAATCTGTTCACATAAATTGTATAAAACAACACTATAATGTGTTAGGTTTACTTACAAAGTTGTTGGAATACTTATCAAGCATTATGTTAGATTTTATTACAAACTTATAGGAATATTTACCAAGATTGTGTTAGATTTTACTAAAAGATATAAGAATATGTGCGATAGATTGTGCTAGATTTTACTACGAATTTAATGGAATATTTACTATAGTTTGTGTAAGATTGTACTACAAAGATATAAAAATATTTATAATAGGTTATGTTAGATTTCACTACAAACTTATACGAATATTTATGATAGGTTGTGTTAAATTTTATTACAAACTTGTCGAAATATTTACGATAGGTTGTTAGATTTTATTACAAACGTATAGGAATATTTACCATAGATTGTGTTAAATGTTACTACAGACATAAGAATATGTGCGATAATTGTCTTAAATTTTACTACAAATTTATTTGAATATTTAGCATTGGTAGTGTAAAATTGTACTACAAAATTATAGGAATAATTAAAATATAGGTTCGGTTGCATTTTATTACAAATTTATATGAATATTTACGATAGATTGTAATATTTTACTACAAACATTTAGAAGTATTGACCATATAGATCGTGTTACATTGTACTACACACATAGGAATATTAAAACCCTGCATTAAAGCATCTTATAAAATTTTCATAATTTACTTTCACTTTAATAGAGAAGATCGTTAATGAATAAATTAATTATCTTCTCTAGTTGTTTTCTCTATTCGACCAAAAGCAAATGCAAATTATGAAAACTTTGTAAAAGGCTTTAATGCAGTGTTATAGATATTCCTATCAGTGTGCAGTTACACAATCTATGGTAAACATTCCTATTAAGTTGGTAGTAAAATCTTACAATATATCTTTAATATTCATATACATTTGTAATAAAATGCAACACAACCTATTATAAAATGAGATGTTGGACTATTTCGCATTAATGGGCTACCGTGTATATATATATATATATATATATATATATATATATATATATATATATATATATATATATATATATATATATATTGTGTTGATTTCTTGGGATGCACTCGTTCGTAAAGTAACAACTATCGTGTCAAATTGTAATTTCTGTTCTGACGTTTCGGCATGACATTTATGCCTTATTCTTAGACTAAAATATGATTTTGTAATTACAAAGTTCTAAAACAGTATATGCTAATCTACTTACATAATATTTTAGTCCAACAATAAGGCATAAATGTCATGCCGAAACGTCAGAATAGAAATTACAATTTGACACGAGAGGTGCTACTTTACGAATGAGTGCATCCCAGGAAACCAACACAATTTGATATACTACCGAAACGTCAAGAAAAAGTATAAATTAAATTTTATTTCTTATATGGATTTAAAAGACAACTCCACGTCAAACTAACTTTGCCATCAACATTTTTGATTCGTCAATACGCCACAGTGTTCCATCAATATTGGCCTTCAACATTCCACAAAATGTCACACAAATAAAAAACACAATTTTTTCGAAAAAACTATAATTATGAATACACTAAGACCAAACGACAAAATGTATACATTACTACAGTGTGGACAGATAAAAACAAAACAACCTATCAGGTATAGTGCCAACATTTTAGATAAAAATAGTATTGTATGCTCATCCCCTGATGATGAAGCTCCTACACTCCCCGGAGTAGATACTGGTACGGTGCTTGTAGGACTTAATATGGGTTCGTACTGTACTGCCTGCAATAAAAATTAGATTTTCAAAATTTATCTTATTTGTTGACAAATTTTAGTGATTCTTATTCAGGGTTGATATTCCATGTGTTCAGAGATGATACAAGACATCAATAATGCAACTTATGGTCAATAAAAAAAAGATTTAGTACAAAACGTGCAATTTTCAATTAAAATACAATTTTTTTACTCATGTTGTAGCACTTATTTGTATTTCGATAAAGATAAATAAGTAATAGGCGATTCAGTGCAATGCTTAGCTCTACCGATTAAAATAAAATCTTTTGTTTCTGTTTCATGGTCAAAAAAAGATTTAGTGCAAAACTTGTAATCTTCAATTAAAATACAATTTTTTTACTTATGTTGTAGCAGTTATTTGTATTTTGATAAAAATAAATAAGTAATGTGCGATTTAGTGCAGTATCTCCAGTGATTAAAATAAAATCGTTTGTTTCTGATTCATAGTCAAAAAGAGATTTCGTGCAAAACTTGTAATTTTTAATTAAAATACAATTTTTTTTGCTTATGTTGTAGCATTTATTAGTATTTTGATAAAAATAAATAAGTAATGTGCGATTTAGTGCAGTATATCCAGTGATTAAAATAAAATCTTTTGTTTCTGATTCATGGTCAAAAAAAGATTTAGAGCAAAACTTGTAATTTTTAAATAAAATACAATTTTTTTACTTACGTTGTAGCAGTTATTTGTATTTTGATAAAAATAAATAAGTAATTTGCGATTTAGTGCAGTATCTCCAGTGATTAAAATAAAATCTTTTGTTTTTGATTCATGGCCAAAAAAGATTTCGTGCAAAACTTGTAATTTTCAATTAAAATACAATTTTTTTACTTATGTTGTAGCAGTTATTTGTATTTTGATAAAAATAAATAAGTAATGTGCGATTTAGTGCAGTATCTCCAGTGATTAAAATAAAATCTTTTGTTTTTGATTCATGGTCAAAAAAGATTTCGTGCAAAACTTGTAATTTTCAATTAAAATACAAATTTTTTACTTATGTTGTAGCAGTTATTTGTATTTTGATAAAAATAAATAAGTAATGTGCGATTTAGTGCAGTATCTCCAGTGATTAAAATAAAATCGTTTGTTTCTGATTCATAGTCAAAAAGAGATTTCGTGCAAAACTTGTAATTTTCAATTAAAATACAATTTCTTTACTTATGTTGTAGCATTTAATTGTATTTTGATAAAAATAAATAAGTAATGTGCGATTTAGTGCAGTATATCCAGTGATTAAAATAAAATCTTTTGTTTCTGATTCATGGTCAAAAAAAGATTTAGTGCAAAACTTGTAATTTTTAAATAAAATACAATTTTTTTACTTACGTTGTAGCAGTTATTTGTATTTTGATAAAAATAAATAAGTAATTTGCGATTTAGTGCAGTATCTCCAGTGATTAAAATAAAATCTTTTGTTTTTGATTCATGGTCAAAAAAAGATTTCGTGCAAAACTTGTAATTTTCAATTAAAATACAATTTTTTTACTTATGTTGTAGCAGTTATTTGTATTTTGATAAAAATAAATAAGTAATGTGCGATTTAGTGCAGTATCTCCAGTGATTAAAATAAAATCTTTTGTTTTTGATTCATGGTCAAAAAAGATTTCGTGCAAAACTTGTAATTTTCAATTAAAATACAATTTTTTTACTTATGTTGTAGCAGTTATTTGTATTTTGATAAAAATAAATAAGTAATGTGCGATTTAGTGCAGTATCTCCAGTGATTAAAATAAAATCGTTTGTTTCTGATTCATAGTCAAAAAGAGATTTCGTGCAAAACTTGTAATTTTCAATTAAAATACAATTTCTTTACTTATGTTGTAGCATTTAATTGTATTTTGATAAAAATAAATAAGTAATGTGCGATTTAGTGCAGTATATCCAGTGATTAAAATAAAATCTTTTGTTTCTGATTCATGGTCAAAAAAAGATTTAGTGCAAAACTTGTAATTTTTAAATAAAATACAATTTTTTTACTTACGTTGTAGCAGTTATTTGTATTTTGATAAAAATGAATAAGTAATTTGCGATTTAGTGCAGTATCTCCAGTGATTAAAATAAAATCTTTTGTTTTTGATTCATGGTCAAAAAAAGATTTCGTGCAAAACTTGTAATTTTCAATTAAAATACAATTTTTTTACTTATGTTGTAGCAGTTATTTGTATTTTGATAAAAATAAATAAGTAATGTGCGATTTAGTGCAGTATTTTCAGTGATTAAAATAAAATCGTTTGTTTCTGATTCATAGTCAAAAAGAGATTTCGTGCAAAACTTGTAATTTTCAATTAAAATACAATTTTTTTACTTATGTTGTAACATTTATTTGTATTTTGATAAAAATAAATAAGTAATTTGCGATTTAGTGCAGTATCTCCAGTGATTAAAATAAAATCTTTTGTTTTTGATTTATGGTCAAAAAAAGATTTCGTGCAAAACTTGTAATTTTCAATTAAAATACAATTTTTTACTTATGTTGTTTTTAATCACTGGAGATACTGCACTAAATCGCACATTACTTATTTATTTTTGTCAAAATACAGATAAATGCTACAACATAAGTAAAAAAGATCGGAAGATTCATGGCCAAAAAAAGATTTCGTGCAAAACTTGTAATTTTCAATTAATATACAACTTTTTTCTTATTTCGTAGCTTTTATTTTGATAAAAATAAATAAGAAATGTGCGATTTAGTGCAGTAGTTGTCATTGTTGATTAAAATAACACCTTTTCTTGCTGATTCGTAGTTCACAAAAAAGAATTTAGTGCTATACTTTTCTGGCAAGTCTAAACATCTTATTTTATGCCTGAAGGTATAGATGTTTGGTTACGCAGTAGCGTTTCAATTTTAAAATTATAATTAATTATTCTACTTGGTTGCATTTTCTATCCAACAATCACCAAAATTATATTATAAATGTACAAAGATTATTTAAGATTCAAAAACTGGCTATAGTTTGTTTATGCTAACACTAGCAATTGAGCTGGCCAAATTTTTCTCTGCACTTTGTACCTACTTATGAAAAGGATGGATGCTAAATACATAAATAAACTTGCCTTG
Source organism: Platerodrilus igneus (assembly GCA_036346225.1). Classification (NCBI taxonomy): domain Eukaryota; kingdom Metazoa; phylum Arthropoda; class Insecta; order Coleoptera; family Lycidae; genus Platerodrilus; species Platerodrilus igneus. Next base: position 8,205,525 of record JARFIW010000090.1, read on the forward strand.
TTCTTCATCAAGTGCTTACTTCATTAATCAATCAACGTTACGTCCATAATGATTTCCGTTGTTATAAAATTCCAAGCAATAATCAGTTATAAAACTAAAAGTAATTATTATTTTCATCAATTTTTTGTTTTGTTTTGGTAATTTAAAAATTTTTGTTCAAAATTACAAACTTTTTTCACCTTTGGATTCACATACGGTGATTTGTTTACTATTGCATAGCATAAATTTAATTTTGTACCAACCTTGTTAAGTGTGCTGTAGTCGTTATATTTTGCCTAAAATTTCTTACGAACTCCTAGCACCGGAATGAGTTCCTTAATAACCTCGTACTTTAAACTATTGAATGCGTCCTCGTCTATTTCATTATCTGAAATATAAAAAATATGATTTTTGCATTTAAATCTAAGCAAAATGGTGGGCTAATTATATATGAGAATATAATTGATGTCCTAGTCTAGTTTATATGATATTCACGCGTCACAAACAAAATTATTAAGCAAATTATTTCAGACGGGACATTATATTAGGATATTTTTAAAACATGAATTAATGCAACGTGACTATACAATATTTAGAATTTACTGTGGCATTAGTAAACCCATCCACTACTCATAAGAAAAACTACATTTAAGGAAAATATTTTAATTATGATTTTAAACAAATACCTAGCTGATCTATTCCTTCATATAACCGTTACCAAAAAACTCTTGCCCTAGCCGACTCTCCCATCATATTTCGGTATCCCCTATTCTAAAAATAGAAATAATCGCCCGTCAGGTACATCTAAAGATGAGATTTGGAAATATATTACTGCTTCATTTTCGCAATAATTACATGATGAACGAAAGATCAGATTCGTTCACAGGGTTCATAAGAACAAGCGAATATTACATTACCGCCAAATAAATAAAATTAAAAATTAAATTGATCCCAATACATGCGCCTATTACTGATTTAGAAACGATTTATAGCGTTATCAAAGATATTTGTACTTACCGTCAAATGCATTTTCGATTTTAGGCAAAAGCCCCCAAGAACCTAAAATATTTTTAACAGATTTGTTCATTTCGTAGGTACCTTTAGAAACACAACACTGGAATGTTGGAAATCGTCTAGTTAGGTCAAGTTACTCACTATCCTGTCTAAGAAGAGAAGAATATTATGAGCAAGAATGAGAAACTAATATCACGGCGACAAAGTTTAGGGTCCCTTGGCGTCTGCGTAGCAAAACAAGCCTTGAACGTACTTTTCGTACAATAATCAAAATGTTTAGCACAATGTTGTAAAGAAAGTAACTACAATATCTTTCGGTTATTAACACAAAGATATATTAATAATTTATAATGTGTTTATAGTAGTTTTCAACAGTTGTTTGATACTCCCCAATAAATGTATAGTAATGCATAGTACAAAATGATTTTCAAACTTTGTTCAATAAATGTAGGAATTTCCAATATAATTGTGCTATTATTTTCTACAGAAATATTAGCACATTTGCGTTGTAATATTTAAAAAATTTTGTATTTGATATTAACACATTTTTGGTATAATTTTAGACATTTTTTCACCGCACAATAAATTGTTAAAATTTCAAAAAACTTTTTTCTCCGGGATATTATTGTGTACATGTGTGCTGTGCGGTAAATAGGGAACACATTAAAATATACCGGACTGTAAAAAATTCATAATATTGCCTATGAACATTGTCACGGAAAATTTCAGTCAAATTAACGGCCACTAGAAAAGTGCTTAGGTAGCGGCTTTTAGTTGGGGGTGGTCACAACTTTTGTTCCGGCTTAGTCAGGGCGAGGCTATAATTCAGGGTCGATCAGAGAATGTATTGCACCTATTATATTAATAAAGGTCAGTATTGAATCAGAGCCTGGACAGGGAATACCAATACGCCAGGAACTGAAAAAATAATGAAGCGTATGAAACCTAAATTCCTAGTTTCAACAGACTTTGAAGTAACCCCCTTCCGGATCAAAACTATAAAACACCCAACATCACAACACAGCTAGTCTTAATACTGTATCGAAACACAAAAATAATGAATGACACTAATTCTAAATAGCAGTGGAATTTCAATATTGTATCAATTATGATTAACACAAGCATAGAAAATACAAAATTTGTAAATATTACAATAAGGAACCCCGCACGAGTGCATATCAAGGAAGAATGACTTTTAATTTCCCACTAACTTTAATGTTACTAATAACTCACGTACTCATATTCCCTTGTCCAGGAAAGCATGTAGTAGTACGTAAAATGCACCATAAATTAAGTGCTCGGTGTTTTAACGTTAATTTTAAATAAGCACCTTACGGTAACAATCTCTAACAATAATGTAAATATTAGATACCTTAACGTACTGTTGAAATATTTCATTAACAATCTTAAAAATCACTCTAGGCAGTTAAGTGGGTGCCTAAAAATGTACTAAGGGTTTGTTTTAAATGTTAAATTTTGTACATCAGTATTGTTAAGCTTTGAATAAAGTAGATGTACTTCTTATGAATAACAATAGCTTAAATTATTAATATTAAGTACTAGTAAGAGAAAACAATGGCACAAAATAAGCACAAACACTAACCAATAATAATACATGGAATAATCTTACTCAATGATTAGCTTCTGTTTGTAGTTATCTCACATCAAAGAGCGTTGAAGTTCTAAGCTGCTGGAATGGTAGGTATCCCAGAGAAACGGCAGCTGATCGACAACGCCAATAAATGAGAAATAATACAGTTGGTTGTGCAACAACGTTCTTAAGACGAAAGAGAAAGAAGCATAAACAGAATGAGGAGCATACGCCGAACAAGCACAATAACAAAGAGTAGGACAAAAAATAGGAAGAAAACCCTAAAATTTAATATTAGAAATCTAAATAGCAAAAAAAATTGGACTATAAATTACCACGAAAGTGGGTCAAATAAATGCACATAAACTGATTTAGAGATAACAGGACTTTACAATGTTGAGATTTCAATAATGAACATCTGCACCTTCATAAACAAAATAATAAAATTTAATCTATCAATTCATAGCAATGTTTAACGATGAAGATGAATTTAAATCTACTACAAGTGGAAATTGAAGCCTGCAAAAGACATTCCAAAACCATAAAACCAAAATTGCCAAACCTCAATAATAATTTGTCGGTTCTACCTATATCCGTAATTAATACGATGATATCGGCGGAAATCCAACCTTCACCAACAACGATCGAGATCAGAATACCTCCTATCCACAAGGACAAGATCAAAGTACGACTTATTTTCATATTTGTAACTTTAAATGCCGATAGATAATGTGAATTTGAGTACACGGCAATAACTTGTAATTATGGAGGGTGACATAAACTAAACGCAAAGGGAACGGAACGATGTAGATAGCAGGACAATGCTACCAACTGACAATTGAATTTAGAAACTTATTATATAAATAGAATGCTGACACAAAAGTGTCAACTGAAAGGTTACAGCAAGTTTATTTGCTTACTGTCATATTATTTTTATATATTTTGTTACGTTCACCTATTGTAAACCGAAAATTTCCTGCTCCTGTCTTTTCATATATTTCTTTTTCTCATTACAGGGACGTCTATGGCTTATTAGCTCAATAAATATTCAAATTACTATCTTTTGACTTTTAAATGTATACCTGCATAGTAGATAACAAATTCTTATCTGTGCTCATCCATTATCATAAATCTGGTTTTCTCATTCATAGTTCTAATCCTGACCTTACTTTAACAAAACAGCTGTGTAAAACTCAAGTTTGAAGGAAGGTCTGATATTGTTTGCAATAGTGGAACATTTTGAAAAGGTTCACTTTCGAATTGTTGGTCACTTTCAATCTCTCCTGAAGAGCAAAAATACACGTGTTTTTTTCTGATTTTCTGTACTTCCTGTGTATTTGGTAAGTGTGAAAACTATTTGCTGTTTTGTTTCATTACTGTTGCTTCTAGCTCTTTTCCACCTACGGGTTGTGAACGACTTCCGTGGACACGAAATTATACTTGGGATGAAGTCCGTTCTACTGTTACAACGATTACAGGAACTTGGAACCCCGCGTGAGTTTTTGAAGCTCTAATACATCACTAATGCGGTAGCTCTCTTAAAGATTTTACGGAGGCTGCCTGTGAATATTTTAGTAACCTACTAACAGTAGCTATTTATAAATTAATCATTCACCTCATGAAATATTTCTGATACTATGGTCAACTGCTTAGCTAAGTCCTTAAAGTTTACTACTGCAGGATACTACTAAAGCTTAGTGGCAAACATATTGCAGTAATTAGTACTATTGTAGTCCACACATTATCATCTGTTTTTTTTTTGTTCTAAGTTGCTACTTTTGGGTTTAACCCAGAGCAGAAAATACCTTTTACGGCGATGGCATATGTAAAAATTGCCGGACGTAGGGAGTACTAATTGAGAACTTTAATCCCTTTATTTTTAGAGATGTGCCTGTGGGGTTCATTTTGTATTGTGTGATCACGTTAAACAGCTCATGAACTTTGATAATATTTAATATTTAAGTCATCGATATTTCCGCTTGACTGTGAGCGTGCACTATAATCTTAATATTTCCTTTTAATTTTTTTTTGACTTGTAAAACATTGAGAATATACTTAGGAGTTATTTTCTACCTGATAATAATAAACCGAGCTTTAGTAGTATGTTGTCCTTTTTTTTGGGTACCTGTAGGTTGGTAGATAGAAATTCGTGGTGTCATAGTATACTATGGTCTAGAGGATATAAATGGTTTCATTGTCAACCCTTGATTATATTTGTCCTGCCCACCCCCACCGACTAGTGCTGCCGGCTGTTCCTCTTTTTTTTGTTACGGGTACCAATTTCGTCCCCAACGTTTATTTTTCTTCCTGACCCGTGGTTTTACCGTAGCAATTTTGCATTAAAATCTACTAGGTTTTTTTATAGACATCTTGTACTTTGCTTTGGTGTGTATGTATGCATTACGTGCATGACTACAAGATTTCCATAAATGCATATGATATAGTACATTCGCTTTAACTTGAAGATGACGTCAAATGTAGTATCGAAGTGTTGACAACTGTATGCAAATAAATACCAAGAATTGCAAATGAAGGATACTCTCAGTTAACACAATAAAGGTTAGCAGTTCTGTACAGTGTTGCCAACAATTCCTCCTGCCAATAAAAAAAATTCGTATCTCTTTTGTTAAATACATTAGAATTTAAAGTAACATTGGCAATGTAGCAATCTACCCAGCTGTGAGGTCATCTTAAAGTTAAATCGAATAAACTATACTTCATAGCTGAGTGATTTTGCTGCAGTGTGCCTTGAAACACGGTAAAGCCTACGACTATGCCTAAAGAGTAGTCTTCCTGGCCAAAAAGAGAGTGTGTCAGTACTTTGTATGCGTACAAGCTGAAACAAGAAAAAAACTAAGCGTTTAGTTTACTATTTTGATACGTTTATTTTCCGCCTAAATTAAACACACTAATTTTCAACTGAAACCTCTTTTGGCGTTAAAAACGAAAATTAATTTAGTAAACTTAAATTAACCCTGTCCATTGTTAATTCATTATCCGTTCGTCTAAGTTCCATGTCTACCGTTCAATAAAATCGTTAATTCATAAGTAATAATAAATACGCTGTATATAAATTCCTTAACGCAAACCCTTTTGCCTTTACAACAAAAATTTATTTAATAAATTAAATGCCTTGTTTTAGTTATCCCATAATCTCATAAATTCTTCAATAACATCATGTTTTTAGGTAACCTTCAGTTTGTTAAACATTACGACCGCATATAATGGGTTTTCTCGATGGTGCCAAATTAACGACTTGTTGAGATAATGCTCGCGCACTATCCGATATAAGCCGAGTTTTTCAGTTACCGCGCTTCGAACATACGCTAGGATGTTTGCTTTGCGACCTTGTGTTATTTTGAATTTGATTCTAGAGCGTGTGCATTGATGCACTAGTAAAAACTACCCGTTCTGTTACTTCAAAAGCGATGCACGTTTCTCCTCTATCAAATGTGTAGATCTTTTTTGTGTATCGCTAAAGTCGTTAATATTAGTAAAATTTTCCTTTTTAGCTCTTAGCTGGAGGCTAATTTGCTTGTTCCGTAGCCCGTCTATTCTTTGAGGTAGATCAACTGCTCGGACATGTAGACCGCCGATACAATTATGGTAGTAACATGATTGTTGTTGACTACCGCTTCGATACTGTATCAATTCGCTTCCGAGGGCCGACCAGATAAGTATTCCGACACAGGTATGTGACCGTTTTCTCTTTCGAACATACGCTGGGATAAAACCAATTTGAAATTATGTACGCTACTATTGCTAAACCCAATTTGAAAGTAAATACGCTAATGTTTGAGAACAGGACTAAATCCTGGTTTCCGTTCCATTCGGTACGCACTCTGTACGGACCTGCGTAACTTGTCGACATTATCCTCGGGATCAAAGCCTCGAGATGCTAGCTCGTGTTTTAGCTCGGTTTTTCGCAATCGATTTACATGGATTCGCCAAGATGCTATGGTACACCAAGAAAAGGAACAACCAATTAATAAATAGTATTTCAAACGATTTGGTGATCCGTAGCACAGTATAGAACCTACAGTGTGAAAGGTCAAGCGGTAGAACAGAAAAATCGGAGAAAAAGAGAAAAAAACAGTTCTAGACTTGATGGGGAGGACAAAATATACAGAGAGGGAAGGAAGAAAAAAGAAAAATCTTGGGCGCCACAGTTTTTAACGGACTAGGATTATTGGCATAAACACAAGTCCAATAATCTGAAATTAATCACCCAATAATATTGAGCGATTAAGAAAGAAAACAAAATCGAAATTCAAGAAGATCGAACCACACAGTAAATAAAGAAAAGAAATAAATACAAGTTGGAGAGTAAGGGACGAAAACATAAGTATTATCGGGCCGAGAAAAGGATACTGTAGTAACTTTGGCCGCAAACAAAAAATCAGGCTAGAAGCAAAACAGAAATTGGGCCAGAAATTATGCGGAACTAAATCGGAGCATCAATTAACGAAAACCAAACTCAGAGCAACAGAAAAATTAACTACAACAAAATCGGGGCACAAAAGAAAATTAACTAAAGCAAACTCGCAGCAGAAATTAATCACAAAAAAGAATCGCAGCCCCACGCCAGGGCGTCAGTAAATATGCTACGTACAAAGACGTAGCCGGGAGAAAACGTATATATACCACGCTAACTACCAACGCGGAGAAGGATGGGGTTCCTAGCAACGCAAAAATAATAGATCGCCAACGATTTTCTATTTACAAAAAAACACAGAATTATAGAAATTTTTAATGAAACGGCAAAACAAAAATTAAACAAGGTTACTATGTGATAAATCAATTCTACTCTATGGACAAATTCACTAATTGTTCCACGAAGTGCGCAATTCGTAGCTCACAGGCAATAACTCTAATCAGTAACAACAAAATAACTCTGACACTTTCGTATAAGCGGATAGTTAATTAATAGTACACATTAAATTTAGAAACCTATCTCGTAAGGGTTTTACCATAAGAAACATTGGCTATAAATCTAATCAGTAACACAAAAAATATTAGTAATGCAAACATTAAATTTAAGAACTTATCGAGTAAGGATTTGACCAGAACAAACATTAGCGCATTTACTTTCAAATTGGGTTTAGCGTACAATTTCAAATTGGGTTTATCCCAGCATATGTTCAAAAGAGAAAACAGTCACATACCTGTGTCGGGATACTTACCTGGTCAACCCTCGGAAGCTAATTGACACAGTATCGAAGAGGTAGTAAGCAACAATCATGTTACTACCATAATTGTATCGGCGGTCTACATGTCCAAGCAGTTCAACTACCTCTAAGAATAGTCGGGTTACGGAACAAGCAAATTAGCCTCCAGCTAAGAGCTGAAAAGGAAAATGTTACTAATATGAACGATTCAGGAGCGTTTACCGATACACAAAAAAGATCTACACATTTGATAGAGGAGAAACGTGCATCGCTCTTGAAGTAACAGAACGAGTAATTTTTACTTGTGCATCAATGCACACGCTCTAGAATCAAATTCAAAACAACACGAGGTCGCAAAGCAAACATCCTAGCGTATGTTTGAAGCGCCGTAACTGGAAAACCCGGCTTATATCGGATAGTGCGCGAGCATTATCTCAACAAGTCGTTACTTTGGCACCATCGAGGAAACCAATTATACGCGGTCGGAATGTTTAACAAATTGAAGGTTACCTAAAAACATGATGTTATTGATGAATTTAAGAAATTACGGGATAACTAAAACAAGGCATTTGATTTATAAAATAAATTTTCGTTGTAAAAGGAAAAGTGGTTTGCGTTAAGGAATTTATAGACAGCGTATTATAAAATAAATTTTCGTTGTAAAAGGAAAAGGGGTTTGCGTTAAGGAATTTATAGACAGCGTATTTATTATTACTTATGAATTAACGATTTTATTGAACGGTAGACATGGAACTTAAACGAACGGATAATGAATTAGCAACGGACAGGGTTATTTTAAGTTTACTAAATTAATTTTCGTTTTTAACGTCAAATGGGTTTGAGTTGAAAATTAGTGTATTTAACTTTTGCAGAAAATAAACGTAACAATTTTTAAGATTATTGGTACAGGAAATTCGACGTGTAGTTGTTTATATAGAGAATAATATAGTAACTACAAGCCCTTTAGATGGAAGTTTTCTTCCGTTTTAAAGAAATTACCTCTCCTCGAAACGCGAACAAGTACTTGAAAATAATTGATTCTATCCATGAACCCACGTTTAATTAAAAATACATTAAAGTAAACGCAATGACGAGCAAAAGTATGTAAATATATTTTAAATCATTGCTGCTTTCCAAAGGTTTTACGAGCAATTTAAATTCTGTTAGGGGATCACGTCGATATAATGTAAAACTTTCAATTACTTTTGTTTCAGCTTTTAACGGGAAACAGCAACACATTTACAATAGTAGAAAGAAAATTGGATCCTCCAATAGTTGCCTCAAAAATACGACTACTCCCGTACAGCGATCATGTGCGAACAGTTTGTATGCGAACTGAATTACATGGGTGTGTATGGACAGGTGAGTAGAATGCAGATCAATAATGTAACTTTATGCAAAAGTTGAAGGTTGGAATTTAATACTTACTTAGGGAAAACTGAATTTTTAATAATTTAAAGGTAAAACTTAGCAAAACTTTCATTTGAAGTTATGCGTGCAAAAGTTTAATGCAGATAGTGAGTAAAAGCTTTGATACAATCTCACACCCATTCATTATCAGCTTTCCACTTTGCAAAAGAACGCCCATTGTATTAAAATAGTAGAATGTTCTATTTCGTTTATAACAAAGCTATCATGTTGACATTATCTAGATGGGCTAGTGAGCTATTCGGGACCACAAGGGTTGCAACGAGGGAACGAACTAGACCTTTCCGATAGAATATACGACGGACGAGAAGAGAATGGATATCTATTTCACGGTCTTGGACAGCTTGTTGACGGACAAAAAGGGCAAGACAATTTCCGCCTCGATCTTTCGGGACATGGCAAAGGTAACGTGCTTTGATTGTATTGTTTGCTTTTCTAATACAGCAGAAGCTCATCTTTTAACTTAAGGTCTCGCTCTGTGGCGTGACACCATATTACTATTGTAATGAAATATCACTTCTATTCCTGAGAACATTAAAAACGTGGCGAATACCTATAGGTATATCTTAGCGAACATTTAAGTATAATCAAGTTATAATATTGCCTTGATCACTGATAATAGTTACAAATTTGTTCTTTATAGTTAAATTGTAAATTGTGAAGTCTCAATTAATGTTATACAAGTAAAAAGCAAAATCTATTCACATTATTAATAAAGAGCACTGATTTGGCTTATTACGATTTAGATTAAGAAACGCTTGAAAAGTTGCTAGTTTACTTCTCGTTGAGGTTTTATATGTTTTTAACCTGAAACTAATGCAAATGAAGATCTTTGTCAAACATGATCTACTGTTTAACATTGAACCTTCTTAACCTCTCAAACCTATTTTCATATTCAATTTCAATTCAGTAGGACAAACAGAAATGTACTTACTACATTACCTGTGTGACGATAGCATCTCAACTATCAGAATCTCATAAACAACTTCATATTTACTTGCATCCACCATAGTTCTACAGTTATTGATAAGTTTTACTAATAGTTCCGTCGAATTAACCATAAAAATTGAATTTTTACAAATGAGATGCTAACTTCCAAAAACACATTTTAGCATCTCACCGTATTTCAAACATTTGAATTCGGGGGGGTTATAATCCGTGAAGTTCTATGGGTAAAACACATTTCCTCAATAGTTCTGATGATTAAGTTTGGCCGAAAACATTTTATTGTCAAAAAACTCGACCGCAAGTGGTATACGTGTATAACATTGAGATGTTGTTGGAGTTCTAAGAGCTCTGACTAAACTAAAATATTTATTCGGTAGTTCTGATCGCATTACAGCATAATCAAAACAGTTCTAGCGAGTACCAATGCGAACTCGTGCACAAAAAAAGTCTAACGTCCTTTTATCGCCGCGCACGATACACATACACGTACTCCCGTGAGATGCTGACCGATTTCGAAGAGTTCTGACTAAACTAAAATATTTTTGGGGTAGTTTTGATCGCTTTAAAGCATAATCAAAGCAGTTCTAGCAAGCGTCGGTGCGAAATCGTGTCCAGAAAAATTCTAACGTCCTTATACTGCCGCACGCGGTATACATATACGTACTCCTGTGAGATTCTGACCGATTTCGATAAGTTCTGATTAAACTAAAATATTTTTTCTCTAATTCTAATCGCAATAAAGCATAATCAAAACAGTTCTGGTCAGCGGCGATGCGAAATCGTGTCCAAAAAAATTCTAACGTCATTATACGGCCGCGTGCCGTTATAACTAATATAATTTGCTATGCATAGTTAAACGGAAAAAAGAAGTTTGTTATGGCAGCTAAAATAGTCGTAATATATGGCGAGTAAAAAATTTTGCTGCAATAGTACGCAAAAAGCTTGCTAATGCAGCAATAGGTTTTGTTCTCCATATGTAATGATTATTTTAGCTACCATAACTAACTTCTTTTTTCTGTATACGCAATTACATTTCTTACTCTAAACGTTATCCGGAACCAACGACGGGGACCTGGTAAGACTTGGCTCCATTTTTTATTTTTATATATATTTTTTTTATTTTTTAAATTTTTTTTGTCTTTATATTTTTATATTTTTTTGTTTTTATATATTTCTTTTGTTTTTATTTTATATATATTTTATGTATTTGTTTATATATTTAAAAATTTAGTTTTTTATGTTTTTGTGTGTTTTATTTATTTATTTTTGCAGGAATTAAGTAATATTATGTAATATATTTTTTATTTTAAAATATTAAAGGTTATTTGTAATGTTACTGTTATTGTGAATTTGTTACTGTTGCTGTAAATTTTTTTCACCTGAAAACGTATTCAAAATTAGATGGGGTTGAATTATTTTGATGGGATTCACGTTTTTACGAGTTGGTCCCACATCATTGTACTCGTGCCAATATATACCAGATTTCACGTATCCAATATAGTGCCCCGGCAATCAACTTACAACACCAGCTAATGAATATAATCTATTACTCACTTCAATATATTTTTAATTGAATCAAGTGTGTGACGAAGCTCTTTGTTTGTAGTTGGGTAGCTGTCGTCAGTTACGACACTTGAATCGATGATTACATGCGTTCCATATTCGATTTGGTCTTCTATGAGCGCTCGGCACTTTCGACATCTTCGTTTTATTTTATGCCCGTCATCTATTGCATCTTGCGTGAAACCGAAACCTTGACATAAAAGCATATTAACGTTGATACTAAGAGTAATGTTTTGTGTATCAAAATTATATCCACATTGACAGATAATTTTTGTTTTATGACTTGGTATATCATGCAAAATATATTGAGCTAAGTGGACAACGTTACACTCAGTATCTATTCGCTTTATTGTCATTGTGATTGATTCCATTTTGAAGAGTCCAATTTTGGAAACTATTGTTGCTTTTTCTCGATAATCGGCCATGGTTAATTTTTTTTGCTTCTTAATATTTTCAAAGCCAATTGTACGGTGTGATTATTAGATTTCTTGAGCATCTCGCAATATATTCTATTTGATGTCATTGCGTTCATTATCACTTGAAAAAGCGAATCAAACGCACAAGTATTTTTTACATTGAGCTAAACTGATTCATAATTACAGGTTCACAAAACAAACCGTTTTTAAATGTTGGAAGCTTCAAACTCTTTGCATCTTTAATGTATTCCTACTCAGGGCAAATTATCAAATACGAAGGTTTTGTTTTTTTCTTTATCGGGAATTCTTTTGGCATAGCGATTCTTTTTGATTCTTTTTCAGCTTTCCCACGCCAATCCTCACATATATTCCAAATATTGCAGTCTGTATTCGATTGGTCTTTGTCACTTGTGAGAAAATCACTTTGCAAACTATTTTCAGTATCGGCTCTATTGTTGATAAAAAAGATATGTTTTTATTGGAACTCTCTGTTAGTTTTAACTGTCCATAGCCAATTGGAGGAATTTCATTATTATTGTCTTGTGTATCAACTGCGTTACTGTATTCAGCGAATTCTATTTCAGTATTTACTAAGTTTAACCCTTAATGGCCAATCGGAGGAGTGTCACCATCATCATGCAGTATGTCGATTCCATTATCGTAATCAATGCTTTCCACATCTCTGTGTGACTTGTTATCAAATGTTTCTGATCTACTAGCCGTAGAATTAAATTCAGATCTTCGAGAATTCTGAATGTCTGATTCCGATGTATCCGTATTAGTGATTTCTCTGTTTTTTAAATACCTTTCCATTATTGATGGCATATCCTCTTCATTAGAAGCCAGTTTCACTTTGCCATTAAGATAGTCTAAATGTTGGAGAACGAATTTATCAACGCGCATTGGTAATTTAATGTCAAATGCACGACGTTTCAAATCAGCAAACTCTGATTCGACCGACGAGGATGTTGCTATTATAGAACTTTTAACGAAATAACGTCGCTTAATGCCGGTTCAAAGTGGCAGATAAGGAATTAACTGCTTTTTTAAGCAACAAGCAAACTCGGGATTGAAACACGCGTTAATTATACTTCCACCTTTTGATCTCCTCCCAATATCTTCTGCATTCAAATATATTGTGTTCGCCCACATCTGCCAGTTTGTATCAACGTCATCGTTACTCTCGTCAACTTCATTCTCATTAGCTTCCCAGCACTAAACTCAATCTCCTTCAAAGATACTCCTTGTTTTATTGAGGGCTTGGATACGTGTTTCAGCTGGCACTGGCATTCCATTACTCGTGTTACCAATCGTTTTACTTAAAGATACGGCTAGCACGGGTTCGATAAAATTAGTTAACGTCTCACAATCTTGCATTTGATATGCTTGAGCAATACACCGGATATAAAATTGTCGTACTGTGGCTAGTTTTTTGTCAAAGCATTTTCACCCGCGCACCATGATAATAAAAGGACTTACATCGAGCCTTATATATGACACTGGAATCTTAAAAGAATCTCGTACAATAGCATCATAGCATTCTTATAATAATCTCGTAAATCATTACACCCGCCAAATATTTCCGCAACGGCATTTACAAAAAGCGCGCCCAAAATCACACACGACCGTAGGTGGATCGGGTGCACCTTTTATCATAATGAGTCGCAAAAATGCGCGATCAGAAATGCTTTTTGGTCACGGATACCATCTGAAAAACCGGTACACTACCTTCCTTGGTTATGATTATGCACTGGTATAGAAATATGTGTGGGCTGTGCTTTGTAGTACGTTTTGCTATACTTCCTGTTGGCTCAATCGTAAGAACTGCACTTGGATTCTTTTTGCATCGAGCAGTATATATTTGCTGCTGTTCCGGCGACTAATATATGCAACGAAATTTTAATAAACTAATACTGTGAATACAACCCGCATATATTTCATATTGTGATTGATGAAGCACATTGATCAAAGGATTTGTAAAATCCAACCCGAGTAGCTTCAGTAATTGCTGCTCTTTTGCTTTGCGTAAGGTAGCAACATTTGGCATGATTGGCAGATTTTTCCTCCAAATTTTTTCATACGTTTTGCCTCGTCTCGCAGAAAATTGATTGCATCTTCTCGGTGCTTAATCAATTGATTGGCCATTTTTTCACGACGTTTTCCTCTTAATTGTCTTTTTTCCTGTCTGTGTGATATTGAGGTTGAATGTTTTCTATGCAACATAAAAATATCACATCAGTGTCTTTTGTCGGAGCATTTTGTAATCGACCGGTTATTATAGCTTTGCATTCGGCGCAATAACCATGGAACTTTACATAAGTTTCTGATGTGGCAGATGGAGTCACGAAATTATTTTTAAAAGAAAATATACAGTGCACCGGTTTATGTTGTTGACAAATTACCTCAGCGATGACGTCGGCCCATCCTTCTTGTAATTTCCAATAAATTCGCGAACCAGAAATTTTCTTCTTTGGCCTAATTTCCAACCATTTTTGAGAGGAGAGAATCAATTTTATTTTCTTAGAATACACATTCTCCGATAAGTTGCAATTTGAATTTTCGATACTTAAATCATCGATAGCACTACTATTGCTAATGTTCGATTTTTGTCTGGATTGATTTTACACGTTGCCGCAATTAATGTCTTAAATCCATTGCGATCTTCATTGACAATTGTATATACATGACGTGGTTCAATGTGTGAATCACGTAGTGCCATACGATTAGCAATGAAACGAAAAACTGGATTCGATGGAAGTAAGATTTTGCCGTTAGCATCAAGGGTTCGGCAATCATTTTCTAGCAAAATTTCCTTTAATGTAAGTTTGTCGTAAGGCATTTTTTATATAATATACTTGACCGAAAATATGAGTTGGTATCTTCTACATATACATTTAAAAATAATTAAAATTTTTTATCATTTCTGAATTAAGGTAGAACAGATATATGCATAAAAAGATAAAGAAAGAAAGAACGAAAGAAGAAAATTAAAATCAAAATAAAATTAAAACACAAAATAGCATCGAGAATAAGCGAAAATTTTCAGTAACAGTAGATTAAACAATCGTGGTAATAAGTAATTATATAGAATACTAATCTCCTTATATTTCTATATAGAGATTACATGCGAGAACATAAGCTACTAAAATCAAACGTAAGTGCATCAAAAACAAAGAAATATCGATATCTTTAGTAGAGAAAAGCGCACTTTTGTCCGCTTCTTCTTTCGATATGTCCAGAAGACACGATTAGACTTTTCACTAGCCATCAATAATAATATGCAAACCAATATTAATTTATGCCCATATAACAGAAGAAATAAAGATTTCGTATGCACGCATCGTCAAGAGAAAAAACAGGTGTGTGTATGATACTATGATACGGGTTCTTAACAGAGAAGGAATACTATAAACAAAAAAATAGCAGGCGCTCAGCGCAGTGCATACACGCGTTTTCTTTTGTATGTCTATTCTTTCCTCTACGACTTGCGTGCAGTTGCGTCAGTAATCTGCCGTCTCGATATCTGAGACGATACATGCTATAGTGAAGCACGACGTTATAGAGGACGACAGCGCTGTGGTGGGGGTATGCGCAGAATGCTGCGCATAGGCATCTCACCTACATCCATATACGTGCATACGAAGTCTTTGTTGCAGAAGCAAATTTCCTTGCTAAGAAATCGACATAACAAAACTTAATAGCAACTTGTTGCCTTCATAACAAACAAATTTGATTGCAGCAAAAAAACTTGTTAATGCAGCAATATTTTTTGCTCTCCACTTTAGCTGCCATAACAAACTTTTTTTTCTCACGTAACTATGCATAGCAAATTATATTAGTTATAACGGTACGCGGCCCTATAATGACGTTTCTTGGACACGATTTCGCATCGCTATTGGCCAGAACTGTTTTGATTATGCTTTGCTGCGATTAGAATTAGAGAAAAAATATTTTAGTTTAGTCAGAACTCTTCTAAATCGGTTAACATCTCACAGGAGTACGTGTATGTACACCGTGCGCGGCGGTATAAGGACGTTAGAATTTTTTGGACACGATTTCGCATCGATGCTCACTAGAACTGTTTTCATTATGCCTTAATGACATCAGAACTACCCAATAAATATTTTAGTTTGTCAGAACTCTTCGAAATCGGTCAGCATCTCACAGGAGTACGTGTATGTGTACCGCGCGCGGCGGTGTAATGACGTTAGAATTTTTTTGGACACGATTTCGCAGCGATAATCGCTAGAACTGTTTTGATTTTGCTTTAATGCGATCACAACTACCGAATAAATATTTTAGTTTAGTTAGAACTCTTCGAAATCGGTCAGCATCTCACAGGAGCACGTGTATGTATACCGTACGCGGCGGTATAAGGACGTTAGAATTTTTTGGACACGATTTCGCATCGATGCTCGCTAGAACTGTTTCGGTTATGTTTTAATGCGATCAAAACTACCGAAAAAATATTTTAATTTTGTCAGAACTCTTTGAAATCGGTCAGTATCTCACAGGAGTACGTGTATGTATACCGTGCGCTGCGATATAAAGACGTTAGAATTTTTTGGTCACGATTTCGCATCGATGCTCGATAGAACTGTTTCGATTATGCTTAATGCGATCACAACTACCGAATAAATATTTTAGTTTAATTAGAACTCTTCAAAATCAGTCAGCATCCCACAGGAGTACGTGTATGTATACCGTACGCGGCGGTAAAAGGACGTTAGAATTTTTTGGATACGATTTCGCATCGATCCTCGCTAGAACTGTTTCGGTTATGTTTTAATGCGTTCAGAACTACCCCAAAAATATTTTAATTTTGTCAGAACTCTTCGAAATCGATCAGCATCTCACAGGAGTACGTGTATGTATACCGTGCGCGGCGATTGGTACTCGCTAGAACTGTTTTGATTATGCTTTAATGCGATCAGAACTACCGAATAAATAATTTAGTTTAGTCAGAACTCTTATAACTCCGACAACATCTCAATGTTATACACGTATACCACTCGCGGTCGAGTTTTTTGACAATAAAATGTTTTCGGCCAAGCTTAATCATCAGAACTATTGAAGAAATGTGTTTTGGCTATAGAACTCCACGGATTATATCTCCCCTGAGTTCGAATTACGGTGAGATGCTAAAATGTGTTTTTGGAAGTTAGCATCTCATTTGTAAAAATTCAATTTTTACGGTTAATTCGACGGAACTATTGGTAATACTTATCAAGAACTGTAGAACTATGCTGGATGCAAGTAAATATGAAGGTGTTTTATGAGATACTGATAGTTGAGATGCTAATTGCACACATACTACATTCGCTTTTTTTAAGTTACCTGAAACAAACCGCTTCCTGTAATGTAATAGTTTGGAACCTACATGATCTTTCATCGCATTTAATAATACGGTTTTGCCAAGAAAACCTTAACATTTTCTAGAATTCTTCAAACACGCTTAAACCGTTTTTCTAATACTTTGCTTATAATTTTATGTGCACAGCAGGATATGTCTGGTTTAATATTTCTTGTAGATCACTTAGCCGTTTATCTTCAAACAATTCAACAGAAACTCTTTTAAGTTTCCTGTTTCGTCTATTTTCAAATGTAGGTGTAATTCTCTATGCTTTGGTCACTACTGCCTTCTCTTAAATTTTCGAAATCTCGTTGCAGGTCTTTAATTATGTTTAAAATGCTATTCAACCGCTTTCTGCTTAAATCTAGACCGATATCGCTTTTTTGTAGTATTTTAGAGCATTTCAATAACGCTAGAATTTCATAGCAAAATGTCAACATAAGAATATACATGTCTACATTTTTAGGGTAGCTATGGTTTCTTCTGGTTTGTAGATCTCTGAAATAATATTGCTTAATATTATAACAACCGAAACAAGATTAAATCATTATACGTATGCATATAGAATGCCATTTTTTGACAATTACGCTGCACACAGAGTTTAGAGTAAACCGGTCGTCTTCATGTTTAGCTTAATTAAATCACTCTAACCTCATGGTGTTCATCATCATCATCATTAGATCTTCAGTCCTGGAAATTGTTAGATGCGTACCGCCATTGGTACCAAATTTACATGTAAAAACCCACTATAAAGTCTTATTTTTAGGGATCTCCGCCTTGCTCCGCCTTGCTCTCCTCCTTGCTCGGACACCCCCACAACCATTTTGATTACGTCACACCCGCATTCTCTCCACCCGCGAGATAAATCTTTCTCCACATTTCCACCCTCGAGATAAACCCATCTTGTTTGGTATCAATTAATATTAGATTTTTCTCAGCTACCCGAATCTCTAGAAATTTCTTAGATTGCTTCATCCCCCAGGGAACTACCCTCATTTTAAGATTTTTTTACCGCTAACATTCTGAACCAAATGATTTTCTTCGTATAACCAATGCATCTTTCGAGATAAACCTATCTTGTTTGGTATCAATTAATATTAGATTTTTCTTAGCTACCCGAATTTTAGGGAATTTTTCAGATAGCACCATCCCCCAGAGAGATACCCCAATTTTAATATATTTTTGCTGGTAGAGATTTCTGACCGTTCTTATAAATTTTTTAACTATGCGTCACATCAAAGTAGTCTAGAATTTTACGCAGAATTCGATTCTGTAAACAGATTTAAAATAGGACTACTCCTTACAAAATTACACACATACCTTCTAGCGAGCATACCGCGACCGTACCACTTACTCGCTTTTAATGTCATACCACACTTTCTATCTTGTTTAGCTCATCTTTCGAGATAAATGTATTTTGTTTGGTATCAATTAATATTAGGTTTTTCTCAGCTACCCGAATTTTTAGAAATTTTTTAGATAGCACCATCCCCCAGGGAGCAACCCTTATTTTAAAATTTTTTGCTGGTAACGATTTTTGCCCGTCTTAATAAATTTTTTTAGTCATGCAATACATCAAATTAGTCTAGAATTTTATGTAGAATCCGAATCTGTAAACAGATTTAAAATCGAACCACCTCTAACCATTTTACACACACCCTCTAAATTATAAATTTCCTGCAGCTCATACGTAAAAGAAAATCCAAAAACCATTCTTAAAACTTTTTATTACAGACAATTTTTACTAATACAGTTTAAATACATATTCACAATTTTTATTCTTAACCTAGAACTCCTCAAATCGGCTTGTACTTATTAATATTTATTTCTAAATAGAGCACCTTTTCCAAAGACCAACCGGACCCACATGTTTCAAATTCCTCTGATTTTGTTTGCATGGTTTCGCTAAAGACCTCGTACATATTTTCCAGATTACTAGAAGATGTTATAACCATATTTTTTGTGTTAAAGGATTTCACATCGGTAGTCTCTACTCCAATTTTTGTGTAGATGCCGTAGAGTTCGCAATAGACTTTTATTGCTGTGTGTTGTATTCTTTTTTCATTAATTAATCGAATAAATCGCTCTTTCTGCTTCCAAAGAAACTCGGACACTCTATTGTTGACACTGGCGTTCTTTATGCGATAGCTAGCCATAAGGTTGTTAAACGCTGTGCTAACCATTTCTACACCATCGTCGCTAGTAGCGGTAACTGATGCATTTTTATGTCTGTTGCTTCTCAAGTGTGCGGCATACGTAGTCTTTTCCATATTGAAACCGCATAGTTTACACATAATTCGTGGATGATTCGTACAAGACCCTTTAACAGCTGGCGGAGCTGAACGTTTACGGCTTAATGACATACCGTGCTGTTTTTCCTTGTGTCGCTGTAAGTTGTCCATTCTCGTAAAAGCGATACCGCAAGACCCACAGTTTAAGTACTTTGCTACGGACGGATGTATAAGCTTAACCGTGGACGATGTTACACCACGACATTTGTTCTGGTGCCGTTTGAGAGCATTTTTTCATGTATAGGAAGCACCGCAAAAGTTGCATTTAAAAACGTTTGCAGGTACCATTTTAGTACAAAACAAAATCCGCACTATAGGACTTTGGTTAAACTTGTAAGCGAACTAACTTATAACTATAAGGTATATCCTTGCGTACCTGCTTTATGTACCCTATAGAATGCAAACCGAAGGTTACCGAAGACACCCCAACGAAGTTGAGAATTCAGCGGGGAACTAAATGACGTCATCTTGTGCCAATCCTTGCTGCTCGTCCAGTACATTTAGCACCAATGTATGCGCCCGGTTGCGCTTCGTCCATGCTGCGAATGCAGTTAGTAGAAACATCGGAAACGTCTTCCATGTTATACGGATCGGTAATCACATCGCGTGCATATTAAAACTCCAAAAGGGTTGTAGCACACGCACACAAATTGGGTGCAAGTCGTGCTGTAGAAGATGCAGTGCTACTGTAAACAAAAATTTAATAAAAACACTTTAAACCTCTACTAAGGGAACACCAAACTTGCTGTCTACATAACACTTACTAATAAAGCAATTTAATTTTAAATAACTTCTACGTTATATTTTCGGAAATGGTAGGCTTGAATATTTTCTAAATGAATCACCAAGCGAAAGTATATGCTCAGCGCCATTAAAATTAATTATAGTTTCCCATTTTTACGACCGCGGTTAATTATAGATTAAAATTTAATTTGTTCACATTTGAGCTACCCGTAAACTAACATATTTTATAGTAACAGTGCGATGTATAATACATGCATACCCCTTCTCCGCGCTACTGCTATTCTTGTAGTTGCTTGAAAAAGTCAGTCGCCTTTTTTGCTGCTAGGACCTATGCAAAGCACCATTCTATACTTTCTTTATAAGTATAGCACATCGCGCACTTTTTTGTCTGATAATTAAATTTAGCTCATGTAGGCTTTTACACTTTCGCATATTTAAACATCTAATACAATCGATTAACCACTTTCGATTATTCTAACGGCAACCGCCATACATTTCGCCGCACTGTTCTTTTTCAATCTAACGGTCCGATGAGCTTCCACACACTATCACCTAACGTATCTTTCCTACTATTTGTTAAACAAAAACTACCGGCATCGCCATGTCCGTATACGGTCGTATGCAGATGTTTGTGGATGTGTACGAGAATATGTAACCATATACATTAATCAGTCTAAGCTATTTTATTTAGTCCAAGAAAACTAATATTTTTATAAACCACAATTAATAATCGCCTTTATAGGTTTAACATTTCTACTATTTCCCAATGACTGGTGCTACGTATACGGAAACTTTAATTTCTTATTGGAGAGAATCCTTATTCTCTCACGCACTGTTGCGTAGTTGCATGCCCACCACTTTTGGGAATATATGCTCGTTATAGGTTGTAGCACCTGAGGTTTTACTTAACTACACTTCGTGAGACCCCTTTAATCTTTTTAATCGCGTCTTTCTCGCTTACAATACAGTAGGACTTAGCCCTACTACCAACAAATTATAATACTGGGCCCCCATTAAATTCGTCTTTAAATTTTTCTACAACTTTTTTGTCGACAAGCGGTATATTGTATTTATTATCTGCGGGGTAGTCACTCTTTTAAGATAACTATATTTTGTTTGGAATCAACTAATAATAAATTTTTCTAGGAACCCCAATTCTGTAAATAGATTTTAAATAGGACCACCCCATACAAAGTTATGTATTTTAAAGACTAATTTTTACCCATCTTTATTTAACTCCATCTTTAAAACCCTTTTTTTCGCTACCCAAGACATATGCTTTGACCAACCGTTTCCCTAGAAATCTAAAACCGCTGTGTCCCGCGAACACCACGTGGAGGTAACACGTATACTCTGTCAACCAGGATAGAAGAAGGAAAGATTTAGAAAAAGGGCGAGGAACTTAAAAATTATGGAATTTAAAAACTAATATATACAATAGATTTACAAAATCTATACAAATATAAACAACTATCTTATATCTTTATGCCTCCATGCGTAGATTGTTGTACTATTAGGAATTATATACCTTTTGTCATCTTCGCTCGATAAACTAATTTTATTAATTATCTGCGTGTACAAATCGTATTTTTTACTCCGGATACATACACCGGCAAGTACTCCACACCAAATAAAGAATTAGATGCTTGGTGATTGTTAACTTCTGCATCCCTCGTGTACGCCCAAACACATCCCAGCCCGTGTGCACCCCTGCCCATGCGCACCCTTCTCTGTGCGACTGCTATTTCGTGGTAACGTCACCGCCTTTTGTAAATAAAGAGCAATGTAATACTATTCTAATATGTTATTCTGACATACATAACAAAGTTTAAAAATATTTAATGCCAAGCATGGAGCCATTTAAACTTAATTTTAATACATAGTTATACACAGAAGACAGTCCTTTCTTTGTGTTTGTTTGGAGCGGTTTTAATTTTATCTAATTTTATTCGCAGCTTAAAATTTAAATCGACACCCAAGTCCTCTATCTCCTTTTCTAGCCAATAGTTTGATACATAGAGACCGTCTAGGTTTTTGAATTGAAAAATGTACCGAAGTTTGCCTCTATATTTAAAGTCTTTGATTCCACCGACAACCAGATCCATTCCTTCGTGTAATTCTTGCAGCTTGTGACAATCTTTTAATCGCAGCTTTCCCACTATATCCTGCATACGTATCTTGTTAGCTTGATCGACTTCTTCTTGTCGGTATTGGAGGGAATCCTTATTCTCCCACACACTGTTGCCTAGTTGCATGTCCACCACTTTTGGGAATATATGTTTGTTATACGTTGTAACACCCTCGGTTTAAATGATCCGAAAGGTTCTTTACTAGGCAAATATACAATGTTTAGCGGAATCCATTTACGTGCGGTGTACGCCAAGGTTACGAAACTCGCATTGCTTAGTTCGTCTTTGTTATCTGCCATTTTGATAAACACGTTTTTAAAATAACCTTTTAAAAAGTATACGGATTTAGTACCATCCTTTTCCGCAAAAACGCCTACATAATGAAAAGAGTCTTTCTTACTAACCGCAAATGCATACAGCTTGTAAAAACCAGATGTATCTAAGTCAGTCCATCGGCACAAAAAATAATCTTTTAATTCTTTCCTCATTTTCTCTAATAAGATGTTCTTTGTCTAACACATCTTTGTATTGTTCGCGTATTGTAGCCGTGTTTTCCATGTAGTCCAACTTTCGCTTTTTTGCATCCATTTCCTCTAATTCGAGTTGTCTTTTTCTTCCACTTACAGCATATGGCGTGCATAATGGGACAATTTCTTTTAGTGCAAACGGATAGAGTTTACTGCCAATATTTACGAGTTGTCGTACAACCTCTGGACGAGTGTTAGGCGTATCTATCAATCCCAATTCCAAAATGACTATTTCTTTTGGAATTGTAGAATATGGTGTTGCAGATTGTGTAAAATATGTACTACCTGCTTTAATGTAGCACTTGTGTAAGATTTTTATTTTATCTTGGCTATCCTCCTCTATCTCCAAATAATTTACAGGTAAATAGTTAAAACTAAAAGCTGAAAGCACATACTTTATCAATTTTTTTCTTTCCTCTGGTTTTTCGGACAACTTAATTTGCAAGCCCGTCAATTTCTTTGTATTGCCATTCCCCTAATACACGTACTGTAGCAGGTTATTATACACTAAACAGCAGCTATTTTGTAGCTTGTCCGATAGCTTACTCCACATTTTGGCAAGTGCAACCGAGTACATTGGCGCCTTTAGGAAGTATAACTTACTATCTTCCAATAGGGTTAAACAGTCTTTTAAGGGTTTATACACCCGTTCCGCACTGACACAGCTTCTAATTGTGCAGTTGTATATTGTCGCTTCCAATCGCGTAATACCATGTTCTTTGGCTAAAGTAGACGCAAAAGTTTCCCTTAAACGTACATCTGGACAACGTAAAAAATCTACAATATGATTGCCAAGTTGTTTATTAACACCAGGACTTGTTATCTTACACACAAATTTGTTGTATATTTGAATTCTTGCATTGGTTGTTAGCCATGTTAAACAATCAATTCCCGCAGTTTAATCGTTGTCAACTATAATATTACATTTTTCTTCGTATTCTCCCTTATAGCAAAAGTTATGCTTTGTAGTTAAATAATTACACATCTCCATCTTGCTAAATATGCCAGAAAAATCTTGGGTTACATCCATGCCAAAAAGATAGAAATAATCCAGGTATCATCATCACAAATGGATGACGTGTGCATGTAAAAAAAGTACTATAACCAAGAGAAACACTTTAGGCAGTTGTTCGCGCCATTTCGCTCTCCCAACGTGATATTCTTTATCAAGCCAGGCGAGATAAGGAATACCATAATTTAAAAGAGTCGATTAACAACCATCCGCGAACGCGAACGTGTTCATTTATTCTCAATATTACTTCTCTAATGTCTTTCCTAAAATAACCATTTCCTGACTTCGTTCCTATTTACCTCTGGCCAGAAACAGTACTGAAAGGTGCCGCGTTAGTGCTCCAGATGTCTGTGCTTCGGTAAGTGCTTTAAGTATTTATGTGACTTGTATTCCAATTCTATGTTTATTTCCTTCTACTCTATACAGTCCACGCTCTACCTTACAAACCCTGGTTTACTGCCTACTGCACACCAGGCAATTTCTATTTGCGCCATTTGTCGTTCCAAGAGGCGTGTACATAGTTTTTTGGTCCTTCGAGCCGGATTAAGAACTACGTTATATCTCGTTCTTCGTCTCACATCCTCAATTCAAGCACATAAATACGTATGTCCAACATTAATTGTAATTTCGAATAATCATAACACTTTATTTCTAAAGATATTTAAATTGCTATAAAAGTTTCCAGTTTTGAATTGCACGTGTGTACTTTTAAATATACTACATTTATACTTTATAGTCAGATAACTTCGTTATCGCGTTGCCATTCAACACGTTTTAAAACAATAACATTTGTATTTGTATACAAACAATAAACTCTTCTTCGGAAGTACTCTTAATCTAAAATTCGTGCAAGTATTATTTGTGCGTAACAAACGTTTAATCATGACTACCAGAAACATTCTACAAAAGAAATTAGAGGATTATTTTTCGCGTTTAACGGAAATCCAAGATTATATCAAAACGGCTACTCGCTTTTCAGCAGTCGAAGCGAGATATGTTCGAATGCAAAGTATCGAGCAACAACTCGATACTCTTTACGATAAAATTTTAAGTTATAATTCCACTGTAGAAGAAAAGGATGAGATAAATTCTCAAAGATCTTCATTCGACAATTTAATGGATTTTATTCGTTCTCGATTTTTCGATATGAAGCAAAAGTCTACTACTTCTGCCGGCGATACAGCAGTTATCGCAAGTGCATCTCAACCTGTTATCAGTTATTTAAAACCTCTTAGTATGAATCCGTTTGATGGTTGTTTGGACAATTGGCATAATTTCATTACGTTATACAAAAGTTTAGTCCATGAAAACGATCACATTCCCGTAATCCAGAAGTATCATTACATGCGAATGCTTCTTAGGGGGGAAGCATTGGCTTTAATTTCGGATTTAGCTCTAGATGCCAATTTATATGAACAAGCGTTTACGAAACTTCAGGATCGCTACAATTCACCTTGTAGAATTACGAGCTACTACTTAAATAAAATACTTCAATTTAAAAACTCTGGATTGCTCTCAAACTTTATTAATATTCATGTTAATGCTGTTAACACGTTAAAGGTAGCGAATAAAGTTGAAGATTTGGCTGATTTTTTATTGTTTTCTTTATGCTATCGCAACCTAGAATTCAAAACTCAAAACGCATTTGATTCAAACATAGGTTTGGCAGTTCCTACTTGTACTCAACTGTTTGATTTCTTAACTTTGCAAAGCAAAACTTCAGAGTTTTATGAAGATATTAAAAAGGAAAGAGCGCCAAGGCCAGGTGCACCCCTTCGCTTTAAATCTAGTTTAAACCAATCCTTCTTGGTTAAAAACTCGCAGACTTCAGTGGCGACTAAAACCGCTAGTATAATTTGTCCCTATTGTGGGGAAGTCCATAAAATCTATGGATGTTTGGCATTTAAAAAACTTAGCGTTGCCGATCGTCAAGTTGCTATTAAATCTTTAAATCGATGTTTTAAATGCCTCGGCAGTCATACTCCTCGTGATTGTAATTCTGATGGCAAATGTAAGTTGTGCCATTTCTCTTCTCATCATATTCTGTTGCATAAACCACTTGCTGGGGAACACATTAATGAATCTAGCGATTCGAAAGCCGCACTCACAACTGAAGTGTTTCGACATGCAACGTCACAAATTCACTAGAAAATTACACTGTTTTATTAGGTACGGTAGAAGCCTGTGTTTTAGATATAAACAATAAGTTACAATCTAAAATGCATAGATTCCGGATCTCAAATCAACGCAATTTCAAGTTCTTGTGTCCAACGCTTAGGGTTGGAGCGTTAACATGATTTTCGCCAAGTTGGTGGCATTTCAGGTTCTGCAATTAAATCCAAAAGAGCTGTAATATGCACTTTGTTTTCTAATCACTCGAAGCATCAATTTCAATTTTGTGCTTCAATCTTTCCTAAAATAACGGGAAACGTTCCTGGTTGCTCACTGCCTTCTCGTATTTACCATAAATTTAAATGTTTGCAGCTTGCTGATGAAAATTTTCATAAATCATTGCCCGTAGATATACTACTGGGTGCTGAAATATGTTCCGAAGTGCTATTTTCTGATCGCACTAGAATCATTCCTGGCCAACCAGTAGCAATTGAAACAATATTCGGTTACGTGCTATTGGGACAGGTTCCAAATGTTAACACTGCAGTTAATGCAACTTCTTTTTTTATTTCTGATTCAGTAGATAATGATATAAGGAATTTCTGGGAATTAGAAGAAGTCAAAATGCCCAAAGTTCCCTCTCAAGAAGATGTTATTTGTGAATCTCATTTTCTAGAAAATTATTCTCGAAACACCTCTGATCGTTTTACTGTCGCTCTCCCTTTCAAAAACAATATTAAACCTCTCGGTAGCAATCGACATATTGCTTATAAATGTTATCTAAATTTAGAAAAACGTCTTTCATGTTCTCTTGAAAAACAAAATTCTTATATGTTTTTACAAGAATATTTTGATCTTGGTCATATGATTTTAGACGAAAATCCATCCGATTATATTTTACCACATCATGCCATCTCCAAAATAACAAGTAGTACTACCAAACTACGCGTTGTTTTTAATGGATCTGCCGTGGATTCATTAGGTCTTTCTCTCAACAATAGATTATATGCTGGTCCCAAATTACAGTGCAATTTACCAGATATAATAAATACATTTAGATCGCATAAAATTGCTGTTTGTGCGGACATTCGCATGATGTACCGGCAGATCTTACTTCGTAAGCAAGATTGTCAATTTCAGCATATATTTTGGAGACCAACTCCACAAGACAACATTTCTGAGTACGAGCTTAGAACTCTTACATATGGTTTAGCTCCTTCCGCTTTCTTAGCTCAAAGAGTTCTTCGGCAATTAGTTATAGACGAAGGAACTCTTACCCCTGGCTTCTGAAGCTATTATGTATCATACCTATATGGATGACGTAATTAGCGGTGCTGAAAGTATTGCTGAAGCGAAGCAACTACAGCACGAGCTAGTAAAACTTCTTTCTCTAGGCCAGTTTGATTTGCGCAAATGGTCTAGTAACTCTGAGGAATTGTTACAGTATTTTGAACAAACTGAATTAGAAACTCTAATTCCTTTCTCTGATCACGTTAGTGGTATAAAGATACTAAGTTTAGTCTGGAACCCTGGAATAGACGTGTTCACTTATAACGTGATACCTTTTAAAGGTGAATTTACAAAACGCTCTGTACTTTCTTATATGGCCCGCATATTCGACCCTTTAGGGTGGTTAACTCCCGTAATATTTGTAGTAAAGCATATGTTACAACGACTGTGGGTTCAACAAATTGATTGGGATGATACCCCTGATCATAAGTGGTGTCAGGAATGGCAAGGCTTTTGTAACCAAATTACTATGTTATCCCAGCTAAAAATTCCTCGTATTTTGTCTCATTTTCACGGCACTTATCGATTACTAGGATTTTGCGATGCAAGCGAAAGGGGATATGGCGCTTGTGTCTACTTGTATGTTGTTAATGATAAATCTGTAGATTGTAATCTTTTACAAGCCAAGAGCAAGGTTGCTCCTCTAAAGCATCTTAAACTTATTTGCGACCACTATCATGCGTTATCTTTGCATTCCGGACCTCTTACCACACAAGCTCTTATTCTAAGAAAATACTGGATTTTAGGGGGTATGTGGGAAGCATCGATAAAATCTGCAAAATCTCTATTGCTACGCACTCTTGGCAAACAACCTCTTACTTTTGAAGAGTTGTCTACTGTTTTCACTCGCATAGAGGTCGTATTGAATAGCCGACCTTTGTGTTTCTTTTCCTTGGACACTAAAGACAATCCCGATTATTTGACTCCCGGTCATTTCCTTATTGGAGGCCCTATATTAAGTATGCCAGAGATAACTCTGCCAGAAAATATAAATTTGCATTCGCGCTGGCTACGACTGCGCCAAATTACCCAGTCGTTCTGGCGGCGATGGTCCAAGGAATATTTGCTCACTTTATCTCAACGACCCAAATGGAATCGTTCCTCCGATGTACCCAAAGTAGGTCAAGTTGTTTTTCTTCCCGGGATTAAAACTTCTCCCCTATCGTGGCCGTTAGGACGAGTCGAGCAATTATTTCCCGGTAGCGATGGTGTTGTTCGCGTGGTGTCGGTAAAAACCACCCACGGTTCCCTCACTCGGTCTGTAAATAAAATAATACCCCTTCCTTTAGAAAAGTAATTTTTTTCTTGTTTCTCTCTCAAACTTAGATTTAGTTTAAAAAAAAAAATTCGCGTTTTATTTTGCTTTTTTTCTATCCCGAGCATCGGCGGGTAAACCATAGCCCACTACTGGGAGGAAATGCCCAGTTCTAATACAATTTTCTTTCAAGTTTCTAATATATATTTTTTAAAAAATGTTCCTTTTTTTGGTGGGCGGTTATGTTCGCGCCATTTCCCTCTCCCAACGTGATATTTTTTATCAAGCCAGGCGAGATAAGGTATACCATAATTTAAAAGAGTCGATTAACAACCATCCGCGAACGCGAACGTGTTCATTTATTCTCAATATTACTTCTCTAATGTCTTTCCTAAAATAACCATTTCCTGACTCCGTTCCTATTTACCTCTGGCCAGAAACAGTACTGAAAGGTGCCGCGTTAGTGCTCCAGATGTCTGTGCTTCGGTAAGTGTTTTAAGTATTTATGTGACTTGTATTCCAATTCTATGTTTATTTCCTTCTACTCTATACAGTCCACGCTCTACCTTACAAACCCTGGTTTACTGCCTACTGCACTCCAGGCAATTTCTATTTGCGCCCTTTGTCGTTTCAAGAGGCGTGTACAGCAGTCAATGGAATAACCAGCATACCCGGGCTCTATTAAATAACAATTAGGTTAGGAAAGCTTGAGGAGTTTGTAATGTTTAAATTTAGGAAGTTTCGTTACTTGGATAGTTATGTGACTGCCAGCTTGTAGGGTTTTGTAGAAATTTAAACTTCATGAGGGGGGGGGGGCAAATTAGTTGATTATGTGCTGATATTTAAAATATTCCATATGTAATACAGGTTAAATGTCGTTAGTTTATGGAGATTTATTCATACGTATTGTGGAAGCACGGAATTTGTAAGAAACAATCCAACAACCTCTGTAGTAGCAGCTGTGAAAGATTCTTATCACAAAACTGGTAAAGAAAGTGGCTTGCGAAAAAAAAGGTTAAGTATTAGGTAACGCGAATTGCGTATATGTGAGCCTAAGAAACCTACTTGGAACAACCACCTTTCAGGTAGGAATGTCAAAACAACCGGTGATTTGGTGCGCATTCCATTGTGACAACAAATAAAATTAAAAGCTTTGTACGGCGAGTAAACCTTATAATTGAGAGGCAACAAATTTCCTGTTTTGCTCCCATGGAACACATCCCACGCCACTGCAGCTAGTTGGCAGTGTTATAAACTGTTACGGTGTCCTCATACTTTCAGGGTAAATTAGCGTATTAACGTAACGTCGTTTTCACACGTAATACAGTTTCCATTGAACGTTGCAAACCACAAAGCCTTAACGCCAAAGACATACAGTACTTCAAATCAGCCAGTCCTCAGGGGCCAAAACTTTCACATTGTTATATGTTGATGTCGCTCGTAATTTAAGTAGTAATTATTAAAAGAACTTGGAAAATTCTAGATTAATTTTAGCAATTTTGAAAGTGTTCGTTAGAACAGAAAATCAATAAATAGATTGATGTGTGAACTTAAAACCAAAATTGATAAATTGTAGGTTTATAAAATAAATCTTTTTAAAAAGGCGCTTCCAAGGAGCACAATCTATCTCTGGTTCAAACAAAAAATTACCCTACTGAACTGTGCGTAACCATGAAATAGTATAAGAAACATTGGTGTCACGTTAATGATCATCATTGCTCAACAGGCGAGTTCAATATTAACGCTTCGAAGTAAGCACACTCGTAAATTAAGCACTTGAAATGCTGACTCGTCTAACACTATTAATCGCCACACTCTCAAAAGCTTTACTTTTCAAACTCTTTTATAAACTAAATAACTTTTCTTATTTGAAGGATACGAATGGGTGGGATGGCGTAATGATACACCTGGGTGGGCAGGCTACCCACTAGAAATATTGTTCGAGTTTGATAAAGTGAGGAACTTTTCAGCCGTCCATCTACATACAAACAATCTATTTACGAAGGATGTTCAGGTAAGTAAGTTTGAAATATTAATATAACTTTCCTCAAGTTGTTGGAAGCTTTTGTAGAGAACATGCTTAGCTTTTAGCTTTTTAATGCGGCCTAAAGTATTTTGTAAAGTAAAACACATTTATCTTTACTTGTATAATGTACAATATTAGAAATATGTTTCATAGGTAAGAAATGTGTACGCCACGAATTTTAGAATTCTGCATGACCGAATTTCCTAATATTAAATCCCATATGAATAGGCATGGATAGGGTAAATGTGCCAGTAGTCGGGCGGTTTAGAAAAGAAATTTGTACTTGGAGAACCATAATCAAGTCATGTATTTCAAAAATTTACTCTTATTAACTATTAAAATTGTAGAGGCATACGTGCGAATGCGGATTTATTTATTGGGAATAATTAAAAACTTTACTTCTTTCCTAGAACTTAATATTTTTAGCAAAATGCTATTTTTCACAGCACTCGACCACTAAGTTTCGGTAGTTGGACACATGGGTTCCGGTAGTCGCCATGCAGGCACGTATGGGAGACCACCGAGGCAGTTTATCACATGGGCTGGTTGTCATTAAGTTTGTTACTTCTATTGTACCTAAGTCACACGTTCATCAGTACGTGTGTTTTCATATGCTTTTCGTTACATACTTGTATATTTCCATTTTTAAGTTAGGTTGCTTTCTGTTCTTGGAAACGTAGTTGAATACTTTTTATGTTGAGTGAGTATTTATACATTCCCTAAATTTTGATTTAATAATAGTATAATAGGGACTAAAGTTTTTATATATGTTAAGTTTAAATATTGCACTTAACAGTACTTTGTAAATAAAAAACGTGGCGCATTTTGAAATGGGATTGGTTGTTACAGCATACATGTCTGTGACAACAGGCCTCATATACATTGTAAATCGAAAAAAGTCTTGATCGGCGTAAAATTTTTTCC
The DNA here is from genome assembly GCA_036346225.1 of Platerodrilus igneus. NCBI lineage: Eukaryota > Metazoa > Arthropoda > Insecta > Coleoptera > Lycidae > Platerodrilus > Platerodrilus igneus. The sequence continues at coordinate 8,237,295 of JARFIW010000090.1, forward strand.
TCAAGATATTTGGAACATGCACGAAAATAGAATCATTACGCTTCAAAAACACAATAAAGGCATTAAAAAAGACTTTAAGCAAATGGGATCTTTTGTTTTAACTGAAAGAGAAACTTTTGTTCGATTAGCTACAGCGGTATCATTAACAGGAAATCCTAAATGCCCATTGTTTACATTTTATTGCCAACACCAATCAGGCTAGATATTGAAGTCGCATTTTCTAGAGCTTTTAGTTCAATTCGTGTCGGTTGTTCGCTACACTAACAAAACAATATCGTTAGTGTTCGATAACAATAGCTCTCACCTGAGCGTTGAAAGTCTAAACTTTTTCAAAGAAATGGACTTGTTACGTTATCCTTCCCCCTTCGCAGTTTCTATCGACTCCAAGTCAATCTATCAAAACAAGTCAATCTATCGCAGAAGAATCGAATAGTGGATAGGAAATTGTACTAGAAGAAGTCCCTGGCTTCTCGAAAGACACGACACCAACAACTCCTTCCTCATCAATCGTTTGACCTTCACCTCAGAGGAAAAGCATTAACTTTTTTTGAAGACTGTTGAGATTTGGACAAACAATCCTCTTAAAGAAAGACTATAATAGAAACATTCAGAAAAACAGTTAAAAAAATTTAGAAGGATATTTGTCAAATAGGAAGAGGCAGAAAACAGAAAATCTCTAAAACAGAAGGTAAAAGGAAAGGGCAACAGGGTGTAGCAAAGAAGAAGTTTGTTAATGTGTAGTTTATGTTGAACCCAATTAAAATAGTCTGCTAAATCATATATGGGTGCAGTGTCTTGAAGTGTAACAAGAAAACAGCAGTACCTGGTCTAACAAAACTGCATCTCTAACAAAATGCTACGACTTTTAAATCACCACGTATTCTCCACCCATGCTTTATATATTTAAATTTTTCAAGTAAAATTTTCATATCGTTATAGTTTTTCTTAATAAGTACTTCTTAGTCAACAACAACAGAGAGGGCACGAATTTCCATCGCGGAGGAGAACTTCCTTAAGCATACAATACATGAATTAATAAATTGTCTCCACTCATTAGTTTTGTATTTACTTCATTTTGCATCCATTAGTCCAGGAATATCTACACAGTACACCAATTGATTGCACGATTTAAAAAACTTTTTTCGCGTCCCCGATATATGACAATATACGTACCGCTCTGTAATTTAAATTCCAACCTTAGAACCTGGACCATAACCGTTCGGCCTAAGTTTTTGATAAATTTATATCCCGTACTAAGTTGAAAGGTTCATCTTGGTAAAGTAAACGTGGTATATATATATATATATATATATATATATATATATATATATATATATACGATATATCATTAATGGGTTTGAGGTCAGCTGGATTATTATTATTATTATTATCTCCAAACTATATATATATATATTTATGGCCAGCTATCAAAGAGAGGACGCGACGTTCAATGTGCGATCTAAGGACCGGTTGAAGGAAAGGTGCTAGTGGCACCTTCGATTCAGAACGTTCCTCTTTTATAACTAGCAATGTAAAACACACAAATATACTCTCAAAAAATGTTAGAGTGACTAAAATTATTCTTCTGTGTATATCTGTACAAAGCGAGGTCCATATATATTTCTATCACAATGAGAACAGTATATTTTTTATGCAACGCCATCGTTATGAGCCCCTAATGTGTGTATATAATCGTTATGCTATTCCTGTAAGGTCCGTGCAATGTTGCCAAGTCTGGCCGATGTATTAAATTGAGTCTATACCGCATTTACTGTTTAGTCCGTTTACGCTTCCGCGTAAGCATTTATATTGATATGAAACAAATAATTTGATTTACTAAATGCTAATTGCCATTTAATTTAACAATTATATTATATCTTTATTTAGAATAGAAAGCTGTTCCATAGTACGTATAATACAGTAATTTAATGTATTTAACCCGGTTATTCCGTATAAAATTTATTCGAGACGCCTAAAATTTAAGATTGCTAGTTCACAATTTTTTAGTCTGAAAGTTGCTTTATTACATATAGCATACCTAAGCCATATTATTATAATTGTTTCGGCGGGAATAGAAAATATTCCCGTCATGTGATATCCAGTGTAGGAGCAAAATTGTTGTGGCAGCACTTTATTGCATACCACAGCTAACGGAAAATTCAAGGTTCTATAGTAACAGAAAAGGACAATCTTATACAAATCTCGTTCATCGTTCCTTTCATTTCAAACTTGTACGTTGTTCTGTTTCATTCTGGGGTCAGATTTGGTAACTTTGTTACAAGAATTTCAAAAGCGGTAGCATCCCTTTATAATTGATTAATATATAGCTTTTGGAATTAATAATTCATTGCACAGCTTTAAGTCAATTCTTATGACCATATTTAATTTCAGAATGGATAGAAAATCAAAAATATTAATGATGGCCTTGGGCACTCTGGAAAGGATAAAAAAATTTCAGATTTTCTGAATATTGCCAAATACGAAACAAAAGGACTAACTGCAAATGAAAAAAATATTCTTCTCTCAAGTGAGTATACATTTAATATTTATTTAATGCACCGTATTTAGTATATTTAGTCGTAGAGGACGTTTAGTAATAAATTTTTGTTTTATTTGAGGTTAATATACATTGTGAATATAAGTACTAAATTTTATGATGGCCATTCCCGATGATAGAAAACCTACATAACAATAATGGGGTTAGGGGCATAGAAAAAATCTTGTTTTTAAAAGTTTTCAATTTTATAAGACTTTGGGTTTTTTTGGATACCATTTAGGTAACTGGGTAGAAAGAAACATGATAATCGTAATAAATTTTTTTATTAACATCATTCAAATTAATATACTTGTGAGCAATACTTGGGACGGAAAAATTTTAACAAATTATATAGTTGCACTGAAAGAAAAGTGTGACACTAGTTCTTGCTGCATGCTACACTGAGATATAAAATAAGAGGGGTTGATATAAATTATAGATTATGTAGCAGTGGCTCTTATCCGTTTTAGGGTTCAGCGTCTCCCTGAATCTGAAAATGTTTTTACCCCTTAAAAATGTTTTATATTTTTTATTTAAGAATAACCATCTATTGTCATAAACAATGAATACATTTGCAATAGATATTCTATATATATATAACATAAAATGATTGGTCGCACCCTGAAATGCTCTCTCGCATCCTCAATGTTATAATGTCCATAATTACTTATAGCAGAGAATGATTACTAATACAGTTTACATACATCACGAGAGAAATTGTTTTTATAATGTATATTAAATTTATAATACAATATGCTATGCACATCAGAAATCGAAAATAAAACGTTATAGAATCTCTATAAATTGTGTTGGAAAATATTTATAATAAAGAATAGTATAGTTATGGAATTACAAGCAATATTAACGCAGGTATATGATGATCACTTATAGCTATTTACATAAATTTTGCTGGAAATGACAATATTTATACTCAAATATGTTAGATTGTAAACAATAATAAAATACTATATCCACTATAAATATAGATATATCTTTTCTTATAAAGTACTTTGAAACTAAATACTTACATTAAAGCGTGCTGTAATTATAGGATTGTATGCAATTTTCAACCCACAGTTACACCATAATTATTTTAACGTTCCCTATACATTTTGTTGAAACTGCAAATATATATAAACAAGCATGCTATTATTCTATGATCCTATATAAACAAATACTTTTCCATAGAATGAACTGTAGTTTATAAATGGTAATTACTTTTTCTTGGCACTGATACTTATTTTCAATGGGATCCTTTTTTTCATTTTAAATACACAGTGTAGAAGAACAAATACATTTATATTTAATACAACATTAATCAATATTTAACAAATCTAAAACTTGACAGCTCTCAAAATTCCATAATTGATTCAAAAGTCCATGTTACAAAAACCATAGCAACAAGATAATAATGAATGCTAGCATGGGCATACTGATGACTTTATTCTCTAAATAATTGTCCACTATATAAAGTTGCAAAATACCATACCCATTACAAATAGTTGTTGCATTAGTGCACTAAAGTGCACTATAGCCATAAATTATACTTAACATACTTAACTTGCAAAGTTATATGTTACAAAAAAGAATTAAATTTCTTTAAACTTCAAAAGTGATAAATACAAGACGTGGAAAAAATCGTTAATGAACCCATGTAGCGTACCTGCCAATAAAAGAACTTATTCCAGCTAGGACAAATTCTTGCAAAGCATAGGTTTAAATTGTAGATTATATCACTTTTTTATTGGTTAATAGTCTTCATCAAGAATTATACTTGTGTAACAACGCCATCGTTTATGAAAATTTCTTCGCATTGTTTGGGTAAATAAAAATAAGAGTACATTGTTCTAAAGCATTTCTGAATTTCATGCCTGTTTCCACGACGGACATAAAATAACCGAAAATAGTCAAGTTTAATCAAAATTTAAACGCATTTTTACCTTGAATTTTGGCAAAACACAATAAATTTAAGGTAACAGATGTGAAATTTTTGTATTTAATAATTTTCAAAAACAGGTCACAACTGGTGGTGCATGAAAACTTTTATTGCATTTTTTTTCATTTTTCATTTGGGAACATCGGCAAACATTTATGTATGGTACATAGTTAGATTGTAAATTAAATTTTTTTTTAACAATAAACCGGGTCTATGAAAAAATAAAGTTGATGATGTTACCTCGAAGACGAAACATGATACTTAAAATTAATTAATACCATATTGTACGGCAAAAAAAACGTACAACTTCTAAATTTAAACCGTATCTTTAAATTCCAAAGTTTTTGAAATTTTGACAACTTAATTTTAGGCGTTTTCACCCTGTATTTCAGAAACCAATAAACGTTTGGCCATAATCAATAGATCTCAATAATTTTCTAAAACTGCAGCTTTTCTAATTTAGACCAACCGTGTAGCTTTGTTTCATAGATAGCAATACTGGCCTATTGCATTGATATAAATATCACAAAATATCAATGTTTAAAATCGGATATCACCCACCCTGGTGGTTGGGCATAAGTCGGCCATCTGAGATTCATTTAAATTTGGGTTTGCGTTTTGAATTACTTAAAATCATACCTGGCAACTTTTATTTGAAAGGATAAAATTTTGAATAAAGCTAATAAAATACTAGTTTTCAAAAGACACGTTTTATTTTCTCTTAAAATATCTACAAGCATTTGAAAACTTTTGAATTTTAACAAGGGATTATATCCATGTATAGCATTTTCAATCTTGGCATAACAAAGTTATCTAGAATAAAACACCCTGAATAATATAATGTTAGATATAAATTACCAAGCAATGGACATTGTATTTTCTAAAATAATGCAACTATTTAATTAGTATGATTTGTAAAACTTATCCCGTTTCAGATTACCATAATCAACTTGTGTTAACAAACGTTTTCACTTACCCCCGAACCAAAACAAGTAGAAGAGGTATCTTCATCCACCTCAAAAAGAAATATTTGACAAGATTTCAAGTGGACAAAGCAAAAGACAACTTTTCTGTATATCCGATACAAAGAGCAGTGCAATTCAGAAAATGATAACATAGCTCTAATCACATCTACTGTTGATGAGTCTGCTATTAATGAACCTGTTTTGTCAGATTTTGTGAAAGTGAAGATGACTATATACCAGACTCCACAGAAATGTCTATTAGCTTAGTCGATAGTGAAACTTATGAAAATCATGCTTCTTTTCCTTCTGAAGGTCAATCTGAAAACACAATTATTGGTGATGGAGAATATTCTAATGGATTTCATGAAGATTTTGCAGACCATATCTCCAATGAAAATAAATTGGTTCAGAGAAGAAAGGTCGGTGAATGTCAGAACTCAAAGAATTCTGGAAAAAAGAAAACCACGAATCGGACGTGGAATAAAAAAGATTATTGCTATTTTTGTTGCATTGATGTTATGAAGTTTTCACGTCATATTCTAAGACATCACAGCCTTGAATTAAGTACAACAAATTACTGCCCTCGGTGTCGGTGACAAAAGGAGAAAAATCTTTTAACAAGCTGAGAAATGAAGGAAACTTCTTGAAAATACTACCGAAAAAGTATTGTACCAGTAAGAAAACCCATATTTGAAAATTTAGATCTGCCAACTATTCTCACACATCTTCCATGTAAGTACTGCAAAGGGTTTTATAAAAAAGTACCTGTATAGGCATGTAAAGTGTGTCCGCATAATAACGATAAGGCTACAAGGATAAAAGCCCAAGCTGAGGGTCAATCTTTGTTTTCTGCCTATAGACATAATGATGTCTTACAAAGGAAATCTTTCCTACAATGAGAGCAGATGCAATATCTTTTGCTGCAAAACAGATTCCCTAATTTGTTCTGTGGCAAGTAGATATCTAAAAGTCATCGTGATAAACAGTTTCGATTAGTTGCCACGCGCAAAATGAGACAACTAGGTGCATTGCTTATTGAAATAAAGAAAAAGATTCAATGTAAAAGTTTATTGAGCGCATTAGATCCACTGAACTTTGATGTCATAGTAGAGTGTACTAAAATAATTTCGAAATATAACACGAGAACTGAAAGTTACGGTGCTCCATCATTAGCCGCTAATATGGGAAGCCAATTAAAGGATTGTATTGATGTGGCTTATAATATGCTACTGAAAGAAAACCGCACTGAAACCACAAATACTCACAAGTTGAAAATTTTAAAAGAACTTATCACTACTGAATGGCGTTATGAGGTGTCAACCCTAGCAAACAGTGATTTACAACAAAAAAAATGGAATAAACCATCTGTCATCCCTTTAGCAGATGACCTCACTTTATTTAAAACCTATTTAACTTTGGAAGGAGAAAAGACCAGAAATTCCCTACTACATAATTCACATGATGAAAAGGCTTTTAAAACTTTGCAAGAAATATGCCGTACAACTTCTTCTTTTGAATAGACGAAGAGTTGGAGAATTGCAAAGAATGACTGTGAATGCATATATCACAAATATCGATAATCAAAGCTCAAGTGAGTTTGATAACTGTATAAGTGCAAGTGAAAAATTCTCATGAGATCATTCAAAGAGTAGTCATAAGAGGAAAAGAGGACGAGGGGTTCCTGTTTTATTTACAGAAGATATGGTGAAAATGCTAATGTTCTATTGCAATTTAGAGAAAATTTTGTTATGAAAACAAATATGCATTTATTTGCAAGCATGAAATCGTCATCTAGCATCAGTGGCTCAAAAGCAATTTACAAACATGTGAGACTTGCTGGTGTAAAAATGCTGCTGCCCTGACATCAACAAAGTTACGCAAGCATCTTGCAACTATGTCTCAACTCATTAATTTATCAAAGCAAGATTTGGAGCAGTTAGCAAATTTTATGGGACACACATCAGAAATACATAAAACGTACTATAGGCTACCCAATGATATATATCAAATGGCTAAGGTTTCTAAATTACTGCTACTTAACGAAAAGGAGAAGCTTCGAAGTACCAGGAAAATCCTTAGATGAAATTGATATTAACTTGGATATGGTGGTGGAAGATGACCAAGATAGCGACGATGATAACATTGATGTGGATGATATCCAGCAACAAACAATGGGCACTATGGAGAAACATTACAAGGTAACTAAAAGCAACTCACTTTGTATTTACTTCAAGCTATTGATTTATACTTGGTTAGTATAAAGTTCAAAACAGTCAAATAACTTTTTATTTGAAATTCATTGTTTTTAAATTTGGTATGGATTATGTGGTTAAAATTAATGAATTTATTTGTGCCATTTTCAATTTTGTGTCACTTCCTGTTTAACCGGAAATGCCTATCACTTTTATTTTTAAATGAAACATTATATTTTTACATTTTGAGTGCAGAATAAAAACTACCTTCAGAAATATTAACATATTTTTTCATTTTAAGAATGCGTTACAAAAATAATAAAAGCTATCGATAATGTAAAATTTAAATGTCTTTGAAACCTATTAAAAATTATATTGACGGTACAAGAAATGTTTTTGTGAATTCTGTACCATTTACGACATGATATGATTAAATTCTTCATCTATTTGTTTTTCTAATTCTTGTAGACTAATTGGTCAATTTTTATAGACTTGGCATTTCAAGTGACTCCACAAGGAAAAATTGAGTGGTGATAAATCTGTAGAACGGACTGGCATTTCAATTGATCCTCTGTACCCAATCCAGCATGCAGGAAATATTTCGTTTAAAGATTCAATAAAATCATCTGTTCCCAAGTACATCTTGATTTTATGTTATGAGTAGTTTTTATAGTTTTTTGTAATGCGTTCTTAAAAATAAAAAATATATTAATATTTCTGAAGGTAGTTTTATACTGCATTCGAAAATTGAGTGTCTCATTTAAAAAAGTGATTGGCATTTTCAGTTAAACATGAAGTGACACAAAATTGAAAATGGCATAAATAAATCCATTAATTTTAAACACATATCCATACCAAATTTCAAAAGAAATGCACTTCACATAAAAAAATTATTCGAGCGTTCTGAGACTATACTAACCTGGTATATATACAAAATTTAAAATATGTTCAGATTTTACTGAATTCCTTGCACATTTAATGTTCATTGTAAAAATTGTTTGAAATTATCAGTAACTCTAAAATTTAAATTATATATAATATTTATTTTAATATCTTAGTGTGGTATTGTAACCGATACAGAAACCAATACCGTAGCATAATCTCCGTTATTTTGATCATATGAAATACATATGTCAGTTATGTAATTAGGTAAAATATGAGGAACATAGTTTACTCGCACATAATGTATAACAGACTAACGAATATACGTACCTATTTGATATTTTATATTATATTTTAATCCAAAATGAGTTTAATTAGCAATTGGCAAAATATTAACAAGCTGTCAATATGCACACTTCTTTAATAACCATCCTCTCAATTGTATAAATAGAAACATGTTAAAAATGTTTTCCAATTCCTAAGTTATTGAATTTATATAAAATTCACCAATAAAAATTAATCAGCTGATTTCACGTTAAGCGTATTGGCTACCTAAAAGTCGGTCCCAGGCCGTAACACAAATTGAAGGCAATCATTCTTTTAAACTTTAAAATTTTTGTTTAGTGTACTCAAACCAAATATTTCGAATATCAATAAGTCAAAGTCACCTTCAATTTATGTCATAAATGTCAAACTTGAAGTTTTTATTATTTTGACAACGATCCTAGGTCATGGATCGAAACGTAAATAAAATAGATTTTAAAACTATGAGTGGTTTAATTCCCGAAGATTAAGAAGAATACCTTTCTTAATATTGTAGCGGGCTACTACTACCGCGTTTCTTTAATTTAAAACAAGTAATAATAATGGTCTTTATTACTCACTGTTCACAAGTCTAATTAACAGTATATGCCTTATTTATAGATGTTTTCAGTTCACTTAACAATGAAGCACTATTACACTAATGAATTTACAAGCACTAATATCTTCTTAAACTAACTTCTTTACCATAGGTCCATTAACAACAGTAACACAACTATTTATTTATACACTTCTATTTATTTATGTATACTACAAGCTGCATGTACATTAGACACAGCATATCACGTTTATATATACTTCTAAAGCTCAAAACTACTATTACTTTACACGATATAATTTATATTAGACATTCAAGAATAGACTGACCCTTGCAATCATTAACGGTCTTATATATACTCTGGATTAAAAGGATGACTCATGCTCCAGTACTTTCTAGAAGGATTCTCGAATGCTGAAGAATACGCTGTGCCCCGGCGTTTGTATGTTTGACGGGTTGCCTAATAGTGGATCGCAACACTGCCCCTCTTTAAAACCGTTACGTCTCGTAACTGTAAATCCATCTTGACGCCAATTCGATGACTGGTGACGATATCGGCAGTTATCTCCTCTGGTGCATCCACCGCGTCGTTGGAAGTAACAGTCAACACTCTTTTCTTGGTCTTGGTAGGCAACCGGTTGATAACAACAAACAAGAACCTGGACGTTGGTTTCCTGGAAAACTACTTCTAGCATATTTCGGACTATCCTCCAATCTAAGCGATCCAGTCCACAACCAGCTTGGGAACCGCTAGTTTCGTTACTCCATTTTCCATCATCTGAGCTTTAAGATTCAGCAAAGCCTCCCATAGATGTCCATAACTAGGTCTCTGCCATGAAGAATTTTTGGTGACCAGATAGTAAACATAACGATTCTTATCTTGAAGAACCAAAGCTTTTCCTACAGTTGGCTGCTGTTGTACTAATTCATCTACACATCCAAACTTTTTCTTAAAAACAACAGCTATTCCCTTGACATTGCCAAATCTTGAGCTACGCAATGTGCAAGGAATACTCTTCTGGTGCTCTAAACAGATCTTGCTGTTTTTCAACAACAACGCCAAATCTCGCTTTAGCGGAACCACCATACGCCGCCATAAAGCTCTCAAAATCTACATTTGGCTCATGATTAATAACTTGCCGAACACCATTATCATTATTCGAGTCTTCCTGGTTGTTGCCAGCGTAGGATGTTAAACGGTCAAAGTGTACCACTTTCGGTTTACCACGAGGGATCTTCTGATCCGGTACACTACATCATTAATCCTTTTAACACTTCGTACGGCCCTTCCCATTGTCTTTGTAGTTTTGGCGACAATCCACGTTTTCTTTGTGGATTGTACAACCCACTAAATCTCCAGGTTGATAACCACCTTCTTGTGCTCTCGTGTCATATTGTGATTTCATTCGATCGCTTGCTGCCTGTATATTCTTTCGGACGTTTTCGTGAATACTATTTGATCTTTCACGAAGCTTACTAACGTAATCTTCACCTGCGATCTCTTCTCCAGGTTTAAATCCAAACTGAAGATCACATGGTAGCCGCAATTCACGTCCTAGCATTACGCAAGCGGGCGAGTGTCTTGTGCTGTCATGTACCGAAGATCGGTAGGCCAGTAGGAACAAATGTAAATATTGGTCCCAGTCTCGTTGATGTTCAGAGACAACTTTGGCCAGGTACTTCCCTAACGTCCTGTTCATTCTTTCAACCATTCCATCCGATTGGGGATGAAGTGGCGTGGTTCTAGTCTTCCTGATTCCAAGGTGCTTGCAGACGTTTTGAAACAACGCCGATTCGAAGTTTCGACCTTGATCGGAGTGTAATTCCAACGGAACTCCAAAACGACAAAACAACTCCTGACTAGTACATCTGCCACCGTCTCGGCTTCTTGGTTAGGTATAATATGCCTCCGGCCATTTGGTAAAATAATCCATCGCAACCAAGATGTATTTTTTCCTTTCTCTGATTCAGGAAACGGACCAGCTATATCAATGGCTACCCTCTCAAAAGGATTCCCACGTTATACTGTCTCATTGGGGCTTTCCGTTTTGTGACCGGGCCATTTGCAGAGGCACACAATTCACATTTCCGGCACCACTCCTTCACATCTTTTTGCAGTTCACCCAATAGAATCTTTCTCTCACTCTTTCGAGAGTTCTTTTACGCCAAAGTGCCCTCCGGAAATACCATCGTGCAAGTGCTGCAACACTTCCGGCACTCTGCTTCTCGGCACTATCACTTGAAGTCTCTCAGTGCCATCTTCAAATTCCAGGCGTCGTTTCAAGATTCTATTTTCCATCATCAAGGAGTCCCACTGTGCCCAGTATGCCTTCAGGCTCCTACTTGAAATACTAATTTCTTCCCAAGCTGGTCGTTGTCCTCATTTTCCACTCAATAATACGTCCCAATTCGGTGTCATTCTCCTGGTCTTCTCGTATTCTTTCGAGTTGCCAAGTATCATCGGTTACCGTCATTCTATGGATGACACTTATTTTCTCTTCCATCTTGGAGCAATGATTGCAGTCCATCGGACAAGGTCTCCTTGATAGAGCGTCTGCATTCCGATGGCTAGTTCCTACACGATGTTCTGTATCAAAGTCATATTCCTGCAGGCTCTATCCACCTTGCCACTTGCCCTTCAGGATTTCGAAACTGTAGTAACCATTTCAGTGCAGCATGGTCTGTTCTCAACAGGAATTTACGGCCGTATAAGTACTTATAAAAGTGCTCTACGGATTTGACGACGGCCAACAGCTCCCTTCTTGTCACACAATAGTTCCTTTCTGGCCGCGACAAGACCTTGCTGAAATACCCAATAACTTTTTCTTGTCCGTCCTGCGCTTGAGAAAGAACGCCTCCTATAGCTGTGTTACTGGCATCGGTATCCAACACAAATTTCCCTCCATCCGTGGATAACTCAAAATTGGTGCTGTAACTAGTAGCCGTTTCAGTTGTTCAAATGCTCTGTGGCAGTCGTCATTCCAATCATATTCTTGTCCATCTTCGGTTAATTTTGTTAACGGTTTGGCAATGTTCGCAAACCCAAGTATAAAACGTCGGTAATATGTGCACAATCCTAGAAAACTGCGTAGTTGGTGTATATCTGCTGGTGTAGGCCACTCCTGTACCGTTTTTTATTTTGTCAGGGTCAGCTCTATTCCGGTCTCCGAAACGACATGTCCTAGGTATTTCACCTCTTTTCCAAACAGGTGACACTTCTTGGGGATCAATGTAAGGTTTGCCCCAATCTCTGGAATATCTCCTCTAGGTTCTTAAGATGTTCTTCAAAGACCGACCTAACACTATCACGTCGTCCAGGTACACCAGACATGTCTTCCAGGACAGTCCACGCAGTACCGACTCCATCAATCGTTCAAAAGTAGCAGGAGCATTGCATAATCCAAATGGCATGACCTTGAACTGCCATAATCCAGTTCCAATTGTAAACGCAGTCTTTTTTTATCGTTTGGCTCCAAGCCTACCTGCCAGTATCCGCTTTTCAAGTCCAAGGTTGAAAACCATTTAGATCCGGATAGAGTATCTAAGGTGTCATCAATTCTGGGCAAAGGATAGCTGTCTTTCTTTGTCACATTATTAAGCCGCCGGTAGTCTACACAAAACCTTGTCGACCCGTCCTTTTCTTGACAAGCACTACCGGGGATGCCCATGGACTATTCGAGGGTTCAATCCCCTGTTCTTCCATATCGGTGATAATTTGCTCAGCTTCCTTACGTTTTGCCAAAGGAAGCCGCCTGGGGTGTTGTCTTATCGGTTGCGCATCTCCAGTATTGATCTTGTGTTGCACAACATTCGTCCTTCCTTTCTCACTATCATCCAGTGCAAACACACCTCGATATCGTCCGACCAGTTCTTTTACCTTGCCCAGTTGGTCGCCATTTAATCCTTGACACGAGGGTATCAACATATCCAGCAATTTCTGTGAGCAACCGTTGGTTGGTTTATTTTTCGTGTCGTCCACACAACGTTTAATATGACATACTGGAATGCAACTTCCACAATCATGCCTTTCTTCAGGGTCACTGTATGGGGATTAATGTTCAGCGCCCTTACTGGTACCATATTTCGAGACTTTACCAGCGTTCTTCCAATCAGAAGTCCCTCCTGACCCATTCCCGATTCAGTTGCTTCCATCATGCATACTTGTCCTTCGCGGAGCGTACCATCCGGGCGTCCTCACTATCATTTCCGCCTTCTCGGGTATTTTCATATCGCAAATCATTCGAACTTGCATCGTCTGGTACTCCTACCTTGAAATGGAATTCATCATCATCTATCCGAAGCACATTTTTTCCATGTTTACATGAAACCCATATTCTCTCATGAGATCCATTCCCAAGATCACTTCTTCTGTAATTTCAGCTACCAACACTCGATGATTAATTAATTTGTCCCCAATTGTCAACATAACGGCAGTCTCTCCGTGAGTACAAATTTTCTCACCACTTGCCGTTCGAAGACACACCGATACAGGTAGCACTTTTCCACGACCAACCAAATCTGGTCTCACAATAGTCCTTGTCGCTCCTGTATCCACGAGTAATCGGACAATCTTACCATTAATTCTACCATCGATATAAATGCTGTCCAGACTTCCCATTGACGATGCAGCACGGATGATAATCTCCGGAGCACTACGCTGTGCTATCGACGTTCGCCCCCTTATATTGACCTGCTTTAACTCAACCGGTTGTTTCTTTGGTTGAGTACAGCGTCTCTGCATATGACCAACTTCACCGCAGCTCCAGCATCGCAGACGCGATCTCCGCGGTCGTTGTCTTTCAAGCTTTTCCACACGGTTGATTATTTCATCTATGCTGTTCTGCGCTTGATCAGGTTCCTCTAAGGCAGACCGAACTTTGTGACTCATTCTTGTGATGTCTGCTTAGCTGCTTCAAATTCAAGCGCATGAGCCAGTGCGTCATCTAACATTTTTGGCCGGTTCTTAGCGCTTGCTGTATTTCGCCATCTTTAACGCCATCCACAAATGTTTGTACAGCCAGTTGTTCGAGAAAACTATCTGGTGCCGTTGGATATGCCAATCTAACTAATCTGGCGATGTCAGCTTCGAATTCTTGCAGGCTTTCACTTGTCTTTTGAGCGGTTCTTAACTTGTGCGTGGTAAACCTGTTGAAGGTGAGCATCTCCATATCTCATCTCAAGCTTCGATGTTAAGAGGCCGTAATCATTCTGCTGATGATCGGGAATCGTTTGTAAGATGTTAAGAGCCCCCGTAGGGCCACTATTAGAGAAATAGCCTTCTCTTTGTTGCACCAACCGTTGGCTATTGGCAGCCTCAAATTGTTTCAAATATGTGGGCCAAGGTGTTTTGCCATCGAATGTGGGTGGTTTCACTTTAAATTTAGACGTTATGGACTCGCTTCTTTCCGTGGTTCTTATTTCTGGAATGTTCTCATTTACAACTTGACTCGCTGTTTCAAGTGGCCGTGTTGTTAGTGAGATCACCTGTTCTTGCAGCCTCATCATATCTTCTTCCATTTTTACCAATTTACTGTCCAACTTTTGCTCAACTGTTTTACCTGTTCAGTGAAATCTTCTTTAATGCAATGGAGCTTTCCATTAATCTTTGTTCTAGCGTAGCTGTATTTTCATTCAACTTTGCTTCCATTTTCGCAGCATTTTCACTAAGTGTCAATTCTAGTTTAGCCGACCTCTCCTCCATTTTCTCAGCATTTTCACTAAGTGTCAAGTCTAGTTTAGCCGACCTTTCCTCCATACCGGTTTAAAATCCTTGAGGAAGTTCATTAAAGTTTCTGCCTCCATTTTACTTTGATTTCTTGTAGCTGGCATGTACAAACTACTTAAATGTCTTTAGACTTGTGTTTTAAATTAATCACTATATACCCCACAAATGCCTGACACCAGTGTAGGGCTACTACTACCGCGTTTCTTTAATTTAAAACAAGTAATAATAATGGTCTTTATTACTCACTGTTCACAAGTCTAATTAACAGTATATGCCTTATTTATAGATGTTTTCAGTTCACTTAACAATGAAGCACTATTACACTAATGAATTTACAAGCACTAATATCTTCTTAAACTAACTTCTTTACCATAGGTCCATTAACAACAATAACACAACTATTTATTTATACACTTCTATTTATTTATGTATACCAAGCTGCATGTACATTAGACACAGCATATCACGTTTATATATACTTATAAAGCTCAAAACTACTATTACTTTACACGATATAATTTATATTAGACATTCAAGAATAGACTGACCTTTGCATTCATTAGCGGTCTTATATATACTCTGGATTAAAAGGATGACTCATGCTCCAGTACTTTCTAGAAGGATTCTCGAATGCTGAAGAATACGCTGTGCCCCGGCGTTTGTATGTTTGACGGGTTGCCTAATAGTGGATCGCAACAATATTTTTCGAATATACAGATATAAACTTTTTACCATTCCAATCTTTGGGCTCTGCCCATAAGAAATTTATTTTGACTAATCAAACAAAAAACAATTAAATTACCTACAAAAAAATTTTTCATTATATTCAACTTAAACTCATGGTACAAACTGAAAAGTTAATTATTCTTTCTGCATTTTAGGGAAAACCAATGACACCTCAAAGGAAAACGAAGCGCATTCTTGAACCATGGACAGACAGACAGAAGCAAATTACATTAGACTGGTTTAAACAGCACTTGATAGAGAAAATTCCTCCAAAGAAGAATGAATGTCTTCAGCTGCAAGAGCAAAATCCTGGCATATTTGCTAACAAGAGTTGGGCAAAATTAAAATATTTGTGGTAAATGCTACACTAAGGCGGGTTGAAACTGTTAGTAATTTGTTAGTAATGAAATATAAATATATGCTATCATTGTATCATTATTACTTCACTTTGGAGATTTGGAGACAGCATTCTGCCATTAATCACTTTCCTTTAAGAATCAAATGCACAAATAAAACTTATTTTGAAAAGAAGTGCTTTAGACTAGCAAATCAGTTTTATTTATGCACCACTTATGAAACAAGACACATTTATTGAAATGGATTGGGACTAGAAATTTTGTATACTAGATTTGATACATTTTAGGATTTACTATGTAGTGTTTCAATTAATTTTGTGGGGTGTGTTCTTATGGATATTTAAAAGAAAGCACAAAAATTCTCAAATTACTCTAATTTCAATTACTTATTTCTATAAACGCTTACCTTTAACGAATACAAATGAATGTTCACAAATACATATATTCTTCATGACGTCATGGATACTGCAAATACTTAATATTAACTATGAAATCTAGAATAATACGGTTCAATCAATTTAATCTACACATATAAATCGATACAGACAGTACAGCGTCATCGTGAGTTTTATACAGTTTTTCTTTGGACGACGATTCAGCGGAGCGTATAAAACTTATCTTCTTTTCACCCTTTAACTTGACCCAGCATATTAATTTTTATTAATCAGCATGGATACTTTTCAAGATGTCGACTTCATCATTCTCCCTCGCCAAGTTCTCGTTAACCAGGACATTTTCTCCTTACTCCTCAACACTCGTGCATCACCGGCCTTACAAGAATAGGTCATCACACTTCCGTACCGCCAAACTTAAACTTTCAAGACGCTATTTAATTACATGTGTTTGCAACCACTACAACTAGTGAGTACATTGCTAAAGGGTTTGACCACCATAATTAATGTTTTATAGGAAAGAGGTTAAATAGGTAATTTTAGAACATACTATACGAGCCTGAACTTCTTTTGAAATTGCTCCAATTAGGCCATTGATAAGGTCAACAAGATCAACAAACGCAAAAGTAAACATATTTAGATATTCATCTGATAATTGTGAAGAATGTAGTAGATACTGGTTTCAAATTTTGACTAATAAATTTCTAAACTACTAATACGATAAACTTGCAGTTGCGAACCATATATCCAAATATCAAAATAATTAATTTTTTGTGAACAATGTTTAGTTGGTGGAAATCTATATTTCGATACCAATATAACTGTTAATGTTGATGGACAATTATCTAACAGGTCGATGATTCTACAGGAAGTAGGGACCTTGAGGTGGAATATGATACTGTAAAAGGCATCTTAATTCTAAATTAAAGCCCTATAATTTCAATTTACATTTGAAGGACTTACAATAAACAAACTAAACAAATGGGAATTTCAAATTTAAATCACAATTTTGTTGCATCTGTGAACTTACATGGAATAAAAGTATACATAATTTGTGCAGAGAATTGAAAGATTCCTTGTAAATGTCAAGTTGAAATTATGAGGTTTCTACTACTATTACACGAGAATTACCCTCAAAAGTAGGTATGGAAATTAGAATGTTTGCAAGAAAATGCTTTTATTGTTGAATATAACTTATACCCAGCTGATATTGACATTGGCAAACAAATGTATTAACTGCGGTTTTAAGTAGACACACAATCTCGTAGTAATTATTAGTATATACACCATTTAATTGTAAACACTGAATGTGTATGCATAGGCACTAGATGTATTTCAAATATTTTGCTTAGAATAATACAAGAATTTTCTTAGTTCAGTATAATTTCTTCCTAAATAATTTTAGAGATATTTTCTGATTAATATCGATATACTACAAAATATTTTAGTCGAAATTTTCCATTTCATGACCACTTTTGACCCAAATAATTTTTTATCCTGTATATATTTGATTAATTATTTCTCTTATGCAAATTCTCCTCAACTATTTTTAAATTTTAAAACATTTCATATAAGTTCTTCAGAACCATAACCTTCAACTTAATGTGCCTTGTCTTAAAAGAAATTTAAAATTAAAAGTATGTTTGGCAAGTAGAGCATACATTTAATGAACTTAAACTGCTTATTCGGTAAGTCAATGTTAAATTTACACAGAGGCTATTGGCAGTCTATTCACTAATGAAAGTAAAATCAAAATTAACCACACAGGAAAGTGTGACCACCTTAGTGCCCTACCTTCAAGATAACATATGGAGCTAACTGATTTTACTCTTTGTTTTGAGGCATTTTTTATCTTGTAACATCTAGGGTATTAAACCTATTGATGCTGAACTACTTAAGGGTTTCTTGCATTCCTAGACCTTATGATAATGTTCAGTTACATAGTTCATTATAATTGTGTCCAATTATTCATTGTATGCCATTTATTTAACTACCACGAGTTTACTTCCGCAAATAAGCTGACTACATAAATCGTATAAATATAAACACTTGCAGAATAACTATTTGCAAACACCACTGTCATAGTTAGGAACCAAATTTAAAAAAAAGAAACCTCAACAGGAATTGAACCCTCCACTGCTGATTAAAAAGCTAGTATTATAACCATTACACTATGGAAGCGTTACAGTTATCATTTGTTTCTGAAGTATTTACTGGTACGCTTTGTATTTTATTCCAATATTAATATAATTTTAAGAGTATGAATTAATATAAACTAAATTATATTTTATAAGATTTGAAAATTATTTATATAATGTAAGGAATTTATAATAACACAACAAACAAAATTAAGTTCTTAAGATCGTTGGAATGAAAAGCTTCCAAACTGGGTAGTATTTCTTTATAAATGTGCCTGTAATACTTAATTTATTGCTTCAACGCATGAACACTTGTACATGTATCATACTTTCCAAACGTTTTATTGTCGTCAGGTGCAGTGGAATTAATGGTAAACACGAAAGTCCGTGGCTTTTTAAATTTTTCTGAAATGGTGAATTATGATTTTATACAAACGTAGGCTTTGCTTATTAAACAAAATCGTTTGTGTGGTGATAGCCTTGTTAAAATTCAATACCCAGTTTATAGGTTAATGCACTACCATAACAAGATTACATTTCTCTGCTTGAACATGGTTGCCCTTCTGCGGTCCTCACTGCATACCTAGTACATTAAGCTACAGAACAGATAATATACATGGTTAGAAAATATACATTTGAACACTGCCACCTACCGGAATAATTGCACATTAGAGTATACAATTTTGACAGGTTTTCTCACCAAATGAGGTCCGTGTTTTTTGCTTTAAACGAATGTACAGTACTAGAATACCATGTAAACTAAATTTCAGTTATTTAACATTTTGAGGTCCGTATATTGGTCCTCACTTTGTGATGGACCTCACTTCATATGTAATTTTCCCATGAGCGTGTCTCACATTGTACGCTGGGAGAAAAATATATATATATATATATATATATATATTTTGTGTGGGTTCAAATATAAGCCCAGTTATAGCAGAAATTGTAATGAATTCACTTCTTGACAATGTCATACCATCTCTTCCTTTTCATTTACCATTTATAAAGAAATTCGTTGATGATATAATAACAGCTGTACCTGAAGACCAAATACATGAAACTTTAGAAATATTCAACAAATACAATCCAAACATACAATTCACAATTGAAATTGAAAATAACAACACGATCCCATTTTTAGATATGTTATTAATAAGAAAAAACAATTTAATAATTACAGATTGGTATCAAAATCCAATGAGTTCCAAACGTTACCTAAATTATAAAACAAATCATCCCTTTAGCATGAAAACAAACTTTATATTAGAATTCAAAAACACGGTCAAAAGGCTATCACACACTTATCTACATACAAAAAACTTATTACTTTTGGAAAACATATTATTAGATAACAATTATCCAAAAACATTGATCC
This sequence comes from Platerodrilus igneus, assembly GCA_036346225.1. Taxonomy (NCBI): domain Eukaryota; kingdom Metazoa; phylum Arthropoda; class Insecta; order Coleoptera; family Lycidae; genus Platerodrilus; species Platerodrilus igneus. Next base: position 8,257,377 of record JARFIW010000090.1, read on the forward strand.
AGAAACTCCTATATAATCACAGAACAGCACCAACAAAAAATAATCACAATACACCAAAATCCAGTACACCCGAAATTTATACACCCATACCATTTATTCAAAATTTAACTACTAAATTAAGCAAAGTATTCAAAAACTTAAATGTCAAAATTGCCAAAAAGAATTTACTAACAATAAGAAATCTACACTCCAAACTTAAAGATGCGACACCAGTCAAACTTCAAAGAAGTGCCATCTACAAAATTAACTGTTTAGATTGTGATCAGTGTTACATAGGCCAAACGTCACAAAATATTGGTCAAAGAATTACCCAACACAAAAGTGACATTCAGTAAACCAAAAGCTTGTGCATTAACAACTCACACCCTCAACCAAAATCACAAAATGGACTTTTCAAATCCAAAACTAATAAAAGTGGAACAAAATCTTTTTAAAAGGACTTTCTTGGAGATGTGCTACATCTATAAAAGCCCAAACAACTTCAACAAAAAAACGGACATTGACAACCTAAGCGTCATATATTCATATTTATTACAATTAAAACATTAAATGCCTTCAATAATAATCAAACCCTTCACCCTCAACCACTTTTTATTTCTTCTTCTTTTTGTTTTTTGTTTATTTTACATTTATATATACTCAATTGTTGATAACACATATTCCAATTAAATCACTATTACAACACATACACACACACACACACACACACACACACACACACAAACATACAAAATTACACAAACACATTCACCCTCACATGCACACACACACACACACACACCTGCATGCACATACACTCACAAACCTACACTGTCGTTAAAAACAAATAATAAACTTTTATCAAAAATGACACTGTCATTTTACTTTCACTATTTACATTAATATTTATTCTATAAAAAACATTATTTTATTCCGAACACTGATGTCACTTTCAACCATCCTCACTGTAAGTTTTTCTTGTCTTAGTTCATCCTTTATAAAGCGTTAATACAGTTGTAGCCTGTAATCAAGCATAAAAAAAAAATATATGCGAAAATTTAGGCCATAAAAAAAAGTATTTATTTAAATCCAGCAGACCTAAAACCTACAAAGAAGAAGTATTATATATATATATATATATATATATATATATATATATATTGCTGTGTTTCCTCTCATAGCTGCCGGTACTGGCCCTTTCAAAAAAACAATCGAGCCCCACAGTTTGGGCGCCAAGAATGCTGTGTTTCCTCTCATATCTAAGAATGCTGTGTTTCCTCTCATATCTGCCGGTACTGGCCCTTTCAAAAAAAAAACATTCGAGCCCCACAGTTTGGGCGTCAAGAATGCTGTGATACTTTTAAAATCCGTGAACTACGCTTTTCGCCTCGGCTGCTCACCTAATGTTATAAACCTCCTCATTCATAAAAAAAAACAAACACATTCCTACCACAAACATCAACGTTAACTCTATTTACATCAATATTCAGAATACATTAAATTTTCAAATTAAATTTCAGCATAACATTCAGTTTTAAAAAGAATTTCAAACTCAATTTTATTATCACTTTAACGTGCATCCAGAATTAAAGTCCTTGTTGGATGCCTACTAATTAATATAACAATATAAGCAGACCGGAGTCTGAGTATAAAGGAGCATCTACCACCCCTTTACGTTAATTAACCAGGTTCGTCTAATTGAGCTTAAAGACATACCCAAATTTTCATCATATTCCCGAACATCAAAACAAAATACCCTTTTACTTAAACAAGCAAATTTCATCTTTTAAACGTTTATGGTTAGAACAATTTCACTAATGTCCATTTAAAGTAAATCAATTATAAAGTCATTCAATAACACAAAATGTCAAACAAAATAGTATAATTTACCTGAAGGTTACTGTCCTCGTAGCTTCAAAGTATCGTTTCTTTAGTTAATCACACCATTCAACAGGATTATATTTACGGCTTCTGATTCTCTACGCTTTTAAAATTTTCTCCATCACCATCCATTCAAAGTCGTTTCTGGGCCTTTCCGGAACTCCTCTGTGTTTATCTGACCCTTTTTTCATGGATCCAGACACGTATTTGAACCATTTAATTATTAACACCCCCCAAAAATAGCAAAGAAATTCATGCTTCTGTCACCAATATACGCCAAAACTGCCTACTTTTGTGTATACCTTCGTCGTTGTAAATTTTGCTAATTGGTACAGTGAAACTAAATTTTATTACCTTGTATCTAAGTGCACTGAAGTACATTCATGTTAGCACGTAAATAATAAGCTATTTTGAATCACTAAAATATACTAGCACACTTTAAATTATTTAATCAAACTAAAATGCACGGTTTAACATCTTCAATCAAGTCGCGTATGTACGAGCTTTTAACGCATCGAATCGTCAAAAGTCTAAGAGGCCGAAATTCATATTACCACCGGTATATATAGCAAAAGCCTGTCTGTCGGTCGAGTCTCTAAAACGGCCAGTTTCTAGAATTTCTCATGCTCTGTTCCCAGTCCGTCGCTCACGCGTCGATTTTACGAATTTTCACTCGCCCCATTTAAATCTCAGAAAATTTCCACACAGCACGCAAGCATGTCCGAGAAAAACTAATTAATTTTGTACAGAAATCGTTGTTCTACCTCTGATATTTGCATCCTATTTTTAACCAATTGTGACCCCCGTGACGTTGCTTAAATCCCGCCTTTTACAATATGTGTCTTTGCTTGACGCATTTCTCTTTCCTTCTCTACCGTGTTCTTATTGGTGCAACTTGATATTCTTTATTATCGATTATTTTAGTCCACATGGAGTGTGAAATACCCAGCTTTAGCAATTCTCGTAACTATTATGCGACGTTTTCCCAAGATTCTTTGAAACATTAATTATCTGCAAAATTTACGCCGAATGAGCTTTTAAATAAACCCAGGTGTTTAAACATACCATTAATTCTCAGAGCCTTATTCCGTGGTATTTTAATCTTGGGTTTTACAAGTTTCTATAGGTATTATATGTTATTAACGGTTTAATTAACTCCAATTAAAATTGATTTCTATCCTTTTCATTTTTAGCGAATACAACTTAAATATTAATTATTATATGTACACTTTGTTTTACTACCGGTTACTTAAAATAGGGTTAATTAATATAAACTTTGCACGTAATTTCTCTTTGTTTAGAATAATTACATTACACGCAGAGCTTTTCAATACTGCTTCTTTTGATATAAAGCGTCTTATAAATAATTTAAATTTCTTATTTTACTGAAACAACCGAGTTTATTTATGCTTCATGGTTTTAATAACGCGTATTATTTAATGAAATTCCTTATACACGGTGATTAAAATTATTTGATGTGATTATTTAATTTTCTACCCTGGTCTAAATATGAGTATTTTCCCCCTATTTGAATACAAATAATCCCACTTATTTGACTTCAAATATAAAACATTTAGACAAAAAAAATTACCAAAAAAAATTGCCTATTACTCTCTACCCTTATCTATCTAACTTACCTACTTTGTCTCCAATTCAAAAAAATATTTACATCTATCCTATATCCCTATCCTATTCCTAACTCTCACCTACTTCTATAAACTGAAATTATCCCTAACTTCATCCTACTTATCCATCTAATCCTATATACATCCTATATACCTATCCTATTCCTAACTTTTAACTAATCTTCACTATACTTTACTTCCCCCTACCTAATCCTATATGCCTATCCTACTTTTACTCTATTCCTAACTCTCCACTAATCTTATATGAATATCTATACTTAACCTATCTAATTTTCTTCCTACATTTACTCTTTATTCCTCATCCTAAACCTATTCCTAATTATCTCCCATATTTATCCTATACCTAGCTTTATTTTCTATAAACACTTACTTCTACTTTTCTATATACACCTATCTCTATTCTTATCCTATTTAAATCTAACTCTCTTCTTGACCCTCCAAGTCTTTCTTCTCACCAACCTAATACTCTTCATCCCTATTTCTCCCCCTTCTATATCTATACTTATTATTCCTATTATTTCACATACAATAAACTTATCATCCCTATTATCCTGACTCTTAAATACTGCTTCTTCTTCAGTCCCTACACATGTCTGTTTTTATTTATTATTATTTTCTTTCTGCCGACAAACCAAACGATACTACTTTAAAATTATCGATTTTTCCTCTATGGAAAATCCTCTGTACCTTCTAGAATTTTTGTGTAATGGAATCCGCCAGAATGAATCCTTAAATCTACTTTATTAAAACAAACTTGCCACTTAACCTCATCAAAAATAATTCTGCCTTCACCTGCTCCTGATTTGCTGCTTCTACCCCACTAATTCTGCATTTTCTTGTACTAAAGCTTGAACCTCTACTCTCCTATCCTCTGGACATCTTATTGTGTTGATCTGTTTAACTTCATCATCCTCTACCTCTATTACATTAATACTAAACCCAGTGTCATCCTCTGTGACTTCATAACTGCCCTTCCATGGCACTACCCTATCCTTAATCCTTATTACCTTCCTTTCCATATCTATCAAAACCCCTAACTTCATCATACAGTCAACACCTAAAATGCTCTGAAACTTCAGTCCAGGTACAATTACAAACTCCTGTTCACAGCTTAAATCTCCTATATCTATCCTAAGCACCACAACACTATTTACTACAGCAAACTTCTTTTATTTGGAGCTACTAAATGGCTACGTTTTATAGGCATAATTCTATCACAAACCTTATCCCTAATTTTGCTGACGAATTCCTCCGATATTAAACTCGCCTCTGCCCCTGTATCAAGTAATACTTCTACATTATTTTCAAAATTTCTAAATTAATAATTGGCAAACATAATTTTTCCTCAGTTTCTGGCTCTACTTCCTCCTCAATTTTGAAAAATTCACGTGGATGTTCGTATACATTTACACAGAAATCTAGTGGTCTGTCACGTTCTAAAAATCCTGTCTCATCCTGTTTTCCGTGCTTGGTCCTGGTTGTTCTTCTACAACCTGTGCGTACGTCCTCCTCGTGTTAATATCCGTGTCCCTGTCTCTATTCGGCGTGCTGGTCACAGTCCTGTTTACTTCCGGTAAACTGTTCTGTCGCGTGTAACTAGGTCTTGGCGTCGGTCCCTAGTCGCACTATTGCTCCTGTATTCCTGTCCTCGTCGTTCCCAATTCAGTCGAAAATTTCTGTTGTAGTCAGGCCGTCTCGGATAATTCGGTGTCCTGTTGTCAAACCTAACTGTGTTAACGTTTCGTTCTCGTATCTCTCTTGTCCGTCCTACACATACATCGTCATATCTCTTCAAATACTCTAAAATGTCTCCCGTTCTGTGATGTTTTGTAAGGCCACGTGTTGTCTAATTTCCAGTTCAAAATGTCGTGATAGGTACTTAATAATCTGTCTGTCCGTCAATGGTGGATTCAGTTGTTTGGCCACACTGTACTTGCGGATGGCATATTGCTCCTAGAACCTGCAAACTCTCCCTTAAATTTTCCTGTAATCAAGTCGTCCCTAATCTGATCCTGTTTGTGATCACTCCAGTATTGTTGTAAAATTTGTCTTCAAAGTCCTGATACGTGTCTATGTCCTGTCCTACTAGATTGTACCATGCTTCCGCGTTGTCCTTTAATAAAGCCTTTATCGTATTTAGTTTAGTCTGTTCGTCAAATAAATTTCCCACTAGATTTCTTACACTATTAATAAAAATTTGTGGATTTACCCTGTTATCGCCATAAAACTTCATGTGTTGGTCCAATGATACTCCACCTGTAGAAAATCTGGGACCATCCCCGTTAAATTTGATATGTTGTATTTAATACTACTAACTTTGCGTTCTACCCTGCCTAACTGATCCCTACATGAGTCCGTTACTTCAGTCATTTTACATTAATCTCTTCTTCACAAAAATGCGTACTTCGGACCTTAAATGTCCCATTTCCTGTCGAAGACCTGTAATATCACGCTCATTTTATCAACCCTATTTTCAACTTCCCCATTTTTACGGTAAGACTGTTTTTAAATTCTGTAAATTCTCTCGTCGATTTTTCTATTTTATTCCCTAATTCCTGATTTAATTGGTCAAATTTCCGATTTGAGTCCTCTCTCGCTCTATTCGATTCATCGCTTAGCTGTTCTAATTTTCTGTTAGACTCCTCCTCGCTCTATTCGATTCTTCGTTCATCCTCTCTAGCATTCTCATTATCATCTCGTTTCCTTGATCCCTGATTCCGTCCTCGACTGATCTCTACTGCCTCCAGCTTCTTCCATTTTCGAAATTTTCTCACACAATGCACTATCGTCACTTCCAATTTCCACTCCTTGACTCCTTAACCACTCTTTCTCTGCATACGTTCTAATCACTCACACACACTCTAAAATACTCTTAAATTTATACACACAGAAACTCTCTCTCAGATCGCCAGTTTCCTGGAATAAAACCAAATTTATTTGGAACCACTCTTTGGTCGCAAAACGTCCATACAATCGAGCCCCACAGTTTGGGCGCCAAGAATGCTGTGTTTCCTCTCATATTCTCAAGAATGCTGTGTTTCCTCATATCTGCCGGTACTGGCCCTTTCAAAAAACATTCGAGCCCCACAGTTTGGGCGTCAAGAATGCTGTGATACTTTTAAAATCCGTGAACTACGCTTTTCGCCTCGGCTGCTCACCTAATGTTATAAACCTCCTCATTCATAAAAAAAACAAACACATTCCTACCACAAACATCAACGTTAACTCTATTTACATCAATATTCAGAATACATTAAATTTTCAAATTAAATTTCAGCATAAATTCAGTTTTAAAAGAATTTCAAACTTAATTTTATTATCACTTTAACGTGCATCCAGAATTAAAGTCCTTGTTGGATGCCTACTAATTAATATAACAATATAAGCAGACCGGAGTCTGAGTATAAAGGAGCATCTACCACCCCTTTACGTTAATTAACCAGGTTCGTCTAATTGAGCTCAAAGACATACCCAAATTTTCATCATATTCCCGAACATCAAAACAAAATACCCCTTTTACTTAAACAAGCAAATTTCATCTTAAAATTAAACGTTTATGGTTAGAACAATTTCACTAATGTCCATTTAAAGTAAATCAATTATAAAGTCATTCAATACACACAAAATGTCAAACAAAATAGTATAATTTACCTGAAGGTTACTGTCCTCGTAGCTTCAAAGTATCGTTTCTTTAGTTAATCACACCATTCAACAGGATTATATTTACGGCTTCTGATTCTCTACGCTTTTAAAATTTTCTCCATCACCATCCATTCAAAGTCGTTTCTGGGCCTTTCCGGAACTCATCTGTGTTTATCTGACCCTTTTTCATGGATCCAGACACGTATTTGAACCATTTAATTATTAACACCCCCAAAAATAGCAAAGAAATTCATGCTTCTGTCACCAATATACGCCAAAACTGCCTACTTTTGTGTATACATTCGTCGTTGTAAATTTTGCTAATTGGTACAGTGAAACTAAATTTTATTACCTTGTATCTAAGTGCACTGAAGTACATTCATGTTAGCACGTAAATAATAACTATTTTGAATCACTAAAATATACTAGCACACTTTAAATTATTTAATCAAACTAAAATGCACGGTTTAACATCTTCAATCAAGTCGCGTATGTACGAGCTTTTAACGCATCGAATCGTCAAAAGTCTAAGAGGCCGAAATTCATATTACCACCGGTATATATAGCAAAAGCCTGTCTGTCGGTCGAGTCTCTAAAACGGCCAGTATTCTAGAATTTCTCATGCTCTGTTCCCAGTCCGTCGCTCACGCGTCGATTTTTACGAATTTTCACTCGCCCCATTTAAATCTCAGAAAATTTCCACACAGCACGCAAGCATGTCCGAGAAAAACTAATTAATTTTGTACAGAAATCGTTGTTCTACCTCTGATATTTGCATCCTATTTTTAACCAATTGTGACCCCCGTGACGTTGCTTAAATCCCGCCTTTTACAATATGTGTCTTTGCTTGACGCATTTTCTCTTTCCTTCTCTACCGTGTTCTTATTGGTGCAACTTGATATTCTTTATTATCGATTATTTTAGTCCACATGGAGTGTGAAATACCCAGCTTTAGCAATTCTCGTAACTATTATGCGACGTTTTCCCCAAGATTCTTTGAAACATTAATTATCTGCAAAATTTACGCCGAATGAGCTTTTTAAATAAACCCAGGTGTTTAAACATACCATTAATTCTCAAAGCCTTATTCCGTGGTATTTTAATCTTGGGTTTTTACAAGTTTCTATAGGTATTATATGTTATTAACGGTTTAATTAACTCCAATTAAAATTGATTTCTATCCTTTTCATTTTTAGCGAATACAACTTAAATATTAATTATTATATGTACACTTTGTTTTACTACCGGTTACTTAAAATAGGGTTAATTAATATAAACTTTGCACGTAATTTCTCTTTGTTTAGGAATAATTACATTACACGCAGAGCTTTTCAATACTGCTTCTTTTGATATAAAGCGTCTTATAAATAATTTAAATTTCTTATTTTTACTGAAACAACCGAGTTTATTTATGCTTCATGGTTTTAATAACGCGTATTATTTAATGAAATTCCTTATACACGGTGATTAAAATTATTTGATGTGATTATTTAATTTTCTACCCTGGTCTAAATATGAGTATTTTCCCCCTATTTGAATACAAATAATCCCACTTATTTGACTTCAAATATAAAACATTTAGACAAAAAAAAATTACAAAAAAAAATTGCCTATCTCTCTCTACCCTTATCTATCTAACTTACCTACTTTGTCTCCAATCCAAAAAAATATTTACATCTATCCTATATCCCTATCCTATTTCTAACTCTCACCTACTTCTATAAACTGAAATTATCCCTAACTTCATCCTACTTATCCATCTAATCCTATATACATCCTATATACCTATCCTATTCCTAACTTTTAACTAATCTTCACTATACTTTACTTCCCCTACCTAATCCTATATGCCTATCCTACTTTTACTCTATTCCTAACTCTCCACTAATCTTATATGAATATCTATACTTAACCTATCTTATTTTCTTCCTACATTTACTCTTTATTCTCATCCTAAACCTATTCCTAATTATCTCCCATATTTATCCTATACCTAGCTTTATTTTCTATAAACACTTACTTCTACTTTTCTATATACACCTATCTCTATTCTTATCCTATTTAAATCTAACTCTTCTTGACCCTCCAAGTCTTTCTTCTCACCAACCTAATACTCTTCATCCCTATTTCTCCCCTTCTATATCTATACTTATTATTCCTATTATCTCACATACAATAAACTTATCATCCCTATTATCCTGACTCTTTAAATACTACTTCTTCTTCAGTCCCTACACTTGTCTGTTTTTATTTACTATTATTTTCTTCTCTGCCGACAAACCAAACGATACTACTTTAAAATTATCGATTTTTCCCTCTATGGAAAATCCTCTGTACCTTCTAGAATTTTTGTGTAATGGAATCCGCCAGAATGAATCCTTAAATCTACTTTATTAAAAACAAACTTGCCACTTAACCTCATCAAAATAATTCTGCCTTCACCTGCTCCCTGATTTGCTGCTTCTACCCCCACTAATTCTGCATTTTCTTGTACTAAAGCTTGAACCTCTACTCCCTATCCTCTGGACATCTTATTGTGTTGATCTGTTTAACTTCATCATCTTCTACCTCTATTACATTAATACTAAACCCAGTGTCATCCTCTGTGACTTCATAACTGCCCTTCCATGGCACTACCCTATCCTTAATCCTTATTACCTTCCTTTCCATATCTATCAAAACCCCTAACTTCATCATACAGTCAACACCTAAAATGCTCTGAAACTTCAGTCCAGGTACAATTACAAACTCCTGTTCACAGCTTAAATCTCCTATATCTATCCTAAGCACCACAACACTATTTACTACAGCAAACTTCTTTTTATTTGGAGCTACTAAATGGCTACGTTTTATAGGCATAATTCTATCACAAACCTTATCCCTAATTTTGCTGACGAATTCCTCCGATATTAAACTCGCCTCTGCCCTGTATCAAGTAATACTTCTACATTATTTTCAAAAATTTCTAAATTAATAATTGGCAAACATAATTTTTCCTCAGTTTCTGGCTCTACTTCCTCCTCAATTTTGAAAAATTCACGTGGATGTTCGTATACATTTACACAGAAATCTAGTGGTCTGTCACGTTCTAAAAATCCTGTCTCATCCTGTTTTCCGTGCTTGGTCCTGGTTGTCCTTCTACAACCTGTGCGTACGTCCTCCTCGTGTTAATATCCGTGTCCCTGTCTCTATTCGGCGTGCTGGTCACAGTCCTGTTTACTTCCGGTAAACTGTTCTGTCGCGTGTAACTAGGTCTTGGCGTCGGTCCCTAGTCGCACTATTGCTCCTGTATTCCTGTCCTCGTCGTTCCCAATTCAGTCGAAAATTTCTGTTGTAGTCAGGCCGTCTCGGATAATTCGGTGTCCTGTTGTCAAACCTAACTGTGTTAACGTTTCGTTCTCGTATCTCTCTTGTCCGTCCTACACATACATCGTCATATCTCTTCAAATACTCTAAAAATGTCTCCCGTTCTGTGATGTTTTGTAAGGCCACGTGTTGTCTAATTTCCAGTTCAAAATGTCGTGATAGGTACTTAATAATCTGTCTGTCCGTCAATGGTGGATTCAGTTGTTTGGCCACACTGTACTTGCGGATGGCATATTGCTCCTAGAACCTGCAAACTCTCCCTTAAATTTTCCTGTAATCAAGTCGTCCCTAATCTGATCCTGTTTGTGATCACTCCAGTATTGTTGTAAAAATTTGTCTTCAAAGTCCTGATACGTGTCTATGTCCTGTCCTACTAGATTGTACCATGCTTCCGCGTTGTCCTTTAATAAAGCCTTTATCGTATTTAGTTTAGTCTGTTCGTCAAATAAATTTCCCACTAGATTTCTTACACTATTAATAAAAATTTGTGGATTTACCCTGTTATCGCCATAAAACTTCATGTGTTGGTCCAATGATACTCCACCTGTAGAAAATCTGGGACCATTCACCGTTAAATTTGATATGTTGTATTTAATACTACTAACTTTGCGTTCTACCCGGCCTAACTGATCCCTACATGAGTCCGTTACTTCAGTCATTTTTACATTAATCTCTTCTTCACAAAAAATGCGTACTTCGGACCTTAAATGTCCCATTTCCTGTCGAAGACCTGTAATATCACGCTCATTTTTATCAACCCTATTTTCAACTTCCCCCATTTTTACGGTAAGACTGTTTTTAAATTCTGTAAATTCTCTCGTCGATTTTTCTATTTTATTCCCTAATTCCTGATTTAATTGGTCAAATTTCCGATTTGAGTCCTCTCTCGCTCTATTCGATTCATCGCTTAGCTGTTCTAATTTTCTGTTAGACTCCTCCCTCGCTCTATTCGATTCTTCGTTCATCCTCTCTAGCATTCTCATTATCATCTCGTTTCCTTGATCCCTGATTCCGTCCTCGACTGATCTCTACTGCCTCCAGCTTCTTCCATTTTCGAAATTTTCTCACACAATGCACTATCGTCACTTCCAATTTCCACTCCTTGACTCCTTAACCACTCTTTCTCTGCATACGTTCTAATCACTCACACACACTCTAAAATACTCTTAAATTTATACACACAGAAACTCTCTCTCAGATCGCCAGTTTCCTGGAATAAAATCACAAAATTTTATTTGGAACTCGAGCCTCTTTTGGGTCGCCAAGAATGCTGTGTTTCCTCTCATTCCGGTACTGGCCCTTTCAAAAACAATCGAGCCCCACAGTTTGGGCGCCAAGAATGCTGTGTTTCTCTCATATCTAAGAATGCTGTGTTTCCTCTCCTGCCGTACTGGCCCTTTCAAAAAACATTCGAGCCCCACAGTTTGGGCGTCAAGAATGCTGTGATACTTTTAAAATCCGTGAACTACGCTTTTCGCCTCGGCTGCTCACCTAATGTTATAAACCTCCTCATTCATAAAAAAAACAAACACATTCCTACCACAAACATCAACGTTAACTCTATTTACATCAATATTCAGAATACATTAAATTTTCAAATTAAATTTCAGCATAACATTCAGTTTTAAAAGAATTTCAAACTCAATTTTATTATCACTTTAACGTGCATCCAGAATTAAAGTCCTTGTTGGATGCCTACTAATTAATATAACAATATAAGCAGACCGGAGTCTGAGTATAAAGGAGCATCTACCACCCTTTACGTTAATTAACCAGGTTCGTCTAATTGAGCTCAAAGACATACCCAAATTTTCATCATATTCCCGAACATCAAAACAAAATACCCCTTTTACTTAAACAAGCAAATTTCATCTTAAAATTAAACGTTTATGGTTAGAACAATTTCACTAATGTCCATTTAAAGTAAATCAATTATAAAGTCATTCAATACACACAAAATGTCAAACAAAATAGTATAATTTACCTGAAGGTTACTGTCCTCGTAGCTTCAAAGTATCGTTTCTTTAGTTAATCACACCATTCAACAGGATTATATTTACGGCTTCTGATTCTCTACGCTTTTAAAATTTTCTCCATCACCATCCATTCAAAGTCGTTTCTGGGCCTTTTCCGGAACTCATCTGTGTTTATCTGACCCTTGTTTCATGGATCCAGACACGTATTTGAACCATTTAATTATTAACACCCCAAAAATAGCAAAGAAATTCATGCTTCTGTCACCAATATACGCCAAAACTGCCTACTTTTGTGTATACCTTCGTCGTTGTAAATTTTGCTAATTGGTACAGTGAAACTAAATTTTATTACCTTGTATCTAAGTGCACTGAAGTACATTCATGTTAGCACGTAAATAATAACTATTTTGAATCACTAAAATATACTAGCAAACTTTAAATTATTTAATCAAACTAAAATGCACGGTTTAACATCTTCAATCAAGTCGCGTATGTACGAGCTTTTAACGCATCGAATCGTCAAAAGTCTAAGAGGCCGAAATTCATATTACCACCGGTATATATAGCAAAAAGCCTGTCTGTCGGTCGAGTCTCTAAAACGGCCAGTTTCTAGAATTTCTCATGCTCTGTTCCCAGTCCGTCGCTCACGCGTCGATTTTTACGAATTTTCACTCGCCCCATTTAAATCTCAGAAAATTTCCACACGGCACGCAAGCATGTCCGAGAAAAACTAATTAATTTTGTACAGAAATCGTTGTTCTACCTCTGATATTTGCATCCTATTTTTAACCAATTGTGACCCCCGTGACGTTGCTTAAATCCCGCCTTTTACAATATGTGTCTTTGCTTGACGCATTTTCTCTTTCCTTCTCTACCGTGTTCTTATTGGTGCAACTTGATATTCTTTATTATCGATTATTTTAGTCCACATGGAGTGTGAAATACCCAGCTTTAGCAATTCTCGTAACTATTATGCGACGTTTTCCCCAAGATTCTTTGAAACATTAATTATCTGCAAAATTTACGCCGAATGAGCTTTTTAAATAAACCCAGGTGTTTAAACATACCATTAATTCTCAGAGCCTTATTCCGTGGTATTTTAATCTTGGGTTTTACAAGTTTCTATAGGTATTATATGTTATTAACGGTTTAATTAACTCCAATTAAAATTGATTTCTATCCTTTTCATTTTAGCGAATACAACTTAAATATTAATTATTATATGTACACTTTGTTTTACTACCGGTTACTTAAAATAGGGTTAATTAATATAAACTTTGCACGTAATTTCTCTTTGTTTAGGAATAATTACATTACACGCAGAGCTTTTCAATACTGTTTCTTTTGATATAAAGCGTCTTATAAATAATTTAAATTTCTTATTTTACTGAAACAACCGAGTTTATTTATGCTTCATGGTTTTAATAACGCGTATTATTTAATGAAATTCCTTATACACGGTGATTAAAATTATTTGATGTGATTATTTAATTTTCTACCCTGGTCTAAATATGAGTAATATATATATATATATATATATATATATAAATATATATATCAAATTGTTGAAAATCGGGATCCGTGTGTTCTTCCCTAGGTTCAACAATTTTATCTACAGCAGCATGCATATGATTGGCAAGTGTATGATTCTGGACTTTGGGGATGGTAAATTCTGGTTGTGAAGAACTGGTCTGAGAGCTGATTGCAGGTTTGTATACTGTTAGGTATGCTTCAATTTCAGCAAAATTCGAGACAGACTCGTCACGCTAAAATAGAGATTTGTAGCATGATCCGTAGGTTCTCTCATCTCCCTAGGCACTGCTAATGGCAATATCTTACGAGCTATCCTCTTAGATTCACAGCACAGGCTGCTCAATAGATATGCGGTTCCCTAAGTTGATTCTGATCTAGTTCGCATTCAAAAGAAAAACCTATAGGCATTTTTGATTAACATAGTTTTATTGCCTTTCTGTGAAATTTTATCGTAATCCCGCCACATTCGTAACAAAAAGTATCCGTTTGATTTACACACTTTTGTGTATTTTATATCTATCGGCAACATATAATGTACAGTAAGATATTATTTCTTTATTTATACTTTATATATATTTATAGACCGTTTAGGATATCAACTGCTGCTCATTCTTCCGCGGCGCTTATATTTCTTGAGCCCGTTTTCCTAGAGATTTCTGGAACCTTTGCCAGACATTATGGCGCTGTTTATATTCCAAAGAAGAGCCACCCGCCGGACGATTGCTACAGTATGTTATACAATGCAAATCGTTTCTAACGAATATCTTAATACTTGAGCGTATTCAAGAAATATGAATGCAGGTTCGGTTTCTGTGACCAAAGATACATAAAGACTTCCATCAGACATCGGGAAACAAAAACTATGTTGGTGTGATTTAATAAGAGGGTACTTTGTTAAATCAAATTTAAAAGCTCAATTTTTGTGACAAACAGATCCGATTTTGCCTACTAAAAATTTAAGTATTTACTTAAATTAAATTAAGCGGTATAACTTCTGTTTTACTTCAGATTTTTACTAGCCCTCTTTGACTTTTTCAAGCCCATTTTATCAGCTTTTGCAGTTTCAAATTAAGTTCTTGCGTTTTCCTTTTGTTGCTTTTAATTACTAGTTGCTGTGAAATTTGTAACGTTTTTGAATGTTGGTTTTGCAATTAGGCTTTATTCAAAAACGTTTTTAAATATTTCCTTGATAAAATAAATTTCACGTTCATCATAAATAAAACGCGTAATTAAACTTATAGATTGTGTGCTGTTTCTTTACTGTAGTACTTTTCTTATTGACTGCAAACCCAATCAGGTAGTTTGAAAGAAATTCCTTTATGTTTTTGTCAACTGGATACACAAGTTGTGTTGCGATGCCATTAAAGTACACACGCGGTTTTAATAATAATACTTTGTGTTTTATTTGATTGTAGCTGTTTGTTATCTATTGTAAAATTACGAAAACCCTTCACAGCCTACGTGAGGGAAGATCGTATCATGGTGACCTAGAGCTGTTTACCTGATTTTTTACAGCACGTAGACTGTCCAGGAATGTTAAGAGCGTGATCAATAGTCTAGTGTTGATCATTTAATGCATTAGGTTTTGTTGAATTATTGGCTGTAGTATTTTGGTATTTATGTTTTAGCAACTTCTAGTTGCACGAGCTCGTGATTGTAATCGTCTGCAGGTGTAATTAGTAACTAGATACGATTCTTGCGATTCTATACGTACGTTTATGCCGATGTGTAGATATAATTAATAATGTTATTAATTAGAGTGGTTAAATGCCACTTAGTGTGTTATATATTATAAGGTACAAAAAAATTATGTACAAAACACCCCTTAGTTTGATTGTTATTTAGAAATGTTATATTTAATATTAGTGCGTGCGGAATGTGAATTCAATCGTTTCCCTTTAAACCAGCAGTTTAATATTGTTTCCCATTTACGTTCATAAAAGTTATACATTGGACTTATATTTTACTTTTTCTTGCGGTTAATTATTATTTCAGGTATTTATGTTTTAAGAATGGTGAATTGGATCGTGTACCCTGATGCTTCGTTTTTTTATACTACCCCCTCTCCTCCGACATTACCGACTGTATTAGCGTGGCATTCGTTTTCAATTCTTCCGCTTCGTTTGTTACACGTAAATTAGGCGAGCATGCTGTTACAGATTTTGTTCTTTTGAAACTGGCCCGCTTGTCATACATGTAAAAAGTCTGGATACTTTTTTATTTTCTATCGCGGTCTTTCTCTTTTGGTGAGTTTCAAAAAGCTAGGTGCTTAGGAGATCAAATTTGACATACTCCTTGTTTCATATTGTGATATGATATTAATATTTTGTAAGCAGACTGTGATATTTGAAAAAACATTTTGTTTTCACTTAGATAAACTTTTTTTTTAAGGAATTCATGCAAACCAGTTTCAAAAGAATCGTTTTGAAGGGTATTAAACTAATAAGTGAAATATTTGGTTAGTTTTCGAGAATTTTATAATTTTCGAGATATTCTCGATTAGTTTAATGTTTTCCAGAATTACAAAAATACGTTTTATGATTGAAATGGTTTTTCTGGTTAATCTATGTTCTATTGTAAAACAATATAATCTTGATCATCCACTTGTGCAGTTTTGTTTTCGCCATATATTGAAATTATATTCATTAATTGTCTATTAGAATATTCAGTTCGCATTCTATACTTTCTTAGATAAGTGTTTCTTTTGTCGCGTAGTGATAAACAAAATATACAGATAGGGAAGGAAAAAAATAAGAGAAGTCTTGGTCGCCAGCGTTTTCAATTGACTAGGATTATTTGCAAAAACACAAGTCCAATGATCTGACATGAGCTAACCAAGGAAATTTAGCCGTTACGTAAGAGAACAAAATCATAATTCAAGAAGATCGAACCTACTCAAAAAATAAAGAAAGCCGATCCTCATATGAGGAACATCAAAGAGCCGAAAAAAAGAAAAAATAAACAATAGGTCGAACGTAAAGGAAGAAAAAACAAGTAGCATCAGGCCGAGTATGCGGGTAATGTAGGAACTTAGGCACTAACAACAACAAAAAATCGGAGCAAAAATTAACTAAAACAAACTCGGAGCAGAAATTAATCAAAACCAAATCGAAGTAACCGTTAACTAAAACAAAATCGGGGACAAAGTTACACGAAACAGAATCGGAGCAAAAAATTAACTAAAACAAACTCGCAGCCTCACGCCATGGCGTGAGAATTTATGCTACGTACCTAGACGTAGCAGGAAGAAAAGTAAATACCAGGCTAACTATTCGCCTACATACCAAGAAAACCAAAAAAAGAGCACGTCGCCCACGATTATCTATTAACAAATAAAAACAAAGAATTCTGTACAAACAAGCAAAAGCAATAAATTAAGCGTTACTATTTCAAAGCAAACAATTATGTGATATGAACAATTTAGTTCTTTAGATACGAAGTCAGCATCTCGTATTTTACACAAAATAAAATTAATCAGTAGTTAATAAACATGTAAGAGCTTGTGTCAAGCGTTTTTAAAATTGCACCTAATACTTTTTGTAAAACAAACTAATCAGTAAGAAAGAATTAACGTGTGAGAGCTTTTGTCAAACATTCTTTTTAAATTGTACATAATACCTTTTGTGAAATAAACCAATCAGTAAAAAAGAATAAGCGTGTGTCTGTCAAATATTTGTAACAATGATACATCACACCTGTAGAGCGATAATATCTATTCGCAGCAACAAACAATAGTTCTACAGTGTCACGTTTCTTATCACATAGCTACACCAAACGCTGATACGGAATATGCCATTGATATACACAAAAGAAAACAAGTTGTCCACCTGTATGTGTCTGGATATTTAGCTTGCAAGCCATCGCGAGTGAGTCAGCACAGCGACGCTACAGTACTCAGGATCCATTCGCCCTGCCACAGTAATTGCAACAGCGGTCTACACACAAAAGCAGTTGGTCTACGTCAACGAACAGTTGGGCCTACATAAAGAAAGAACAAATTCGGCCTCCACTTAAAAGCTAAAAAGAGAATCTGATTAAAAATGGTAAGCGCGGGAAAACTCACCAATACACGCAAGATACCTCCTACTTGTCGAACAAAAAAAACCTGCATTGCTTTTGAAGTACTGCGACGAATAATGTAGAAAATTTCAACGCACAAACTGCAGAATCAAATTCAAAATGGATTCAAATAACACGAATTCGAACTGCAATTCTCGCATTATCGAAAGCGCGATTAGCAACCTGGAAAACATGTTATCAACTAATAGTAGGATCTAATATTTAGACAAGTCTTTAAATGGGAAACTCAAGAGAAAGCCATTGTACGTTATCGGAATGTTTAACAAATTACCGGATACCTACAACAAGGTATTGACTATTTAATTTATCGAATAAATTTCGTTTTAAAAGCAGATTGGATTTGAGTTAAAATGATGTTAAGCGGGCTTATACTGAACAGGTACACTATATAGGGTATCTAGTTTATGTAGAAAAATAAACATAACACCCCGTTATATTCGACCCTGGTAACTGTTTGTCAGAGCATTGTTCACTTAATGCCCTTTATCGCTTTAGCTTCCAACAACGTTTAATTCTTATAAAGAAGTTATTTTTAACACTTGATCTATGTTTACCAATAATAACTTTTGCACAGGTATTTTCACATGCTAAGGCATACTTCAGCATTGGAGGGATCCTATTTAAAGGCGAACCTGTGCATTTTTCCTACATGCCAGATCTAATATTAGAACATTCACGCAACGTAACTATTAAGCTGCACCACCGAATAGGCCGCTTTCTTAAACTTCAACTTTACTTTTCTTCACGATGGATCTTGCTTAGTGAAATTTCGTTCACTTCTGGTAAGTTGTGCTCCACGTATGCATCTTGAATCAGGTACTTAAGTAGATATTTATTACAGTATATAATGCATATCCAAATTATTTTACTGCCACATTACCTTTTAAACACCAAGGTGTAGGTATTTGATCGTTAGTCTACTAGGTTGTTTACACATTTCCTTCTTACGGATAAATCCGAAAACAAAGGAAATGAACTACCTTCTTTCCTCAACTGATGGCCTAAGAAAAGGGATATTTCCCGATTAGCTAGATCTTTTACCTTTGCAGATGCCTCTGAGATGTGAATGTGGGTTTCTATGACTCTATTAGACTAAAAAATTGCAACCAAATACTAAAATTACAAAATATGCAATGAAGGCGTACGTGGAAACCTTCTGTATAAAAAAATAGCATTTGCTGAGTGAAGACCTATTCCTTATACAAGAGGATGCAGTTTCGAAAATATAGTTATTACTATTAAAAAAGAGAGAACACTAAGTGTTCTTAAATATGTTAAAATCTCTAAAAAATAAACTACAATTTCATCTTTACAGAATAACGATGCAGTAAGATAAATCGTAAACAGAACCTCTTAATGCTCTTAGCTGTTGGTTCTATTAATACCTTCCACATTTAATATTTCTTGGAATATAAATTATTTTTCTTACCTTCATTAAATGTTAAGACTAAAAATTATTTATTTTAAAATATTCACCTTCTAACATACTTGTTCAAAATAAAAGAGTAGCATTAATGTGAATAGTGATTTAATTTAAACAGAGACCTTTTCTTTTGTAAATACCAAAATTCATGTGTATAACATATCTTTCTCTAATATAATTAAATTTTCACATAACTGTACTAAAATTCGTAATACTGTATTTAAATCAAATCTGTTTTAATTGACAGTTTACAATATTAATCCAGAATTAATAAATTTACGGTTATTTTATACCAAACAAAATTTATATAGCCTTCTATGCAAATATCCAAATTTAGCACGTTATATTTATCTAGTCTTAACTACAACGTAACTGTTTGCTCTTTGTACAAGATCAATTAATTTGGTAAAGATTTTTTGAATATATAGTTCACTAAAATCATTTTGGTATTCATTAAAATATTACTACAATTAAACCTTGTTAGAATATTAACTTCCCCCTAACTTTTAAATGAATACTTGATCTAACTAAAGTTGTTACAAATTTAAATGAAAATTAACGGTACAAAAATTATAAGAAACGTGTGTAGACAAAATATTATGTAGGCCATTAATGATTAACTTTCTAACAACGTTGTAAGTGCATTAAATGGGTTTTTGTTCTCCAACTACAACGGAGGAGCAGACGGCTCAAAAACAAAAGATTAAACGTACAAGCTTATATCACTTAAATAAAGAATAATTGCTGACATTATTAATGCTTACTAGCAACCATTAAATGCTTCCATGAAAAATTCCAATATTGAAAATCGTTTCCTTATCTTATTACACACAAACTTGACTAAAAGACAATACTACTGCATAATTTGAATGGCTTCCTGAGAATAAATTGCGTGGATTTTTTTACATCGTCAGAAACGATTTCCTCGGACAATCTGTCACTACAGACGAATTCTTAGTACAACTTCTTAGGCGATATCTATAATCGATACTTAAAAGCGCAAAAATTTGGTAAAATATGAAATTCAACAAACGTAAAGTTACATCAAAAATGCTAACCGGTATCCCATCAATGAAACAAATTAAATACATTACTTACTACGACCCACTGCTATACGACAATTGGTTGCTATCCTCACCTCAAGGCTCATCTTCGATGTATCAGTTATGGCAAGCGACTGCCCACGAGCAACATATAATTGACATTCAACCCCTCGAAACTACAGGTGCCATCATGTATCATTAAAGACCAGATGCTACAAATTATATTTGAATAGCAGACTGCGATTACTGCAACCCAAAATACAAGATTCTTAAAGACGTGAATGAAAATGATATTCAGACAATACTAATATGCTAGTTATGCGTATTATCAATAATGAATTTCATGTAGTAATTAAAAAATGCTTCAGGTTGCTGTAGACGACAAATAAAATTTCATCGATTATGCACTTATACAAACTATAAATTTTTAGTGCTTTATCTATAGGAATAAACTTATTTAAGGGAAATATTTTTTGCATTCAACCATTTCTATCATCAAATATACCAAAACTTCTTCTAAGATAAATATTTCCTCCCATTAAGTGTTAACTTGTAAAGCAGCTAAGGGTTTGGAAGATCGCTGGATGAAGTGTATTCAACATGACAGAGATTATGTTGAAAAATAAACTATATTTTAAAAACAAATTTTTTCATTTTTCCCTTCGTTTTGCGAACTTTTCAAACCCCCTCGTAACTACTTCGCTGAGTAATAGAGCATAACTGATTTGTAATAAATCTATATTTTTCCATCGAATATCGCATGAACTTCTTTGGTGACCAGATACTTTACCTGGTTGCTTTGCATGTTTACTTCAGAAATGTATGCATATTATAGAAATGCCAAAATCCTTCATTCGCAGGTTGCAACGTTTCTTGTTTACTAATACCATTAAGATTCTTCATCAGGACAAGTGGCTCACATATCTCTTATACCAATCGACTTCAGCTTATATAAAAATTTTTAAGATGATCCCCCATGTGAATAACTCTACACCACTGCATGATAGAAAAATATATCAATTAACTTTGATGGCTTAAATGCCAAATGGTGTAAAAATTAAATATAAATAAAATAAATTGATATTTTGAGTAACATTTATTGGAATTATAGTTTTTGTTTTAAAACATAAAAACACATTAAAGCTTTGAATAATTTTAATAGTAACAATAAATAAAAAGACCGAAAACAATCAACGCACAGTGACCCCTAATATAGGATATAAAATTCATATCTATTTTTGTAACCACAATTTGTGGTATGCTTGTTCGAACATTGGTTTCTGTTACTTATTTGCGTCTAATTCAATTTGCTCCTATATTAATCAGACTGATTATAATTTGTGTTTATGGATCTATTTCTAATAAGGCTCAACATCCAATGGAGAATATCCGAGCGTAAAATGTCTTCAAATCTTCGGCAGAGTCAGAATAAAGAGCCGTTAAATGTCGACAACAAGCAAGCAAACGTCTTTGTGAGTTTGCAATTTTGAAGGATTTAGAAACCGAAAACGTTTTCCTCGCCTGAAGTTTCTATAAAAAAAGTTTTGCTACAAACGCAGGTACTTTGGTTTTGATTAAATGTAGTTGTTTGCCTTGCAGTATCAAATTCACTTCGATAAATTTAAGAAATACGTCACTCATATGAGATGTGTCATTTTTTAATTAAATTGAGTCCAAATCGTTGTCTTACTTTCCAAGAATTCCAACACTGGATCAAAGTGCTTGCACCTCTATAACTCATGAACTTTATCCATCATCTTTCAAAGAAAGTTGAGCAGCTGATATTTTATACCACATTTCTTTTCAGTAGATTAACCCCACCAGCGACATAATCTAGTGATACAGGTAAGTGTCGCACAGATTTTTGGCGAGTGGTGCAATGTAGAAACAATACATTTACTGTAGCTTGTTTTGAGTATGCTAGGAAACTTCGGTGTTGGCTTACTTTTGCCGGAGCAGAGCTCCGCCAGTAGTAACGGATAAGATATTGTTCAAGGAAATAACTTTTTCACAAAATTTTTAAATTCGTTAAAGATTGTTTCACCTTAGGTATCAGTTTCCAGATATTTGGGAAATAGAAATTCTTGAGTAATTTTCACGAAAAATAAATATCTATATCAAAATATAATATTGATAAAATTGTATAATAAAATCATTTGCTAAACTACCTTCAACAAATGCATAACTTTACTTAAATGAATTTAATGTAAGAGGTGTTTCTGAATATCTTTCGTTTTTGATTTGACCTTTACACGCCAAACACAGTTAGCAAGGGGTTGGGAGTGGGGTCAAACGCTTGGCAGGCTTGTGTAGTTTAGTAGCGATAAATCATTTCACGGTACCATAGCGAGCATTGTGCGTGCAAGCGTATTATAAAAGCAACGATTTTTGCACTGTTGTTTGACGTCCTTATAGGTCACATTTTAGTTTGTCGAACATGAGAAATGTGCCAAGTGCGAATTTAAATAAGCATTGAATGTGCAAGTTTGAAGAGACTGGAAACACGATGCCAGTAAATCAACATGACGCAAACGAACATCAAGAACGCTCATAAATGTCGAGCACGTTCACCAGTGTTTTGGACGATCCAAAACAGTCACTACAATTGCGTGTGGCTTCTCTAACTTTGAACATATCCACGGCGCATCCATTATTCGCAAAGATTTGGCTTCTCATTCCTATAAAAATCTTTTTGTACAAGAAATGAAGCCCGATAATCATACTCAACGAGTCGATTTCTGCAGGGCAGTGAAAAATCGTTTTAGGAGCTTCAATAACATAAGGTTCTCTGATGAATCCAATTTTCACATCAACAACCATGTGATAGAAATTGGTCTTCCAAAAATCCACTGAAACTAGATTAAACACCATTACACTCGCCTAAAGTTATCATTTGGTCTGCCATAACAAATCAAGGACTTATCGGTCCAGACTCTTTGGGGATGCGCGTGGTTGCGCTCAAACCGTTAATTTCGATTTGATATCGCCATATGATCCGGAAGCTTTGGCTTCCAAAATACTAAACCTGATTGGCTATAGCTACAACAAATTTCTCCAGCAAGATACAGCCGCTTCTAGCGTCACAAATAACTCGTTAGATGGTCTCCACAATTCATTCCATAATAAAGTATGTAACTATTCGCCAAGAAGACATCAACTGACCACTGGGGAGACCAGATTTAATGCTTGTTGATTTATTTCCTATAATGCTATCTAAAGCTAATGTCTTCAACCCATTGCAAGACAACTTGAATGTTTTAAAGCAATAAATTGCAGACGAAATCAACGCTATTTTAAGAGGGATGCTCCAGCTAGTAATTGAAGATTTCCGTTTCTGGCTAAATATGAGCGAAGAAATGGATGGTACACATTTAGAAGTGATTGCTTGTCATCAATAAAAATTCAAAACCGACTCTTTATTTAAATTTTATTTAATAATTACAACGGGCTTCATCTAACTATGCGGTTTCATTTTTAACTGTCAAAAACGGAAAACATTCTGAGATACCCTTTACAAGAGGATTTCAATTGTGTTCAAAAAGAGTCATGCGACATAATCTATTTTTCCAACAACACGTAAAACTGTACTACTTCTTGTTCAAAATCAGGAACATTTGTTGCATGCACTTCAATATCACGCACAAAACAGAATTTATTTGTTGATTATTAGATGTTATTTCTTAGTGACATATTTTAGAAAAGTTATTGTAGGGAACGTCAAAATTTCGTTTCAATTTAAGCCTGATTAGATAGACTGCCAAAATCGGTCCGATCCTTGTCTTGCAATGCCTGCAAATGCTTGTGTCTGATATATAGTAGAAACCACGAAAGAAGTCCTCTACGTCATAGGTTCCTGACCCAATTCAAAACATACGTTTAAGATTATTTAAAAGCTTAACTAATGTATATGATAAAGATAGTAATACGATTTGTACGTGTTTTAAATAAAGACATACGTAAACACGTTCATTTGTTAAAACGACAGAGAAGAGTATGTGTCCGTATGTTTTGAACTTTACACTTAAAAGACGAACCTTTGTCAACAAGACAAAATGTTAATTTTTTCGTAAAGCACGGTTGCCAGAGTTATCGTACGGAGAAGAATTTCAAATCAGCTGCCGTAAATAGTTTATATTGCAGTTATTGTGCGTTTCTATTCAGATCAATATATGTAACTCAAATTATGAAAATGAATTTTACTTTAACTGAATTCATTATACTCGTAAAATAAGAGGACGCCAATTTAAAAATAGTTAAAGCAACTACCTTTATGAAAATAAAATATTATTGGCAACCATGCTTCATTACGGTTTGCAGATGCGCGAAGTTTGACGGAAACTTCCGATTCGGAATATTTACTGGGTATTAAATTTTCAACTTAATTCGTACGAATACAAGTGATGACGCAGACGACTTCTTTCATGGTTTCGACTATACCTATTGATATCTACATTTTACCCAAGAAATAAAAATCGCAATTCAGTTTAACTTCCACATTGAATAAAATGTATTCCAATTATATTAATTTATATTAAAATATTTATGAACCACCGGCATTATTAATGTACCAACAAATCAATTTTAGTTTGCGACACTGCCGCGGTCGTAACAAAAACTTCTGGGACTCGTTAGGAATCACCGGTCTAGACAAAGAACAAAATCCATGAATAGGTACATTATTAGGAATTTATTTGCAGTCTTTCGACATTTTATGATTTCATTGGATAAATTGACAATTATCTTCATTTCACGTTTATTTCTTAATATTATAATTTTAAATTTGTTCAATCTTTGGTAGATGGTTTAGTATAGCTAAATTTTTACTCCTGCGACAACTACTTTCTTTTGTCTTACAAGTATTCTTCAAGACCATGACAGCATATCTTGCAGTCTGGTATACCAATTGTTTACAAATGATGTATAGATATTTCTGATAAGCTAACACTAAAAGTTTAACATGAGCTAGCAGTGTAATTTTTATGTAAGACATTTTCTATTTTTTATCTAGCCAAATGCATAAAGGAAATGTGGTTGTTCAGAATTTATAAAATCATTTAATAAGCTTTGTTGAAAACTTATTGCATAAAGGGTTAATGTTAGGAAGAGTAAACTTCCCATATAACAACTGTAGACAAATATTAAAGTATTTTGCTTGCCTTTTCATGTAGTACAAATTCAGGATGAGACATTGATCACAACCATCATCAGCGGAAATCTAACAGAGTGGAGTGGAACTGACTATGAAGGTGCAGACTCTACAAATGGATATGCAGTTCCGGAAGATGAACTGGAAGTTACATCCGCTAAAACAAGTCCAAATACTGCAGGAGGATTTGTTAAGGAGAAGCCTCTCGACAGCCATAAACAATATGTGGATTTTGTTATAGGTGTCCTAACCAGTGTTATCCTAGTACTTGCAGCTGCTATTTTGTTTATAGTATACAGAAACCGCAAACTAAAGCAGCGAAAGCGGCGCACTGAGGCACTGCAAGTTAAGGAACAATTGGAAAATGAATTAAAGGTAAGTTTCTAAAATACACAACCCATTATTTTGAAAATACAAGTTCCCACGATATTTACAAACATAGTTGCTTATCTTGTGAACAGGCGGTGTTCTTACGAATTCACATCAAATGCATGTCTCTTTATTTACAGTTTGCGGTTTTTTATAACTATCTAATGTATCGTATCGATTCATTCTGATTGTGCTAATAAAAATCATTCGATACTCACTTTTTTATTAACTATAGAACCAAAGAAAATAATCTTGCGTTTAAATTTATCCATGTTATTTCTCCAAATAAAATCAAATTTGATAAGAATTGAAAATAAAAATATGTTCCACGATTGTATATTCAATAAAATATTTGTTTAAAAAAATGGTTAGATTCACCTACTAGTATCAAATTCAATAAAAAATTTTGAGATATTTTTCTCTTTTTGTCAACAATTGTTTCCGCCATTCATAGATCAAAAGACCCGACCAACTTCAACACGTAAAATAGTTTATAATAAGTTAAAAGTAGAACACAAATTATGTCAAACAATGTGAATCAGGGTTGCTACGTTTTCCATAAATTTTAACGGGACAGTACCCGGTCAAAAGGAAACCTCTAAAAAACCGAAAAACGTAGGCGCGTAGCAAAAACTATAGGAAAAGAAATAAAACGTAACTTCATATTTTTGTAATTCTTTTTGTTTTTCCATGTATATTTGTTATTGCTACGGGCAGCTAACAAACAATTTATCACCGTTCTTATATGTGTCAATGAACTCCGAACATGACAGATTTAGGTTTAGAGCAATTTGTAGTTCGGGTTTTAATAAGTCCACAGAACAACTATTTCTCGTGTTGGACCACTTCAGCATCATACGGGAATATACGCGCTCAATAAAGGCATTCGGAGGAGGTACGCTCAAAGCGCGAAATATACTAAATAGAGCATTCAAGTTCTGTTCCCCTGCGCTTCTAATATTTGAACCCATTTTTAATCTACACTTTGATGCGGATCGAGCGTTGTTAAAATATTTTTTACAACACTGTAGTCTTCGAATAGCCCGACGCTTTAAAATTCTTCGTCCGAATTAAATCCCAAGATGACAGCAGCATCAGTAAGTTCGCTGAAATTTAAATTACTATTAAGTGATAATGGTTCCAGTTTCTTCAATGGATTTGTATCCTAAAACTTAAAGTGATTTCGACTCTAACCCAGCGCAGATTCCTAAAATTTGTTTGAAATCCGTAACATATCTTTGATAAACTGAGTTTTATCTGCACGGTTTTTTAGGAAGGAGTGAAAATTGGTAAAACTAGACGTCAGTGTACTGTTGTATGCTGATCACGCAGTATTGTTGGCTGAATCGTCACAAGATTTGCAGCAAATGTTGGATAGGCTCTCGGAAGCGTGTGAAAATATGCAATTGAAAGATGTAAATTAGACAAAAGTAATGATTTTTGACAGAGATTGCAGAATCGATGACTTTGTATTTAGAATGGACATTGGGACGATAGAGAAAGTGAATAACTTCGTGTACCTTACGAGAAAATTTTTGAGTAACGGAAAGCTGGATGGTGAAATAGAAAGAAGGGCAAACACTGGAAGGAAGGTGTCTAGAAGTATGTGGATAGTGAACAGGAATGAAGGATTGAGTATAGGTTCAAAGCTGGCCATTTGCAACAGTGTTTGTGCCAACCATTCTGTATAGGAATGAAACTTGCGCTTGGCATAAGAAGCATATTGGTCGTATAAATGCTACAGGAATGAGGTTCCTAAAAAGTGTGAGCGGAAAAACATTGAAAACAAGGTGTCAAATGAATGGCTCAGAGCAGAGTGTGAGGTGCAAGTGACCCTTATGATGTTTAGCGAGCGAGGTACACTTAGATGGTTTGGATATGTGGAAAGCATTACCAGACGCATATATGCAAGTAAGATGACTGATAGAGCTGCAAGGGGTAGACCGCGTACAAGGTGATTGGATGTAGTAGAGGAGGTTCTAAAGGAACGACAGGTAAAAATTCTGAGGAACAAAAGAGCATGCCAGAAGCAGTACATGAATGTTGAAAAGGCAAGGGAAGTGTGTAGGGACCGAGGGATGTGGAGAAAGATTGTGAATGGTGCTGGGAGTAGTAGTAGCGTAGTAGTCATATTCTGCGTATCCTTCCAGAAAGAGGTGCTAAGTTTGGTTACCCCGAAAAGGAATACCGTGATTGGTGTTGTTGTTGTTTTCGTAGCAAAGAGTGCATGTGATCCAAAAAAATTTTGATCCATTCTGTTTATAAACTTTCAGCCACGTTAACTATTAATTTGAAAGGTTGGGTTGAAGTAGCAGTGGCGTTTTATAAAACCAAACTTGCTTTTTCAAGAACCATGCAAATATTTGCACACATGGCTTGAGGACATTTATTTTCGATGGATATGAAATATGATATTATAGCTGGATATACCTTCAATATCTTTTGTATAGCTGTTTCTAGCAACAGCCATCTTGATACGTGTTTGTTGAATTCGGCCCATTTCAGTTCCATAAGTCATGAATTTCTTTAAATTTTTCTTTCTTAATGCAGAAGGTGAAAACTAAATGAAAATTTTTAATACCACTATGTCCACATCTAATTCCAATTTGTTCATATCATGCTTAAATGTATTGTTTAACACGTGCGCTAGGCATCCGGCTTTAATTATATTTGGATATTTATCATTTAGCAAGGTGACTGCAAATCTCGTTTTTCGGAAAATGACGTTTATATTATCCGCGCTAAATGCTGAAGCACATTCTATATCCAAATTAAATTTCGCCAGCGTGGTTAAAATAGCACCACTTATGGCATAAGCTGTTTTAAATGGGTACTTAAAAAATGTAATAATTTGGTTTGACAACCTTCTTTCTTTACGGGAAAATAATTGTACACAAATGGAATACATTTTCTGTTGCCTTTGTTAGAAGATTGCGTTAGTAATTATTACAGTTAGAGATTAATATTCCTGTATTACTTTCATTTTGTTAAACATCTTTTGGTGCAGAATATATATATATATATATATATATATATATATATATATATATATACGTTACGATTACCTCGGGAGTTTTGTTGCTCTCGGTCAACGTACTGTGAACACGCAATATTGAAATTCCAATGTTCTCTGTTCCAATTGATTGTAGAACATCAACAAATTTAAATAAACCAATCCCGCGTAGTGGTGAATGGGTGTTAAAACGATTAAGGTAATTTACATAAAATAAAATTTATCACTTCAGAACCGGGGTTCGAAAAGATAACTCGTATTTGGCGTCTTATCGCTTGTATTGTGATGTAATGCTCGTTCACCTATTAAACATTTCTTACCTTTCCTTGTTGGGTACTACCGTTTTTATCGACCAGCAACGCGACATAAATCTGCTGACAACTGAACAACAAAAAGCTTCAACGAAGGGAAAGAATGTTCTCGACTTATTTTTCCAATTGGTAAATCCTGTGCATCTAAAAATAAAGTTTACAATGAAAGTTAATAAAGCTAATACATTAGCATTTTTGGGTTTTTTATTTCTCTTATAGACAGCAAATTAACCTTCAACATCCATAGAAAATCCACACCCACACGTGCACGCACACACACACAGATAATTTAATTCAGTTTATGCTTTACATAATAAAACAGCTTTTCTCAATAATTCTATACATTGATTGCTCAATACCCCTTTGTAAAGCATTTAAATCACAAAGAACTCAGTACTATAAAAAACATTACCCAAACAAAAATTACACAAATATATTTTTAAAAAAGTATTTTAAAAAACATTTAGATGAAAAGTTAATAATTGATAGTACAAACCAATAATAACAAAAACACTATAACATATCATGTATTGGGATTTTGTCATATAAAATTGCAAATATACTAAAAGTAAAGACATTAATATTTCATTCACGGTACCAAATTTCATCAGTAATATCTTATGTCACATAAAGGATCCCACAGCATATCTTGAACAAAGAGGTGTTTATCAATTGACATGCACCACCTGTAAATTGAATAACAAAAATACTATAGGCGTAGGTAAGACAAGGCATTCTATCAATACCAGTCTTAAAGCACATGTACCTTATTTTAAACCACAATAACATTGAATAAGTCAATCTGACATTAAATCTGCGTTTGCATAACATCATAGATTAAGTTTGCATGACTTTAATCCCTCCGTAGATTGTAAATTATTATATTCCGCTACTCCTACAAAAAATCTGTATTGATAGAAAGTTTTGAAATACAACAAGTGTTACTAAAGAATAACATAAATTGCTTAAATGGAATGTCAGCATGTGACAACAACAATTTAACTAATTTGTTTCTATGCACCTATCAAATCCATGTATAAACATTGCCCCCTATTAATTTTTTAACAGTTTATGCTGCACCACGGATATAGTACTTTTTACTATAGATTTTTAAAAATTATGTCTATACATCTTGCAACATATACCTTTCATTATCATACACCTTGTTCATAATAAACTATTGTTTAAAATATTATATCAAACCATTAAATTGGGTTTACATTTTATTTTTTACCGTATTAAATAGTTTTCTTTTAACAAGATGCGCCATACAGATTCTTTTTTCGTATTCACTGGTCGAGTGTACGCTGTTAAACTGCCATGTGCCAGTTCTCTTGTTCTTTAGAAGCATCAAGGTAACTTGAACAACCAATTTTGTTGCAATGATTATTTATTGTCTATCTAACGGCATTGTGGTGGTTCACAGATTTGTACCTAAATTGATAAATTATGTAATTTAGTTTGCTACTTGCATTGACGTAGCCTAGAAAAAAAAACAACAAAAATATGTACACGCAATAAATAATTCCACACTAAATCTAAAAAAAATATCAACCAAAAGAACAAATCTTTTTTTCTTAAATGGTGAGCTGCCGGTTTTAGGTTACTCCCTAGATTGAGTTTCAACAATAAAAGAAATTAAGCGAAATTACCCCTCTAAGACCGACAGTTCTAAATCAGCATGGTAAATCTAAAACTAAGTATATACATCTAATGGCAACAACATTTTCAAACGTGCCAGCAAGCCTTTATACCAATTTCACTTTAATATGTTGTTACCTCTTAGTTATTTAAAGCAAATAGTAATGCATTCATATAGTGTCAATAAATCTCAAACTAATTCACTAATTGTCGTCTAAACGGATTAAATTTAGCAATGCATGAGCTTAAACCAAAAATCCCAACCGATATGGTCGCTACCGCAAATGATATAGTAATAAAACACTCACACTCGAAGTTGCTGACGTCGGGGTTGAGTCACTAGCTGGTCCCACGGCAACAAGTAGGTGGGCCTACACCCAGAAAGAACGCA
The DNA here is from genome assembly GCA_036346225.1 of Platerodrilus igneus. Taxonomy (NCBI): domain Eukaryota; kingdom Metazoa; phylum Arthropoda; class Insecta; order Coleoptera; family Lycidae; genus Platerodrilus; species Platerodrilus igneus. The sequence continues at coordinate 8,288,817 of JARFIW010000090.1, forward strand.
CCACGCCGTATTGCGTGCGCGGAATTTTCATAACAAAAAACGGAAACAACCAAACATTCCTACACGTGTCTCCGTTGTGTAGATTGGAAAGCAAATAAAATCAATTTTGTTTAGCCAGTGACCAGAGTTCAAAGTAATATTTCTATTCAGAATTAACCTAGAAAAACACCGTTTATATTGGGATAATACGCAACTTTAATTCGACGAATTCTCCCAACGGAAAACACATAAGAAGCAAATATCGGCTTGTAAGTGTTGAAACAAAACAATTGTTAGTTAGCTGTAATGTTAATGCTTTAATTAAACATTAAGGCTTATTTTAAGTAATACTTAGTTCTGAAAATGCATTCTTTTAGTGCCACAAATTTGTTTCAAAATCTAGCAGGTTTTAAAAGAGCGGAACTAAGATTGCCAGATTAGCAAAAACAAGCGATATTGATAAACTGTTGAAAGAAACCCGCCGTCATTCAGAAAAGTTAATACTCGTTTTTCTTATAATGAAAATTTCTAAAATAATAAGAATAATAATCTGCAGTAGAACAAGAAGCCTATTTTACTTAGTGAATTAACACAAAAAAACTATTACGATAATGAATTTGTTAGGTTAAATCTCCGCAATCGATTTATTTCTGCATCCTTCACACAAATATTAAAGTCCAACTACTTTGTTTTACGTTTTTTAAGAAACGCTTTATAAAATTTCTAATCCAAACGACTCTACACTTCTTATCCTATTTTGAGTTTTACAAATTTTCAATTAATTAGTTCGATTACCTTTTAATTGAAGTGGGTAATTATTTAAGACTCCTATAAGATTTCGTAGTGTTTTTAGTACAACGTTAAATACTTGGAATCTATTTGAAGATAATTTGCTTTAGTATAGAAAGATGAATAACATTTTAAATTTTCTGAAATAGCCAAACTCCTGCACATCGTAAATAAATATTTTTAATAGTTTGTTAGTTATGTTCTTAATACGAAATAATAAATGCGGTATTTCGTTATCGAGCAGAAGTTTACGATTACGAGCAATAAAATTGTAGCCTTATTTACTGGTTCTCGGTAATGTAATTCGACATGATAAATCTCTATTGTTTACTATAACATATAGGTAACTTGTCATGCACTTTACTCCATAATGCTGCAAGACGGATTACAAACATACCTAACCATTTGAACAGACATCATTTTCTCATGCGGACAAATTCATGGAAGTCGTTGAAGCCTTTTGCTTTCGTTTATTGAACTTGTTTGCAAGCCGTGTTCTGGGAATACTTTACAGTTGTTGCCTTAAAATTACTTTTGCGGGTGCTGTGTTCTTGAAATACTTTACATTTTATCGATAGGAATTATTTTTTAGACGAAAACGCGTTACCTTTTTTCAGTATATATACAGACCAAGCTTGAAAAATATTCTATTCTATACAGAATGCTTTCCCGTAAAGAAACTCTGTAGAGTGCTATTTCATATGCTTTCTTTTAAGAAGCATTGTTTTACTTCAGTATTAAACTCAAACTTAATCTAGTGAAATTGATTTATAGAGTATCCAGTCTGCAGGAAAGTGTAAGAAAGCACTTTCAGATGTGCAACGATGGTGTCAGAGCCATAAAGCTACTTTCCCTAAGATACAATCGCCCTATTTTTCTTGACGCTTTTATGAAATCTAGTTACTTCTTTTGTTGGGTGATAACTACGCAAGTGCAAGTTATTTTTCATTTTCATAGTTACGGCACAATATATTACAAACTGCCCGGCAAAAATTTACGGTCACCTGATAGTGTATAAGTGATTACGTGGTTGTTTCAGGTCGCAATTAATATTAACCGAAGCTCGCGTTAGAGCAATCGTAATTATTTTAAATTAATATTAGGAAATGTTAACGTTAACAACGTGTTTACTAAATTTTAATCTGGATTAAGTCTGATACGTAGTTCATTTCAGTTTAGGGTTTTGTTATTACTTTTAGGAAATGAACTTCGGCAAGGAGCAAAGAAGCAAATGTTGTATAAATTGTATACATTATATCTAATTTTCTTGTGGTATTTATTTAGGGCTGGTAAACATTATGTAAGTATTCTGGTGCGTGTTGGTAGATTTTACGTGACTGGGAAATAATTCCTAATTTATATATGCTTAAATGTATAGTTCTAGGTTGGGTTAATTCGAGTTGATGCTTTTGTTTACTTAATATTGTAACAGGACGATTACGTAAACGTTCTTTTTAGTTTTAGTAAATATTCTTTTTGATACTGTTTATTAACTAACGGTTTGTAAATAAATCTACTTACTCAGGTTTCCAATTTTTCTTTCTGTGCGACCCACCCCACTCTAACACAATTTGAGCAAGTAAGCATCTAATTGTTTTGGATTTCTACACCCCTTCTGTTTTGTTGCGGTATTCGGTGCGGGCGATTTTCTATACTTACTTTACTACTTTCTTTCTTGTCTGCTCGATTTACATATCCCCAAATTAATATTCAAATGCAACTATTAAATTTTAAAAAATAGAATGTTACATTGTATAGTTGAAGGACACATTACAAAAGGTTAAAAAAGGTTCATAATCAGACGTGAGAAAGGACGCAACTACTTTGTATTCCAGACGTAACATGATACTGCAAGTGCAGGTCACAATAGATTATAAAAAAGCGATTGTTAGAATTAAGATTACTAAGAAGTAATACAATGTATTTTATCAAAAAGTAGCAGACAAAGATCTGCACTTCCCGCAAGAATGCGAAGGCAGAGATAGCATAAATACCCTGAGAGGCCCATGATGGCCAGTCAGTCTCGAACTTCATAACTTTAACATTGTTAGTTGTTCGGCTACTCAATAGTAATTAGTAATTTTGAATATTTGTTAATTAAAACGTTAATGAACATAACGTCCAAGTTGTCAAATCATTCTTGTAATTACTATATAAATAAAATACACAAGATAGGAGTGTTTTTTTGAAAATAAAAACTTTTTTAAAAGAAGCTCTCAAAGGCCCAAAACCTATCTCACGGAATACCGTAACAAAGTGTTAAAATAAGTTTCCAATCACTGTTAAACAATAACACAGTCTACCAGAAAATTTTCTTCTAACCTTTGCCAACTGATATGGCAATGTTCATGCACACTGATCTCGAATATTAGTTTGCAATTGTTCCAAATATTCAAAACAGTTACTACTGTAAACCCTTGATTTCAAATTTCCCAATAGAGGGAAATTTGTAGAACAACGGCCAGGACTCCGAGCAGCCAACCAATTTCGTATCCCCTACCAATAACTTTGCCATTAAAACTTTGATTTAAATATTCGCGCGCACCACAACCCTTATGTGCAAGGCATCCATCTATTTTGAAATCAAACGTCTTCATTTTTCGATCCCACCTTATTTGTAGTTGGTGCTATTTTATCGGACAGTATTTCTAAAAAACGTTCTGAGGTTAAATGTTCGCTGAATAAAAATGGTCCAATAATATGACACCCCAATATTTAGTTTTTGAGAATGTGTTCTTATTTCAAAATAATTATAAGGGTTTCATATAGCCAAGTCCAGTAGTCTTGCGCGTTTGGCTCATTGTGAAGTGTAAACGTGCACTCATCTATAAAACACGCATCTCTTTAAAATTTCTATTCTATAATGGTGTACCATATATTAGCCTTGTTCTCCATATCATTTTGACACAATTCTTAATAGTACTGAAATTTGTTTGAACGGTACTTGTGCTTTTCAAAATTTTTTGTACTGTAAGGTAGTGTATGCCAATATTTTTGCCAGTTGACTTACATTTACATTAGAATTTTCAGTTACTGAAAGTAATACGTCAATAGCGTTTGCAGTTTCTTCATGTTTTTACACTCTGTTGGGTGTTTTCTATTACTTAAAATATCAGTTGCCTCAAATTTGCGTATCATTGTTCCAGCAGTAATATGGCTTGGAATTGGTCGATTCGGATATTCAGCAGCAAACATATTACTTACTGCATGTGCCCTATTACCAGAATAGTACCATTTGACCAATACCCATCTAAATTTGCGATTTAAGCATTAACATGACAGCTAACCAACAATTGTGTTTTGTTTCAACAATTTCAAGGTACAGCCTATTTTTGCTGAAACAGTAGCTTTAATTTCTTTAATTTTAACCCTTATATGAAAAGTAAAAGAATAACTCTCCACAGGAAACATCTTTATATTGTTTCTTTAAAATAATTTGGGGTGTCAATATTCGAACATTAACAAAATGACATAGAAATGGCTATGGTGCATGATCGAATTCTACACCATTGGCTGTGCGTTCTATTAAACTAAACATTTTAGAAACAGTTTCCACACGACGCTTTTTAATTACATAATTACTGGAACACTTATGCAAATTTTTGGCTTTGAAGAAATACTATTACGTCTTTAACAAATAGACTTCTCAGACATTTTTGGTTTTTCTTCAGAGATACAATAACAATTTTCCGTTGTGTATTGCAGGTTTTGTACTAGATGCTTTGTCTATTCCTTTGGCTAAAGTAAACTATTCATTTTTTTTTGTTAAATATGACAAACTATTTGTTGAATAAGTTTTATTAGAAACAAAAGTCTTGCCACTTATTTACCGGTTTCTTATGGAAACAAAGAATAGTGCCTTCATAAAATTTGTAGAAATAACAGTTGGTTAATGCTTATCTCTGTTTGTTTCTGCAGATGCAATTGGCTACATTCTGGTGTAGGTATTCTACACCACTTTATATTTTCTAACTAGAATGTAGTTCTCCTGACTTATTTTTTGAATATTTTTTAATTTCTTGCTACAATAAATTTTGTTATGCAGCAATGTTTCGTGGATCCACCTCGAAATGGAAATAATTAAAAAATATTATCAAAATAATTTTGTGTTCTTTCATAAGACAAATAAAGGTTTTTAAGTTGTCAAATTTCTTAGATTACCACAACACAATGCTGATAATGCTTTAGCTTAATTCTTTCTGCTATACTTTACACTCTTTTGGGCCCACTATGCAGACGGCACCTTATATCTGAGATCAAAAGCATAATGTCTGCTACTTTCAGTAATACTTAATTGTTTGTAATATTGCAATATTTTATAATTCTTAGCGTTATAAATAACTACTGTGAGTGTTTTTAAAAATTCTTAGCCAAAAATATTTCCTTGCAATTATTTCATTCTTACTATTCAGTGGCGGCTGCTTCTGCTGACAATAATTTTTTCAAATAGTTCAGTGTACGGATGTTGCTGATAATTACCATTTTTGTTATACTTTAAATGCATATTTTATATTTTTGTTATGATTTTAATCTCATATTGTCTTTGTATGCATCTATTACGTAGCTTACGCTAAATTCACCGAGTGAACGGATATTCGTTTTAAATTTTCGCAATGCCTAGTTTATACTGCATAAAATTCCATTTGTCTAAAAAAGAGCGCCCAGCTTGTCAAAGCTATCATTTCGGTAGGATCATTACGTTTCTACTACTGCGGATGTTCTACTCATACAAAAGGTATTGAACTACTACTGACAACTCCCTGGGTGTACGTGTACGAGGTATGCCAATTTAATAATGAGAATAGACACCTTCTACGGTGCAGCCACATGAGACGCGGTTGTAAGTTCAATGTCGTGAACGTTTAAAGCAGCAATTCGTAGTTTTGTCAGTGTCTGCTTTGTTTGCTTTAGATTTTGGTTGTTGCGGATACTGTTGCGCTCAGACATCGTCAATTGGCCAAAGCTTTTCTCAAATTTTGTCCAACACATTATCTTTCAAATTCTTAATATGCAGTTTGCTTTCTATTGCTTTCCGAATTTTTACTTTTCTGATAATATTTTGTTGCGCGATCTACTCCAATTGTTCAGAACTGTGTGTAAAATTGGTTGCTTTGGTTTTATTCGTAAATTGCCTTTAAAAATTCACACACTTAGCTACGCTATTAAACAACAGTGAGCGTGTGTCACGTATTCTACACGTTTAAATAATTCTAAAGATTCTTGTATATAATGTACAAACAGCAGAGCAGATACTGTAGATACTTTTAATGCGCCGTTTAAGTTAATATGTCTTCTATGCTAAACGCTTTTTATGTATTTTATGGTTTAAACAGCAAGGTTAATTCCGATGAATGAAAATTCAGGAAGCGTGGAGCTTAGAACAGAAGATTTAATTATTACTAAAAGTTCGACACCTCTCTCCTTTCCTTTAATAAAACCGAGCATGGGGTTTTGAGGCTTCAGCCTCCACAAATCGCTATCAATTCAGTTATTGAAGTCGTCGTAGTCTCCAGATGGAGTTTGTGTCGGAGAATCGTTAGAAGAGAATTTTTATATAATAAGCCAGGAGTTATATTTGCGTCTTGTACAGTTCAGTCCTGGGAGAACGAGTTAAATATTTTATATAATTTGTTAAAGAACATTTTTAAAAATAAACTCATTTACGCATTTATTAACGAATTAAGATAGACTCTTAACCATCGAATGAAAAACTCATTGTTTGGCTTAAGGTTTATTGGCCTTTGAAGCAGTTCTATCGTACTTGCATTGTAGAACACATCTAATTCATGCGTTCAAAATATTTCGATTGTTTTCTTTTTATAGTGATTATCCAAACAGTGGCTACAATTCTATCACCCGAATTGGTTCTTGCACCTCTCCCGTTAGCACGCATGTCCTTAATTCGACTTTATTTTTTGTTAAAGTGTTGTTTAAAGACGACAGCTGGTCAGAAAACATTTTAAAAAGGTGTATTTGGATAAGTTCATTTATCAGGTAATCGACTAAAGCCATAAGAGGATATTACGGAAGATTTAAGTAAAAAAGTTTTAACTTCCGATTCTGATGTCATCAAATTAGACTGATCATCGCATATAAAATACATAAAATGGATATCTCTAAAAAGTGATGTGTGCACATTTGCCGCTTTTTTTTAATTTTGAAAAAGGAAAGTAAATTCCCTGTATTTCTACCTCTTGTAACATGCGGGGTTTGCAATTATCAAAGCCATACTTACCAGCAAATGTAGTTTCATCGGTTATAACCGTAGTTTTTGGTCTAACTTTGAAAATTTGTTCTAAATTGTATAGATTTATCTTGGTCCATATCGCCTGCGATATTGCCATAGAACATCATATTGGAATAGTCCCATTTTTGTCCCAGCTCAGTATTTGCAAATTTACATTTAAAACAATAGACCAGCTTTTTAGAGAATTTGAATTACTAAGTAAACGTATAAAGTACCTTCGTGTACGACGTTTCTCTGTTGAGTTACGTTGATTTTACAGTTTCTTTTATTTTCAATTTGCAATTTTAATAATTCTATAGATTTTGCCGCTTGCTAACTAAAGGTATTTTTGTAGAAATTCTTTTTGCGTTTTTCTTTTCTGTTGAAAGCTATCGACTTGATACCTTATTTTACAAAGCTTTACTACTTTTATTCAGTTTCTCGCACGCTACAGCGGATGGCTTTCTCCTTGGCAGAAATCCATTTGTACTTACCGCATTCAGTCCTATACCCGTCAACTTTTCAATAGACAGGCCTATAAATACAGCTAGAGTTAAACTTGCTTCGCGTTTTTGGACTGTTGCCTGTTTAGAAAGCAAAGTGAACGCAGCTGCTTGTCATTCTGGTGAATACCAAGCTTTGGTTCTGCTTATTTTGGGATAGCCTACATTTGATTATCAAAATGTGTATTTTATATTACTGCTAAGTTTACCTGGATTGAAGCCCCACGCTTGGGTTGCTATAATATTGCGTACTCTACTCTTTGTATTAAGGCTCCTCGATTTTGGTGTCAAAAAAGTTACCTTTGTAATAGCTGCAACGAGGTAGTTTGCCACGTCTGCTCTGCTGCTATCTGAAAAATACTATCCCACTATTCTACCAAAGAAAATTTGACTTTAGAAATTCACCACGATTTATTCAGACAGAAAATTCAACACCAAAAATCTTTATCAATTGTTATTTTACATATCAGTAAATTATACTCATCCTTGGTTTTGAAGTACTTCATTTTCTTTCAAATATTTTCAAAATAATATTTTGTCCATAAAAAAATAATTTAAAGTAATAGGGCTTAACTATAAACCTTACGTTATCCCGGTTTAATACGAGCTCATAGTAAAACCTTTTAAACATTCGTGAAAAGTTTTTGCACTGCAAATTACCCAAAAGTCCCTCTTATCTTGTACATAACCAAATATTATAAAAATTATTTTATGAATATTAATTCCTACATACATTTGTCAAATAATAGATCATCAACATTAAATTGGTAACTCATTAGTTCACAGCGTTTATATAAATATACCCATAAGGCACAAAATGTCATAACACGCCAAATAAACACATAAAAGCAATGGCTCACAAAAATCTGTTACCTGGCATGCACCACCGCACATGGATCAGCAATAAAACCATCGATGACGTTGCCCTCATCATTGACTGCACGTTCTGGAACCACCCCAAATTGAACTACGCCATCCGTGTTGGCAATCTGCTACTCAATTCTCTCAAACCAATTTACGGTATATCCAACTCCTCCGATTACTCTACTGATCCATTTACCATAGGTAAACCACCAAATCCATCGATCAATAAACATTATTCTATTTGTTTGCATAACTTGCACTAATAACTAAATTATAGAGCAGTCTGTACTTACAATAGTTGCACAATCTTCGCATTTTTCAAAATATATTTCAACAATTTGTCAGACTGTTATTACAACATTACGCCCACTTGTGTATGTTGTTATCAAATTAAAATACTAAAATCACTTGTTAAGAACCAACAGTAATTTTATTCACCAATATTAGTGTACGCGTCGATGACCAGGAAAAGAGAGCCTTATCACCACCTCCTTCGTGGTTATATAGCCAAATCTGTCCCCTACACTCGAAATTTCTCGTAAATACACCACCACTACCAAACTAGCCTTCCTGGTAATTTTTTAAAAGTCGCAACACTTCCACAAACTAAATTTTCAACCGCCACTCAATTCTCACAACGCACAAGCTAACCTTCAATAATTCCCTGTAATTTTTCTATCCGAGCACCAACCGTCTTCGAAATCTTGGAATTTTAAACGATACAAACAAACAATTACTAGAAAAATACTCGTTTAACTTCGCAACGGATCTTATGTTCGCAAAATTTTAGCCTCCACTAAAATAAGTTTAGCGTCTCTATAATACGCGTACTAATGTCGTCTCACTCCAATCTACATATGAACATGTTCCCTTCCTTACTTTGTACTCACACCCTATTTCATATCCCGACTACAAGTTATCTCTATCCCAGTCTACCATGTCTTTTACATCCTCTATCCTTTTTACACCATGTTTGCAAGTTCGTTTATTCCTAAAATGACATTTATCCCCTCGAAACAATCTTAAAACTATCGTCTGTCCGCCTTCTATATATGAAATTCAATAATCTATCTCCGCTCCTCATATGCAAGCTTGTCTATAACCTTGATATCTATTCCCTACTCAACACATTTTAAACGATGTCTATACAAACATGCTGCAACTCACTCGTACTTATAAACTTTACACTTTCCTTGTCCCACAGTTTCTTTCAAAATCAAACAAACCCTTAACATATGATATCTTTTATCCCACTTTAATGCATGCTAAAAATAATCTCTCTTTATGTTACATCGATCCCTGTCTGTTTATCTGCTATCTACCATTCGTAGAATAGACATGTTATTTGAGGACATTCTCTGTTTGCCGACCGAAAAATTTAGCAACGGTTGTCTTGTTTACCACACTATTCAGAAAACCTTCAATACCACCACGCTATCGAGAAAACCTTGAAATAAACTACTTCTAGGAACTTGTTTTGAATAATATAAGTTATAACTACTTCTCTTCTGCTATAACTTTGAAAGGTCACACAAATGTTAAAGCTTCCTACTAAACTATGTTAAAAGATGCACACAAAGAATATTTACATCTATAACTTCAGTTAATTCAATAACATTAATATTTCACCCTCCTTGATTATGACCTTAGAATTATTGATTTTACGCTAAAAGAATCTGAAAAACTTTTGACTACAATTTAAGATGCTTGCTTTTCCACTTTACGTTAAGAATATTTACATTTATAACCTCTGTTATTTTCAATTGGTATTTACTAATTTAGAGATTAAGCTACCTAGCATTCTGAACGTTCTTTGAGAATATTTACACTAGCTAAAAATGATGCTAGATTATCTTTTAACTTACTGAAAATTGTTAATTGCTACACTTGAGTATTGGAATTCGTCTTCATATTTTAATGAGTTGTATTTAAAAGAGTAAACCTGCAATAACTTATTACCTGACTTCTTTAATCAATTTTAACCTACAAGTTACACAGAAATATATATATATATATATATATATACATATATTTTTTACAATTTATAAATAAATATACTTGCTTACCTAATTACTTATATGTAATTTTATCTTGAAAAGTCAATTCGGATTGGTTTAAGACGGTCACGCAATCACCGAAATTCTATCACAGCCTTATTAACAGGAAATTACGTAAAAATTTAGAAAAGCACTTATTTAAACGTAAAATTATGAGGGTACTACATATAAGAAATTAAAGACTAAAACGGACTTGATATCTGTCAGGAGGACAGGTATAAATCTAGAACAAGCTAAAAAGAAGAAAGCTCACAGCTTTTATTTCACCGGTAGCGCGACAGGCCAAAGATATAGACGATTTCCTTTAACGGTTTATTTTTTGACCAGTTCAAAGTTACCAATTTTACAACGTAACGTTAAAAACATTTATTTCGAATTTTATGTCTTATTTGGCGCAAAAATGTTTAAAAGTATAATACTTCGTAAAAGGAATTAATGAGTTTCTCTCTTGAATGCACATGATCTCAAACTGAAAGTATATGTTAAATTCAACGTAAAAAGCTGTCCTTGTAAAACGAAAGGATGAGTAGCTCCAAACTGAAAATCGTATGTGTAATAATTCCTCTAAGCAATCCAAGTAGCACATAAGGAACATACTGTACAAATAAATAATTATAGGTATTTCTATGTAATCCAATTTTAAAATAAGTATCCATAGGGAAACCTCAAGTTTACCATTTAAAAAAACGCTGATTGTTATCGACCGATATAATACACACCAACTCGCTCATTCATGCCAACAACGTACATATAAAAATTCGTTATATTTGGTAACACTGAATTTTTGCTGTCAGTTCGAAGGATTGAATTAAAAAATACATAAACTTAGAAACTAAGGATGATTACTCATTTTAATAAATTGAAATGTATATAATACTATTAACAGTATAATCAAATTTGTAATAGGTGGTAGCTGCTGATGAAGATGGTTCTGCTTTTGATAAGGCTTCTGATAGTTTTAACACCAACCACAATAATATCTATATTTCAAATTTCTGCGAATTGAGTCCCGCTTACGGAGGTAATATATTTGAATGATTGTGGACTTTATGCTTGATTGTATCGAACACGATAAATAATTTTGTTCTTTTAACAACTTGGTTTTATTACAGATGCACCCGAAAAAGTTCGAATAAATTGCAATGTTCGTAATAATATGGCGAATAGCGTTCATCCAAAGGCAGCATCAACACCTGTCCAGAATCGACAATCTTTTCTGAACTTTCTACCGCAGCCACCACCGATTCCACCACCTCCACCTATCTACAGCAGAGCAACGAATCCAGTCGACCCTATAATTCCAACATCTCCGTCGTTATCATCGATATCGTTGAGATCATCAGACTGCAAATTAAATCACTACCTCGTGTTACCTTTGAGTCCTGAAGAAGAAGATTACCCAGAGTGCGACGAAATTGAACAGATTTGCGAATTTCCACAAGAGCAATTGCGCATTATTGAGAAATTGGGCGACGGACAATTTGGTGACCTGCATTTATGTGAAGTTCAGTTACGTTCAAACAATTTATGTATTAGTGGATGCACTTTAGTGGTAGTTCAAACGCTGAAATCCCTTTCACGCAAAAGTGAATTTAGCAAATCAATTCATAATATTGCTAGGCTAAAAAATTTAAACGTTGCTCAATTGCTCGGCGCATGTGTTGAGAATGAACCATACTTTTCAGTTTGTGAATATTGTGAAATGGGAGATCTCTGCCAGTATTTGCAAAGTCATGTTGCTGAAACAATAACTCCTTTAGCATCGTCTGTTAACACATTAAGGTGAATCTTTGTAATATATATGTTAGTTTTTAGTGAAATTATCTCTTTTACAGTTATGGTTGCTTAATCTACATGGCTACACAAATAGCATCAGGAATGAAATACCTTGAATCAAAAAGATTCATCCACAAGGATTTAGCTTCTAGGTAAGTGAGATTAACTGCACAAGCTAATTATATTAGTAATTATATTAGTAATTAGCAATTTGTACCGTGGCCAACAAAATACATACTTACCTAGTACAATTTACGCATATTAGAGAAGTTTGAGAGTAAAAAAGCTTAACTAAACATGGTTTGTAAATTCTAATTAACCGTAAGAATTTTTATCACATTATTCCTTATTACTACACAAGTCTAAAGATGAGCGAAATATTACTGGTGCCTTTTTAAATGTATCCCAAAACATTATTTGAACTTGGGCATAAAAATTAAATAATTCTGTGTTTATTCTTTTTTACAAGTCTTAGACTACACTCGTTCTTTCACCATATTACAAGCCAGTTTTTCATTAACTATATAGTATATTATTTCAAAATTTTTAAAAAAATATAGAAAACTATTGCAATGCTGTCTTTCATTATCATTTACCTCAAAACTTGGAGAATACCAATTACCTACTTCACTAAATAGGAAGCCCAACAAAAATTTATACAAATCTAAAGTTTATGAAGAACAACACATTTCTTTAATTGCTGAGACGCTAAATAATATCCGTAATGGTAGTTATAAATAGATTTGCGAGCAATTACGACTATAATCAAAACCTCTTATGACAGTTTTTCTGTGGCGGGAAAAGAATTTGACATTTAATGTTCCTTGACAGGTAACAAAATGTCACTTTTTATTAATTTACTTTTTCCCCCGGGAAAAAATTGAATAATTTCTTCCCGGGTATGTGTAAATAAGTAAGAACACGAAGATATTAAATTTATAGCCGGGTCCACACTTGTAACATTCGGGTGTAACATAACATCGTATCATAACTTCGTCGCGTTCAAAACAACCGATATAAACAACTTAAGTAAGAAATTTTTGAAACCACTCGCAGAATTAAATTGACAGATATTTGATTACTTGTTTGAAACTTTAAATTTGATATCGATTGATTTTTTTACTTTAATATATTGTAATATTTTTTTCAATATTAAATCATCGTTTCGCTTGGCACAGAAAAAATAGTGTATTATACACGGGTAAAAATGTAAGATTTTAACTCTCGGTGTTTTGTCTCACGACGCGAAGCGGAGGGAGACAAATACACTTCGAGCTAAAATCCAGTACTTTTTTCCCTTGTATAATAAATAACTATATTTAAATATCGGAACAGCAGTAGAACATTATCTTACTATTACACAAATTACAAGTTATAGAAGTTTCACTTTAATTTACAATAAAAGAACGCAACCCACGGACTACTAGGCTAGGACTAGCTCCAGTTCCTGATTATCAATGAGCTGAACATTCGAAAGTTCAAATGAACTGTGCGAAGTACAGTAATATATCCCCGAAGGATAATTTTCAACCGACCCCTATTCTCACGACTAACGATAACTCATATTCGCATTGGTTTTATTATCTTGTTGTCATAAAACCCAAATGCTGTCAGTATTACTATTAAAGATCGTTTGTGTTGTATGGTAATTACCTAAAACTACTCATTGTGCGTAAATCTTTTCTCATGTAATAAAATTTCAAAAGTTATTGCCGCCCTGCAATTTGAACGCCCCCTATGCACAGCGCCCATGTGCGGCGCACAACGTGCACACCTACTTCCGGCGGCTCTGCCCAAGTCGACATATTCTTGCTATCAAAGATGTTAGTAGTGATGTAAGGCCGGTCTGACTTCAAAACGGTGTACGCGTATGTTTTTCCATGTAACATACGCGTTCACCGTTTTGAATCAAGACCGGCCTTATATACTTTCAATGTAAAATACGTGTGGACACGTTTTGAAGTCAGACCGGCTTTATATTACTTTCAATGGAACATACGTAAGTGACTTCAAAACACACGTATGCTACGTTGAAAAATGTAAGTGCAGAGAAAATGTGGAGCTGTTTTGAATTCGGTTTTCTAGCAAGAAGTTATAAAGTAGGTCAGATGCAAAATATCGCATTCAAGTCAATTGTGTTTAATTAAAGTGGATTCTGATTTGTGTTTTTTACTTTTGTTTAGAGGTTGTAAATACACATACGTATGCTACATTGAAAAAATGTAGATGCATGCAGAAGATATAATGTGGAGCTGTTTTGAATTCGGTTCTCTAGCGAGAAGTTATAAAGTAGATCAGATTCATAATATCACATCTAAGTCAACTGTATAAAGAATGCTGTATTTAATTAAAGTGGATTCTGATTTATGTATTTACTTTTGTTTAGAGGTTGCAAATACACACAGGCCGGTTTGACTTCAAAACGTGACCACATGTATGTTACGTTGAAAAAAAATGGTCAAAGGCAGACAGACTAATTACATCAATTTCTCATTCTCGCTTTTAAAAAATAGCAAGTCGTAGTTATTAAATCGCGAACACAGTTATCTGCAAGAATATATATATATATATATATATATATATATATATATATATGCTGTGAATCCTCTTGAATTACCTGGTCTGTTGATTTTCTTCTGTTAATCGCGTCGGCTGCTCCTCTAGATAACTTACATCCTCATTCATAAAAAAAACAAACACATTCCTACCACAAACATCAACGTTAACTCTATTTACATCAATATTCACAATACATTAAAATTTCAAATTTAAAATTCAGCATAAATTTTAATATCAGAAAATTTCAAAATTAAATTTATTATCATTTTAATGTGCATCCATAATTAAAGTCCTTGTAGGATGCCTACTAATTACTATAACAATATATGCAGAGTACAAAGGTAGCATCTACCACCCCTTTACGTTAATTAACCAGGTTCGTCTAATTGAGCTCAAAGACATACCCAAATTTTCATCATAATTCAGAACATCAATACTAAATACCCCTTTCTACTTAAACAAGCAAATTTCATCTTAAAATTAAAATTTTATGGTTAGTACAATTTCACTAATGTCCATTTAAAGTAAATCAATTATAAAGTTATTCAACACACACAAAAATATCACAGTTCAAACAAAATAGTATAAATTACCTGAAGGTCACTGCACTCGTAGCTTCAATGTACATCGTCCCTTTGTTAGTTACACCATTCCAACTGGGTTATATTTACGGCTTCTGATTCTCAACGTTTTAAAAATTTGCTCCATCACCATTTATTTAAATTTGTCTCAAGGCTTTTCCGGAACTCATCTGTGTATATCTGACCATTGTTTTGTGGATCCAGACACGCTTATGAACCATTTAATCATTAACACCCCCGAAAATAGCAAAGAAATTCATACTTCTTTCACCAATATACGCCAAAACTGCCTACTTTTGTGTATACATTTGTCGTTGTAAATTTTACTAATTGGTACAGTGATACTAAATTTTATTACCTTGTATCTAAGTGCACTCAAGTACATTCATGTTAGCACGTAAATAACAAACTGTTTTAAATCACCAAAATATACGAGCAAACTTTAAATTATTCTATCAAACTAAAATGCACTGTTTAACGTCTTGAATCAAGTCGCGGATGTAAGAGAGCTTTTAACGCATCGAATAGTCAAAAGTCTAAGAGGCCGAAATTCATATTACCACCGGTATATATAGCGAATAGCCGGCACGTCGCTTTTGTCCTCAAAACAGACAATTCTTAAGAATTTCTCATTCTATGTTCCCAGTCCGTCGCTCGCGCGTCGGTTTTTACGAATTTTTCACTCGCCCCATTTAAATCTCAGAAATTCTCACACGGCACGCAAACATGTCCGAGAAAAACTAATTAATTTTGTACAGAAATTGTTGTTTCTACCTCTGATATTTGCATCCTATTTTCAACCAATTGTGACCCTCGTGACGTTGCTTAAATCACGCCTTTTACTATATGTGTCTTTGCTTGACGCATTTTCTCTTTCCTTTTCTAACCTGTTCGTATTGGTGCAAATTGATATTCTTTATTATCGATTATATTTTAGTCCATGTGGACTATCTGGGTTTAATAACCCCGTATCGCACCTTCTCGTGAATATTAAGCCCCGGTTTCTCCAAGATTCTTTGTAAACATTAATTATCTGCAAAATTTTCGCCGAATGAGCTTTTTAAATAAACCCTGTTTTGTATTTCGTGCTAAAGCATCTGACCGTTTCCAATATCCTTAGAATCGACATGTTTATCTAAACAAATTAAACTGAAATTGCCTTTTAAAATACGCAGGTGTGTTCAAACATCCTACTTCTAACTAACACTTCTAGGATTTGCATTTTATTGGGTTTTACAAGTTTCTATAGATATTATCTGTACGTTTTGTTCAATACCGGTTACTTGAAATAGAGTTAATTAAGATAAATTTTGCACGTAATTTCCATTTGTTTAGGAATAATTACATTACACGCAGAGCTTTTAATACTGTTTCTTTTGATATAAAGCGTCTTGTACATGGTTTAAATCTCTTATTTTTACTGAAACTAATAAATTTTTATGCTTCACGGTTTTAATAACGCGTATTATCTAATAATATTCATTATACACGGTGATTAAAATTATTTGATGTGATTATTTAATTTTCTACCCTGGTCTAAATATGAGTAATATATATATATATATATATATATATATATTTTATATATATATATATATATATATATATATTACTGTAGTACCTTATAAGAATCGAGCCTCACGAATTGGGCCGTCAAAATTATGCCGTGGAACTCGGGTAAGATCCTCACCAACAAAAATATTTTCGAAAATTTTATAAAAGTTTCAAAACCCGAAAATTCAAAAATTAAATAATACGAAAAAAAAATTTTCTTACCCGTTTTCCTCTCTTCCTCGGTTGAACGGCCTTTTTCAACTGCTTCCGGCTAGCTCATTTGAACCTCCTTTTGGATATCTATATTCACTCTCAAATTCTATCATTCACGCATACTCCCAATAAAACCACAAAATACAACCAACATACAATCTTTTATTTATTCCTATTTAGAAATGCAATTCAACACTGTCCATATTTTATTGTTCACGTTACACTTCAGTAACTCTTATTTTGTAATGTCCTGTATTTACCTTTTTAAATCATCAAACACATAAAATGTACTCCGAGTAAATTAACCTTGAATAATACCTACTCCAAAATTCCTTTATTATAATTTATTTATTTATTTTAATAAACTAAGTAAACTGTGGGGTATGGAGAGCTCATAATAACATAACTAATTCTGCATAATGTATGCCCTTCTACTTTGCATACTCTTAAAATAAAAAAACAAAGCCATGTACTCTTCACAAAATTTCACGTTCTGATGCAACGTTTAAAAGCTTTCTAGACACCTTCAATTTCTAGTTGAATACCGTAATAAAGTTATTTACACATATTCTGTTCAATACTCAAATAATTCACACTACCTTGAAGAACACTCTCATACGCCACCCCAATATTTACAGTTTATAGGAATCACAATTTTAAATCGTTACCTGGAAATTTCTAGAAGATCTCTGCTCTTGTAGATGATGCCATGTATTTTTCTATCTGGTCTGCAGGTCGTTTCTCGCTATTACTAGACGAACTCCACCTAAGTTGATCCGCCAACGCCGCCTTCTCGGTGTAACCAAATTCCAAATTTCATTTCAATTATACCTCTTTCACAGTAATCTACGTTACTTAATGTCCCGACACAAGTTGATAAAAAAATTATAGGTGATACCTCAATAAAAATTGCAATCTCGGCACACTAACCGCGTTTTAATTTAAGAGGCTACCACTATGCAATACAATTTAAATGATTTGATAATACTTACAACTCGTGTTAACTTTCATACGTGCTTTTAAGACGATCGAAATAATAAGGGCTTTAATAATATTCTCGTAAACTATTTATATCTTTCCAATGTAACCTCTCCTGGCCACATTTATCCGAAATCCTCTGCTCACAACAACACATTCCCACAATTTTGCACTCAACCCCATTTTCAAATCCGCGAATTTCCGTCCTCGTTACAATATTTTAAGAAAATTATGCTACTCTATCCTCGTGTCTATATCAAGTCAAACTAAACCTATCGACCAATTGTAGACCGAATGACGTTTCTCAAATCCCTCCTATACTATTGTGGTCTCATGTTTATACGTTTTCTACGTCTCTTTCTAACCTTGCTTTGAGTGGTAGGAAATCGATATCCTTGTTTGTGCGCTGTCTACCACACGTGGACTTTCCACGTGAGTTAAATAATCGCTCATTATTATTTCATGCTAAAACATCCGACCGCCTGTACAATCCTTAGAATAATTTGTTCGTTATCTACAAATTAAACAGAACTTGACATTTAGAAAATACGCAGGTGTTTAATTTTACACGAACGTTTTAAATACATTTCCACGATTTAGAGTTCGGCGTATTACTACCCCACTGATATATTTGTCAGATAGTAACGCGTTTCATCTTGGTATTATTGGGTTTTTACACGTTTTTATGCAAATTATACATCAATAATCGTTTAATTAAATTCAAATTAATTAATAAATTAATGGCATTGGCTTCTACCTTCTTTGCAAACCAACTTAAATTTCATTAATTATTTATAAAATTTCGTTAATACCTGATACTTAAAAATTAATTAACTAATATAAATTTCGCACGTAATTTCTGGTTGTTCTTTTATACAGGGTGTTTTGAAATTGCTTTTTTTATATTTATTTTTGATTTTTTGAAACCACTATAATATATATATATATATATATATATATATATATATATATATATAGATTTGTTAAAGACAGACAGACTGATGGATCCAATTTTTCATTCCCGGTTAGCGAGAAGTTATAAAGTAGGTCAGATTTACAATATCACACACAGACACACACACGTATGCTACATTGAAAAAATGTAGGTGCACCTACATATACAAACATGTATATAATTGATATTCAGGGATTTAAATACAAGAAAAACGAGTTTGTGTGCAAAGAAATTGCGGTTTTGAACTTGTTGAAAGGTGTTGTTTGGCATCAAATTTTTAAACTGCCAATGCAGTCTAGTTGTTTGAGCTAAGATCATATAACACATAACGACTGGGTGACAAGGAATATTCATGGTATTTCTTAGGATGAATCTTCAACGGCTGGAATGGGGTCATCATATATAACGCTTTATTTGAAGCAAATTATCCGACCCGGTAAAGAAGTTTGTGTGAAGGGTCTAGAAAAGAAGAAATGGATGGAAACGTATGTAATGTAAAACGTTGTAACTGATATGCTTGCATTAGGTTGTCCTAAGCTATCGGAGTTAAAAATCAACAATCGTTTACCATGTAACATCCATTGTTATAGACACAGCAATAAAAGTCTGCAATGTGCAAAACAAAATACTTTGTTATTAAAAGAATGGTTTAATAATAATAATAAAAAACAATAGAAAGATTGTGTGTGTATTATTATTATTGTAGTCAGTAAGAAATTTTTAATGCTGATGTCTGCAGAAAAAAAGATTAAACTCAGTCAGCACGAATGGGACTCTCAACCCTGAAAGCAATTATAATTGATCAACGCAATGGCTCTTTACTGGGTTTACAACATTTAACAAATTGTACAGATATCTCGAAATTTGCCAAAGACAGACAGACTGATTGCACCGATTTCTCATTCTCGCTTTTAAAAAAAAACCAAGTTGTAGTTATTAAATCGCGAACACACACTTATGTGCAAGAAATATATACTGATTTGTCAAAAACAGACACACTGATTGCATCAATTTTTCATTCTCGCTTTAAATCGCGAACTCAGTTATCTGCAAGAACTATAAACGGGGAAGTTTATGAAATGGTCCAACTTCAAAAACTAGAAATAAATCTATTGCAGTTTATGAGTTATTTACTGGTTACTAGTTTCCCAATGTACAGATATCTCGAAATGCAAATGCAAAATATCATATCTAAGTAAATTGTATTTAATTAAAATAGATTCTGATTTATGTTTTTTACTTGTGTTTAGAGGCTGCAAATACACATAGGCCAGTTTGACTTCAAAGTGTGCCCACTGTAGAAAAAGCAGCGGTGGTAATTAAGGTCAATCCTATCTAATATAAGTGAGAAATCTTCGACTTGCAAATCATTACAACATAAATTAGTTATCGTAGTGTTGTGTGTAAGATAGAAGCAAATAATTAAATGCAATATGGATTTTAATATTCTTAATAAAACCACATATTGTTCATTTACATTTCCAATGCTCCACCCGAAGGTACAACATTGGCCAGGAGGCGAGTTTTTTGTTGCCTGGAAATTTAGAATTTTGCCGAAGCCTTGCCGTTCCAGGCAAGGTAGGGATCTTTAACGTGCGTGACAACACACACACACGGAACCTCCATTTAACCTCGCATCCGAACGAGGGCGTAATTTTTGTGAAAAATGCTCACCTGCCATTTTTCAAGCAGTCGGCCGAGTCGGGATATGAACCCAGGACCTTGGGATCCGTAGTCTTACGCTTACTACATGGATCCACGGCGACGCCTAAAAAACACATATCGCAAACCTTATGTAAATTCAAAAGATCTTGTAGTGAATAAGAAATTTGAAGTTTTGAAAGTGGAAACTGTCAAGACAAAATATGGAGAAAGAGTATTAGTGGAAACAAAAGAGTTCAAAAGTATATTGACATTGAGATATTTTGAATACCTTCAAGCACATGGAGTGAAACAATTAAATGAAAGTATTGGCTCGAACAAACACGTATACATAACTAGTAAGGGTTCGATCGGTTTAACTGTCAACATAGAATTTTCAGAATAATATGTCACTATTCTAAGAAATTAGTTTATTATAATAATATACATCTTGTTCTTTACTGTTTATTTAATTATAACACATCTAAGTCAATTGTATAAGGAATGCTGTATTTAATTAAAGTGGGTTCTGAATTATATGTGTTACTTTGAGGTTACCGTAAATAAAGATGATTTTAACAACTGTTTCCAAAAGCAATTCGCTATGGTTATCAATTATACGTTTTATAACATTTTGTATGCATTTTTTTATATACATAAGAATAAAATCTTTTATAGTTGTTTTGCTTACGTCAGAACATATTTATGTATAAATAGTCAATAAATCTCTACAGATATTAAATAAGTTAGCTAGTAATTGTAAAAAACAACCATCATGAATTCTGAAACGGTAGCCGAAGTTAGTAGTGGTATTTTAAAGTTAACAATGAAGTGTATGAATCTAATTAAATCGGTTGATAAAATTATTAGGCACATCATCATTATTAAGACAAACATAAGTTTACTAAAACTTGCAATTAAGAACAAGGTATACGAAGACAATAGCCAGGAAAATCCTAGTAGACTGGAGTCTAATTTGGCACATCTTAAATGTTACCTTGTACGATTGAAACACTTGAAACGCTCTTTAGAATACCAAGGTAAAGGTATTGATGCAACGCATTCTAGAAGTCATAGGCAAAGGCATTTGGTTTGGCATGATGTAGAATCCTGTTTTGGAAGTCGAATAATTACAGGACTTACTATCAATTTAAGTTATAAAGATCCTCTAGTGTTCTTAGACAAGACGACCGCTAGTTTTAAACGCAAGATTGTTGCTTGCTTAAAAAGTCAATGTTGAAAATTAATGTAATATTCACCGCTAACTATGTTAAACCTACAACTGGTGAAACAGATCTGAAGACGTTTCCTACTGCAAATCGTCACATCGATATGAACACCAATCTCAAGCAGTGGTATAAGGAGAACGTATTGAACAAGATATCAAAGCGATTGGAAGAATTTAGCAAAAAGAATTCAGGTTGGGCAATCCAAGAAGTTTTACACTTGAAGGTAAATTTAAACAATCATGATCCGCTTAAAGGAGGGTGTTCAACGTTTGTTCCGGTTCCGGACTTTATAGCAAAAAAACGAGCTGTGGTAAATGTAATAAATAACGACCAACATTACTTTCTTTGGGCCTTGGTTTCCGCTTTACATTCCGCTAAACAAAATCTTTATAGAATATCTAGCTATCCACAATTTGATACAGTATTACGCTACAATTCCATTCCAACAAGTCCAAAACCGCAATTTCTTTGCACACAAACTCGTTTTTCTTGTATTTAAAGCCGTGAATATCAATTATATACATGTTTATATATGTAGGTATGTAAATATATGCAGTAAACTTCGACTAATTCAATTAATATTAGGAGAAATCTCCATCCACTTTAATTAAATACAGCATTCTTTATACAATTGACTTAGATGTGATATTATGAAACTGACCTACTTTATAACGTTTCGTTAGAGAACCGAATTCAAAACAGCTCCACATTTTTTCTGCATGCACCTACATTTTTTCAATGTAGCATACGTGTGTGTGTGTGTGATATTTTGAATCTGACCTACTTTATAACTTCTCGCTAAGCGGGAATGAAAAATTGATGCAATTAATCTGTCTGTCTGTCTGTCTGTCTTTGACAAATCAATATATATATATATATATACATATATATATATATATATATATATATATATATATATATTTCTTGCAGATAACTGTGTTCGCGATTTAATAACTACGACTTGCTATTTTTTAAAAGCGAGAATGAGAAATTGATGTAATTAGTCTGTCTGCCTTTAACCATTTTTTTTTTCAACGTAGCATACATGTGGTCACGTTTTGAAGTCAAACCGGCCTGTGTGTATTTGCAACCTCTAAACAAAAGTAAATACATAAATCAGAATCCACTTTAATTAAATACAGCATTTTTTATACAGTTGACTTAGATGTGATATTATGAATCTGATCTACTTTATAACTTCTCGCTAGAGAACCGAATTCAAAACAGTTCCACATTTTTTTCTGCATGCACCTACATTTTTCAATGTAGCATTCGTGTGTGTGTGGACACGTTTGTGTATTTGCAACCTCTAAACAAAAGTAAAAAACATAAATACTCCCTGTATGTTTGTTGTGGTTTGTTTAGTATTCTTCTTAATCTTCTTTGGGGATTAAACCACTCATAGTTTTTAAAATTATCTTTATTAACGTTTCGATTCATGACCTAGGATCGTTTTCAAAATAATAAAAACTTCAAGTTTGACATTTATGAAGTTTTTATTATTTTGAAAACGATCCTAGGTCATGGATCGAAATGTTAATAAAGATAATTTTAAGAACTATGAGTGGTTTAATCCCCAAAGAAGATTAAAAAAACATAAATCAGAATCTACTTTAATTAAACACAATTGACTTGAATGCGATATTTTGCATCTGACCTACTTTATAACGTCTCGCTAGAGAACTGAATTTAAAACAGCGCCACATTGTGATAGCTAAATGATTTATTGTTGCAGCCTTTAAACAAAAGTAAAAAACACAAATCAGAATCCACTTTAATTAAACACAATTGACTTGAATGCGATATTTTGCATCTGACCTACTTTATAACATCTCGCTAGAAAACTGAATTCAAAACAGCTCCACATTTTCTCTGTACTTACATTTTAAACGTAACATACGTGTGTTTTGAATTCACATACGTATGTTCCATTCAAAGTAATATAAAGCCGGTCTGACTTCAAAACGTGCCCACACGTATTTTACATTGAAAGTATATAAGGCCGGTCTGGATTCAAAACGGTGCACGTGTATGTTACATGGAAAAAACATACGTGTACACCGTTTTGAAGTTAGACCGGCCTTATATCACCACTGATGTTGAAAACATTGCTGTTCTATAATCAATCACCTTGCTAGTACTTTTAACGTTAAGAAATCATAGGTAGTTATCTTGACTGAATTTATTCGTTCGTTCCGTGGCCATCTGCTCAGCTATCTGTTATCTAATATAAGCGGTAAGCTTAAAACGAGGTTGGAGACAGAACATGGGGGCACCGATTATCAGTCAAACCGCACACGCATTGAAACTTAATTCATTACAATAAACCCGCTCCTGTCTTCTAATTTAAATTTATCTTGGTTTAGAAACCAACATCTCTGTTGCACCTGCTTAACAAATTTTAATATATGGCTGCTCTGAACGCTTCAGTTGTAGAATTTCAGTTTGAAAAGCGTATTTAAACTTGTTATTATTACAGAAACTGTTTGGTCAGTAAGCGTTTCAACATCAAAATATCTGATTTGGGAACTGGTAGAAAGTTATACAGGAACGACTACTGCGACATAGGTGTACCCAGACCGCTCCCAATAAGATGGATGGCATGGGAAAGCATACTTTTGGTAAGATATAGACACTACGATGCAGTCTTTTCAAATTTTGCGATATATTTTTAGGGAAGGTTCACATCAAAGAGCGATGTGTGGTCATTTGCTGTAACACTTTGGGAAATATTAACTTATGCAAGAGAGCAACCATTTGAAGAATTTACAGATGATAAAATTATAGAAAACGCTACCTGTTTTTATCAGAACAGCGGCAGACACGTAGG
The DNA here is from genome assembly GCA_036346225.1 of Platerodrilus igneus. NCBI lineage: Eukaryota > Metazoa > Arthropoda > Insecta > Coleoptera > Lycidae > Platerodrilus > Platerodrilus igneus. The sequence goes on from JARFIW010000090.1 coordinate 8,313,551, forward strand.
TAGTGGTTCAGATTTAAAATAATAATATTTGTAAATATTTGTAGATCCTATTGAATATACCAATCAACTGTCCGAAAGAAATTTACGACTTAATGTGCGAATGCTGGCAACGTAATAAATCAGATAGGCCAAGTTTCCAGGAAATCCATTTATTCCTTCAAAGAAAAAATTTAGGATACGACCCAGAGCTTTATTGACAATGAATGCTTGTTTACGCCAATGACAATAATAACTTTGAATTTTATGTGATATTTAGATTTACTTTGTAATAATAAAATCAAGTGAGATTTTAATGTAAATAGTTTGGCAAAAGTGTACCTTATGTGGCATTTGCTCCAATTTGTTGTTATAGGTCTAAATGTTGACTCAAATTGGCTTTTGTTTGTTTAAAGCCTAGAGTGCTTTAATATGTGCCTTTCAATTCTAACTACTACCTTTCCAAATACATGTAATCATAGATATGGAAGTATGTCGCAATGCATGTCTTCTTTAAGGAATTGTATACCCTATGTGCTTCCTAAGGTGAATATCTTGTACATGCCTTGCTGATAGCGTAGTTGCTATTTTTCTTTATTTAGCGAGACAAATTGGACTTCTATGTCTATTGGAATTACAAGTTTTTACCAGATCAGTTTAGATATATTTTGAAATTGTAAATAATGAACTATTTAGAAATGTTATACTGTTTCCTACCCTGTTAATAATTTTACATTTTATCACATTGACTGGACCAATTTAAATAAAATTGAAATTTGTTGAAAGTGTTTTTTTAACAGGAGGTACTTGTTAAATAATATTTGCAACGTATAATAAAGACGTAGGTTTTAACCATTTGTCTTAATGTTAAAAGGTTCCGAAGGTAGATTGCAAGGTCTTTATGCAGACAATATTTCCTGTTTACTAATGGAAGCAAACAATGAGGTAGTTTTCGAATAAATGAAGCTTTAAACAATTGAAAAAAATTAGATTAATGCTGATTAGCTAGCTGGTCCACAGATCGTTCCGTAAAAGCATATACACGAAGCTACGTTCCTATCGAATGTTGTCAAAAACACAACGGTTACTTATTTTACAGAAGAAACTGTAGAGGAAACTAACCTATTTTCCAATCACAAAATAAACGCAAACTAGAAGATGGCACTGCGGTAAATTAGAGCAAGCCGGAGTAGCAGAATTTTTTTTGCAGAAATTAATAAATTTCTCATTGAAATGAAGTCCACTATACACGATTTTTTTTTTATTCCTATACACAAAGTTTTAGTAGCCTCTTTACAAACTTTGGCAATGATAAGTGGGGAAGCGGAAAGCGAATTGTTTTCCCAAAGCGTGATGGTTCTAACTTAAATTGAAATGCGACCTTCGATAGCTGGAAATGTCGGACTACAAGACACCAGGATTGAAACGCTGCAAAACTCAAAGCTACTGGTACTTGTTAGTGTAGTGTTTTGTGCGCAACGCTGCGCTAAGATTAAAAATACGTAGTAGGCAGGACGTTTTTTGGTTACGGGGTATGGTTTTTGTTATTTTTAAGTTAGTTAGGTCAAATCGGTTTTGAGAAAATTTGGATGTTACTTTTATATTACCGAGAATAAAAAAGTTCCTGAAGTTCCTTTTGTTATTTATTATATGACAGCAATTCTCATCCACCCCAAATATCAATAGGTTATGGGCCCAGGTACCAGATAACCACGTGCGATTATAGACAGAAAACGATACAATAAACGCAGACATGGATGCTTTCATAGATAAATTGGGAAACGACAATTACCGAGCTTGGTCCCTACGAATGAGAAGTATACTAGTGACGAAAGGTCTAAGCGATGCTATTAAGGATGGTTTTGAAGCAAGCAAGGACGGGAAAAATGCAAGCGTCGACGAAAAATGCTTTGCTTTAATCATGTTGAACGTAGACGACAAAAATTTAAACTTAATAGAAGACTGCAAAACGTCTAACGAAATGTGGAAAAAATTGGAAACGTCACATACTAAACTCGATAGCTACCACGCAATATTAATGTTGAAGAGTTACGTGAACGATAAAAAACGACCAGACGAGAAATTTGATGAGTACTTTCATAACAAAGACGAACTTAGAAGAAAGCTCAATAAATACGGAATTACGATAGATGAAAAAATGAGTATTGGTGTAATGCCCATAGGACTACCAAACGAATATGAAGCTATTGTGCGAACAATAAACATAAACGATGCGAATCTCAAGTTAGAACATATACGAACGAGACTAAACGAAGAAGAGAGATTGATAAATGCGAGAGACGACCAAATTGGAAACGCAAATGTGTGTTTGTTTAAGCAGAACGTCAAATATCATCATAACGATCAAAAGACAACGTCACCGAGCACGTCAAAAGTCAAGAACGCTAGAAACGAGATCAAAACTCCAAATGAACGTAAAATTAAGTGTTTCAGGTGTAATACATACGGCGATCATATTGGTAGATACTGTCCTAAATTTGGCGACCAAATCTACGATGAAAATAGAAAAGTATGTCCGAATAAGCGGGGAACGAGACAGGATGCAAAAACGAGCATTTGCATTGACCCTGGTGCGCTAACAGTAAAAACGAGTCGAAACGAGTGGGTTTTAGATAGTGGGGCTACAGACCACATGACGAACGATCTACAAAAGTTTTCACAGTTGAAACGAGTAAGCAAGACTGTAATCTGTGCTGGAGGAAGTAATTTAGAGTGTGAAGGAAAAGGCGATGTTTCTATTAAGTGGTCAGATAAAAATGGAGGAAACAGTCAAGTATTAAATGACGTATTGTATGTTCCAAATTTAAAGGAAAATCTATTATCGGTGTCAAAATTATGTGACGTAAATAAAATGACGCTCATAGATTCAAAAACTATGCAAGTGGTAAGCAACGCAAACAAAACTATTCTTACAGGATACCGAACGGGAAATGTTTACGTAGTGGCGGAACATAAGAACGAAAGTAATGCGCGTGCAGTCCATACAATAACCTCTGAATTATGGCATGCAAGACTCGGGCATCCCAACAACGCGGAATATCGAAAATTAACAAAATTGTACGATATTGAGCCAAAGAAGCATGATCAATGTAACGTGTGTGGAATTTGTAAAGTTAAAGATGGTTTCTATCCAAAGCATGCAGAAAACCGTAGGAAGAAATGTTTAGAATTAATACATAGCGATGTCTTAGGTCCGATAGAACCAGTTTCATTAGGTGGGAATCGTTACTTAATCACTTTCACGGATGACTTTAGTCGTTACACGACCGTATACGTGATGAGAAATAAAAGCGAAGTATTAAGCAAATTTAGAGAGTTCAAAGAAGAGGTAGAAAACAAATTTGATGGTAAAATTAAGTCGCTAAGAACTGATAATGGAGGAGAGTATGTAAACAAATTTTTCAATGAATACTTACGAAAAAATGGTATTCGAAGAGAATTATCAGCACCATATTCTCCAGAACAAAACGGTGTCGCCGAACGAATGAATCAAACCCTTATGACGATAACGAGATGTCCTATAAACGATAGTGGTGTAGATGGAAATTTTTGGGGCGAGGCGTTTTTAACAGCATGTTACATAAAAAATCGAAGAACTACAACGGCAAACGATGGTGAAACCCCATTTAAACGATGGAATGGTTACGATGCTCATGTAAAGCATTTGAAACGTTTTGGCTGCAGATGTTGGTACGTAAATACAGAGCATAGAAGCAAATGGGCACCAAAAGGTACGGAAGGAATATTTTTAGGCTACGACTTAAATTCCAAAACTTACCGAATATGGAATAGACTGAAACATAGGACGATAATAAGTAGAAGCGTAAATTTTAACGAAAACGAATTTCCTTTCAGAATTAGAGATGAAGATAAACACGAAGGTGTTACTGCCAGAGTTAACTGGAATAGAGCCCTAATTTATTTAGAAAACGACGAGGAAGAGTGTGAGAGAGACGATTTAAGCAAACCTGAAGACGAACCATCAGTAAGTACAAATGACACATCGAACGTGCAAGGTTTCCAAGAACACGAACAAACGATGAACGAAAATGAACAAGGTTCGCAAGAGCACAAACAAGCGGACGAAAACGAATTAGACAATGCAGGTTTACAAAACAATGACGGTATTCCAACGAGAAGTGGCAGATTTTCAAAACCACCTCTACGTTTCAACGACTACGAACGAGATCCTAAAAGATGCTTTCGTAGCGAAGCAGTAAGAAATGAAGAACCTAAATCATTTAAACAAGCTATAAGTAGCAACGAACGCGATGAATGGCAAGAGGCTATTAACGGCGAGTTTTAGAATTTAGCCACAAACGAAACATGGGAAATCGTTAAGCGACCGGTAGACAGAAGAATTTTTAGAAGCCACTGGGTGTTTAAAAAGAAATACGATCAGAATGGACAAGTAGTTAAGTATAAGGCAAGACTAGTTGTTCTTGGAAACGAACAAATACAGAACATCAATTACGACAAAACGTTTGCACCAGTTGTAATAAGAAAAACTATTCGAACACTATTGACACTAAGCGTAAAAAACGATTGGCATATCGAACAGATTGATATAAATTGCGCCTATTTAAATGCAGAAGTTGAGAGTGACGTGTATATAGAAATTCCAGAGGGTTTGGAAACTAATGAACAGCGAGGACGATACGTATGCAAATTAAAGAAAAGCTTATATGGATTACATGAATCAGGTTTACTATGGAACAAACGATTGAACGACTTTTTGATTAATCAAAACATGATCCGCTGTCAGTCAGATCCTTGCGTATATTTTAACGAAAACGAAATTTAGTGATGTCTGTTTACGTGGACGACGTAACTTTGCTTGGCGAAAAGAACGAAATCACAAAAATGAAAACCAAATTGGACACGGAATTTAAAATGAAAGATTTAGGTATAGCAAAGAGATTACTTTCTTGGAACATAACTAGAAAAAGTAACGAATTAAAAATAGATCAAGCTGACTATACGAAGCAGTTGCTGTTGAGCGTAGATATGAAAAACTGCAAACCCGTAAGTACGCCGATTGACACAAACGTTAAATATTCGAAGAACGAAGGAGATGTAGACGAACGTTTGAAACTTAAGTATCAACGAGTAATTGGCAGTTTGATATATTTAATGACAAATACGAGACCAGATATTGCGTTCGCTGCCACGTATTTGAGCTAATTTACATCGAATCCCAACCAGGAACACTGGAGTGCTGTAAAACGTATACTACGATATTTACAAGGAACGATAAACTACGGGATTACGTATAAAAAGCAACCAGGAAATCAGATAGTCACTTATACTGATGCAGACTGGGGGAGCGACAAGAACGACCGTAAATCGTATAGCGGGCACGTAACGACGGTTCTTGGAGGAGCTGTAACATGGTTGAGCCGTAAACAGCGATGCGTTGCTCTAAGTACGGCAGAAGCAGAATTTGTTGCACTATGCGAATGCAATAAAGCAGCTACTTGGATGAAGAATTTCTTGTGTGAATTAAGCGAGGTAGATTGCAAGATGCCGTGGAAGATTAAAATCGACAACGCTGCTGCAAAGAAGATAGCTGAGAACAACGTGACGAGTGACCGAAGCAAGCATATTGAGCTTAAACTTTTTAGGATACGAGACGACATAAACGATGGACGATTGGAGCTACAGTATGTACCGACTGAAGTAAACTTAGCTGACATTTTTACGAAAGGGCTTGCATATCCGAGAATGCGAAAATTGTGCACCGACATTGGAATCAGTTTCATGGACGAAAACTAGATTCAGGAGGAGTGTTAGTGTAGTGTTTTGTGCGCAACGCTGCGCTAAGATTAAAAATAGTAGGCAGGACGTTTTTTGGTTACGGGGTATGGTTTTTGTTATTTTTAAGTTAGTTAGGTCAAATCGGTTTTGAGAAAATTTGAATGTTACTTTTATATTACCGAGAATAAAGAAGTTCCTGAAGTTCCTTTTGTTATTTATTATATGACAGCAATCCTCATCCACCCCAAATATCAATAGTACTTACCTCACTTTGTCTTCTCGAAACACTACTGCCGGGTTGTTCTGGCGGATGATGATCGATGACACTCGTGTTGAGTTGAGAGAACTGATAACTGCAATAGTTACTTATATGGTTTAGCGACAAAAGGTAAAATTACACTTTTTTATGTATGACAGTGTAAAATAATTGCGGTTTAAATTTTGAAAAGCTAATTATGAGAGAAAAAGTGGACTGTATTAAGTTTAAATGATATTGTAACAAACAACAAACAATTAAGTGTTCTTAATCAAATCAAAGCAAAGCGTTTACTATAAAGCACTTACCTTGTTAATGATGCGGCTGTGTAAATGAAAAAAAGTTGGAACAAATACGAGTCTTCCTTTAGCGGATGAAGCGGAGCTCATTTAACGATAGCGGTTTAGCAAAGCGGTTCATAAGTGTGATAATTATTATAAATAGCGGCGGCGGGTAACAAAGCGGTTAATGTAATTAATTCTATGTAGCACGTGTAAACTCGATGCGGTGTATTCGACTGACGAAGCGAGACTCTTAACACAGCGGTTCATACACAATAGCAATGTGAACTGTTTTAACGACGAAACGAGACTCTCAACAAAGGGGTTCATACGTAATTAGTTTTACATATAACGAGTACAAAATGCGATGCGGTCAGTTTGGAAGACAAAACTATACTCTTCTGGCTTCGTGGATTTTCCAATCAATACTTGTTTGCAGATGCGCAGTAACAACGTTCACAGAGCTTTATCACTCACGGCACTTGGCGCGTGCTTAGTAAACACATGGGGCTTTTGCAATAACAAATTTAAATATACACGCGGCGAATTTAAAATAACCAACAAACTCAATAAAATAAAATTTAGCTATAAATATTTACAATATAAACGGAACAGACAGTTTAAAAACTTCAAACTTATTCTACTTTTTTCCAAAGCGACGCGATTACTTTTTGGAGCGGTTGATGGCAGCTTGCAACAGGGTGTCGAGGCGTGACACCGCATGTACCAGCATCACCACGCTTGCAGATGTCGAAACCCAACATCCTTGCGGCGCGAACATTCTCTCCGCCTTGATAGTCGGTAGAACTTTTAATTAACTAAAAACAGCGAAAACTGAATTAAAGGAAACGAAACTTATGTTGCGAAACAAATAAATAAAAAATGAACGAACCGGTTGATCGTTGATTAGGTATTAGACATAATTTAACTACCGGACGTTTAAATTTAGTAATTCTGGTTCTAACCAGAGCCACGCCGACAACTCCATCAGTCCCAGGGTACTTCTTTAATGACTCCCAAAGGCCACCTTAATGGTGGAACGTCATCTTGCATTAGAAGAACAACTGTTCCGATCTTTACCGGATTATCAAGCGTACACCACTTTGTTTGAGTAAGGCTTTACGGTCACACACTGTCAAGCGCGCTTTGGACATGTCGGAAGCAGGTAAAAATTGCAGCGGCGTTTTGCATTAAGAAATGTGCTGGGGAAAGCACTTCTGGATAAGCGTCCTCAGACAACACACAGAGGTGTCTTGAATTTAGGAATGCTTCAATTTGCGTCAAAACAGTCAAAAGCTTTTCATACGTAAGTATGTGACCACCAACAATACGATAGAGATGCATTTTAAAAGATTTTACCGTAGATTCCCAAATTCCACCAAAATGGGGAGCATGGGGTGGAATCATTTTCTAGGAAATACGTCGATTATTTAATTCCAAATTAAAAAAATTGGAAACTTTGCAGATATGGTCAACTCATGAATTTTATTTAACTTGGACTTGGCTCAAATAAAATTTGTACCGTTGTCGGAATAAGTACAAGATACTGGACCACGATATGACAAAAAATGCTTAAATGCGTCTAAAAAGGGGTCTCCGGATAAGTCAGGGACCAGCTCTATATGGACAGCTTTAGTAGTCAGACACACAAGTATACAAAGATATGCCTTTTAAGAATGCTGACCTCGTCTGCGTGCGAGCGAAATGTTGAGGGTACCAGCGTAATCTACCACAATGTGCGTGAACGCCTTAGCTTCTTGTACGCAGAATGATGGTAAATCTGCCAACATTGGCGTGGGATGTTTGGGATTGACTAGAAAACAAAAATTGCTTAATTTGACCCTTGCTCTAATGACAACTCTAGATAAAAGAATCCAATATTTTTGTTTGATAAGCGAGTTAAAAAGATTGACGCCAGTATGACAATTAATGCGGTGATAATGGTCAATTAATAAATTTATTATGTGATCCCTCTTGCATAACAGCAATGGATGACAAGTTGCAAAGGGCAATCCCGATAGTGATAAACAACCACCCACTCGAATAAGACCCCTTTCATCTAGGAAAGGGTTTTAATTTCTTAAGGATAAAGAGACATAGCCTTTTCTCAAACGTTGTATTAGTTCCGAGAACTGCACCTGTTGTAAGGCATGTATTAAGTATTGCTTAGCTACTTTTAAATCGTCAGCTTCGATTCTATAAGAAAGCTTATTAATCTTACAGAACTGTAATACATATACAATAATACGTAAAAGTTTTACCCACGAGGACACGTGTTGTGCCGCCTTCTCATATAACACTGGTAGATCAGAAACTATAATAGCTCAATTCCTTGAACATAATTCAAGAATTTCTTCGTTGCGCTATGCGGAAAACTGTTTAATTGGTCAAGTATGAGGAGGTAGCGACGTCCATAATGGACCATTCCACCATAGATCATGCGACAACAGTTGCGAGGGTAACATGTCTCGAGATAGGCAGTCACTGGGGTTTTCTATCCCAGCGATGTGGTAGAAGTGTTTAGAATCCAAGTTGCCTTGAACATTAGCCACTCTATTGGTGACAAATGTAGACCAACGATGAGGAGGCGAATGAATCCACGATCAGGAGATCATGGGATCCGAAAATGCGTATATGATTTCGATGAGATATCGTGATTTATATAAATCATACACTTTTCTTACTAATTTGGATAATAGTACCGCAGCGCAAAGCTTAAGGCGCGCTCAGGTTACTATTACATGCAAGTAGACTACGCAACCAAAAGCCTTCAGGCTTGCACCACAGAAAGCAACTATGTTGACAGTACAACCGTTAGTGACCTTTAAATGGCGTGGTATGACCGCCTTTCTTAGTAAGGGAAGTTTCGATACGAGCTTGAAGTAGTATTCAGTTATATGCTTAGAAGGTACATCGTCCCATCCTAGGTTTGCATTTCATAAATCCTTTACTAGCAATTTTGCGTATAAAATTACAGGCAAAACTAACCACAATATGGCAAATAATCTAACCACACTAGACAAAATTATTCGTTTGGTGTATGCTGCTAATTCAGAGGTTTGAAGGGAGAAAACTTCGGATATAGGATCCCATGTCAGACCTAGAATTTTTTGGTTAGTGTTATCTGTAAAATTTACAGGTGTATACTGCGATAAGGGTAGAGTACTAAGCAATCCCAGTGAATTTCTAGCCCACTTAACAAGATCTAATCTTCCAGCCTTACATAAAGCTATCAGTTGATGTGATTACTTCACCGCTTCTTCCGTATTCAAAAAAGACGACACTAAATCGTCCATGCAGAACTCTGACTCTGCGACCATTGCAGCATCAGGGTACTTGTATTTTTCATCTGTAGCTAACTGCTTTACAGTGCTCATTGCAAAAATAGACTACATTTTAATCCAAAGGGAACACAAGTAAATTTAAACCCTGAATGGGTTTTTGCACTTGCATCTAGAACAATTCGTACCTTGGTAGTCTCTTTATCTTGTCTGATAACAGCGTGATGAGGTATAAAGTACTCTTGATCTGTATCTAACTCAGGTGGAACCTCTACTAAATACTAATTTTTTATATATTCGTCTATAACTTCGTTATAGCTCTTGCGGAAGTCTGGATTCATTTTAAACTTACGTTCAAGATAACTGAAGTGTTTGTGCGCTACTACCCGGGAATTACCTAGATTGTCTTCATCTCCGGTGAGAGGCAAAGCAATTGTATAGCGACCGTTACTTTTACGTGACATATTTTTTATGAAATCGTTTTCACATGCGATTTCTAGTGGACTGTAGAAGCGAGTATTAGGAACTTCTTCTAGCTCTCAAAACTTCTGCAAACATGATTGCAAATCATTATTACTTAAAGCGTAGTAAGTTGTAGAGGAGAAATTATGCTGTTCATCATGCGCGATAGTAGGCATTTGATCCATTATAACATGACCTAGAGTAGTCTTTAATAAGGAAGACGCGTTACTAGGCGCTTCTAATGTCAGTTCAACAATAAGAACGGGAACAACTGTGCCCCCAGAATTAAATCAATTTCCCCAGGAACATTCCACTGACTATCCGTTAACGACTTTTAGTAAGCTGTGTCATATGCAATGTATCACTGTATTGAGCAGGTAAGTTATCTGTAAAACAATCAATCACTAAAACTTGAATATTATAGGAATGCGGATAAATGCGTGATTCTATAGTAAGAGTTGCGTACCCACGGAGAGGAAGGGAGCTCATACCAACCTTTAATTACCGAATTAGTTAACGGGGTTATGAACAAGTTCAGTTGTTCAAAACACGATACTGACGTTAAATTATATTGCGACGCATAATCAATCAGGCATCTAATGAGTTTGCGTTCATTGTTGTTGGTTCTAGCAAAAACTAGTGCAGTAGACAGTAAAACATTATTCATGGGCAAAATTGCTTCCAATGTTTTACTGTGAGAATACGATGTTAGCGAGTTGCATGATGACCCTGAATGTAGCAGACTTAAACAATTTATACATGCGTGTCTTTTTTTTGTAAAGGCATAACGATCCTTAACCAATAATTTTTTTAATTCTGCATACTAGTACAAGTGCGCATGACCCGCCTTACTACAAAAGGCACAAGTCACAGTTTTTGATAATTTATTGGCCATGGCTACAAATGAATGAGTAACTTTAGACCCATCCTGTAATTTTGAATGCGACTTTAGTTGGGTAGAGTTAAACTCAGCTTCTGACGTGCATTTTAAACCTTCACATGTTCCTGTAAAAATGTTACAAATTCGTCGTAAGTTGGTATATCGCCTTTCTTTGAACGATCATTTTTGAAGGATTTAACAGTATCAGCATCTAACTTATTCAACTCATGTTACGTGCCAAATTGGCACTAAACATTTTTTAGTTTAGTCTTAATAGGCGGGAATTTCGCGCCACAAATTCAAAAGACTTGGCGTGTATTTCCGTCACGTCAGAGTGCGTTTGCGCCAGATCGCGCGACGCGAGTGGCGGAAAAAGTGGGAGAAGTTTTCGGGGAACTCTGTAACGTGGCGTTTGCCTTTGAACATCGAGAAGGGCGGTCGTGTCTGGTATCGTATCTTCATTTTTTATTATGTAGATTTCCTTTGCTTATCTTTGTTTGACTTTACCTGATTAACCTGTTCCTTATCGTTCCCGCTACATATAGGAATTTGATACGACCCTAGGAGCAGTCCCACGACCCTAGAACGAGCCGGAGTCCATGCTCCGCTAACAGCTAACCGGAGCAGTCACCATCTTTAAATACTTCAGAAGGGGGCCATCAGCAGCCCTGATGGACGTCAGCAGACGCCAACTTTAACTTAACCCTACTAGCAGCCACCATCTTTAAATGACCCGGAAGCGGGACCTATTTATGTGAGTACCTTATTGTCATAACGGTTTGCGAATTTAATATACATTTTCTGTCAATTGCGCATTTAATTTGTATATTGGTGACGTCATTGACAGATGGGCGCGCCAAAATCTGTATAAAGATTAGCGCTACCAACTGCCGTGGTGTCTAGCATACCGCGCTTGCGGAGTAATTATGAACTTTAAAGTGTAAGACTCAATATGAACGAACATAAATTTCTTTTAACTGACTCAAGGCTACGTAAACGGATGTAAATTTATCTATAAAATATTCGAGACCCTTTGGCGTTGCATTACTGATTGGCTTTAGTTCAAGCAGTTGATCAAGGAAAGTAGATGCTAAAGCGCGATTGTCTTGATATTTTGCAATCAAGGCGTATACAACGGTAAATAATTTTCCGGTGTTGGTGTTAGATCATGACAGATATTTTGCGCCTTGTTAACTAAAACGGATAACAAATACTGAATACGCTCAGTGTCAGAGAGATGTTCATTTTCATGTATTAGAGTATTGAAGTTTTGAATAAATATAGGCCAATCGGATAATTTTCCGGAAAAAGAACTAAGCGTAATTCGAGGTAACTTAAAGTAGTTTTCTCTGCGTTTGGTATCCTGACCAACCCCAAGTTTACCAATTTGCTTCATTGACAAGAACAGGTCTCTTTCAAACTGAATAGAGCTGAACAATTCAGTAAACGACCAAACTTTTTCAAATTCCGGTATAAAATCTTCCTTTAAGCGCATAGATAAGCTATTTATCTCATCCGATAACGCAATAAACTCGCTACGCAAGCCGATAACATACAAAGACTAGGCCAAATAGCTATCTACTTCTAGCGTGTGTTTTTTATCTGGAATCGAACCATGTAGTCTGTACGTAATTAAAATACGATGTAAACTTGAACTCCACCAAAGTTAAACGAGCTTCTTTTTCAGTCCTTTTATTCGTGTTGGAAATTTCGGCACCTCTATTGGATGCGCGTGTACCCCTGGGCATCATGATGCCAGTTATAGAGCGTGTAACAATAACTAACAGTATTTCTCCGAAAGCGAAAAAGATGCGTAATGCGGAAAATTATATGTTATTCCAATTCCTAATGCAGTTTCAGCTTTTTGCATCCGGTGAGAATAAGACCGGATCTATGGAGAAGTGGAAAGCAATTGTTTCCCCAAAGCGTGATGGTTCTAACTTAAATTGAAATGCGACCTTCGATAGCTGGGAATGTCGGACTACAAGACACCAGGATTGAAACGCTTCAAAACTAAAAGCTACTGGTACTTACCTCACTTTGTCTTCTCAAAGCACTACTGCCGGCTTGTTCTGGCAGATGGTGATTGATGACACTCTAGTTGAATTGAGAGCACTGATAACTGCAATAGTTATTTATATGGTTTAACGACAAAAGGTAAAATTACACTTTTTATACATGACAGTTTAGAAACTTCAAACTTATTTAATTTTTTTTTCAAAGCGACGCGATTACTTTTTGTAGCGGTTAATGGTAGCTTGCAATAGGGCGTCGAGGCGAGACACCGCATGTACCAGCACCATCATGCTTGCAGATGTCGAAACTCAACATCCTTACGGCGCGAACAATAAATAAATCTAATTTTATTAAGAAACGTTCATTTAAACCTTTGTACTATCTTTCTTTGTTCAGGCTCTTTTAAAAAATTTTCTATTTGAACACTATCAAGTAATCATAATTTAAAGAAATCGAAAACTTTTATTGTAACAAATAAAAAGTAAAATTAGCCTACAGTAAATATTCAAAAATTACTCCATTCTCTCTTGCACGCGTAATTCATGCCATTTCTAATATGAATTGAAGCATCTTCAGTCGTCTGATATAACTTATTATGATCATTTATTTCCACTGCTTAAGCAAATTGCTTGAAGTAACCCGATAAATAAAAATCGCAAGTATTCAGGTCGGTTAATCTAGGTGGTGTGTTGCCCGGCTAACTTTAAATCCGAGAGAAGGTTCATATAGCAATCAAAGCAAAGTTAGGTTACCAACTAGGGCATCTATTAATATATAAACAAGCAAAACATGAATAAAGCAGGCGTTTACCAATCTCTACAAGTAAAATGTTTAGTACTCCTAAAAATTGAAAAAAAAAACTATCCGCTAGATAACTTAAACTAATTAATACCTTACTATTGGTTCTTAATTCTAGTTAGAAATCAAAGCATTCAAAGTACTCATGATTGAATTTCCTCAAAGTTGTATCGCCTCAGGCGAATCACGTGCATTCTGAAGAAAAAAAATTCGCTTGCGAACTAAAAGAAAATTCGTTACCAGAATAAAGAAACCAAAAAAAAGAACCACCCAACAAAACACACAAAAAACTTTTATCTCTCACGAAGACCAAGAATAGAAGAAAGAGAAAGAAAGGAAAAAAGGAAGGAAGGAAGGAAAGACGGGTAATACACAATCTAGGAGGACTAAGATGGAACGGCCTGGACACTGAAACAGTCGTCGGAGGACGAATATTTCTTGTGAAAAAACAGTACAGTCTTCTACTTCAACAGAAGTAAAGGAACGAGCTAGAAAATCCAACAGGTTCGGCCAGAAGAGAACCCAAAGATCAATCCTCAAACAAAGGAACAACAAGGGAGAACGAGAGGAAGAGAGGAGGAACGCTGAGAAAAGGAACGATGTACTTTCAACTGTGGAAGTGGAATCCGAAGAAAGGAAAAGCTAACTAGTTCTTAAGTCGACTAAGTCGTAGTTTCCGAAGGAAGAAAGACGAACTAGAAAGCACCTACCACAGGACAGAATTTGTAGGATTATTTGAAGACCGATTAGTAGTAGGAATACAGTTGGGCCAGTTGTGGCGAGTAACTCTCTTATGTCCGCAACCGTAACAGTGGAGTTCTTTAGAACGAGTACAACGTGTCGAAATATGATCAGGTTTGTCGCAATTAATGCATACGACCTAACGACCAAAAAAAAGAAATGGACTGGATTCAATCGGCGAGAGGGCGGGGTATTATACCAACAACAAAAACTAAGGCAGGCCTGAAATAAAAGAAAGAAAAATTACACACACTTATTCATACTCAAAACACAACATATCAACAAAAGAAACCTATAATTAAACACAACATGTACACGCAATAAATAATTACACACTAAATCTAAAAAAAATTAACCAAAAGAACAAGTCATTTGTTTTTAAATGGTGAGCTGCCGGTTTTAGGTTACTCCCTAGATTGAGTTTTAACAAAAAAAGAAATTAAGCGAAATTACCCCTTTAGAGCAATTACCAGTAAAAATTAATTTAATTTCGACTAAAAATACAATTTTCTAAAAACCTTAAATACATACCTCGCCGTACTGCGGGTGCGAAATTTTCAAACGGAAACAAACAAACATTCCTACACGTATCTCCTACACGTGTAGATTGGAAAAACACAGTTTATATTGGGATAATACGCAGCTTTAATTCGACGAATTATCTTCCGACGGAAAACACATAAGAACAATTATCCGATACTTGGAACACGTTATCGACTAACTGGTATAGCGTAAACTTTACGTTAGGGGATTCTGGAAAATTAATTAGCGGAAGTATGTACCAAGTAAAATATACAGGATATTTAATTTATTGTATAAAGCTTTGTTTTAGAAACAAAGTGGATTTTAGTTAAAAATTATTAGCCAGCATATTTCTTTTTAATTACAAATCGACGATTTTATTTAACCGTAGGATGGAATTTAGATAAACGGATAATTAATTAGCAAAGGATTTGAGTTGCAAGTTATTGTAAATAAAATAACTAATTATTACCGAAAATGAACGTAACAATATACATAAACAACATGTCTTACCTGGATTAATGAATTCTACGTAGAATAAGTTTAGTATTTAATTTAGTTGTAAGTTAATAGATTAGGACTATTTAAAACTAACACTTACATTTAGTACCTAAGCTAAATAACAAATAACAAGAAAGCAAATTCAAATGTATTAAAAACTCGAGACCTGACTAACTCACATTGCAACTAATTTTGGGAAAGCACCCTGGCAATATCACTGACAACACCGGAGAATGGGAACTAGAGTGGAAAGCAGTCCCATAACACCACTACATACAGACAAACACACACATGCAGCTTCGCACTCGCACACAAACATCATAAGCACACACACAAATACACTAACACGCAAACACATTGGAACTGTACGTGAAACTCATGGTTTCCGGCTGCCGATGCCCAGGACACGTGCAGGAATGCGGACTTCTCGGTTTCTGATTTATTTTCGACTGCTGACGGTCGAAAACTGGAGGGGAAAGCAGTTTCATGACACCACTATATACAGACAAACACATACACACAATTCCGTACTAGCACACATACACAAACCAGGGTGATTTCGATCACCTTAACAACAATAAATTTTCATTTTAATTTTCAACAACGAGTTAGTCAGGGAACGGGTCAGGTATGTTTTAATTTATTAGGTAGTAAACTAATAAAAAACAAAGTTTATTTAAAAAAGAGAGCAGCATCACCTCCAATTAAAAGTAAAACATCGTGTTTACTCAGTGATTAATTTTAGATTTTAATTATGCTACAAACTGAGGAAAGGGTCACATTCGCACAAGTAGTGTGATGGTGTGAGTTCTAAACCCAACTGAAAACTATACTTAATATTTTTTTAATAAGTTTGGTATTTTTTTTTGTATAAAGACGCAAACTACTGTATGATGTTTTTTATTTAACTTCATGTTTTATTACAGTTACAGAGTCTGTACGAATTTAAGTCAAACCTACATGGTTTTGAAACGGATTATAGTCGTGGAAGTTTCTAGACTTTGGTTTGACGATATTTACTTGTAGCTGTTTATTTTATAAGTGTGCCCTGATATATCCGTTAATTATTATACAACCGCCCCTAATATTCTCTCTCCACAGAGGTAGAGTTCAGAGTTAGTCTAGAAGTCTTTCAAGAGTCAGTTATAATCTATGGATAAAAATTACACCTTACGTTTGACTGTTTTGGGAAGTAGTGTTGGATGCCCCCTTTTTACTAACAACCAATAAAATAAACACCTCCAAGAAGAAAACTGATATAAGAGTACCCGTTTTAAGAAAAGTCTGACTAACAAAAGACCTGCCGTAGTTTATTAGTGCCAAGAAATATTTCAATTGTTTCACGTTCTTAGGAACAGTAAACTTCTGAATCGCCTCAATCCAGTCTGGATCCATTTGGACACCCCCTGTAGAAATTAAGTGTTCCAGTCTAATACCGAATCTGGCACACAAGAACTTTCTAATTTTACTGGAATGCCTGTTTATTGAAATGTTCTGAAGAGTAAATGTTGCAACTGCAAATCTGCACTGGCAGTGTATACTAAAATATCGTCGACATAGGGAACTGTACATTCTTCAAACGTGGTTCTTAAAACGGCACTTAAAATGCTTATAAAACTCACTATAGAAGTATTAATCGCAAAGGGTGTAACATGTCATTTTACCTATGGTAAATGCCACGTTACAGCTTCAGTTATTTCTCTTTTTAAACCTCACCTTTTACCTAGAAAAGTCCATCGAACCCTAATTTACACTTTACTTCTAATAGATAAGTTATAATCACAGAACATAGGAAGGTATGAGTATTTCATAAAGTACAGTGTTGTTTCCAATATTTATACCTGTTAGTAAAGTTGCCTATAATCCAGTGTTCTTGATATTTATTTTCATAGTTTAACTTTGCTAAAGAATTCTGTGGTCTTTCCTTTCCTTATAACTTCAAATTCCCCTCTCTGATATTTAAAACAGATGTTTGCATGTCAAAGCGTACTGGCAAAAGTTTTCATTTTCTTGTCTGGGTTCTGTGCACAACAGGTCGTCTTAAATTCAAGGTGACAAAAATTGACCATGAGGTCGAAACAAGTATGTATTCCTTTATTAAATAATTAACTAATAGTCATCTAAATATTATTACAGATGTCTAGCTTAGCGTTTTCCTTACCTCAATAAACTACAAATCCCACCGGATTACTTTTCCGATGGTAAGAATTAAATAGATACATTTTAAATTCCTTTACATTTGTTATAGCGTGTTTAATTAATGCACGTGTTATATTTCAGGGTCGTTCTCTACCCTCATGTCTTCATACCTATATTTAAGTTCCGCTATGATGCAAATTTGCTTTGCTGTCGTTTTTAAAGGAGATGACAATGCCGTTGTATTTTTGATTTACATTACCTCAACATGCAAATTTTAGTTTGGTTAAATATTTCTCTTAAAATAATGGATCTATGAAGTTACACACAAATTCTACCTCATCATTTGCCGTTGATGCTACCTGGGACTCCTACAGTTTATACACCTTTAATTGGGATTTCCACAGATGGTCAGTTCAAGGAATTTTACGGTAACAACACATGTTTTACGATGCACGTGTCAGGTATGACAAACTAAAGTAATATTTATCCACCCAAAATTAAAGTGAACTGATTTCTACAAATATTAAATTTTCTTTTCATTTTCATTTGTAAAACGTACTAATATTACAGACAATTTATCTACTATTTGCAATATTTAATTCCTAATTATACATAATCGTACTGGACGCATACTGTCCATATGTAAGCCACATGTTTCATGAAACTTATGGTAGTCAAGTTCATTCATTAACTTATTAACGCTTTTAAAAGCACAGTTACATTTTTTAGTTACATAAAACAAGTTTCATTATTATTACTGATCTATTCTATTTCAAATGACTTCATAGAACTTTTATGATATTTTTGTTCAAAACTAAATATCTAACAAAATTTAATAAATACGATAATTGATTTGTCTATAGTTTTCTCTCAGTTATTGATGTTACAGTTATTAGTTCACCAATTCTCTTCCCCTCGAGATTTTAAGTTTCATGCAGCCTACGCAACCACGACGGTCGATGCTAGCTGTGCCAGAGCATAATTTTTTATGCTCTGTCGTGCACCTATCCTTCAATAACGCCTAAAAAAAGGGTAGGGTGCAAGGGCAGCACTTTAAAAACATAGGTCTGGCCTTCAGAACAGAACCCCGTATATTTACAATGTCCAGATTCAATTGCCACGTGCAATCACGAAGCAGTTAAGTCTATCGTGCTTAAGTATTGACCCAGCTTAAAATCATAAAGAAATTCCTACTGATTTTGTGGAATCCCACGTTCCTACACCATTCTTGAACTTAAATAAGTCGCTTCCAGTAAAATCCGGATGGACCCGTCAGCTTTTTTAACAATACCCAGCGGGCTCACATATTCCGTTTGCAAGTTTTCTATTATACCCCCATTTACCAACTCCATCATTTGTCTTCGAACTTCCTGTTTATTAACATAAGGAATAGGATACTACTTTTTATATAACGAACTTTAACCGTCAATAAAATTTCGTGTTGGTAGCCTTTTATTCTCTCCGGATGATTTGAGAAAACCGAACGATACAAAACTAATAGGTTATATAACTTACCTTTCTCACCATGTTCCTCAAAGGCCTCTAACACCGACGCAATACGCTAAATTTCCTATATCGCACACGGTATGTCCCTCTGGCGTTCAAGACATTAATTTTTCTTTATTCCAACCTCGACAATACCAGTATTTTCGTGTGATTTCTGCTATTCCTGAAAACTTATCTCGCGTTCCTTTCCATTAATTACTGTACGTATACAATTTGTTGAAAAATTAATAACAACCTCATACTCCATTATTCAATTCAAACCCAGAAGCATAAAGTGGTTTATACCTAGAAATACTAAACATGGGTTATCAAAACTTATATCCCCATTACAGCATTCAAATACACCTGCTCCTTAGGTTTAAATTTTTTAGTCCCACACTCCTATCAAGGTAGCATCTCCTGTAGGAATCGTAGGAATACCCTCTTATGACCCCTTACTTTATCCGCAAACGTTTTAGTAATGCCCATAACTTAAGATTCACAGTCTATCAATGCTTAGGTGACTACACAGACCTCTACAATTACCGTAAGCATAGGGAGCTTTGCTGACAACTTCCTAATAACCGTGCCTCCTCTTTTCACCAACTCATTCTCCTCTCTAATAAAATTTGCTTCTTAAGTAACTCCTTGTTCTCATATCCACTCAACTTCTCTGACCCCGAGCCACTCTAGCTTTCTCTGATTTAGTACCTTGGTCTCCACTGTTTTCATTTTTATTGTCTCTTGTCTCGTACTCCCTAACTTTTGAAGAATTGGCTCCGTTGTGCATTACTTCGGTTTTCGCATTGAAATGTTTCGTCCAACCTTCTCAAAAATAACAGCATCTCATTTACTGGCGATATACCTCGCTGAGTTGCTGGCGTGAAATATTCTAAAAGTTCAGAATCCGAAGTGTTGAGATGAGTAACCCGCTCCTAAACAAGTTTTAATAAATAGTCAGTCATAAGTTCCGATTTGTATTCCCCGTATTTAATATTTGATAAAGTTTTCCTTTCCTTCTACAGGCTCCAATAATGTTTATGAACGCATTCTTAAACTTTGAACAACCTTATTTTCAGACCAGTCTTAAGCTGTACTTTTTAAGCAAGCCACTGCAAAGAAACATTTTTTTATGATCAGGCACCTCTGTCTCATCCAACAGACTACTTAATTTTCTTATAAATAACACTTGATGTACCGTGCCATTTGGTGAAACTTAAAGATTTGGTCCGCCTACATCTTTCCACATCGCAATATAATTTCTTGGTGTACTCCTATCATAACCAATTTTTTTCAGATTCTTTATTTACCTTGTGATAATTATGTGTCAATTTAATTGGATATATGAGTCATCCTCTCTACCAGATTTGCATTTAAATTGTTCATAGCGGAGCTTAAAGCTTCCCCATATCTATCACTAAAGGTTCTGCTAATTTCACTCATTAAAGTATTTAATCCAGGACCTACATTTGGTTCTGCAGTCATTTCACTCTTAGAAGTACGCGCTGAATCGTTGGAAACTTCTCATTTCTTTGATGTTTGCCCCGTCATTTCAATATTATTACCTTCTTCGTTTTTTAAATATTAGCTATAGTGCCCTATTTAAAACTGAACTATGCTCAACCTCTTTATACGAGGAACACTATTTATTGAGAATAGAAAGAATAAACAAATGAATTTGATGAAAAATACTTTTATTGCTTTTCAAAATAATCGCCTTTACGATCTATATACTTTAACATTCGATTAAACCACCCTTCAAAGCACTTTGTCCAGTCAGAAGTTGGTAGCTCTAAAACGTGCGTTTTGAAGGCCTCAACCGCTTCTTCGGGCGATGAAAATCGTTGTCCACGCAGTTTAACTTTAATTACTGTAAACAAGAAGGTCATTTGGTGTCGGTGCAGTAAGGCTGATGGCCCATCAATTCGATCTGTTGTGTGTCCAACTACTCGTTTGTTGCATGTGATGTGTGTAAACTCGCATTGTATTGATGCAAAATGATTCATGTTTTGGGTTGGTTTTTCTCAATTTACCGAAAACTTCAGGCAAACGTATACCACGCTGAATTAACGGTCTTTTGACTTTCGACAGCCACCGCTGCCACAGGACAGGTTTTTGTAAAGAAAAACGCCACCAATTGCTTCTTATCTCTTCGAGAACGAACAACTTTTGTTGGCTTTGCTTTATATTAAAACACCCAAACTGCCGACTGGCCTTTTCTTTCTGGCTTATACGCATAAATCCACAACTCGTCACCTGTAACGATGTTGTTTACCGTTTTGGATGCACCACAGTTGATTTTGAAATCATTTTACGGCACCAATCGAGACGAGCATTTTTTTGAGCATCTATCAACAAATGTGGAATCCAATGCGCACACGGCTTCCGAACACACAAATGTTCTTGCAAAATCTTATGTGTGATGTTCATACTAATGCTTAAACATCTTTCGATTTCTTGATTTGTCACATGACAATCTTCTTCAATTAGTTTTCGCACAGCATCGACATTTTCCGGCACAACGACCAATTTTAGACGACCTTCTTTAACTTCGTCCGTGAGCGAACTACGTCCACGTTTGAATTCAGTGTACCAGTGATATACAGTGGTTGTAGATGGCGCTTCATCGCCAAAAGTTGAATTCAGTTGATTGTTGCTTTGTCCTTGAGTTAGACCACGTCGAAAGTCATAATAAATCATAGCTCAAAAATTTTCGCGAGTTTCGTATTTTGGCTGTAATAAAATTTTAAACACTGCAAAAACACAAATATTGTCGCACATTAAAACGTTTTGAGTACCTATAACCTCCAAACTGTTAAATTTTACGATGGCAATTTCAGATTTCACCCGGCAATACCAGTGTTGTCAGTTCTCAATACATAAATAGTGTTCCTCGTGTTAGGTTGTCATGAAAGTTCTGAGAGTTTTACTTGGTTAACTTTAAACGGTCATAACTTTCGTAATATTAACAGGATTTAGTAGAAATAAACAACATTCGAATCAGCGCTAGTCGATTTATGCCGTCATAAAAAAAGTCGATGCTCGGGATTCGATTAAATCCACGAAGGCCGTTTTTGCATGATTCTAATTGGCAAAACTTTTACCGGTGAAAAAGTTATAGAAGTGATTAAAAAGATGGTAGTCGGTTGGCGCAAGGTCTGGGGTATATGGTGGGTCAGACAAAAATTGGCCACTCACTCGTTCAATTTTTGGACGGTGATTTGTGAAACGTGTTGGGAGGCGTTGTTATGTAGCAGGATTGGACCTTTTCTGCTAACTAGGGCGGCTTCTGCTGACGCAATTTTTGGTACATTTGGTCGATTTCCTCACAGTACGACATTTCTGTGATAGTTTGGCCTGGTTCCAAAAAGTTGTAGTGGATGACGCCGGCCACCGGCCATCATGCTACAACCATAGTCTTTTCTTGGTGGGTTTTCGTCTATAGAAAGTGCCGGGGTGGCTTTTCGGCGTCCAACCACGGTCCCGATCGTCTCCTGTTATCAAGCAGAATCCACTTTTCGTCACATGTGACAATTCGATTCAAAAAGGGGTCGTTTTTGTTGCGCAAAAGCAAAGAGGAACAAACCTCCAAACGTGACAATTTCTGCCGGTCGTTCAAATCATGGGGCACCCACTTTTCGAGCTTTTAACCTTTCCAATGCGTTTTAAACCATTGGCAACAGCATTGTCACTAATGCCTAGTTCTTCCCCAATTCCGCGAATCGTTTGTAATGAGTAAGCGTCCACCAGAGCCCTCAAATCGTCGTCCTGGATTACTGTAGGTCGACCGCTAAGGGATGCATCTTCGAGGCTAAAATCTCTCAAACGAAATTTCTAGAACCATTGTCGCACGGTGCTTTCTCCAACCCTATTAGGCCCCCACACTTGGTTGATTCGTCGAACTGTCTTGGCTGCGGATTGCCCCAATTTATAGTTAAAATAAAATATCGTTCGAAATTGCTTATATAGGTCTACAAAAATATGCAACTACTAAACACAGGAAAACAACCCATACCATCAGATACAGCGAAAAATTCTCTACGAGATGCTATATTAACAAGCAAAGTGTGTTATATATTTATTCAGTAATAGACGCACGAAAAACAGTATCACAAAGCGCTGAGAACTTTCATGACAATCTAATAACTTCAATACATCAATCCTGCATAAGTTTATTATAAAGCAATTCCCTTACACTTAATTATGCACCTTGAATACTACCAATTTATAGACAATTCGATGGACATCAGTTAGGCTCCATATATGCGACCGCCTCCATCCCCTGACATTCTATGTGGTAAATAATATTTCATTAACTACTTGGGTTCGAGCATCCCAATATCTATCTAAAAATCTCCGTTTAAAATCTTAAAAATCTCTAAATATACGACCCTTAATCTCACCCCAATCCGCCGCGAATCCCTTCAAATTCCTTGCGACCACCTTCCTCCCAGTCGTTTTATGTGGTGTATAATATTTATTAACTACTCTAAATAAAAGTTGGGCGCCGTTATGAGAGTTTATCGCAGGGTTTTTCTTTTGCATTATAATCTACCGAATAAAAAGATCGTTAAGGAATTTCAAACAAACTGTTTAGCAAATCACTAATATTTATAGGACAGAAACAATTTTGTTATTAAACAAAATTGTCCTCTAAGTAACTGTAACATTCTATCAAACGAACTACCTTTGTAACTCTATGAGTAACAAAACGTATTCTGCTCCTACTTAAACTACCCTTCAAATTCAAACTAATATTAAAATCCCTATCACCCACTAAATTAATAACTCAATTCAGGTGGAACAAACAAATTTTGTACGTAACTAAAACACACTTCAAGCTAGTATTAAAGTCCCTCACAAAAATTCATTAGTTATACAAAGTTCCTAAACTAATCCTAAATAGATATGATACACGAAACGCACCATTTAATCGACCAGGACAAATAACAAGTGGAGGAGTAGCCGTACTTATTCACAGACGAGTCACGCATCACGTACTAGACCTTCCACAAACACAGCTAGATGCTGCAGGTGTGGAAATATAGGCAGACGAACGACTACCCATACTCATCTCCGTATACCGAAGCCCGACGAGAATACTATCTACGCAAGACATTGACAACTTAACGCTCGGAGACACCGCTACGATAATCATGGGTGACTTAAACGCTAAACACACCACATGGGGTTCCAGAATCAACAATCGCGACGGACTGACGCTCTTCACTCACTCACTGGGTAAAGACTTCGACATCACCGGACCAGGCACACCGACAAGAATACATCCGAACCCAGACCATCAACTTGACGTACTAGACATAACGCTAGTGAAAAACATGCCGTACAACTTCACGACAGAAGTGATACAAGATTTAAGCTCCGACCACCTACTACGATTCACACAACGCCACATACACAAGATACGAATTACACTGTCACATCAACAAACTGGAGGAAATTCAATGAATACCTACAGCACAAAATAACTTCTGGAAACCCGATCGTCGACACACACGAACAAATCGACGCAGCCACAGAACATCTGTTTGGAAATTGTTAATTTAAATATTCAACAACAACAATTTCCAAACAGATGGATTGGTACTTATGGACCCATAGTTTGGCCGGCCCGATCACCAGACCTCACACCACTGGTCTATTTTTGGCGGGGCTACATAAAAAAATTAGTTTATCAAACACAACCTGTAGATTTAGATGGTCTTAAAGAACGTATTCGTGAAGCATGCTGTAGCATTACGCCAGTTATGTTTCACGCTGCATACACAAGCGCGCTTCTAGGACGTTTTGAAGCCTGCGTAGAATCGACAAGAAATAATTTTGAACATATACTTTAATTTATTAAAACGAATAAAAGAGTTTTATTTTTGTTATTGTTTCCATTATGTTAATACATGTAATTTATAAAACTAAATTGTTAATTTTTTTGGTATTAGTAAATAAAAACTACTAAATGTGATATGTCATCGTATATTTAGTATTGTATACATCTGTTCTAAAAAATCAAGTTGGCCTTTTGTGTTGGCCAGGACATTTACCCTTTTTCAAACATTTTAGAGAACAGATTTTTTAACCATGTCACAGGTTCCGCGCAAAAAACAAAGCGGCTGAATTACTACTAGTACTATAGAGGTTACGGCTACTTTATGTCTAAAATCTCTACTTTATGAAGAAAGCAAGCCACTTAGTACCGTAATGCTATAGACCAAAAAAAAAAGGTTTGACCCGAAAAGACGCTATTTTATCCTTTAGGATTGAAGATGGTGAAAATGTTCTAAAATGGTGGCATTCTTTTCTAAATATCAATGCCTAAACGGCTGCATCGATTTTGTTGATTAAAGTGTAAATCAATTCGTCTTTACATCCTGTAAATGATTAACAGTTTAAAAAAGATAAATACAAAAATAATAACTATTGCTTAGGAATTTTAACTTTGACAGTTTGTTCTCATTTAATTATTTAAGATAACAAATAAGTATCCAACGTTTTTTGCACTGGATACTTATTTATTATCTTAAATAATTTGTGGTCATATTGTCTACAAGATACAGAAGGTCTATCAAAATCCAAGTAGCTTCCGAAATAATACAATTACAACCAAGCGCGATTTTCAATATTCTGTGTTGAGCGCGAATCACTAATTAAGGAAAAGTTCGTGCGGTTGTTCCCGCACTGCACTAAACGTTTCGTTGTCATAAGTCACAGCATGTATTGACTTAATTTCATAAAAAAAAACTACGTTCCGAAGATTACATTGGATGAAACGCATGGGTTTTGAACAGAAAAAACAATAGAATTGCACATAGAAGAAGCTGATGGTTATATTGTATGGCACCTTAAGGATATGGCTGAGCATGGAGCTATTCAAATTCTGAAATGGTTTTTCTATTTTGTTGCAGTTCAACCACATTCAATGAAAGCTCAGAAAACGAGACATTTTGATTCCTTTTTGCATATATGTAGTTTTCATTAGAGAAAAAATTATATAGGCATATTAACTAATGTATCAATTTTATTTTTATTCGTTGGTGGAATCAAAGATTTTCTATATAGAGACAAACTTCGGTACAATTTACAATTCAAAAGCCTAAACGGTCTCTATGTATCAAACTATTGGTTAGAGAAGAAGATGGAGGACTTGGGTGTCGTTTTAATTTTTAAGTTGCGAATTAAATTAGATAAAATTGAAACCACTCCAAACAAACATAGAGAAAGAACTGCCTTCTGTATATAACTTTGTATTAAAATTAAGTTTAAATGACTCCATGCTTGGTATTAAATATTTTTAAATTTTGTTATGTATAATGTCTGAATTAAAATTTTAGAATAGTATTACATTTCTCTTTATTTACAAAAGGCTATGACGTCACCACGAAATAGCAGTCACCCAGAGATGGGTGCGCATGGGCAGGGAAGCGCATAAGCAGGAGTGCGCATGGGCAGGGATGTGCCTGGACGTACACGAGGGAAGCGGAAGTTAACAAACACTAAGCATCTAATTTTTTATTAGGGTGGTATCGAGTCCTTGCCCGCGTATATATCCGGAGTAAAAAACACGATTCGTACACGCAGCTTATTAATAAAATTAGTTTATCCAGCAAAGATGACAAGCGTTACATCATCCCTGAATGTGTATTAACCTATGCATGGAGGCATAAAGATATAGGTCTAAGATAATTGTTTATATTTGTACAGATTTTGTAAATCTATTGTATATATTAGTTTTAAAATTCTATAATTTTTAAGTTTTTCTCCCAACTTCCCTCCTTCCAAATCCTTCCTGCTTCTATCCTGGTGGACAGAGTGTACGTGTTACCTCTACGGGATGTTCGCTGGAAGACCTATATCTTGTTGTCTTTGTAATCTGCAAAATGTTGGTTGACTAACAATGCGTACCAGTTGTAATAATGACACACAAGCTTTATACACAGTTGATTAATAAAAATAGTCTTTCGGGAGAAGATGACAAGCGTTACGTCATCCTCGGAAGCATACCAACCTACGCATGGGGCATAAAGATATAGGATAGTTACTTATATATGTATATATTTTATTGTGTATGTATATAGTAGCATGTAAGTTAGTTATAAGATATACCCACTATCCCCATCCTTAAAAATCCCCTCGCTCCCGGTGACGTGTTTACCTCCACGCGGTGTCGCTGGACGGTGAAACATATTGTTAGATTAGCGACAATATGTCTTCTTGACCGAAAACACGTTTCCTTTTTTTTATTACAACACATTGTCTTTTTTTGTTACAGGTTACTTTCAGCTGCTTGGATTCGGCCATAAGAAGAAAATAAAATAATGTTATACTTTGCAATCTAAAAACTGTATTTTAATAGTTTATTAAGCTGTAAATCGGATAAAATAAATTATTAAACTTTTGTGTGCTTAATTTCTTTGTGTTAACACCTTTAAGTGTTTGTTTAAAGGATTCTAGATATTATAAAGAAGAGGTGATTAGAAATCGTTGCTGATAAAAAAAATCTTAAAATTGGGGTAACAACCGGGGGGCTGATGCTATCTAAAAAATTCCTTGAAATTCAGGTAGCTGAGAAAAATCTAATATCAATTGACACCAAACAAGATATATTTATCTCGAAAGAAACAAAAAATAATCTTTTATATGTTCACTAAAAGGTATGTGTGTAAAAGGTAAGGGGTGGTCGTATTTTAAATCTATTTTCAGATTCGGATTCTGTGTAAAATTCTAGACTAATTTGATGTATCGCTTGGCTGAAAAATGTATAAGGACGGTCAGAAATCGTTGCTGGTAAAAAAATCTTAAAATGAGAGTAACTCCCTGGGGGATGATGCAATCTAAAAATTCCTAGAAATTCAGGTATCTGAGAAAAATCTAATATTAGCTGACACCAAACAAGATATATTTATCTCGAGAGATAAAATGGCTAGTCAAAAGAAACAATTTGGTCCATAATAAGTAGGAAATTTGGATGCTGGAGGAAAAGCGCTTCCAGAACTGGCTCAAATACTCTACTTGGGTGTGACGAACTGATTGACATCTTAATCAACAATATCGGTGCAGTCGTATGGACACCATGGCGTTTTCGAAAAACTCGCCGTTATTTTGGATAATGTCTTCCATCTTGAATCTTAAGGGATGAATATGGCGACGCTTCGGGCGAAATGTTTTTTTGGTCTAAGGAATCACTGTGTAAAGCAGCTTGCTTTCTTCATAAAGTGCTTTTTTTTTGTTAACTGCTAGAACTATAAAACGACCGACCACTGGGAAGATTTCATGCATGATATGAGAATGCATCTTAAAGAATAAATAACTTGAGATGTAATCGGGATGAAAATCCACAGTATATGAGCGGAACAGTGGAAGCGAGGAAGTGGAAAATAACCTCACTCTTTTTACCACACTTATATAGTATAGTAAGATCTATTAGTTATATAATTCATATTTTTACAAGTGACTATTATATGTTTACTATTATCACTACAAAGTTAAGTATAACATTACCTTTACAACTAACAACTATTATTGCTTTACGAAAAAGTTAAAAGGAGTTGAACTTACTTCCAGTGGCGTAACTACGATTTTTGGGCCCCCCCGCAAAAATTTTAAAGTGGGCTCTCTTTAAAATATATTACTTTTACTGGCTTATATTTAGCCATATTTTTAAATTATAGTACATGTAGAGAAGGAAGCAGTATAGAATTAAATACATATACTATATTAATCAAGTGCTTTATTAATTATAAAACCAAATTACATAAATTCAAACTTATAAGTTAATTAATATTAAATCTACATATTTATACGCCGCACAAAATTATTTACACCTAAAAATTTGATACAGTAAAAACCTATGAGCTAGCAGACATTCCAAATCAAATTCAAAATTTTGTTTTTCTTGCATGTTTTGCTGCAAACGCGTTTATTGTATCCTCTATATTCATATTTTTGGCAGTGTCATGTTCTACTGCTAAGAGGATAAATCGTCTAATCTATCTTGTGAAGTGCGGTTCCTAAGATAATTTTTAATAATTTTAATTTTGAGAAAGATCTCTCCGCACTTGCAACGCTAACGGGTAAAGTTAGGTATAACATTAAGGCTGTTATGGTGTTTGGAAAACTGCTAGAACCTGTAGATTTGGAAAGTACTAGATATTCTAAAAATTGTAAGATACCGTTAACATTTTTAATTCATCACAAATAAGTCTATTATTTTTGAGTGTAGTAAGTTCTATACCTATAGCATCATTTAAATCTTTGTAGTAAAATTTTGCAATTGTTTTGCCTTAGATAAAATATCGTCTGCAGTTAAATTCAAAAATACATTAGGTTCTAAGAAATTAAACTTTTCGTTTACATGAAAAAGCGATTTAAAACGATTCGACAGCTGTGAAATTATAATATCCATTACGCGATAAAATACATTTATTTTAAATTTAAATTCTTCATCATTAAATCGATAATCATTGGATAATTCATCGTAATGCTTTTTATTTTTGGTTGCCTTTTTTATAAATTCCGGTTTAATATTCCATTGCCCTGCAACTTTCGCTGCTTCCTCCTTGATGTTGGAATAGTTATTTCTTGTTTCCTTGAAAAATTTTAAAGTTTTTGTAATAAGAGAGTTATCTGATTAATATTCGCCTTTTCACTCTGAGCAGTTTGTGAGAGCTTGTTAAGCTCTTCTAGAATTTGACTTAAAAACACTTAAAAAATAAAATTAAAATTATCCATGCTAGTTAATATTTGCTTTGCGTCATTTCGTTCATCTGTTTTTTGATATCATAATAATTTTATTAAGAGACATTACTATATCTTTATACCGAATTCTTATGGCAGCTAAAGATTTTACTCGATCCGCCCAACGTGTCGGATTTAAGCGTTTCAATTGTGTGAAATTTTCTTTAAAACAGAAAGCCAATTCCATCTTACTATACTATTAGCAAAAATGTATATATGTTTTCTAAAAGTAGAAAAACGATTCTATTTCTTTTATACCTTTAACGGCATCATTTATGACTAGATTTAAGTTATGGGCACTACAGTGCATATATAAGGCTGCAGGCTCTATGTTTAAAATTCTCTTTGCACGCCAGAATACGTACCGCTCATAACGTTAGCTCCATCGTAGCCCTGCCCTCTACATTTATTTATATCTAATTGCATGTTGGTTAAATTGCTTAATATAGTATTACATAGTCCTTCAGCAGATTGGGACTCTACTTTTGTAAAACCCACAAAAGTTTCACAAATATCTATTTTGGTTACCTCTCCCAAGCTGTCTTTTTAAAATCAATATATCTTACAATTTTACTTAATTGATCAATCTTAGTTATATCCTGTGTAGTGTCTATTATGATTGAGAAAAAGGAGCGGATCTAATTTTATTTAATAAAATATTTTTAAGTGTGCGCTTAAAGTATTAATAATATCGTTTTGAATTTTTGGGAAAGATATTTAATTGAACCTTTGGGTCGTTCAAGCACTTTTGTAATATAGGATCATAGTTACTAATTAAATGAACTAAACTTAAGAAATTACCGTTGTAACTGTCTTTTGAATCAGAAAAACTTTCTATGTCCTCGAAATGACAGCATGCGCTGGGATAGTGTTAAAGTAACATTGAAAAGTCTGTGTAAAACATTTTTCCAAAATTCAGTTTCTTGTTTTAATAGTAGAGTATCTTTCTTATCTATGGTATAATTTTTTTCCACATATCGTAAATAAAACAACAAGTTAAATGAGATTGAGCAAGCAAATGCTCTTTAATTTTTTGATAAACCCTGCCAATCATTAATTCCGGTCGTCCAACTTGACCTTACTGAAGCAAACAGCCAACATGGTTGACAATAAACACAATTTTTAATTTAGAATAACACAACCACCCATTTGAATTGTGTGGTAAGTTTAACGTATTGCTTTTATTTTCGCTTGCAGTTATTAAGTAATAATAGTGAACTGAAAAACTTCTATTTTTATTATCTTTAGGAAACGCACCATCTGGTCTACACAATCCGTAATTAATTATTTCTTTTCTTAAATTGTCATGTTGTAAAACATTGATTTTTAAAAATGTGCAAAATCGGTTGGATATTCTTTCGTCAGATCCATAGATAGTTCATTAAGTGAAAAGTACTACTCACATTTACCTCTGTAATTGTAGTGGTATCTAGTTCCAAATTTCTATCGCGGCCGTCATTATGTGATGTACTTGCGCCCTGAGTGAGAGTTTTAAAATTGTTGACGACTGCTGTTCGTCTGTAGCGGAACTAGTAGATGCTACTGTCGAAAGCCCAATTTCTTTCATAGATTGTTCTTGTTTTTCGGACTCTTTAGAAGTAAAAAAGGAACTTATTTTTGGAATCTTGCTCTTTGATTCTTCCAATAGTTTCCTTTTCGTTTTTTGCAGCGCCGCTTGTAGTGCTCATTGTATATTATTTCCTGCAATTTTGAATGAAATTAATTATAATGTAATTAGATAAGTAATAATTATTTAAAAGCCTTTTGAAATTACAAATAACACATACATACTTTGCTTTAAATGCTTTAATTAACAAAATATAAATGATTTTTATTGAATGCTTAAAGATTTATTTATATGTATTTCTCAGCGCGACTTCAACTATGATCAAATCAATAGTAGTTTAATAAAAATAGATATAAATACTTACGTTTAAATATGAAAGACCTCCTGTAATACGAACACAACACTATTGAGTAAAACGTACTGGAATGCTTTTTACTTCCTTTCCGTTATATATAATGCAGCTAATGCAAATACGTTGCAACCAGCTGACTAGAAACCACAAAATGAATTTCTTTCTAGTATTATATTTCTAGAAAGCGAAGGTTACTAAGCTACCTGCCATCCTGTGAATCTGTACTGTACAGACAATAGCCCTTTTATTCCTATTTAAAATCCCACAAACCAAACTAACCCTACTATACGTCGTTTAATAATGCTTTACCACTTTATACAACTTATCACTTAAGAATAATATAGACATCTTTGTTATTAAAGTTTACAGTCTCTTTCATCTGTTTATTAACCCTTACAAAATAGGACAGAACGGATAGAAAGAAGAAAGGATGCAGGCTGCAGGTGGTGTTCAGTATTTATCTTAATTATTATTTCTTGTATTTCAGCAGTTCCTAGTAGTAACATCAAGAAAACGTTCGTTAACCTGCGGTTTCTGAATTATCTGCAATATTTTCTTGACCGTTTCTTACCTGCCAAATACGTTGAAGATGAATAAGTTGAGTTTATTATCGTTTGGGCCTTCTTGCACTTGGGGCCCCCCCGCATAGCGGGGGCTGGCAGGGGTGTAGTTACGCCACTGCTTACTTCGATAGGCTTATTCCGGACGCTGAAATGTTGTAAGCGCATACTTTGAATTGCATGTCATTATTTTTGCATTGTGCTACAAAATCTGTATTCCGGAAATTGAATTTGATATATCGACTGATGCTTCTGTATATCGCGTTCAAGTCATTCCATC
The DNA here is from genome assembly GCA_036346225.1 of Platerodrilus igneus. Taxonomy (NCBI): domain Eukaryota; kingdom Metazoa; phylum Arthropoda; class Insecta; order Coleoptera; family Lycidae; genus Platerodrilus; species Platerodrilus igneus. Next base: position 8,346,175 of record JARFIW010000090.1, read on the forward strand.
ATACAAAAGTTTTTTAACGGTATATTCCTACACATTTTTATCATCATGTTAACGTTTATGGGCAAATTTATTTATAATCTCCACGCGGTATTAACTATTTCTAACATGTTTTTGCTACAAAGGACTGGAAATATTCAACCAATGATCACAAGTAATTAAATAATACGACTAGAGATAGCTTTGTCTAATCTAAATGGTTTAGTTGGAAATGTTTTCAAACGTTTGATACTTACTTTGACAGGAGTGACTAGAAGAAGAACGCACGTCTCAAAAAAAAGACGACCATTAATTGCGCTTTTAATGAAGCTAAGTTTAAAGTTCGCTCAAAAAATATTTACATCTACTTCTAGACGGTTAATTGGCAATCTAATTAGAATACACCTGTAGGCCAAGCTTTTTATTTTAGTGAGAGCTTTGTAGTTTCTAGCTTTGAAATCTAACATCCAATTAAAATATTTTGACACGCTTTTATGTTTGTATTTTGATTGTACAAATATGCTGAACAAAACAGTTACAACAAAATAAAAGAAACTAAGTGACTGCCTATTCTCGTTAAATTAAATCGCAAGAGTTGTTAGCATAAAGTAACTCTAAGGAAACATAAATCAACAACGGTGAAACGTGTGGAATTGCCCGACAACAAGGAATTGTTACTTTAAAAGTGGTTTACCTGTGTGTAGCTTAAAATAATTTATTATTAAGTCTCATCGCTCATATACATTACGAGGAAAGTAATATGCAAATATTAGTATCATTTGTTACGTTTAATTTTCTACATAAATTAAATACCCTATATAGTGTACCTGTTCAGTATAAGCCCGCTTAACATAATTTTAACTCAAATCCACTCTGCTTTTATAACGAAAATTTATTCGATAAATTAAATAGTCAATACCTTGTTATAGGTATCTGTTAATTTGTAAAACATTCCGATAACGTATAATTGCCTTCTCTTGTGATACCCATTTAAAGACAAGTTGAAATGTTAGATCCTACTATTATTTGATAGCGTATTTTCCAGTTTGTTAATCGCACTTTCGATAACGCGAGGACTGCAGTTCGAACTCTTGTTATTTGAACCCATTTTGAATTTGACTCTGCAGCGTGTGCGTTAAAATATTTTCTACATTATTCGTCTCAGTACTTTAAAAGTTTTGGTGAGTTCTCTCGCGCTTACCCATTCTAATCAGATTTTCATTTTAGCTCTTAGCTGGAGACCAAATTGGTTTTTTGTTTATGTAGGCTCAACTGTTCGTTGACGTATACCAACTGCTTTTGTCAGTAGACTGCTGCTGTAGTTACGGTGGCAGAGCGAATGGATCCTGACTACCGTGGAGTTGCTGTGCTGACTCACCCCCGACGGCATGCAAACTAAGTAGTCGGCCACATACAAGTATACAACTTGTTTTCTTTTGTGTATATCAGTGGCATATTTCGCATCGGCGTTTGGCGTAGTTACGTGATAAGAAACGTGACACTGTAGAACTATTGTTGTTTGCTGGAAATTGATATAATCGCTCTACAGGTGTGATGTACCATTGTTAAAAAGGTTTGACAGATACACGCTTATTCTTGACTACTAATTGGTTTATTTTACAAACGGTATTACGTACAATTTAAAAGAATGTTTGACAAAAGCTTTCACATGTTAATTTTTTCCTACTGATTAGTTTATTTTACAAAGGGTATTAGGCGCAATTTTAAAAACGCTTGACAAAAGCTCTCATGTGTTTGTTTGCTACTGATTAATTTAATTTTGTGTAAAATACGAGATGTGCACTTCGTATCTAAAGTACTAAATTGTTCATATCACCTAATTGTGTGACTAATATACAAACCTGCCTCGTGAGGGTATCAAATTACCAATAAAATAATAGGGCATGGCCCCTAAATCTAAAGTACCCAAACGTTTCGGAACATTGCCTCGCAAGCTTGTTACAGTCGGTGAGAGGATGAGGTTCATTAAGCTACAACACACTAAGATATAAATTTAGATTGTCTTATTAACTGTATAATTAATTAAACCTTAACCTAGTGACATATGAGTACAAAATATATACAATATTTGCCGTTATATACAATAGGGCGCCACCGTATGGGAGGGGAAGGCTTACGGACCTTATCAAGGTATTATCACTCGTTGCACTTTGTTCTTGAGAATAGGAAAAGATCGTCACAAATACGCACGTAGAAAATTTTAACACTGCACTACTGTGGAGCTTATAGTCCCCGGCTAGCTAAACACTATATGACTAAACCAAATTAATGTCTAAATTCCTTAGGACTAGTCTACTTTTTAAGGATATAAGAACCAATTTCGGGCTTAAACAGCCTAATACAATAATTAATTATATATACAGTATTCTAATAAAGTTACCTACTGTGACCCACGCTCTAAGTTAACAAGGGTGTCTCCAATTAACGGGACAGAAACGACCTTTTTCACCGGTCAACTATTACTGTAACAGAACTCGTTCAAATACACACAAAGATTATCACTACGGGAGTCCTTTACTACTATACCCAACCTGAAAATTGCGTAATCAGGTAGGTTTTGTTGCTAAGCTATTGCGTGAGCCCCCATGCTACCGTCGAAATAACAATGAAGCAGTGTACCCTGCTGAAACCTCGCTGTCTGCCAAAATAAGTACTCGGAAATTAAAATTTCAACGCGTTCGACTTAAGCCCAAGCTCAGAGCTTTAATCTGAACGTCGGTATTTTTACAGAACGTCGGCACAATTTAGTTAAACAATTACGGATACATAATTCATAACACAACCCTTGAGTTCATTATTTAAAAAAAATACCATAACCTCTGTTTTAGTAACTGGGAAAGTACTTACTCAGAATAAAATAAAAAACACATATCACTTTACTTTCAGAAGTACAGAAATCAACAACCTGTCTGTCGAAAGTATCGAAATAAAAAAGCCCTTTCCATCCCACGCTGAACTCCTTATATACCTTTAAGTTAATTGAAAAATACCCAGTCCAGTTTAGCTCTCATAATCGAAAAGGTTAAGCCTGTCATAAATCTTAAAAGTTAATCAAAACTAACAATTACTTTAGGATAACCAAAATCTCCCTCACAAGAAAACTCCGAAACTATAATTTTAGTTAAGTACCCAAACTAATTGAAAATTATTCAGATAACTCGGGCTGCTTTATACATAACTAGGGTCTTAGCTACTTGATTGACACCTATTAGTAGATACTACTAATCTGACACGTTAAGTGCCTTCCAAGTAAAGTATCGTACCTTGGGAATGTTAATTAAATCTTTGGATTATATTTTCCAAGAACCCTGCTCTGGCTACTTGGGAACGGAGCTTTTGAAGCCGTTTAAAATCGCAGACATATTTATGCTACAAAACCGTTATCCTAATAATTGGAACGCTAAAATTAAACTAGAAAATAAACCAATTTGAGAAATAATAGAGAGTTATTTTTACATAACCGACTGTACTAAAACAGTATGTAACAATTGTTTGCTTTGAAATAGTAACACTTAATTTATGGCTTTTGCTTGTTTGTACAGATTCCTTTGTTTATTTTTATTGTTAATAGATAATGGTGGGCGACGTGTTTTTTTTTTGTTTTTTGGTATGTAGGCGAATCCCTTACTCTCCGCGGTTGAATAGTTAGCCTGGTATTTACTTCTCTTCCGGCTACGTCTAAGTACGTAGCACATTCGCTTGTTGGTAGAATGTTATACATCAAGTATGTGCGGTCACCGATGAGGGGGTTCAGCAGCAACATATTTACATATAATTGTTTCCCGTCGAAAAGGAATACTTTTTAAAATCAATTAAAGCAATTATTTTTATTCACGCCAAGAGTACACCAATAACAATAATAATTTTAGAACTACTATTCCCAAACGCGAAACATAAAGGAACACAAAGTTCTTGCAGTGATCTAGTGTCCAAGTTACCTGAAAATATTATGCTTGCATAAAAGGTCTTAATACAAAAGTTTACTAAATAATTATTTACATTCTTATTGCCGTGCCGATGTGAAAGTACAATAATAATTACAAACTAGGTCACTGTCACCATTAAGTCTTCAGTCCTGGAACTGGTTAGGCGCATACCTCCATTGTTTCCTATTCCGAGGTAAGCTACACATTTCCCTGAAATTCCCACAGTCTGCATCTTTCACTATCTGCGTGCAATAACCTAATCTAGGTCTACATCTACCTCTTTTTCTTCCTATATCTGCTTGTAAAATAGTTCGCACTATTCCCAAAAATCTCTTGTTACTTCTATTTTTTCCACAGATATCTTTATTCCACTACTATTTCGATATCATCCTTGCTATTAACTTTGTCTTTTCATGCTATCATCATACATCTGAAGCATAACATTCCAAAAGGCTATTTCCTTTTCCTGTCTGCTTCCCCTATTGACCCTATTTCATAGGCGTATAGTGCTGTGCTCCACACAATTTTTTCCTTGTTTATATGTTTATTGTTTTCGAGCATAACCTCTGCTCTTTCTTGTTAGATATAGTACACCTCCCCCTCTATTGTTCTGTAAATATATACCCCATATTACTAATTTTCAGTGGTATGTGAAGCGGGTTAAGCAGCCTGTGGCCACCAACATACCCCAACACATACATTTGTCGAATTAATAGTTTTCCAATAAATACTATCGCACAATCAAAATTAATTGAAAAACACGTGTATTTGTTCATAGTAACCATCAGGTTTAAGTGCAATTATTTTTTCGTCATTGGGTTTTCGGTCTTGGAACTGTACCTTCACTGATTTATATTTTGAGCTAGCCTACACATTTCCCTGAAATTCCTACTGCCCAGGCACAGCTCGCTTCCCCTTCTATTGTTTTCTAAATATATGCCCCTACATTACCCATATTCAGTGGTAAGTGATGGGGGTTAAGCAACATGACGGCTACTAAGATCCCCCAATACAGACATTTGCCTAATAAATAGTTATCCAGTAAATCCTTTCACACAATTAACATTAGTTGAAAATATTGTAAAAGCAACACTTGTTGTTTATAATAATTATCAGATTTAAGTACAATTATTATTTTCGTCATAAGGTTTTCTGTCTTGGAATTGGTTGGACGCGTACCCCCATTGATTTCTATTCTGAGCTAGCCTACACATTTCCCAGAAATTCTCACAGCCTACATCTGTAACCATCTGTGTGCAATAGTCTAACCTAGGCCTACCTTAACCTCTCTTTTTTCCTATCTCTACTTCTAATACTTTCCGCATTATTTCTTCATGTCTTAGTATGTGACCTATAATCTTCTCTCGCATATTTTACTGCTTTCCACCTATTTCTTTTTTCCCCTACCATTTTTAGAACCTCTTGTTCTTAAGTTTGTCTGTCCATGATATCTTCATCATACGTCTGTAGCACCACCTGTCCGCATTCTTCTAGCAACCTTTTTCTTGTTTCTGTGTTTATTGTTTTTGAACACAGTAATGACTTTTCTTGTTGAATATAGTACGACCTTGTGCTAATCTTTGTTTTATTTTTTTTGCACTTTTCACATTTTGTATTATTTGGCTGCTTAGGTAGCAAGGGCATGTATAATTATATTATTGCTGTATTTATTGGTTTAGATTTTAATATAACCATGAGTACTCTTTCGTTCTTTTCTAAGTAATTTTCTACACGGCGTCCTATCTTTTTTCTCATAACTATTTCCACACCCGAATTTCCTTCCACTGTTCCTATGTGAATTACCCAAAAGCCTCCGCTTCAAAAAAATCCCCCGCCTCTGGCTACCCAACTTCGCTGATCCTTACTATGTTTAATGCTTACCTCTCGATTTCAATTTTGAAATTCATACTTCTGACGTTCCACGCTCCGACTTGCTAAATGTTCCCGACTCTATTTCTAAACTTTCCGATCACATCCTCCAAAGCAGTTCCCTCCCGGAGATCCGAATGAGGAACTATTTTAAGTCCGTAATTTTTTACCCCAGAGAATGCCATCATCTTAAATAACAATTTAAGTACGCTGTGTACATTGGAGGTAATGTGGTGGTTTCCCGTTGCAATCCACGTCGCAGTATGGTGTCTTAGAATTTCATATCGACCCCTTTGGTCTCTGCCACTCTAAGTACCGAAAGAGCTGCTGCCCTCTTTCGGCGATCAGTCTTAGTCTTGTTCCTTACTAAAGACTCCCACTAATTTGGTTAAACTTGTAGTTCCTCTCTTTAGATCACTGGAACTCTCAACCAGTGTACTCGTTCTAATAATCTAGAACTTCTTCAAGGTGCAGGTCCATTCAGAACAGACAAACGAGGTAATAAGATTTAATTCCAAAGTATTGCTATTATATTTTTTAGTGATAGTAAAGTATGCGGATGTAACTCCTTCCTGAATATAATACATCCTTGATTTTCGTGTTAATCGCAGGAAGTTCAAAATCTGGTCCTTCGGCATTCTTGTTTTTCTTGCCTGGGCAATTTTCTTCTCGAGATGAAGGTCATTTAAATAATTGCGTTTAACAAAACAATTAATATAAAGGTCACTGGTATGTGTGTAAAATGTACTATATAGTCTAAATCTAAATTTCCCTCTAATTTTTTAGCTTCCTGTTTCGATCGTTTAACGTTTTCTAGATGTTATATTTCTAAGTTTATTACATGATTATGTTTATAATCTCTTATTTCTACGTGGCTTTTAAAAATAAAATTTTAAAATGTATTTCCAAAGTATTATGGTATGCGACTGATATTTTTCAAAAGCATTAAGTTAGATTTTAAATTACGTTCTTTTATCTGTAAGTCTATTCCGCATCGTTCGGTTATACTCGTATGATTGGCAAAGGATTCGTATTTGTCCATTTGTCTGATGAGTTTATTTTGAATTTTGTACAGTGTGTGTATATTTTTTTGATTAATTTCAATTACTTCATCAATATCTAAATTGGCCGTGACAAATTTTATGAGACCTCCTGCTCCGCTGATCAAGCCTCCCTTGGGTCTTTAGATGTGATTTTGACATTAGCTTTTCGATTTTAGTGCTGGGGTCACTTAAGCTCTGTAGTGTCATTAAATTGTAATTATCTTTGTATCGAACTTCTAAAAGTACAGTGTTGTTTAGCAAGTTTCTAAAATTTGGTTCTATTGTAGTAATATTGAAATAAAATAAAATTTGTGACAACTGTTCAGAGGTTTTGCTAGTCCTAACTCCTCTAGAAAACAACTGTTGCTATAAATTCTTTGAAGTTGGAGTCACTGACTGGTGAGGATCATGGTATTTCTGCAAGGGAAAGGTTTTCCTCTTTCTTTTTATTTTCTTAATTTGACTATTAGTGTTTCTGTTTGTTCTGTGTCTAGTACCTGAAATTTTATTTTTGTCTATAAATGTTATATTTATTTTATCGTAGCAGGAATCAGCTTTTTTAATTTGTGGTTTTTAAAGATATAGTATGGGTTAGTTGATTTCTTTGAATTTAGATAGATTTTCGTTTTGTGTCTTTTCTAATGTGGCCCCTTTTTGAAGTTGCTTGTTGTAGATTACATCAAAAAAAAGGTGCTACTTCATTTTTTATTTTTTCATTGTAATTTCTGTAATTTTTACTAACATCGGTGCTAAAAAAGCTAATTTTAGTAGATTCCTCTCATATTCATTAAAAAAAAAAATTTTCGCATTCGTTTATAACTTTATTTATCTCGGTTTTTATGCCGGACCAATAATATTGTTTTTTTAATTTGTGGTAGATTTCAAAACCCCGTTATGATTCTCTAAATAATATTCATTTATTAGTTCATATTGCTCGTCTTTAGCAAAAAAGTGGCTTTTCATTATTTTTACTGTATCATTAAGAAGTTGCTGCGCTATTTTTGTAAATGCAGGTTCTAGTTCTGGGTATTTGAAATGGATTCCATGTAGGTTTTTTGTATTTATAATCTTGATTTGGAGCTAGGATAATACTGTTTTCCTCTTGTCCTTGTCAAACCGTTATAGTATAAACGTTTTTTGTGAAGACTTGTTTGTGATATTGTCGGAAGCTTTCACGGCCGGAGTCATTATAAATATTGTTGCGATCCACTATTAGGCAACCCGTCAAACATACAAACGCTCGGGGCACAGCGCCTTCTCAAGGATTCCAGAATTCTTTTACAAATTACGGGAGCATGAGTCATCCATGTAATCCAGAGTATATATAAGACCGCTAATGAATGCAAGAGTCAGTCTATACTAGAATGTCGTATATAAATTATAACGTGTTAAAGTAATAGTAGTTTTGAGCTTTTAGAAGTTTACATAAATGTGATATGCTGTGTCTGATGTACATGCAGCTTGTAGTATACATAAATAAATAGAAGTGTATAAACAAATAATTGTGTTAGTGTTGTTACTGGACCTATGGTAAAGAATAGTTTAAGAAGGTATTAGTGCTTGTAAATTCATTAGTGTAGTAGTGCTTCATTATTAAGTGGACTGAAAACATCTATAAATAAGGCATATACTGTTAATTAGACTTGTGAACAGTGAGTAATAAAGACCATTATTATTACTTGTTTTAAATTAAAGAAACGCGGTAGTAGTAGCCCGTTACACTGGTGTCAGGCATTTGTGGGGTATATAGTGATTAATTTAAAACACAAGTCTAAAGACATTTTAGTAGTTTGTATATGCCAGTTACAAGAAATCGAAGTAAAATGGAGGCAGAAACTTTAATGAACTTCTTTAATGATTTTAAATCCGAAGTGCAGGTGACACTCAATGAAAATTTAGTGAGGTCAGCTAAACTGGAAGTGACACTAAATGAAAAGTTTACTGAAAATACTGCCAAAATGGAAGAAAAGTTGAATGAAAGTACAGCCACGTTAGAACAAAGATTAATGGAAAGTTCCATTGCATTGAAAGAAGATTTCACTGAACAGGTAAAAACAGTTGAGCAAAAGCTGGACAGTAAATTGATGAATATGGAAGAAGATGTGATGAGGCTGCAAGAACAAGTGATTTCACTAACAACGCGACCACTTGAATTACCAAGCCAAGTTGTTAATCAGAACATTCCAGAAATAAGAACCATGGAAAGAAGCGAATCAATTCCGTCTAAATTTAAAGTAAAACCACCTACATTCGATGGTAAAACACCTTGGCCCACATATTTGAAACAATTTGAAGCCGCTGCAATAGCCAACGGTTGGTGCAACAAAGAGAAGGCTATCTCCTTAATAGTGGCCCTACGGGGGGAGGCTCTTAACATCTTACAAACGATTCCCGATCACCAGCAGAATGATTACGGCCTCTTAACATCAAAGCTTGAGATGAGATATGGAGATGCTCACCTTCAACAGGTTTACCACGCACAAGTTAAGAACCGCTCGCAAAAGACAAGTGAAAGCCTGCAAGAATTGGAAGCTGACATTGCCAGATTAGTTAGATTGGCATATCCAACGGCGCCAGATAGTTTCCTCTAACAACTGGCTGTACAAACATTTGTGGATGGCGTTAAAGATGGCGAAATACAGCAAGCGCTAAGATTAGCACGGCCAAAAATGTTAGATAATGCACTGGCCCATGCGCTTGAATTTGAAGCAGCTAAGCAGACATCACATAGGGTGAGTCACAAAGCTCGGTCTGCCTTAGAGGAACCTGGTCAAGCTCAGAACAGCATAGATGAAATAATCAATCGTGTGTTTGAAAAGCGAAAGGCGGAAAGGCTGAAAAGACAACGACCGCGCAGATGGCGTTTACGATGCTGGAGCTGCGGTGAAGTTGGCCATATGCAGAGACGCTGTACTCAACCAAAGAAACAACCGGTTGTGCCAAAGCTGGTCCATGTAAGGGGGCGAACTTCGACAGCACAGCGTAGTGCCCCGGAGATTATCATCCGTGCTGCATCGTCGGTGGAAAGTCTGGACAGCATTTATATCGATGGTAGAATTAATGGTAGGGTTGTCAGATTACTTGTGGATACAGGAGCGACAAGAACTATTGTGAGACCAGATTTGGTTGGTCGTGGAAAAGTGCTACCTGTATCGGTGTGTCTCCGAACGGCAAGTGGTGAGAAGATTGGTACTCACGGAGAGACTGCCGTTATGTTGACAATTGGGGACAAATTAATTAATCATCGAGTGAAATTACAGAAGAAGTGATCTTGGGAATGGATCTCATGAGAGAATATGGGTTTCATGTAAACATGAAAAAAAATGTGCTTCGGATAGATGATGATGAGATTCCATTTCAAGGTAGGAGTAACCAGACGACGCAAGTACGAATGATTTGCGATGTGAAAATACCCGAGAAGGCGGAAATGATAGTAATGGGACACCCGGATGGTACGCTCCGGGAAGGACAAGTATGCATGATGGAAGCAACTGAATCGGGAATGGGTCAGGAGGGACTTCTGATTGGAAGAACGCTGGTAAAGTCTCGAAACATGGTACCAGTAAGGGTGCTGAACATTAATCCCCATACAGTGACCCTGAAGAAAGGCATGATTGTGGGAAGTTGCATTCCAGTATGTCATATTAAACGTTGTGTGGACGACACGAAAATAAACCAACCAACGGTTGCTCACAGAAATTGCTGGATATGTTGATACCCTCGTGTCAAGGATTAAATGGCGACCAACTGGGCAAGGTAAAAGAACTGGTCGGACGATATCGAGGTGTGTTTGCTCTGGATGATAGTGAGAAAGGAAGGACGAATGTTGTGCAACACAAGATCAATACTGGAGATGCGCAACCGATAAGACAGCACCCAGGCGGCTTCCTTTGGCAAAACGTAAGGAAGCTGAGCAAATTATCACCGATATGGAAGAACAGGGAGTGATTGAACCCTCGAATAGTCCATGGGCATCCCCGGTAGTGCTTGTCAAGAAAAGGACGGGTCGACAAGGTTTTGTGTAGACTACCGGCGGCTTAATAATGTGACAAAGAAAGACAGCTATCCGTTGCCCAGAATTGATGACACCTTAGATACTCTATCCGGATCTAAATGGTTTTCGACCTTGGACTTGAAAAGCGGATACTGGCAAGTAGGCTTGGAGCCAAACGATAAAGAAAAGACTGCCTTTACAATTGGAACTGGATTATGGCAGTTCAAGGTCATGCCATTTGGATTATGCAATGCTCCTGCTACTTTTGAACGATTGATGGAGTCGGTGCTGCGTGGACTGTCCTGGAAGACATGTCTGGTGTACCTGGACGACGTGATAGTGTTAGGTCGGTCTTTCGAAGAACATCTTAAGAACCTAGAGGAGATATTCCAGAGATTACGGGGGGCAAACCTTACATTGAGCCCCAAGAAGTGTCACCTGTTTGGAAAAGAGGTGAAATACCTAGGACATGTCGTTTCGGAGACCGGAATAAGAGCTGACCCTGACAAAATAAAAACGGTACAAGAGTGGCCTACACCAGCAGATATACACCAACTACGCAGTTCTCTAGGATTATGCACATATTACCGACGTTTTATACTTGGGTTTGCGAACATTGCCAAACCGTTAACAAAATTAACCGAAGATGGACAAGAATATGATTGGAATGACGACTGCCACAGAGCATTTGAACAACTGAAACGGCTACTAGTTACAGCACCAATTTTGAGTTATCCACGGATGGAGGGTAAATTTGCGTTGGATACCGATGCCAGTAACACAGCTATAGGAGGCGTTCTTTCTCAAGTGCAGGACGGACAAGAAAAAGTTATTGGGTATTTCAGCAAAGTCTTGTCGCGGCCAGAAAGGAACTATTGTGTGACAAGAAGGGAGCTGTTGGCCGTCGTCAAATCCGTAGAGCACTTTTATAAGTACTTATACGGCCGTAAATTCCTGTTGAGAACAGACCATGCTGCACTGAAATGGTTACTGCAGTTTCGAAATCCTGAAGGGCAAGTGGCAAGGTGGATAGAGCGGCTGCAGGAATATGACTTTGACACAGAACATCGTGTAGGATCTAGCCATCGGAATGCAGACGCTCTATCAAGGAGACCTTGTCCGGTGGACTGCAATCATTGCTCCAAGATGGAAGAGAAAATAAGTGTCATCCATAGAATGACGGTAACCGATGATACTTGGCAACTCGAAAGAATACGAGAAGACCAGGAAAATGACGCCGAATTGGGACGTATTATTGAGTGGAAAAATAGAGGACAACGACCAGCTTGGGAAGAAATTAGTATTTTAAGTAGGAGCCTGAAGGCATACTGGGCACAGTGGGACTCCTTGATGATGGAAAATAGAATCTTGAAACGACGCCTGGAATGTGAAGATGGCACTGAGAGACTTCAAGTCATAGTGCCGAGAAGCAGAGTGCCGGAAGTGTTGCAGCACTTGCACGATGGTATTTCCGGAGGACACTTTGGCGTGAAAAGAACTCTCGAGAGAGTGATAGAAAGATTCTATTGGCTGAACTGCAAAGATGATGTGAAGGAGTGGTGCCGGAAATGTGAATTGTGTGCCTCTGCAAATGGCCCGGTCTCAAAACGGAAAGCCCCAATGAGACAGTATAACGTGGGGAATCCTTTTGAGAGGGTAGCCATTGATATAGCTGGTCCATTTCCTGAATCAGAGAAAGGAAATAAATACATCTTGGTTGCAATGGATTATTTTACCAAATGGCCGGAGGCATATGCTATACCTAACCAAGAAGCCGAGACGGTTGCAGATGTACTAGTCAGGGAGTTGTTTTGTCGTTTTGGAGTTCCGTTGGAATTACACTCCGATCAAGGTCGAAACTTCGAATCAGTATTGTTTCAAAATGTCTGCAAGCATCTTGGAATCAGGAAGACTAGAACCACGCCACTTCATCCACAATCGGATGGAATGGTTGAAAGAATGAACAGGACGTTAGGGAAGTTGTAATTTTAATATTTACCTACCGCATGAGGGTATCCAATTAACAATAAATAATAAATAACAGGACCTCTAACACCATCGTACCCTCACGTTTCGGGACGTTGCCTCGCAAGCTGCAGCAGTCGGTGAAGGGGGGGTTCATTAAACAAACACACTGAGACGAAAATTCGATTGTTTTATTGAACGAGCTACTAACTAAAACTTCAACTAATTACATATGCATAACAAAATATAAAGTAAATAACCTTATGTACAAAAGGGCGCCACCATGGGAATTAAACGGCCCATGGACCAATCGCGGTAATAGCTCTCGTCGCACTTTGTTCGTGGGCGATGAACCAAAATGGCAGAACAGAAAATAAGTCACTTATAGTCTCCGGCTAGCACAAACACAACTTAACTAAACTTAACTAACAAACATATTTTGAATAGATACAGTTCTAGGTGTACACACCCCAATAACAAAAATTTATTAATGCTACCCTAGTCTAATTAACTTGCATAGTGCGACGACCCTTTTAACCACGGGGTCATCTACACCATGAAAAATACGACCTTCTCAAGGGTCAAATAGTACCGTAACTTGACTTCGGGCCTGAGCTTTGCATTCTCAGGTAGTCTCGTGGATTAGTGATTAACGACCTCTGACACCGTCGAAACACAATATAATAGAAGACCCTTCTAAAACGATGCGGTCTCCAAAGCAATAATAAAACGGATCAATTTACTTGAACTGGGCATTCACCCGGAATTGTATTTTATGGAAGTCGACAAATACTGTTTTTAAACAAATAACTGACTTATGCTGCATAACACAGCCTTGAGTTCATAGTAATATCACATATACTAATTACTTACTCAGAGAAATAAATAACTTAAAACATAACGGCCCGCACTTGACTGCAGAGAAATAAACACATCACTAGTAACCGTTAGCTTTAACCTCTAACGCGTCTGGAAATAAACAACCCCGATTCCCACCGGCTGGCCTCCTTATATACATTTTGGTTAATTGAAAATAACCCCTTTCTTGACGCTCTTACTCGGCTTAGGATGCGCCGGTCGTAAATCCTTAATTTTAATTAAAACTGTCAATGCCTAAGATAACCACAACCGTAGCTCTCAGAATTGATTTTAGTTGAGTGCTCAGCTAATTGAAAAATTGCTTCAGACCACCCTGACATAAATAGGATCCTAAAGCATGATTGACATCTAATCATAGATATGGACTAATTTGACATGTTTAGTGCCCTTAAAGTAAGTGCCTTTAGAAAAATTGATTAACTCTTGGATTAGATCTTTCTGGGAACTTCGCTGAGAAGCTACTTGGGTGATCCTGCAGCCGCTACAATTCTAATAATTAGCATGCTAAAATTAAACTAGAAACTAACTATTTTTAGGAATACTAGAACTATTAGAGCTTATTAAAACAGTATGTTACACAGCCCCCCTCGAAAAATTGAAATTGCTCTTAGGAATTTCAAGAAAATTGAAAAAAAAAAATGTAGAAATTAACACATCCAACCGCAATTATGTTTAAGACAACTGAGTCTTTTCAGAAAATTGGCGGAAGGAAAAATAAAAATTGGAAAAATAAAATATTAGTGAGGTTTTAGGTCTTGGACGTGGAACACCCCTAGCGGTTTTCCGTCCATGGAAGATAGTCTATAAGTGGTAGAACCTAAAACTTCCATCACCTTTGCTTCTAGGAACTTCGGGGCTAATTTTTATTGAAATGTTTAGAAGCATCTGATAATATAAAATTGCGCTTCCACACTAAATCCCTACTTTGAAATTTAATGGTCTGCGCCTTAAATTGTACGAGTGCGTATTACGTTCATACGCCAAATGTATGTTCTTCTGAACTTCTTTAAAGATGGGCGATAATTCATTATGGTCTTGAACCAATTGTTCTCGAGTATCAATTGCTAGATCCTCTGGATTTAAATCCTTTAATTTATTATAGAATTCCCCGGACAGAGGAACCGTGCGTCCAAAAGCTAAAAATGTTGGGGAATATTTTGTGGATTCATGAACAGCATTACGAAGCGCATGGGCAATTTTGTGAATATTATCGTCCCAATTCTTATGAGAATCTTGAATGTAACTGCGAATGGCAGCTCCAATTACCTTGTTAACGCGTTCTACATAATTAACTTGAGGATGGTAGCTGGCGTTAAACCAAACCGAAGGTATTTTATAATTTGTCATGAGATTGGAAAATAAATTACTTTTAAATTGGGGCCATTATCTATCATACAAATTTGAGGTACCCATATACCAAAAATACAAAATTTTCCAGGTAATTACAAATTTGTTTTGTTGAAGCGCTGCGCATGGGATGCAATAAAGTGAATTTTGTAAACCAGTCAGTAACAACTAAAAGGTAAGTATTCCCCAATTTCGAGCGCGGAAAGGGCCCCATTAAATCAATCGACAAACATTGAAACGGAAATGAAACTTTTTTCTCTTTGCCCATAAAACCATAATGGTTGAACGTGCTGGATTTGCTTTGGCAGCACGTAACACATTTACTAATGTATTTAGAAATATATGACCGCATTTTAGGCCAGTAATAGAGCTCTTTGATTTTTGTATATGTTTTAAATACACCCAAATGGGCCGAAACTGGATCATCATGGCATTCTTTTAAAATTTGTGCACGGCATGATTTCGGCACTACTAACTTCCACTCAATTAAATTGGCTTTGATATTCAAATTATTCGGAATAAACTTATACATTTTATCATCTTCTACTCTCCAATCGGGATATAGATCTGGCTTTTCCTTAATATTATTTAACATGTTTTTGTACCAATCCTCGACCTCGTCTAAAGAAAAATTTAAAGAATTAATAGCATAGGCTCCACTAGGAGCTCGGGATAATGTATCTGGTACCACATTAAATTTACCCTTCCTGTGGATAACTTCGAAATCAAATTGTTGGAGTTTCACACTCCATCTAGCTAAACGTCCCGCAGGATCTTTTAAGTTGTGGAGCCAAATTAAAGAATGATGGTCCGTAATGACCTTAAAATGAGTTCCTTCAATATATGGTCGGAATTTTGAATAGCAAAACACACCGCCAAAAGTTCCCGTTCTGTGACTGAATAATTTTCTCTGCTGAATTTAAACTGCGAGAAGCATAAGCAATTACATGTTCTTCGTCTCCTTCTCCCTGAGTTAAAACACAACCAACGCCGTAATTTGAGGCGTCACATTGTAAAGAAAAAACTTTCGAAAAGTCAGGACTCCTTAAAATAGGAGCCTTTGTAAGAACATCTTTAATTTTTTCAAACGAAATAAGAGCCTCGTCCGTCCATTTAATCGCTTGCGATTTTCTCTTTCCTTTAGTAAATCATTAATAGGTGCTATAATTGTGGCAAAATCCAAAACAAAACGCCTATACCAAGAACACATACCGGTGAAACGTTTTATTTCAGTGGCTGTCTTGGGTTGAGGAAAATTTACAATTGCGTCAATTTTGCTGGGTCAGTTCGGAGACCATCTTTATTCACAATATATCCCAGATATTGTAACTCTGGTTTACAAAACTCACATTTTGAACTGTTAATTGTTAAATTAGCGCCTTTCAACTTCTCATACACTTCGTTCAAAATTCTAATATGCTCCTTAAATGTGCTTGAAATAATAATTATATCATCTAAATAAACAAATACTGATTGGGATAATGAAAATCAAAAATAGAGTCCATGAGCCTCTGTAATGTGCCTGGAGCATTGGCCAAACCCATCGGCATTACATTATATTGAAATAATCCGCGCCTTGGGACAGTAAAGGCTGTTTTTCCTTGCTTTCGTCACTCAAGGGCAATTGCCAGAAAGCTTTTTAAATCGATTGAACTGAGATATTTCGCATTGCGTAATCTATCAAGAATGTCATTTACAAACGGAATGGGATACGCGTCTTTTTTGTAATTGAATTTAATCGTTTAGCGTCAAAACATACACGAAATTCACCTTTTGCTTTTTCTTTACTAATAGCATGGGGGAGTTCCACGGGCTATTGCTTGGGCTAATAATGCCTTGTTCAAGCATTGCATCAATTTCTTTATTAGCATGTTCCAGCATCGCCGGTGATAATGGGTAATACCTTTGTTTAATTGGTTCAACGTCTTCCGTTGTAATATGATGTGAAATTTTAGTGGTTCGGCCTAAGGTAGGACGATCCAGGGATTGAAATAAAGAAATAACATTGTTTAATTCAAATTTCTGGTCTTCATTTAAATCGGCCATGACTTTAATGAAATTTAATTTATTCGTTTCCGCAGAATGAGCATAAAATTCATTTTTTGAAAAATCTACTTTCAATTCAAATAATTGACAAAAATCAATCCCTAACGTTAGGGTACACTCTATTGAGTCGGAAACTAAAACATTTAAAGACCGAGTAACCCCGTTTATAGTCAAGGGCAAATTAATTGAACCTAAAATTGATTGTGCAGTGCCATCTGCGGTTGTTAATATAGACGTTTTACATTTTAATTAATTCTAACTTATATTTATCCAATAAACACAAACCATGTCTGCCTAAAATAGAGGTATTCGCACCGGAATCCAACAGTGCGGTATAAGTTTCCTTAAATATATCGATATTAATATAAGGTCTAGTATCACCTTTTACTTTATAAAACTTGAAAAACCTTAGATGATTTAAAAAATTTTTAACTTTTACTAACCAATCCGACCACGTCTTTTTGTCAGCAGCAATATTATTAAACGAAGAAAAGCAACGGCTGACTACGCGCTCTCCTGTGCTTAGTTTTTTGAATTATTTGAGCAGTTTGGACAATTTGTGGACGTAACTTCCAACTGCCCACAAGAATAACAAAATATTCCGCGTTTCTCCGGACAAGTATGAAACGAGTGACCTCGTCTTTACAGTTGAAACAAATAGTCGAAAATTTTGCTGTGTTTTTAAAATAATTCGAAACGCCGGACCGTGGTAAATTATTATTAGAAAATGAACTCTGCCGAACTTGACGTTCTAAGATAACTGGTACGTTGGCAGAATCCGAATGTTCCTGTTTAATAAAATGTGTAGGCTTAATGTCTTCTAAAAGCTTACAACGAGAAATCAAATGGGAAATGTCAGTCACTTCAATTAACGCCAGTTGCGTGGCATAAAAGTCTGTAAATTTCTTTTAATAATTTTTATTTGTTCCCTGATTGAAATGGACTCTTCTAATTGAGAAAATAAATTTACCATCTTTGAAATATAAATGGTAGGTGATTCATCGGCGCCTTGCCGTCTGGATTTAATTAACATTAAAAGATTCTCTGCATAATCGGCTGAAAGAAAATCTTGTTTCAATTTAAAATTAATTGTTCCCATGAATTTACTGTACACCGCGTTGCTCTATACCAATCCAGTGCTGAACTGGTGAAAAGATCAATAGCCCCTTCGAAAAGGTCATCTGACGAAACTTTTCTTGCAACTTGCAGTTCTTTGACGCGTTGAATAAAATCTAAAACCGATATAGAATCAGATTCACCCGAAAATTGTAATCCCCACTTGTGGATCGGGACTGATGTCGTTGTTTTATTCAAGGACTTAATTAGCGTACCTAAATCATTACTAGAAATCGAGACCGATGGGGTATTAATGGAAGAAACCGCTGATGCTCCAGGGCATGAACCCTCTGCTGTTGGTGTTATTTTACCGCTAGCCGAACAATAAAGAGGGTTATCGTTAATCTCATTTTCCCCGTTTACCTGTTCTAAAATCTCAAAAGCTCTAATGCATTTGGAATGCAGTTCTTTGTGTACTTCTAAAATTCAATATCGAAATTGACATAATTTAGTCTCTGTGTTACATGCATTAATCTCGTGTTAAGTTTAATATATTCTGTCCTTTTAGGAAGAATGGTAAACGAATTTAAACAGTTTTCTAATTCAAAATCTTAAGTTTTAATAATTCAATTTCGTCCTTTTGAACGATTTCAATTTTCTCATACTTAGAAAAAACATTACTGTCGACTTTCTCAACAATGAGTTTTCTACGCAATAATTTTCGCTTTTCTAACACACTTAACTTTGTTGGTTCAACGTTCCTAATTAAAGTTCATAACTAAGCTCATCGCTTCTTAAAGCTTCTACCACATACATGACTAAATAAAGGTAAAAGCCAACAATAACGAAACTTGTTCCTAAATCACTAATATTAAACTGTAATTCTGCCTAACACTAAATAGAAACAAAACAATCTAAAAATTCGTCCGTGTGTTGTTTACCATATTTACAATTTTAACCACGTTAATGCGCCAGTGTAATTTATAATATTTACCTACCGCGTGAGGGTATCCAATTAACAATAAATCTGGCCAAAGTTGTCTCTGAACATCAACGAGACTGGGACCAATATCTGCATTTGTTCCTACTGGCGTACCGATCTTCGGTACATGACAGCACAGAGTACTCGCCCGCTTGCGTAATGCTAGGACGTGAATTGCGGCTACCATGTGATCTTCAGTTCGGATTTAAACCTGGAGAAGAGATCGCAGGTGAAGATTACGTTAGTAAGCTTCGTGAAAGATCAAATAGTATTCACGAAAACGTCCGAAAGAATATACAGGCAGCAAGCGATCGAATGAAATCACAATATGACACGAGAGCACAAGAACGTGGTTATCAACCTGGAGATTTGGTGTGGTTGTACAATCCACAAAGAAAACGTGGATTGTCGCCAAAACTACAAAGACAATGGGAAGGATTAACGATGTAGTGTACCGGATCAGAAGATCCCCTCGTGGTAAACCGAAAGTGGTACACTTTGACCGTTTAACATCCTACGCTGGCAACAACCAGGAAGACCCGAATAATGATAATGGTGTTCGGCAAGTTATTAATCATGAGCCAAATGTAGATTTTGAGAGCTTTATGGCGGCGTATGGTGGTTCCGCTAAAGCGAGATTTGGCGTTGTTGTTGAAAAACAGCAAGATCTGTTTAGAGCACCAGAAGAGTATTCCCTTGCACATTGCGTAGCTCAAGATTTGGCAATGTCAAGGAGAATAGCTGTTGTTTTCAAGAAAAAGTTTGGATGTGTGGATGAATTAGTACAACAGCAGCCAACTGTAGGAAAATCTTTGGTTCTTCAAGATAAAAATCGTTATGTTTACTATCTGGTCACCAAAAATTCTTCATGGCAGAGACCTAGTTATAGACATCTATGGGAGGCTTTGCTAAATCTTAAGGCGCAGATGATGGAAAATGGAGTAACGAGACTAGCGGTGCCCAAGCTGGGCTGTGTACTGGATCGCTTAGACTGGAGGATAGTCCGAAATATGCTAGAAGTAGTTTTCCAGGGAACCAACGTCCAGGTTCTTGTTTGTTGTTATCAACCGGTTGCCTACCAAGACCATGAAAAGATTGTTGACTGTTACTTCCAACGACGCGGTGGATGCACCAGAGGAGATAGCTGCCGATACCGTCACCAGTCATCGAATTGGCGTCAAGATGGATTTACAGTTACGAGACGTAACGGTTTTAAAGAGGGGGCAGTGTTGCGATCCACTATTAGGCAACCCGTCAAACATACAAACGCTCGGGGCACAGCGCCTTCTCAAGGATTCCAGAATTCTTCTAGAAATTACGGGAGCATGAGTCATCCATGTAATCCAGAGTATATATAAGACCGCTAATGAATGCAAGAGTCAGTCTATACTAGAATGTCGTATATAAATTATAACGTGTTAAAGTAATAGTAGTTTTGAGCTTTTAGAAGTTTACATAAATGTGATATGCTGTGTCTGATGTACATGCAGCTTGTAGTATACATAAATAAATAGAAGTGTATAAACAAATAATTGTGTTAGTGTTGTTACTGGACCTATGGTAAAGAATAGTTTAAGAAGGTATTAGTGCTTGTAAATTCATTAGTGTAGTAGTGCTTCATTATTAAGTGGACTGAAAACATCTATAAATAAGGCATATACTGTTAATTAGACTTGTGAACAGTGAGTAATAAAGACTATTATTATTACTTGTTTTAAATTAAAGAAACGCGGTAGTAGTAGCCCGTTACAATATATATGGGTCCGGGTTGGGACCGTGTCATCTTATAAACTAAGGTCGACTTTTGTAAGGGGTTTCATCAGGACAAGAAAAGGAAAGAAAATGAACTATAAATACAAAAAATGAAATATAAATATAAAAAATAATAATAACAATGATAAAATATTAAGTAGATAGATTAGAGCGTAAAAAATATGAAAAAGTTACTTCTGAACTAGCAGACTCACCTGCTTATTTAAGCCAAAAGGTGTCTTATGGCAAAGTAACCTTTCGCCAGAATTTGAAATTAATCTATAAGAGACGTGATTGAGGGGATTTTCTGAAATAGGCATGGTGAAGATTGAATCTCCCAAGGAAATGTGAGGTTTAATATCGTCAGTTTTATTTTCTATTATGGAGTTATCATTTATGATATTGTCACAGTCTTCTACAGATAGGTCATGTTCTAAATCTACGCCTGGGAATAATTGAGAGTGAGTCTAAGTCGTCGTCAGTTTTTCCTTTAATATCAATTAGGTTGGGTATCTATAATTTCAAGGCTATTTCCCAAAAATTCTCGGAATAATTTTGAATTTCAGTAAATCGTGACATTCGTCTATTTCTAATTCGATGAGGTTTTCTTCATGGTTGTACGTTAGTTACTTAATATTATGCAATTCATTAAATTTTTTGAAGTTAGAAAATTGGGGATTCTTTTGGTTACCATTTCTTGGAAAATTATTTCTTGTATATATTAACAATGGTTCCAGTATGTATTCTGGTTTTCTTCTAAATACTTGAGAATTTGTGGGGAAGTTCGTTTGAAAAGATATTGTTTGAGTGTTTATAGGTCCACACCTACATAATTAGTTAGTTGGTTGTGTTTTAATGGAGTTTTACAATTGGAATGTATTAGTGAAATTTCCTTTTTTGTAGGTTTTTAATGGTAAAGTGATTTTGTTGTGTTTTTGTCTAATAAAATTTAAGAAATTGACTTGTTGTTGTTATCATAGTCTAGTAATTGTATAAGACAATCTTCTAACGAATTTACGTTTTTTGTTCTTATAAGTTACTTATTATCTGTTATGTCCTTATAAGTCTGTTATAAATGTATTGAATGCGTTTTGATGATACATGTTAATTTTATAAGTTTTTATATTATTGTCGGTCTCGCGTAAGTATATTTGTTTCAGTAATTGCTGTATTTTTATTTTTTCATATTAATCGTTATAGGATTTATTAGTAAATTAGAAAATTGTCGTTTTGTACTTGTGTTTAATTACATTGGTCTCGGAATCTGTTTAAAAATATATTCCTGACTTGTATCCATGTTACAGTTAGAATTTACTAGCGAATCCCAAGTGCTACCAGTTAATTTAGAACAACAATTTTCAAATAATAATTTGTTTAATGGGAATTTGCTGGAGTTGTAATCTTATACGTGTTTATAAATTTTTCGCATTGTTCGACAAAGTAGGCAAGGTTTTTACTGCCTGTATCGTATTGTGGAACTATTTCTCTAGTTAGATTTAGTTTCGTAAAATTTAAAGCCATTTCTATCTTAATATTTCTTATAATAGTAACTAGCGGTCTATCTCTCGTGCTCATGTAGATAAAATTAACACAAAAATATAAAGATAGAATAGAATTCCAAAGGTTTACTTAGAGTAGGATCGTTGCAAAATTCATTTTATCTAGGTGTTGTGTAGTTGAGCTGTTTCTGCAGTGTAGTTCCGTGCATCTTTACGGTTTCGTGATAATCCATAGTTGATTTCTCAAATGTAATTCGGCAAGTTAAATTTCTCTGCTAATCAATTCAGGTGAAACGACACAAAGACACAAACTGTGAGCTAGGCGATGCTCTACTTCCCACAATGTGTCTGTATTAAATAATACACTTTTGTTACTCCTGTTCTGATGAGCCCCAATTAAAACAAACGCGTCGAAGGGATGCCATTGCGGCTAAATTTGAGTCACTTGCCATTAATTTTTTTTACTTTTTATTAATTGAAGACTCATTAAACCTATTTATCTTTTTGATTAAAACTTTTGGCTTTGGAAAAGGCAGTTGAGAGCCGGATCTCCTCCGTGCCGACTGTTGCAAAAAAAAACCTGCGATGTCAGGTGATACGACACGAAGACACAAACTGTAAGCTAGGCAAATTATTTAGTTGTATCATCCTCCCGACACGGTCCGCTTGAAAAATGTTAGGCGAACATTTTTCACAAAAATACATCCTCGTTCGGATGAAAGGTAAAATGGAGGTCCCGTGTGTGAGTGTTGTCACGCACATAAAGATCCTTACCTTGCTTGGCATAACAAGGGTTCGGCAAAATTACAAATTTTCTAGATAAAAAAACTCGTTATCTGGCCAATGTTGTACCTTCCAGTGGAGCATTAGAAAATCACATGTAAGGTTGTACCATCCTCAAAATCTCAGCTTCCATTTTCGCGATATTTTTACACAACTTTGCTTCCAGTACTTATGAGCTTTCTAATAAATTTTGCGAAAACTTTGCTTAAAATTTTTGTAAACCGCCGTAAAATTCTCCTCCAGCTTTTTAGAAGTATTTGTAGATTCCAGTATAAGATTTTTCTCAATTGGGTATATTTTTCTATTAGTTCTTGTTCAACCCCCTTTTACGTGTTGATCTAGCTTTCCTATGATATGTGGTAGGGTCCTGTAATTTTTCTTTGAAGTTTTTCTTACTATCTTATAACTTTGCTGCCAGGCTTGCAGAGTTTTCCCCCATTCCTGACTTGTAGTCTTTCAAAAACAAAAGATGTCGCACTCCAGTTTCTGTTGTTGACTACAAGTTAAAGGCATGCAAAAAGGAATCGTTTAAATGAATTTTTCACCACAATTTCACCACTTGACACCAAGGAAACAAAACTCTATTTGCACAAACAACAGGATTGGTAATCAAACTGACTACACAAGCCTTATTCAACAAAGGGTAAATATAATGAAATTCTAAAGGCATTTTAATAATTTATTTCCAGCTAATTGCTATCAGTACAATGCTAACTTCTAAAACTACGACGCTATCTTTTTAATTATCTACATCGATGCAGTATAATTATCTTATATCGATGCATTATAATTAATTTATATCGATCACTACAATAATTTATCTGGTTATAGGATAACTTATATAAATAGTATATACCACTAGTTTATTTCATATTACGACTTTCAAAGCTTTATAGTAAAGCTCAAATTTAAGCCAAAGCCTCTATTGGAGCTTAACTGACTAATGCTCATCGTAGCAATTTATATTTTCCGCATTTGTTCTAGATACCTTCACGCAAACAACATTCTAGAGGTTTTCTCTTGCATGTTTAATAACGCTCTTATAACCTGACATTCAAGTGCATCTAAAAAATGTCTCGCCGCAAGGCCCATCAATCGTCTTTTGTATATGATACAACGTTCTCGTTCTGAAGCGTCATTCCATTTAAGGGTATATCAAACGGAAGAGTGCTACAATACGTTTGCTGTAAACAGCTTTTGATCTATTACCTTCGACGCATCTGCATAAATAACATCTATCTCATTTTTCATTTAACTGGTGTCTTACTTCCATGCGAACCATGCGAAGTTTGTTTTTTTTTGCCCAAGAATTGACAATATATTTTATCAAAGCAATTTGTAAATTTTATTTATTAAACGTTCTTCGAAATGCGACAGCTAATTTAAGGCCAACTATCTTAACAAAAATTTTTATCAAATCAGTTTTTGTTGGGTTAAGTGAATTTTAAAAGTTAGTAACGTCTTAACCCCTGACTCATGTAACTTAAAAATTCAAAGCCCATTTTACAGTTTTCGAGAAAAGAGTATATTATGAACCATTTGACCAAACGTATTATAATATTTATAATTTAAACTTTTTGTTTTTGTTGGTACTTTGGGTAGTATACTTGCTGAAAGTAAAATAACATATTTAAATTTCTTGGGCGTTACTAGTATTTTTGTATTGGCCAAATGCAAACTGAGTAGATAAAATTTCTTTACTTTTGTGAGAAAGTAACTTTGGTGATATTTCAAGTTCGTTATGTCTATTTGAACCTACGATTATAAGTTGCTATTGAGCAAGAGTATTTTCAGCTAGAAGTATTGACATGTACGTCCATAGTAGAGATGTGATACATTTCTTACATTGGAGCTGTCAACGTGTTCACTTAATTAAAAAAAGTTATTTTGCTCCTCATGTTCTTTACCAACATACGAAACTTGCTCACCATATAGTAAATTTTACTATCCGCATGATTCGGTTTCAAGGCATATTGCTACATAATGCTATAAGTGAAATATCCGCGAAAACTGAAAAGTTGCTCGTTAGTTTTAAAATGAGTACGTGTGCGCACTGCACTCTCCATCCACATCACTAAAAATCTTTTTAGACATCTACTGGAAAGTTATTTGCCTTATAATTTAAATACTTGTATATAAGTGTTTATTAACATTAATATTTCTGTAACACGTTGCGTCATTAAAAACGGGTTGCATCTTTTTGAAACACCTTATATATTACGTAGATTCCTTCCCTAAAGTTATATTGTATTTGTGTTTTGTAGAATTTCATCACCCTCAGCCAGTGGCGTAACTACACCCCTGCCAGCCCCCGCTATGCGGGGGGGCCCCAAGTGCAAGAAGGCCCAAACGATAATAAACTCAACTTATTCATCTTCAACGTATTTGGCAGGTAAGAAACGGTCAAGAAAATATTGCAGATAATTCAGAAACCGCAGGTTAACGAACGTTTTCTTGATGTTACTACTAGGAACTGCTGAAATACAAGAAATAATAATTAAGATAAATACTGAACACCACCTGCAGCCTGCATCCTTTCTTCTTTCTATCCGTTCTGTCCTATTTTGTAAGGGTTAATAAACAGATGAAAGAGACTGTAAACTTTAATAACAAAGATGTCTATATTATTCTTAAGTGATAAGTTGTATAAAGTGGTAAAGCATTATTAAACGACGTATAGTAGGGTTAGTTTGGTTTGTGGGATTTTAAATAGGAATAAAAGGGCTATTGTCTGTACAGTACAGATTCACAGGATGGCAGGTAGCTTAGTAACCTTCGCTTTCTAGAAATATAATACTAGAAAGAAATTCATTTTGTGGTTTCTAGTCAGCTGGTTGCAACGTATTTGCATTAGCTGCATTATATATAACGGAAAGGAAGTAAAAAGCATTCCAGTACGTTTTACTCAATAGTGTTGTGTTCGTATTACAGGAGGTCTTTCATATTTAAACGTAAGTATTTATATCTATTTTTATTAAACTGCTATTGATTTGATCATAGTTGAAGTCGCGCTGAGAAATACATATAAATAAATCTTTAAGCATTCAATAAAAATCATTTATATTTTGTTAATTAAAGCATTTAAAGCAAAGTATGTATGTGTTATTTGTAATTTCAAAAGGCTTTTAAATAATTATTACTTATCTAATTACATTATAATTAATTTCATTCAAAATTGCAGGAAATAATATACAATGAGCACTACAAGCGGCGCTGCAAAAACGAAAAGGAAACTATTGGAAGAATCAAAGAGCAAGATTCCAAAAATAAGTTCCTTTTTTACTTCTAAAGAGTCCGAAAAACAAGAACAATCTATGAAAGAAATTGGGCTTTCGACAGTAGCATCTACTAGTTCCGCTACAGACGAACAGCAGTCGTCAACAATTTTAAAAACTCTCACCCAGGGCGCAAGTACATCACATAATGACGGCCGCGATAGAAATTTGGAACTAGATACCACTACAATTACAGAGGTAAATGTGAGTAGTACTTTTCACTTAATGAACTATCTATGGATCTGACGAAAGAATATCCAACCGATTTTGCACATTTTTAAAATCAATGTTTTACAACATGACAATTTAAGAAAAGAAATAATTAATTACGGATTGTGTAGACCAGATGGTGCGTTTCCTAAAGATAATAAAATAGAAGTTTTCAGTTCACTATTATTACTTAATAACTGCAAGCGAAAATAAAAGCAATACGTTAAACTTACCACACAATTCAAATGGGTGGTTGTGTTATTCTAAATTAAAAATTGTGTTTATTGTCAACCATGTTGGCTGTTTGCTTCAGTAAGGTCAAGTTGGACGACCGGAATTAATGATTGGCAGGGTTTATCAAAAAATTAAAGAGCATTTGCTTGCTCAATCTCATTTAACTTGTTGTTTTATTTACGATATGTGGAAAAAAATTATACCATAGATAAGAAAGATACTCTACTATTAAAACAAGAAACTGAATTTTGGAAAAATGTTTTACACAGACTTTTCAATGTTACTTTAACACTATCCCAGCGCATGCTGTCATTTCGAGGACATAGAAAGTTTTCTGATTCAAAAGACAGTTACAACGGTAATTTCTTAAGTTTAGTTCATTTAATTAGTAACTATGATCCTATATTACAAAAGTGCTTGAACGACCCAAAGGTTCAATTAAATATCTTTCCCAAAAATTCAAAACGATATTATTAATACTTTAAGCGCACACTTAAAAATATTTTATTAAATAAAATTAGATCCGCTCCTTTTTCTCAATCATAATAGACACTACACAGGATATAACTAAGATTGATCAATTAAGTAAAATTGTAAGATATATTGATTTTAAAAAGACAGCTTGGGAGAGGTAACCAAAATAGATATTTGTGAAACTTTTGTGGGTTTTACAAAAGTAGAGTCCCAATCTGCTGAAGGACTATGTAATACTATATTAAGCAATTTAACCAACATGCAATTAGATATAAATAAATGTAGAGGGCAGGGCTACGATGGAGCTAACGTTATGAGCGGTACGTATTCTGGCGTGCAAAGAGAATTTTAAACATAGAGCCTGCAGCCTTATATATGCACTGTAGTGCCCATAACTTAAATCTAGTCATAAATGATGCCGTTAAAGGTATAAAAGAAATAGAATCGTTTTTCTACTTTTAGAAAACATATATACATTTTTGCTAATAGTATAGTAAGATGGAATTGGCTTTCTGTTTTAAAGAAAATTTCACACAATTGAAACGCTTAAATCCGACACGTTGGGCGGATCGAGTAAAATCTTTAGCTGCCATAAGAATTCGGTATAAAGATATAGTAATGTCTCTTAATAAAATTATTATGATATCAAAAAAACAGATGAACGAAATGACGCAAAGTAAATATTAACTAGCATGGATAATTTTAATTTTATTTTTTAAGTGTTTTTAAGTCAAATTCTAGAAGAGCTTAACAAGCTCTCACAAACTGCTCAGAGTGAAAAGGCGAATATTAATCAGATAACTCTCTTATTACAAAAACTTTAAAATTTTTCAAGGAAACAAGAAATAACTATTCCAACATCAAGGAGGAAGCAGCGAAAGTTGCAGGGCAATGGAATATTAAACCGGAATTTATAAAAATAAGGCAACCAAAAATAAAAAGCATTACGATGAATTATCCAATGATTATCGATTTAATGATGAAGAATTTAAATTTAAAATAAATGTATTTTATCGCGTAATGGATATTATAATTTCACAGCTGTCAAATCGTTTTAAATCGCTTTTCATGTAAACGAAAAGTTTAATTTCTTAGAACCTAATGTATTTTTAATTTAACTGCAGACGATATTTTATCTAAGGCAAAACAATTGCAAAATTTTACTACAAAGATTTAAATGATGCTATAGGTATAGAACTTACTACACTCAAAAATAATAGACTTATTTGTGATGAATTAAAAATGTTAACGGTATCTTACAATTTTTAGAATATCTAGTACTTTCCAAATCTACAGGTTCTAGCAGTTTTCCAAACACCATAACAGCCTTAATGTTATACCTAACTTTACCCGTTAGCGTTGCAAGTGCGGAGAGATCTTTCTCAAAATTAAAAATTATTAAAAATTATCTTAGGAACCGCACTTCACAAGATAGATTAGACGATTTATCCCTCTTAGCAGTAGAACATGACACTGCCAAAAATATGAATATAGAGGATACAATAAACGCGTTTGCAGCAAAACATGCAAGAAAAACAAAATTTTGAATTTGATTTGGAATGTCTGCTAGCTCATAGGTTTTTACTGTATCAAATTTTAGGTGTAAATAATTTTGTGCGGCGTATAAATATGTAGATTTAATATTAATTAACTTATAAGTTTGAATTTATGTAATTTGGTTTTATAATTAATAAAGCACTTGATTAATATAGTATATGTATTTAATTCTATACTGCTTCCTTCTCTACATGTACTATAATTTAAAAATATGGCTAAATATAAGCCAGTAAAAGTAATACATTTTAAAGAGAGCCCACTTTAAAATTTTTGCGGGGGGGCCCAAAAATCGTAGTTACGCCACTGCCCTCATCGACTAATTCGTTACAGAAGTTATACTTGTTTGGGTCAATTGTATACCTACATTGTCTTTTCTCATTGTACGATTGTGGAGGTACAGTTTCGAAATCGGGATCCTTGCATTTTAAACCTTTACAGGTCATTTCTAACAAATACTAAAACCTTTTAATTGTTTTAATTGTTATTGTGTAGCCACCTAGACAGAGGTTCAGAAACACTACAAACCACCATTTTCTATTACAAATTGAAACACTCTGGCAATATAATCTGTACCCAGGTTCAGCATAACCATAAATAATATTGCTATACATTTTAGTACTGCAGACATTCACCTAAGTAATATTCTATCACAATTAGAGCACCACATGGGTCGCTCTGAACCTGAGTATCCTTTCCAAAGTTACGAATAAACGTATTCGAACCCTGGCCGTCTACATGCAAAGCGCTTTATCCACAAAACCATTTAGTCAATTGTACATCGCTTATTATTATTATTATTATTATTTTAATTTATCATGGATGATTTTAAAAACTATGAGTGGTTTAATTCCTAAAGAAGATTAAGAAAAATTCTAAACAAACCACAACAAACATACAAGGAGCATTTATCAAATTTTATATTAAAGTAATATTTTCTTCTTTTGTACTTGTCGTCGGTAGTATTTTTGAACGTACAGTTCTCATTTTAACTTATTTTGGAGATTAACTTAAGAATGCTTCTTCTTTTTAACAAATATAAAATTTTTTTAGGATAATTAAGAAACATTCTACAGATTCCATTTTTAATGTAAAAATTAAATTAAAAGCACGGAAACTCAAATTTTAAAAAAACATCATACAGTTCCATTTTAGTTTAGAGATTATCTTAGAAACACTTAAGTCTAAATTTTATATAGAATTACCCTTTATATTTTTATTAACGGGCAGTAGTAATTCGCACAGTTCTCAAAAGATGTGCATGAACAGCTTGACAATTCTTCAACAACTAAGGTAACATAATTTGCTTCTTCATCACGTATTACCGTTAGTTATTATTGCCACATTTCACCTAGACACCAACTTAATCTTAACCTTTAATGAGGATTGTCAGCTTGAACCTAAGAACAAAATACAATAAAAATTAAATACGTATGCAAATTGTACACAATATTTTGCAAATAACCCAGGTTGGTAGAAAATAGCCAATAATATATCATCTTAAAATAATACAAGGGTTGCTAGTCTCACAACAACTAATTTAATAACATCTCATATTTAAACAATACAACAGTTGCTAATCCACGTAACTGCTAATTAATTTTATAAACCAGTTACGTGCACAGGACGATTATGCCAGGTAACTTAGGGGGAGTGGTGAATCCAACGATACGAAAAGGAGTTCTTTTAGGGGTATACAACTTTAAAACGTACACCTACCTGGAAAAGGTTTCTGAACTTATGTCCAATAAAAATGTAGAGCGCCAACTCACCTGACACTAATCTTATGAGCTTGTCTACAGAAGGATTATTTTTGAAATTAACAAGTTAATGGAACCCTGTTTAAGATGATTTTCTTTTATTGCTCTTAACCTAAGCACAAATAGTAAAAATATTCCACAGATATTTAGTATATATTAAAGCACGAATATTGTACAACCAACACAAATAGATTAAACTCTACCTTGAGTGACCACCTACGTATATCCAAAAATGAAAAACACGTTTTAAATTTATTTTGGTTGAAATACTCAGAAATTGGCCGTATATTTAAATACAATTGTGCTGCAAGTTTTAGGTTACACTACGCTTTTATTAAGCGTGCACCCACGCAAATGCCTGACTACTAATAACTCTTTATGCCAACAATAAAGCATAAAACATGCAGTGATAGAAAGTTGGAATTTTTATCACCCACAGCATTTTCTAGAGTACCATGTTTTAACCAATCTGCTTAAAGCAAGACACACTTTAGTTTCTGTTATCAAATCCAGCTAGTATTGACAAACTATTTACTGTATTAAAATTCACTAGACAACGGTAAACTATATGATTCCGCAGATCGCCTGCGTGTTTTGGACCTCCTATTAACTGACAAACCCGAACCTCACAGTTACGCTGATAACTGTGACATGCTTATCTGCATTTCAACGGAAATGGCAAGCTTGTATTCTGCGATTTGGCTGCAAGCGTGTGAATTATTTGAATTTGATTTCCTTTTTCCGTTATGCGATGGAGGCAGTTGTTAGCTAGTTTATTTTAGGAAAATTTTAATTTGAACAATTTACGCGGTTCGTGTGAGTTGCACTGCACTTGCGGTTAGAGTCAGTGGTTTGTTGGTATATGGAAAAATATGTGTACTGATGTTTTAACACGGTTTTCTTTTCTAACACATCTGCGTCACTGGATTAGGTCTTTATGCATTTAAATTATTTCATTTTATGGGCTTGTGTCTGGTTGAGTAACATAATGATTTCGAGAACTTCGTAATGCCTGAAAATATTTTCTACTACACACTGATAAAATGAAATACGTTGATGTTTGTCGAATTCGGTGTGTTTATAGTAACAGCACGATTTTTAATTGCTGGTTATGAAAGAACGCACTACGTACTTCCCTATTTAATTCGGTACTATATTTTATTAATGCTGTATGTGTTTTTATCGACCAACAGCATTTTAAACAGTTAATCAATTAAAAATACACTAACCTGTAATGGTCGCCAGTTGCGCTGGTATGAAGTAATTTATTGTGGACTGTAATCTGCTTTTTGCACGTTACCGCCGTGATTGCATAAAACCAAAGTTCACTATTCTTGAAATGTTTTCACCAATGAAAATGCCATGATCAAAGCACACCGAACTGATAGTACGGTCACTCCCGTTGCCAAGTTAATAATGCACTGTTCGATGCTCGACTTCGACTGTCCACGAACACAAAAAGGCACTTGCGCGCACACTTTTCAATATCCAAGGTTGTATATATTTGTTATAGGATAGGATACAACGAAAGGAACTTTGATAAAGTAAATATCAAACCAAAATAATATGAAGTGATCGTATGTCATCAAAAATGCTATAAAATGCATAACATACCGCCCACCAAAATAAGATTGAAAACTTATTTTAACCAATGTAATTAAGTATATACAAATGCGTAATACCACAAAAAATTAAATAATAATGAATGCGTAATTCCACCAAAAAAAATAATTATTATTGAGAAAAAAAATAATTTTTCCTTTGTTATGTGTCCTCTAATAGGAGAGCACACAATTTGACCAAAGATCGTTTAATAATGCCGTTTGCAGTTTGAACCTGCGCCACTCTGACGACATTATCTGTACCAGGATACAAGTGGGTAATGCGTCCCAGTCGCCAATGTAATGGAGGAGTATTGTCCTCCTTAATTAGAACCAATGTCCCAATTTTGACAGCAGGAAGAAATGAAAACCATTTAGTTTTCTGCTGGAGAGTATGTAAGTACTCGCTATGCCAACGGCGCCAAAAAGATTGTTGGATTCTCTGAATGAGTTGCCAACGATCTAAAAATGACAATTTCAGGTCCAAAACATTTGGGTCAGGAAGCACTGAAACTGGTTCGACTCCTAGGAAATGACACGGTGCCAAATAAGAAAAATCTTGAGGATTTGTACTCAATGAACGCAAAGGACAAGAATTGAGTATGGCCTCAATCTGAATTAATACGGTATTGAATTCCTCATACGAGAGAATTTGAGCGCCGATAACCTTGTTGAGATGTCTCTTAACTGACTTGATGCCAGCCTCCCACAACCCTCCGAAGTGAGGGGACGACGGGGGATTGAAAATAAATTCAATACCCTCTGCGGTAGCAACATGTTGCATAAGTTCTGCCAGTTCACGGGCAGCACCAGTGAAATTTGTGCCGCAATCACAGTAAATTTTGGCACATTTACCACGTGCGGGTTGCTGGTAGGTCACCCATAGGGGGGAATAAGGAATTGGTTTTATACGAAAACAAATGATACATGCCTTTAGACATTTTCGAACAGCCTTTTTTGCGGCCAAAATCCAAAAATTTTGCGTTAAAAGAAATTGGGTTGTTCTAAGACCAGGATGAAAATATTTTTGATGACAGTCCAAAATAACGAGATCTGTCAAACGATGAGTACGGGGTAATAGGAGTGGAAATTTTTCCCCATAAGGTAAATTTGAATTTCGAAGGCGACCGCCCACCCTGAGTAAACCATGTCTGTCCAGAAATGGGCTAAGGGGTCTAAGCTGTTTGCTAATGGTTCTCCCTTTTTTAATATTCTCTATGTCCTTATAAAAGAATTCTGATTGAACTCTTTTAACCAATAAATTAAGTGCAACTTGTTGTTGCTGACTTGAAATGATTTGCGATGCGTTTGAAACGATATTCACGGGGATTCTCAAAATGCAAATGAAATGAAGGACATAACATATAATGCGACAAACTTTATTTATATCCGAAAATTTGTTTATTAAGAGATCAAGAAAATGATCCGAAATGATAATATTCAATGAGATAATTCTCTTTTCCAAATCCATAGATGTAGAATGTATTTCAGAAAATTTACTCACAGGCCAATCTGATTGTGGCAAAGAAAGCCAAATAGGACCGGACCACCATAAACGATGCTCTACTAAATCCGTAGCTAGTAAACCCCGAAAGGCGCAATCTGCTGGTTTATCTTGAGACTTGATGTGGTTCCAAGACCCAGGAGGAATTCGATCTTGAATGTGTGAAATTCTATTACTAATGAAAGTTTTCCAATGGTAAGAAGGCGATCGAATCCATGATAAAGCCACTGCAGAATCTGACCACGCATAAATTGATAACTTTAGCCGAACCTTGTAAATATTGAACAAAAACTCAATCAAATCTGATAGAAGTACCGCGGCAGATAATTCTAACCGAGGCACAGAAATGCGTTGAGTAGGTGCAACCCTTAATTTTGTTGTGTTACTTTCTAGTTTAATAACCGCATGATGCGGAATGTAATATTCTGTCGAATAATGCGATGATTCCTTCATGCTAGAAGGAATGAGTAGAAGAAACCTTGTGGACATCTGGAATGCTTTCCAGCTCCCAAAACCGACGAATTAGAGAATCCAGGGGTTCTATTAGTGCACATAATGATGTACTATCTGCTGCAGGAGAAATGATTTTCCCTGTAAGAACCCAACCAAATTTTGTATGAATCGCGACTGGTTCGTCTGCGGTTCCCATACGAGTCTCATTTAACAATGAGTGTGCAAAAACATCTGCACCCAAAAGTAAATCAATTGTGCCTGGCTTATCAAAATCAGGATCAGCCAACGGCAAGTCCGCTGTATGCGGCCAATGGTTGGTGTTTAATTGCACTACAGGCAATTTACCACAAATATTTTGTAGAATATAAACATCTACATCAAATTGGGGATGTTTTTTATCCCGAGGTCTAATTTTGCAAGATAAAACTCCAGAAATGTGTGAGGAAGCTAAACCTAGACCTTCCACTTTAATGGCAACGTTGGATTTTTGTAAGCCAAGTCGCTGACGACAAGTTTCCGTACTGCTCTTACCTTTTGAATTTTCCCGTTCCCATCTCGAATTGCAATATGTAGTTGCAGTTGCCAACAAAGTGACGGTTTTCAATGAATGCGTCGAAAATAAACTGCTAGTACTTGATGTACTTGCACATGGTTGAGTTGACTGTAGTGCGGGCGCGTTATTAACAAATTGATCCGTCAATGATTTTTGGTTTGTAAAATGTAGCAATGTGTTATGTGGTTTAGCGTACTTTTTACAAACAGATTTTAAAGAACATTTCGTGGCTCGATGAAGCCCCGATAAACAATTAATGCAGAAATTTGTCTGCTTAACAAACTCGTAACGCTTGTGAGGCGTCTTATCCAAAAATTCTGACATTGATATAAAGCATGTTTGCCTTTACAATGAATGCAACTTTTGTTGTCTGATATTGTCACCAATGAAGTTTGATGTGGAGATTTTGTATAAATTCCAGTAGGTTTATCAAAATGTGTAGATTTATTATTTGTTTTAGACTGTTTGCTTATACATAAACTACTAACTTCCAAGGCTTTAGAGTGCCTTTTAACAAATGTTTTTAATTGCTTATATGTGGGAATCAAATTTAAACCGACAACATTGGTTTCCAATTCAAATAATTTTAAAAATTCGTTATCCAATTTTTTAGATAATGTACGAAACTGAAACATGTCCAAAACATCTACCTTAGCTTGCTCTAACCAAGCCAAATTTTATCCAAGCAATTTATGAGAGCTCGAAGTTCTTGATGAGAATTATGGTTGGCCTTTGGAGCATTTTTCAAAGCCGCAAAATGTGAGTTTACCAAAAGTCGCTTGCTTTCATACCTTTCAACCACGGTATCACAAGCCAACTTAAAATTATCCCCTGTAATAGGTAAATGTTTAATTAGACCTTTAGAATCTAATGCGTCCAGCAAGAAATAAAATTTCTCTACGCTTAATAAATTCTTGTTATCAACAACAAGATTTTTAAAAAGCTCATTAAAATGCATAAACTCTGAAATTTTGCCAGAAAATTTTGGGATAGATATCCGAGGAAGTCTTATGTTAGACACGCTTGTTAATTGAGAAAACTCTTGTGTGTTGGCAAGAATATTTTCTTTCTTGATTTTGGATAAATCAAGCTCCATTTGTGCTCCACTATTTTTTATTGAAATGACTAATCCATTCATGCTGGATTTCAAACTTTTAATTTCCTCCAGATTTTCTGCGTCTAGAGTGCACATTTTGTACGCACTATCTATCTCATGTTTGAGATCGACAGCTGATTGCGTTAGAATTTGAGCCAAAACTAAATTTTGCTCTGTTGAATCCAAATTAGACGTTTGATCAAAAAGCGAACGAAACTGTTCAATAGCCAATTTTAAATCCAGGATAAACCGTTCGGTAGAAATTTTCTTGATAGCCATTGTAGCTACTAAAATGCCCTTATAAGTTATAAGGAATTGTTTTGAAATAAATGACAAAAATCAAAGACAAAAATTTGCCTTTAAAATTTAAAAATTACGCAAATAATTTTTAACCAAGAACACAATGTTCACCATTAAAATATCTACAACAATTATAGATTTTTGAACATCTTGTATGAGGTATTGTTTGAAATGAATGCGAATAAACCAAAGACAAAAATGTGTCTTTAACAAATTAAAAATTACATAAATAATTTTTAACCAAGAACCCAATGTTCTAAATTGGAATATCTATAGCAATTATAAATATTCAAACACCTTGTATGAGGTATCGTTTGCAATGAATGCGAATAAATCAAAGACAAAAATTTGTCTTTAACAAATCAAATTAATTATGTAATTTAACATGTTTACCATTTCAATGAGTATCGGTGCTAAATTGTAACAATTATCAACAACTTTTATACGAATTAAATTGACACCAAAATCAATAATGTTCGAAAACTTGTGTTGAATGCGCGAGCAACTTTTATGTCGTTAGAACTACGTCGTTATCAGAACCAACAGGTTGAAACTGCCGGCTTTCTGACCTCGAAACTTATTATTTGAAATGAATGCAAAGGTGTTCTTAAAGCGGTATCACACTTGTAAAAACCGAACCACATTGATTATGTTCAACAAAATATCATTGAATAATTAAATTAATGCGATTTAAATTGAAATAATAATAATTTAAAACCATGAAATCCAAAGAATAGCAATGCGTTTATTTTGTAATAAAATATTTATGCAATAAACGAGATGTAATATGCGGTTAGGAGCGTTAAGATTGAGGAACATGCAGGAAAAAATATGTTATATGGCTCAGAAGGAACAAAGAAATGTATGTGTTTTTATTGACCAACAGCATTTTAAACAGTTAATCAATTAAAAATACACTAACCTGTAATGGTCGCCAGTTGCGCTGGTATGAAGTAATTTATTGTGGACTGTAACCTGCTTTTTGCACGTTACCGCCGTGATTGCATAAAACCAAAGTTCACTATTCTTGAAATGTTTTCACCAATGAAAATGCCATGATCAAAGCACACCGAACTGATAGTACGGTCACTCCCGTTGCCAAGTTAATAATGCGATGTTCGATGCTCGACTTCGACTGTCC
The DNA here is from genome assembly GCA_036346225.1 of Platerodrilus igneus. Classification (NCBI taxonomy): domain Eukaryota; kingdom Metazoa; phylum Arthropoda; class Insecta; order Coleoptera; family Lycidae; genus Platerodrilus; species Platerodrilus igneus. The sequence goes on from JARFIW010000090.1 coordinate 8,383,468, forward strand.
ACGAACACAAAAAGGCACTTGCGCGCACACTTTTCAATATCCAAGGTTGTATATATTTGTTATAGGATAGGATACAACGAAAGGAACTTTGATAATGTAAATATCAAACCAAAATAATATGAAGTGAACGTATGTCATCAAAAATGCTATAAAATGCATAACAAATGCGATGCAACAGCCCTATTAGTAAATGGTAACTTGTTTATACATTTTCTTACGTCGATTCTTATCCTAGATAAAATTGATAAAAAATTTTCTATTGGTCTACGAATTCATAATTATTGCACTAACGTTACAAACCCTTTCGCTAGACCCCTGGTAACAGTGCAAAATGTTTCGCAAATACGTTAATAAATGAATGGTTGAAATACTTTACTTTATCCTGTTCGGTTGAGACATATATGCCAAGAAAAAAGCGCATAGGAGCAGAAATTATTAGGATTTTCACTCAGCATCCCGTAATACAAGTTTGTTGAAGAAAGGGTTCTGCAATAAAACTCGATTTTGAAGATTTAATAGAGTTTTTAAAAACAAAGCGCCAAGTATATGCATTTTATAACAGAAATAAAATTTTAATATACTAAAACTTTATTTCTTCGGTCTGGTAGCCAATGTAGATACTTGAGCCTTGATAAAAGCAATTTGAACATATGACAAATCAATTGGAATTACGGCGAAACCATTTGAACATGACTAAATAATTGGAATCATTTCCAAATGCTCTGTCATACAACATGTAGTAAACGTATAAAAAGCATACACTTTTTCTTATTTTCGGTAACATTTTTAGATGGCCAAAGTATGCATTTGGCTAAGGATTTTGCAACGAACCTCAATTTTTTTCCCGTTCAGTACAAAAGGTTCAAGGTAAGCTGTTGTGTATAGTATCGTAATATATACACTCTAACAACAGTTTGACATCGCAAAGCGCTTAAGGTCCTACACTGGCCTGGGACTTGATAAAAATTAGCACTTCACATGGCAGCTTTGCGCAATCGTGCTTTAATTTTATTACTGCATTCCGGGATGTACTAATTTTTTTAGATTAGGTACAGCACTGATGTGTATAAATAATAGCCTGCTTAAAATTCAAGTAAGTATATTCATATAAATGCTATATAAACTAAAATTTTGACATGATGTTTTACTACGATTTAATTGGTTAGATTTATATATACAACTTTATGATACTATGAACTTACTGTCGTCACAGGAATTCTCCATCACACCGCTTCCAAAAATAGAAATGGCATTTGGAACCTTAAGAACTCTAACACTGAATTGCAGGCTTGTTGTACAACTAAAAGTTTTCGTAACGTACAATTTGATTATTTTCTTTTGCGTCTGTTGAATGCAAAGTTGCAACTACAATTTTTGTTCAAATCACAAAATTGTGCATCACCATATATCATTATAGCAAGGGTAACTGCAAGTCGCACTTCGCACCGATTTCTAGTAACTACACGAACTAAAAGAACTAACAGGAAATTGCTACCGCTCGAACGAGCAGATACATAAACTAAAAACATATATGTCAAATTCAGATAGTAAAATGGAAAGGACATTAATGTATTCGCGAATGAAAAATCCTGTTTTCAATCTCCAAACCAATTTCACCGTAAACTGCGCATTACTATTTTATTCCCCAGTATGGCATAGCAAGTGAACTGTCAAATAGCAGGTCCAGCATATTTCATATGCGCCAGAAATCCAGGCGATAAGGAATGACGGACGACTGGTCTAGATATATACCATCTAATATAAAAATTTGTTTTGTGACAGTGAAAACAAACGCAGTCAAAGTAAAGGAAAATAGAAAATTTTTCTTGTATAATATGTTATCAGGTCAGTTGTTTCAGTTTGAGACCGGTAAAGGGTTCAGTAAATAATAGAAACGGGTGTCTTACGGTATTCAAAGTTGGGTAGGTCGTGAAATCGTATTATTTAAAAACCGAGCTTGAAAACATTTATGAAAGTGCTGTAGTAGTTACGGTGATTTCCAAAATTGAATTTTATACAGAATAACCTATAATGCTTGATAATCTATCATTAGTCTGTTAAAGCGCCCCAGTGAAACAATATATACTGCTATGCATACGTTGCTGAAAATACAGGATAACTGAAATAATATACTCATATCAAAAAGCTCAAATTTTAACACCCAAAAGCTTAATTTCAATTATATAAAATAATCTGTACACATAAATATGTCAGCCATACTTTTGTAACAATCTGTACATGCAGAACTAAAACAAACAGCATAATTATCACGGATATAAAAAGATTTTCACTATAACTACAAACAATACAGACAAGAAAGAAAGCAGTAACGTAAGGAAAAAAAAATCGCCCACACGGATTAACGCAATAAAAACAAAGTGGTTTAGAAATTAAAAAAAAATTGGATTCCGTAATAGCTCATAACGTCGTGGAGTGGATGGGTCACACAGAAAGGAAAACTGGAAAATTCAGTAAATAGATTTATTACACCGTTAATTAACAAACAGTATCAAAGGGAATATTTACAAAAACCAAATCGAACGTTTACCTAATCGTTCCGTTAAAACATGATGTAAACAAAAACGTCAACTCGCATATAACACAACTTAACTTCAAAATATACCTTTAAGCAAATATAAATTAGGGATTATTTCCAAGTCACATAAAATTTAAGTAACAAATACTAGTACATATAATGCTTCCAGCCCCAAATAAATACAAGAAGAAGACATGACCGAATATGCACAGTATCAGAACGATGTTTACTTGCTTCTTGAAGTGCACTTCTTGAAAGTTTTAACGTAAACATAATCGGAAGTAGCACAACCCTAGAATGAAGTAAACCAAGCGTTAAACTTAACCTAGATTATAAATAGTTAACATTTTGTGACGTTAGAATTTCCTAAATTTTAATTTCAAGTAAGTAAAATTGCTCTAAGGCGAGTTTCGGTTTATATTAGTGTGCACTATCATGTGAAAGTAGATTTTGATACGGCAGTCTCTAATTTATTGCGCCATAACCACAAGTAAGAAAAACTAAAGCGCCAAAAAAAAGAAGTCGCTATACTTCATAGAAGTATAAAAAAAAGGAGTATATTCGTACCCTATAGTACCTTAAGAGAGTAGTTGCTTTTTTCTAGTACCATTGTAGTAGAGCTGAAAGTACGTATTTACACTTGTCGGCGGTCTGGATGCTTTTAGGAAGCAATTTCACTTGACTAAGTTTGACTTCATAAAACTAAAGTAAAACGATGCCTCTTGAAAGAAAGCATCTTAAGTAACACCGCAACTTGGCAGATCCTATGTACGAGAAAGTATGTTGTATAGAATAGAGGAAGAACTTCTTTCAAAGACAAGCCTGCATTTATAGGGAGAGAAAACGTCAAGTGGGTAACGTGTTTTTTTTTAAAAGCATTTCCTAATGACAAAAATGCTACATGCAAGATATAATAGCAAAGTTTTCCCAAAACACGGCTTGTAAACAGCTCATTTAATAAAAGCAAAACTCTTTAATATAACCTAACGACGTCCATGAATTTGTTCGCATGAGAAGGCAATATCTCTTCACATGGTTAGGTATGTTTGCAACGTAAATTAAAAAATTAGTAAAGTAATTACTCTATATCTTTAAAATATAAACTAGAAGCAGAAATACATTCGCATCGCTTTATTTTGCCAATTTCATAATTCCTACATGATTAGGATTATTTATTAATATAATAATATAATATAATAATATAATAAACAAAGCCTTGTGTAAGTGCGTAGAAACAATCAACATTTTTGATAAGTAACTGTAATTAAAGATGCGTAAAAAAACAAACAGACATGAAAATCGAAATTTAAATTACATCAGGTATTTTGTATAATTTTGGAAAACGCGATATCTAAACAAACAACGTATGGTTTAGATAACGGGGCATCTGTAGCAAACAACCATTACCTGGAAAAGCAAGTATATTACATCAGAAAACCACTTCAAGTGCAGGATATGCAAATACCTCATTGGTTAAAATCGCGACGGACTTGTTAGAAGCCCAACCCACATACAAGTAGGTTGAGCCTATATTAACAGCAAAAATGATAACGGAGTTCAGTTTTAACTCAAGAAGGCCAAGCTACGACACTTTGAATTTAAAGGTCATGCGTAATTTAATATAATAGTGAAAATGTATAGTGCTACGAATATGAAAATTTCAATTGCCGTATAACGTGAGTACAATTTGGAGTAATTTATTTAAACTAATAATATAATAATAGGGCTCCGAATTGGGGGAGAATAATTTCGAATGTGATGTCAATAATCCAAATATATAAGCTCCGAATTGGTGGAGAATAATTTCGAATGTGATGTCAATAATCCAAACATATAATAATTCCGAGTGTATGGATAATCTTAGTTGGTCAATAATGATTCAAATGTGTGTATAATTCTAATCCAATTGGATGGTAATAATTCTGAATTGATGTTGGTTGATAATGGATGGTATAATAATTTAAATGCATGAAAGATTCTAATTGAGGCGTCGACGAGTTTGGTATAACTTTGAGTTGCGAGAAAATAAAGAAGCAATTTATGGAAACCAAGGGGTTCAAGTCAACTAAGCAGTAGCAGATCAAATCTAATTAGTTTTAAGAAATTTTTTCTATTAAAAACGTCCAATCAAAACTTAACCAGGTTCCTGTATGTGGAAATAAGTCCAGGATGTTACTTAAATGTTAAATAGCTGGAAAAAAAGGAACTCCTAGCAAGATATGGCAGTTAACTCTACTTATTAATTCATGGGAGATCACGAGAGTGGTCTTAGGCTACTGCTGCTTTACCTCGTTCGATAAACAAACAAAGAAAGGCGCCACAGCGTTTACTGACTATAATAAATTCACTACTAAGAGCCCAGGGAGAAACGCAGAAACCCTTGGACCCTAAAAATTTTCAAATTGAAGAGCGATAACCAAAACACGTGTAACGGCAACTCAACAAAAGCGTATCTGAAAACAAACATTCTGATTAGTTAAAACATAGACCAACTTTAGTGGCGAACTAATTATGCTCTATATACAGGGTGTTAAATGCTTACTATTTACATAATATAAGAATTGAATTATTAAATTTTCTACTAAATAAATGCAGTTTTGTTTGGAAAATTAATTTATTGGTTAGAGGTTTAGGATATCCATTATTGAGAAGAATTTGTTGAAGATCTTTAAGATTCGTTTCTAAGAAACGTGGATGACAAATTTTAATGATTCTGTGCTTTAGTGTTAATACCGTATTAATTTTATGTTTGAAAGAATGATTGGAGTTAAAGTTTAAATAACGGACCATCACCAACTAAACGAGATCAACCAAACATATATAAAACACTCCCATTTATACCACATCTAACACCGTCTCTAATCAAAATATTGTTAACTCCACAATTAAATATATCTACCAAATACATAAATGGCATCCATAGTATCTTCACCATGACCAAAGACAAAACCCCAAAACCACTACAGAACAACATAGTATACAGCATTCCATGTAGTTGTGGCAAAAGTTACATAGGGCAGTCCAAACAGTGGCTCAGAAACAGAATCACTCAACACAGAAGCGATCACAAATTAAATAAAAAATCTTGCGCTCTTTCCATGCATTTAAATGAACATCGCCACAAGGCAGACTATGAAAATACCATAATATTAGAGACAGAAGAAACCTATAAAAAGAGACTCTTCTTAGAAAGCTACCACATTCAGAAACATACGAACACAATAAATTACAAAAACGATATAGAAAACCTTGATAAAAATTATGCTTTTCTATATTCTTTCAATTAAGCAATTAAACAGCACGTCTTAATCTAACTGTAATAGATATATACCACTACACATTCCACTACATAGACTTTTACTACCAATTAACTTACTAGGTATACTGTTTTCAAAAATTAATTTTAATGATTGCTGTTTTCATATTGTTAATGTTTTTATTTATAGTAAGCTTTTAAAATTGTTTAATTCTTAAATGTGTTTATTCAAATTGTACTACACAGATGAATGCACATCATACAAATAAGTATTTTTAATTAATTTTCGGTCAAGTCAATGTAAGTAAATTTAAATCATCTCCAAATATGTAAACATTTTACTCTAATTTTAGAACTAAGTCTAAGGGAACATATTTCCCGAAACGTCAGTTATTTACAAATGACATTTTTGTAAACTTCAAATTTGGACGAAATAAAACCCAAAAAAGATTATTTGATCTTAATTTATATATATATATATATATATATATATATATATATATATATATATGTACGGGTGGCCGCTAATTAACAGTACACAGCAAAACTGTGAATTCCTAAATAATAACCGAGATACTGGATGTGAAAGTTTTAATTTGTATTTTGCTTTTTCTTAATAATTCATCAACTGGCTACAAAAAAAACAACAATGAAAAAACAGCAACACAAAAACATAAACGTTTAACAAAAAAAAAGGATCATCTTTCGAGAATGTGTTCAAAGTAATTACCATTCGCTTCAATACATTTGACAACCTGTTTGTTGAAAAAGTAACCGATAGCCTCGAAACCAGCTTACAACATTCATAATTTTATGTCGAAATTCTTTATCGAGTATTCACTGCTTCTTTATACACTAGCGATTTTATGTCCCCTTAAGCAAAATTTAGCGGATAGAAATCTGGACTTGGCCAAGGCATCTGGCATCCACGGCCTATCCAGTTTAAAGTAGTAGAAATAGGTAGTTTCTAATAAGTCTAGAAAGGCGTGTCTGAACTCAATCCTGCGTCTTAGTTCTAAAAAAGTCATCAAAATATTCGGGTGACTGAGTTTGCATAAAATTAAGTTATATTTAGCCGTCTAAATTAAGTGGTAATTCGAAATCTCTGAATTCATGTTAGAAGAGACGTTCGGTTACTAAATGCGGATTTTCTATATCCAACGTATGTTTATTCCTACAGTTTAAAAACCTCTATGAGCAAACGTTGCTTTATCTGTAAATAATATTTTGTTTAAAACCCGGGAGTGGTCGCCATATGGGAGAAAGTCTCACATATTTATTGTATTGTTCATTGTTCTTACACTAAAGCAGGTAGATACTTGCCGCCCCTCCATATCCTCTACCAGACTGTTAACTAAAGCTATTCGGGTCCAGCAACCTGATCCAGCGTCCAGTATTTTTGTAGCAGTCCTTGTAATAAGAGCACGTATTCAAAGTATGATTTTCTCTCGTCGCGCGACCATCTGTGATAGTGTTATTTGCCAGTTGCGTGAAACCGTTTTATAACGTGAACATTTCTAAAGTATTATTATTTTTAATTTATTTTATCATAGCGTATTACTCAAAACATTTGATTAGTTTTAGTGATTTAGATTAGTAGTTACCTCGGTAGTTCCCGCACTTAACTTTTTCCTAATTTGTGACATTTGACTAATTCTCTGAAAAGTTTGTGATATTTTTGTTATTTTTTTGTCTTGTTTTTGGTGATAAATCGATAAATATGAGTCGTGGAATCAGAATGGTATAGCTAGCTCTTCTGAAATTAGAGTAAGAGAAATATAAAGGTGAATTGCAATAATTACAAATTTATATTACAAAGATAATTTTTAGAGTCTCAACAGAGCGAACTAACTGCTTTGAACGAAAATGATCGCACTGATGATCCAGAGAGCGATGCACGGAGTGAGTGTAGTTCCCATAATACAAACTCGGAACAATCAGACAGTTCTGATGTATCAGATGTTGTTCTTCCTTTTCAAAATGTGCCACTGTTTCTCGGTAAAGATAGAGTAACCCAATGGTTAAAACACATGCCTGTTGTTTCTGTTCGTGCTAGAAAACGCAATATAGTACTACATCTTCCTAGTGTCAAAAAGATTGCGCGTAATGCAAAATCACCATTAGAATGTTGGGAGCTTTTTTTCCCACAGGCATGTATAGAAAAACTAGTAAGATACACAAACATTTACCTAAGAAAATGAAAGAGAAATATGTTCGTGAAAGAGATTGTTTAGAAGCATGTATCGAAGAAATGAGGGCACTAATAGGTTTGCTTTATTTGGCTGGAGTAAAAAAGAATTCTCACCTCAACGTGGAAGAAATGTGGAGTGATGATGGCACTGCTCCGCCATGTTTTCGTGCAACCATGTCCTACAAAAGATTTTATTTGCTTTTGCGTGCATTGCGATTTGATAATATCGAAGATAGATCACAACGCAGAGTAACTGACAATTTGGCACCTATAAGAGAAGAGTTTGAAGAATTTGTAGAAAGGTGTAAAAACAATTACCAACCAGGGAATATGTAACGGTCGATGAAATGCTGGAGGGATTTAGAGGGCGATGTAAGTTTCGACAGTACATAGCTAATAAGCCTGCAAAGTATGGCATAAAAATTTATGCTATTGTTGATGCACGAACTTTCTACACTTCAAATTTGGAAATATATGCTGGAAAACAGCCAATTGGACCACACAGACTAGATAACAGTGATTTTAGTGTCGTAAAAAGATTCACAGCATCTATTTTAAATTCAGGCCGAAATGTTACAATGGACAATTATTTTTCATCAATACCCTTAGCGAAAGATCTACGAAAACATAAGACAACTATGGTAGGCACTTTACGTAAAATAAAAAGAAATTCCACCGGCACTTGTTAACATAAAAAACAGAGCACCTCGTAGTAGCATGTTTGCTTTTTCAAAAGACATTCTGCTTGTCTCTTATGTTCCAAGAAAAAGCAAGAATGTACTTCTACTGTCTACTATGCACGATGATGACCAAATCGATATACAAACTGGAGACCAGAAAAAAACCTGAAGTAATCAGCTTTTATAACCTAACGAAAGGTGCTGTAGACGTGGTAGATGAAATGAAAAGTTTGTATTCAGTTGCAAGGGTCAGTTGCAGATGGCCACTGACTGTATTCTTTTCAATGTTAAACGTGGGTGGCATTAGCAGCTACATAATACATAAATTCAACAATGAAAATCATATCAAAGACCTCCGCATTTTTTTGAAGAACTTGGCATTTTCATTGATGCAACCACACCTTGTACAACGTACAGCAATTCCAAACCTACCATTGACACTTCGTACATCGATAGCCAAGTTAGCAAATGTGCAGACTGAAACTCCAGCTCAAGCTGAAGATATGAAGCCACATTATTGTTATCATTGCCCTCGTCGTAAAGGTAGAAGAACAAAGAAAAATTGTAATTCATGCCAAAAGCCCATTTGCCCCGAACACACAATTTACAACTGCCTCAATTGTTCAGAAAATTGTGATTAATGCATATTTTTATTTTTTATCGTTTATAACTGCATTTTTATGTATTATTGTATAATATAGTATTTGTTCATTTTTTATTTTACAATCGATATATAACCAAAAGCGTATTTTCTAGAAAAATCACCAAATCTAGATAGACTGAATACTTGTACATGACTTAATTCAAAGATATATGCGTTGTGAGACAAAGTCTCTCGCGCGACCAATGGAGTAAAAAATGTTCTAGCGACCACTTCCGGGTTAAAAACAACGGGTCGGCATTGTGCTGATTACGCAGAAATGAGGTGTTTTGTGCCTAATTCAGCCGTTTCACAAATTGTTCCCCATTAACTCTTATTATATACACAATTTTAAATATAAGTTGGATAATTTTAATAACCACCCGTAAACATTGAATTTAAACGTATCTGATCAGTTGTTTAATAATTTTATTATATAATAGCCAAACCTACCGAAGTCACTTACCCTGAATACAAATTATCCACTCTCACACAAAGATCTACATACAAAATCTTAGGTAATTTAACATAATTAACTAGTAAAAAGAATGTCCTTAATCTTAAAAATATATGATTTTTGTTTTATCGTTTAAGTTATGCTTGTCGTCCTTTTTAATTCAATTAAATAGCATTAAACATCAAAATTGCATTTCTACTGAATTTACCAAGATAGTCCAAATTGTTTAAAATTTACCATGAAAAGCTATTACAATTTCATATATACTTTCCGAATAAATATACCAGTATTGCCCAAGTAGTTCAAAAACATATCATCAATTTACTAGTAAATCTATTCCAGCTGCATGTATGCTTTCATTAAAATTAAAAACTTATCTTGCTGTAGTTTATTTTCGTTCATTTTAAAGGGTGTACTTGGTTTGTTTTTTGTTGAAAGTCCCATCTTGCTGTCGAAGGTCTTGACTTATTTATTGTTTTTGCGTATGACCTGTTATTTTCTCTTGATAGACTATCCGTTTGTGAATTTTTAGTATTATTGTTTTCTCGGCTTATACTCATATTTTCAATAGCTTCGTCATATTATTTTTTCCCACTTCTCTTTTGAGCGTTTTGCTTTGGCTTTAATTGTTTCTATTGAAATTTCTCCTATCAAAATTTCTGCCGTTGAAACGACCAGGTCCTGTGCCTCTTTGGTACTTGACCTACCCTTTGCTCTTCTGGATTGACCCATTTCGTCACATCTTTGCAAGTATTCTAAAAATACGTGCCTGTCTACCATGTTTTACATAGCTATGCGCTGTTTCATTTCCGCCTCAAAATGTCCTGCTAGATATTTAATTATTTGTTTGTCTTCCAATGGATGGTCGACTTGTTTGGCCACACTGAATTTTATACGGCATATAATTTCTCGGGTGTTTTTGATTAGATAAATTAATGACAAAGTGAACAATTATTAAAATCCTACATTAATTATACGTTCGTTCATACTTATTTTATTATGGGCAAAACTCTAACAGACGTAGAAAACAGTGTCCTTAAAACCTTTGTCCTAGCCGGAAAAGCTTTGTATAGAAAGTAAATGTTGTCAATAATCTACAAATACTACACCATTGTCGGGCAAATATTTATCGAATTTCAACCATTTCCATCGATTTTGCAATATGAAAATGGCAGTTTTAATTGGCAAAGATTCACCAACGTTACCAATCTGTCCTTTATCGAAAAGACGATGAACCACGAGTCATTCTGCCTGAAAATACTAAACTTAGTAACAAGCTCGAAACTTTCTTCAACAATTATTTGGGATTTTATATGACGCTTCTTTATAAAAGCTAAGGTTTTTTTGTAAGCTCCTTCTTTGACATCTTTGTTTGATGAGTGGATCATACTTCAAATATAAGCTATTTACACTATTCCAAGAGCTTTGCTGCTGCTGGATTTTGTAAGTTGCTGAATAATATCTTTCGGACTTGGAGTTCTGCAATTGACTAAATGTTTTTTCAACTGTTATACAACATATCTACAATTACGGCACTTTCATACGAAAAAACAAAGTTCATATTATGCAGGTCTTCTAGTCCAAGAATTTAGAAGAAATTTTATTGTTAATACCACTTAGTTTAGTTTCAATATAAGTTAATAATTTTTATATAAGAGAAAGTTTTATAATTTACTGCATATTATAATAGTAGTATCCCGGATTACTTCTTTTATTTTATTTTAGGGAACAACCTCCATATTTATTTTAACACAATATTTTCAAATAAATTCTCTGTTAAATCATCTACAGCAATAAATGTTTTCTATCTCTATTCACATTTCCTATATTGAAGATTTAAAACTTAAGTATTAATTTTTAATAGTTTCCTATGTATGATGCGATCAGGAAAAGGTCGACTTTCCGATTGACTTCTAGCAAGTCTAAGGTTTAGGATCCTTAGAAATCATTAATTTTGTATGTTTATGGGAAATAAAATCATAGTGACAACCTAGCGTTTTTAATTTTATGACGTCATCGCAAAATTAGGTGAGTAACCTATGCATCTGGTTATTATGTATATATCTTAATCTGAATTAGTTTGGTTATTCTCTTCGTTGGTTAGTTACATATCCCCCAAATCAATATATGTATAATTTAATAAAAATTATTAAGAAACTTAAGTGAGATGCAACATTGTAATTCAAGGATAAATAAAGAAAAGGTTAATGAAAGTTTACAAGCAAGTTGTGAGAACGATGTGAATACAATGTATTCCAGACGTAAGTGATACTTCAGGTGCAGGTCACAGACGGTTACAAAAACCGCAATTATTAGAATTAAGATTGTTACTTTGTATTATATATTTGAATAAAAAAATAAGCAGACATGAGCTTTGCAGCAGAAATGTGAGGAGCAGGGACAACATAAATACCCCGGGAGCCCCAAATTAGTCAGTCAGTCTGGAGCCTTTTAGCTTTTACATTCTTGGCTGTTCAGGATACTCGCGTAATTTACTTTTAATTATTAGTAATTTCGACTTAGATTAATTTTAAATAGTTTGTCAAAATTCCACATGCAATTTCTGAATAAATGAATATTTGTTACAAAAAGTTTTGGAAGAAGACTTTTTAAAAAGGCAGCTCCCAAGGCCCGAAACGTAGCTGGTGTATCGTAAAGAACTGTAATTGGAATTGGTTCGTTTGTTTTAATTTAGGTGATGCAATCGATCCATTGCATTGAGCAGCTAACTATCTATGCTACAATGCAATTTTCTAAAGATTCTTTACTTGTAGTAGAAGCTGTACAATGATAAATACCACCAGCCATTAGTAACTAACATCATTTATGAAATGCAGCTACTTAGAAAATGTGATTGGTTTTCCGTCCAAAATCAGATGTTTACATCAAAAATGATTGCGCTCAGGCAATTCACAAGCTATTTTCAAACGGAATCACATATATGGAAATTATCTTTAGTTCAATTTTCCAAATGTGTAGTCTGAAATGTTCCTTAAATATTTACCTGCCAAAACAACGGTGCTCTCAAATTAATTGCTCAAGCAAGTGTGTTCCAATTGTGAAATGAAATTTTGTGATTAATATGCTTTTTTTCTGTGTGTTGTCACTACCGCTGTAAAGAAGGTACAATTTTTTGCTTTACACAGACTTCTCTGCCATCAATGCTTTAGTTGAAATTGTGCTTGTTGCTCGCTCGCTAGGAATACGATTTGCTATGAAATGAAACCAATTTTAGTTCTGAGCATTTCATACTCTGATGACACTAAATGCACTGTAATATGTCAAAGTGAGGCTTGCCTTCTGTGAAACCACCTTATAAGATGTACGAGTTTAGTACCTACATTTTATTTTATTTCGGTATACTCAAGTTTAGTTTCTCTATTTATAAAGCAGCTTCGACGAACAGATATCACAACAAAACATTTACAACACTCTAGAAAGTCAACTACATATCAAGTTTAGAGTTTGGACTTTACATGAAGATTGTATTAATAAATACGTTACTTCTCTGTTCCGTATCTACCCATCTTGCACTAATATCGGTGTCCAATCAGTTCACAAGTTTTTCTATGAATTACATATTTGAAATTATTAGTCAAATTATCGCTGTTATTTTGCGCCATTGGTGACTAAACCCTATCTTTCTAACCGTAATCGACTGTAGATTTACGTTTTAGTGGGCCGAACCAAAACTAGGATTCTAGGCCTTTTCTTGGCCTAAAGAATCTGAACATTGTAGCTTTTTAATTTAGCAGTATAAAGTGTCTACCACCTCTGCAGGTATTGTTTGTATCTACCAGGCATAATCATCCACGCTGTTATTGTGCAGAATGGCTGCGGCTCGTCACAGTTATTAAGGCGTTTAAAGCGTTAAATTATTAGGTTTGGAATTGCCGAGAAAGGACGGTAATCCTGTAACAGAATAAGGATGCACGTACTAACTACAGTAGCTCAGAGTGGGTTCCTATAGAAACGAATGGAGAACAATAGCACAAAATTGAACAAACTAAATTTCTACCTAGGTGGAATTTCAAACTCCGTTGCCTACAACAACTACATAGAAAGGCTTTCCATTCTGTTAAGTTTATGGGCGCCAGATGGTCTAATCTAGTCTAGTCACAATCTCTTAGAGGCGAGTAATCCGTGGTGGGGATTTTAATTACGTTAACCTTCTGATGTGATAGAATTGCTCTTACAATTAATCGATATATTTAATCAAGGAAAACACCGTCTTACTACATTACCTAAATTTATTTATTCAATTCGAACGGCAATCGATCGTTTTAATTTCACTTATTAATTATCAATATATTTTCGATGCATATAAAAACGCTTATCACTTGATGTTAAAAGCAAATATTTTCTATAAAATGCAACCCCTTTTGCATGAAAAAGCAATTAATGTTTAAATTAATTACCCGTGGATCACAGAAATAAAGAAGTTTCCAGAATATTATGCAAATAAAAGGATGAGTCATCGGTATTTAGAACTACCTAAATATCTAATTTACAAGTGAAAAATATTATTCCAAGAAGCGGCCTGGAACAGTAAAAACCCAAAAAACGTAATAGAAATTCATAAGAAATATTTATGATCTTCGCATTCAATGTAGGATAGAAAAAGGCCGCAAGCAGTAACCTTGGGTGTTAAACAAGAACAAACAGCGCGCGTCACGGATAACTGAATCCAGACAACAAGATAATAAAACGCCGCGACGTTCGACGCTAATGGAATTTTCTGAGAACCCTTGTATCATAATGTTCCATAATATTCTAATAACATTCTAGAAAATAAATAATTTGTATATAAGGAAGCGTTTATTAAAAACAGAATAGATTCAGTAGATTCATTCATTTGATTAATTAGATTCTTAAATGCGATCGCGAAATGTTATTTTAAGACGCGAGCTGTTGCTTTGTGAGGATGATATTTGAAGTATGCAGTAAGTATAAATTAATTTAATATTTATTACGTTGGTATAATAAATATAGAAGTGCTGTTTTAAAATACAAATCACAAAAAAAGGAATTAATTAATTACAATCAAGAGGGAAAAATCTTCAATATAACACTATTTTAAAATTTTTATTAAAAGGAATACTTAACCAAAAGAATGTACTTTGGTAACTGCTGCTTGAAACGTGGATTTTAAATATGGAGAATCTTGTAAGTTGATTTGGACATCAATTTAAAATAAGAATATATTTAATTACGAGGAGCGTTTTTGTGGATTCTGCAAGTATTACTTTCAGATTTATTACTAACTGATATTTGAGTATCTGTAAATAAGTCAGGTAGAATAATAAGTGTTAATCATATAATATCTTTTTGTAAAGGATTTTTACCAGGAAACTTTGTGAACAGAATCCGAAATACTCCACGCCATTCGTTTATTTTCCTATAACTATTAAACTACATTAATCAGTTTATTAACGACTTCCAATGTCCAGGTGTTAAGTTCGATCTTGTAGTTTAAACATTCTTAGCATTTTGCACTTCGTAGCCTATTTTAATAAATGATTGTTTTCACGTTTCGAAAATTGCTCAATTATACGAGCCGTCTATGATACGTTAGCATTCAATATATATTGTAGTGTAATAACCTAGTCTAATTGTGATTAGATAAAGCGGTTGCGTTATCTACAAGTGCTACAAATATACTATTCTGTAATGGATCTTCCGTGAATGTTTTATAATACATACGTTGAACGCTCTGTGTGTATTTCAAGTACTGGTTTGCGTGGTTTCTTTTGTGATAAATATTATAAACCCTACCGAGCCATTACACGACTTTCATGCTAAAACGTACTTGTTTTTATATCACTGACAGGTATTTGAAGGTGATGTTTCTTTACAAGAAATTTTTATGTTTTCAGCCCGTAGTTTAACCCACATTTTGAGGTTGTTAGAACCAATGCTTACTTGGCGGTGATACAGAAATTTCAATCTCCGATACCACTCAAAATAGAAAAGAATTTGAAGCTGCGTCAAACCGACCTTAAGTAAGTTTGAAAACAAAACAAAACAAATAAATGTAAAATCAGTTAACCAAATGTCACCATGATATAACTCACAATTAGTTAACGGTCTGGCATGTTGGCAGCCATTCTTTGCTTAAGCCTTACCTTAACATAATTTAATAAACGTCGCCATGACATAACTGACAATTAGTTAGCGGTTTGGCATGTTGGCAGCTATTCGTTGCTTAACTCTTATTATAACATATAATTTAACACTTTTCCTTTTTGCAAGGAATAACCAGCTAATATTTCATTTCTTTATAATTGGGAATCATATAAACATGCTGGAGTTCTTTAACAACCATCGATGTTGAGCTAGATAGACAGGAAAAAGATAGAAGAGTATAGAGAGACATAGACCAAGCTATATTAGTCAAATTATTAGAAATTTAGGTTGTGAAAGGTATGTAGAATTATTTGCACAGAATAGAAAAGAAGTTAGAGCTGCGTCAAACTGACCTTAAGTAAGGTCGAAAACAAAATGAATAAAAAGAACAACTGCAGCAGGATTTAAACTTGCGACCATTGATTTGCCGGATTAACGCTCTAACCAACTGAGCTATGCAGCCAATTGATTAAAGTGTGTTATAATTTATACTACTGAAGCTTGTTCTTATTTCAATTTTCAATTACGTCTTGCATTTTTAAGGAAATATACATAATTCATGTACCAATAACTTAATCATCCTATTTTGCTGTCTTCAGATAATACAAAGATGTAAGTATATCATTAAATAGCGAAGAAAAATAATCCACATTTAGAATACAAATGCATATTTGTTAATATATACATATATTAACAGTTATAAGATGAAATGAAAACCCAACTTTTTATGTACAGTTGAATTATCATTTCAAATCGAACTGGTAATTGAAAACCGCTAAAAGAACACTTGCAGCAGGAGTAACAACACTCACACATGGGACCTTCATTTTATCTCTCGTCTGAACGAGAGCGAATTTTTGTCAAAATGCTCGCATAACGTTTTTTAAGCGGACCGTGCCGGGATTCGAACCCGGGACTTTGGGCGTTGTATTAGCCGACCTTACATGTGATTTTCCAATGCTCCACCCGAAGGTACTACATTGGCCAGGAAACGAGTTTTTTTACCTGAAAAATTCTGAATTTTGTCGACCCCCGCTGTTCCAAGCAAGGTTGAGTCCTTTAAACTGCGTGACAACACTCACACACGGAACCTCCATTTTACATCTTATCCGAACGAGAGCGTACTTTTAGGTAAAATACTTGCCTAACATTTTTTAAGCGGACCGTGTCGGGATGCGAATCCGGGCCTTTGGTGTAGTAGTCACACGCATACCACTACGCCACGGAGTCGCTTAATATTAGTCGACCCTACATTTGAATTTCCAATGCTCCACCCAAATGTACTACATTAGCCAGGAAGCGAGTTTTTTTTAACTGGAAATTTTGAATTTTGTCAAACCCTTGCTGTTGCAAGCAAGGTAGGGATCTTTAACGTGCGTAACAACACACACACACGGGACCTCCATTTTATCTCTCATCCGAACGAGGGCGTATTTTTATGGAAAAAGCTCGCATAACATTTTTTAAGAGGACCGTGCAGGGATTTAAACCCGTGACCACGGGCGTAGAAGTCACACGCATACCAACTACGCCACTGAGCCTCCTTGTATTAGCCGACCCTACAAGTGATTTTTCACTGCTCCACCCGAAGGTACTACATTGGCCAGGAAGCGAGTTTTTGTTTTACCTGGAAATTTTTAATTTTGTCGAGCCCTTGCTGTTGCAAGCAAGGTAGGAATCTTTAACGTACGTGACAAAACATTCATACACGGGACCTCCATTTTATCTCTCATCCGAACGAGGACGTATCTTTTTTAAAAAATCTCGCCTAACATTTTTTAGGAAGACCCTGCCGGGATTCGAACTCGGTACCATGGGCGTAATAGTTACACGCATGCCAACTACGCCACAGAGCCACCTGTACTAGCCGACCCTACAAGTGATTTTCCAACTCCTCCACCCGAAGGTACTAGATTGACCAGAAAGCGAGTTTTTACCTGAAAAATTTTGAATTTTGCCGAACCCTCGCTGTTCCAAGCAAGGTAGAGATCTTTAACGTGCGTGATAACACCCACACAGGGGGTCTCTATTTTACATCTCTTCCTAACGAGGGCGTATTTTTAGGTAAAATGTTTGCCTAACATTTTTTAAGCAGACCGTGTCGGGATTTGAACCCGGAACATTGGGCGTAGTAATCACTCGCATACAAACTACGCCACAAAGTCGCCTTGTATTAGCCGACCCTACATTTGATTTTCCAATGCTCCACCCAAAGTTACTACATTGGCCAGGAAGCGAGTTTTTGCTTTACCTGGAAAATTTAAATTTTGTCAAACCCTTGCTGTTGCAAGCAAGGTAGGGATCTTTAACGTACGTGACAACACTCATACAAGGGATCTTCATTTTATCTCTCATCCGAACGAAGGCGTATTTTTATGAAAAAGGCTCGCTTAATATTTTTCAAGAGAATTGTGCAGGGATTCGAATCCTGGACCATGGACGTAGTAGTCACACGCATACCAACTACGCCACGGAGCCGCCTGTATTAGTCGACCCTACAATTGAGTTTCCACTGCTCCACCCGAAAATACTACATTGGCCAGGAAGCGAGTTTTTGTTTCCTGGAAAATTTGGAATTTTACCGAGCCCTTGCTGTTGCAAGCAAGGTAGGGAACTATAACGTGTGTAACAACACTCACACGCCAAACCTCCATTTTACCTCTCATCCGAACGAGGGCGTATTTATGTGAAAAATGCTAGCCTAACATTTTTCAAGCGGACCGTGTTGGGATATATTAGCCTATCTAGCATGTGATTTTCCAATACTCCACTCGAAGATACTATCAGGTTATCATAAAGTAAGGGATATATTTTAAATTATGATAACTTTTTAACAAATTAAGTTAATAACAAGAAATAAATGAAATCTAATTGCTTATGAAATGGGATTTAGTATGCCCAAAACAGGTTACGGCAATTGCTCAATATGGCCTCCATTTTGTTGTTGTAAGATCACCATCCTTACCTCCAAATTGTACACAGCATTTCGTAACATTTCTGGTTGAATTGTACCAATTTGCTCCGTAATACTGTCTTTTAATTCTTGTAGCGTAGTTGGTCGTCTTCTAAACACTAAACTTTTTAAATAACCCCACAGCCAGTAATCCGCTGGGTTTAGATCAGGTGATCTTGGTGGCCATGAATTTAAGAAATGTCTGCTTAACACGCGATCTTGAAAAACGTTGGTTAACAATTCTTTGACTGGTCGAAAAATGTGCGGGGGTGCTCCATCCTGCATAAAAATGATGTTTTCAATTCCGTAGTGCTCGTTTTACAGCTGTGGAATAACATAATTTTGTAACATTTGCAAGTATCGTTCACCATTTACAGTTACAGATACGGCTTGTCCATTCTGCATTTCCTCGTAGAAATACGGACCAATAATAAAATCAGCTGTAAAACCGCACCAAACGGTGACTTTCTTGTCATGAATACCTTTTTGAACGATTTGTTGCGGATTTTCTGCAGACCAGATTCTACAGTTTTGAGTGTTGACTCCACCATTCAGAGTAAAATGTGCCTCATCTGTCCATAAAATACGGGATAACCATTCGGGTTTAATTTCCATCTGAGCCATTACTCGCAAAGAAAAATCGTACCTAGTAGCCAAATCTGCGTCCTTTAATTCAAACAGCATTTTCAGTTTATATGGATACATGTTTAGAATTTTGCGTAAAATTTTCCAAACCGTGGTATACGGCATTTGCAATCGCTTGGATATCGCATTTGCACTGCTGATTGCGAGTGAATTGCTTCTGGCTAGGTCTTGATTTTCATGAAGAACCTCTGCAACTTGGACATCACTAATTATTGGTCTTCCTGATCTTGGTAAGTCAGTTACAGACCCTGTTCTTTCAAATTTTTGTATCAAATTGCGGTACGCTTTCATTTGAGAGGGTCCCGCTCTCAAACCCATTCTCGTGCGAAATCTTCGTAATCCAGCGGTGTAATTTCTGCCGGATTCATAATAGCACTGAACTAAACCAATTCTTGTTTCTAAATCCATGTTATTACAGTTGAGTCGTTTGAACTCAACGTTTACTTGAGTTTTAATTTCAAAATAAAACTTCAAATTGAATAATTTCGTTTTGACACTAGTGTCAACAATTGTTATGACAACGCTTTTGTTTCTCATAGATACGGTAAAATCCCATTCATTAAGCAACTAGATTTCGTTTATTTTATGTTACTAACTTAATTTATTAAAAAGTTGTAATGATTTAAAATATATCCCTTACTTTATGATAACCTAGTACATTGGCCAGGAAGCGAGTTTTTTTATCTGGAAAATTTGAAATTTTGTAGAACCCTTGCTGTTCCAAGTAAGGTAGGAGTCTTTAACGTGCGTAACAACACGCACACACGGCACTTCCATTTTACCTCTCATCCGAAGGAGAGTGTATTTTTGTAAAAAATACTTGCCGAACATTTTTCAAGCGGACCGAGTCGGGATTCGTATCCGTGACTTTGGGCGTAGTAGTCACACACATACCAACTACGCCACGAAGCCGCGTTGTATTAGCCGACCGTGCATTTATATTTCCAATGCTCCACCCGAAGGTACTACATTGGCCAGGTGGCGAGTTTTTTGTTGCCTGGAAATTTAGAATTTTGCCAAACCATTGCCGTGCCAGCCAAGGTAGGGATCTTTAACTCACACACGCACCTCCATTTAACCTCTCATCCGAACGAAGGCGTAATTTTTGTGATAAATGCTCACCTGCAACTTTTCATGCAGTCGGCCGTATCGGGATTCGAATCCAGGACCTTGGTATTCCTAGTCTTGCGCTTACCACATTGATCCACGGCAACGCCTGTATTAGACACGAAGTCGTCTTTTATCAACAGAAAGTGTTGTAGATGATTTTAGAGTGATTGCGCAATATACAAAAACGTCTGACATGTAAAGAGGAGAAGTCTTTAAGTTTTACTACAGCAAAGTGTTTGGATGATATTGTAGATAAGACAGAAATGGAATTTGCATCTAGACGGAATTCAGTTTGTCATCTCAATTAACACTAGCAAAATTCTTTGATTCCCTAGCATGTTGAAAGAAAACCTTAGAACTTAAGATTTCATTAACATGGTCTAGAGAAACATCCCTAAAAGTGAAGAATGCCTCCCAAACTGCCAGACTTGCTGGTGCTTACTTAGACTGGCGTAGCGGTAATATGCTTTGTCTTAATAATAACTTCTTGCACTCTTAGTTGCCTTATTGAAAATAATTGGATTTTTTTAATAATCAAGAATTTGTTTAAGTTATAAGGTAATGTGATGGTGGCGATAGTGTGGTTCCTACGGCGCCTTTTTCCAATGGAACCCATAGGTAATACCCTTGCCAATTTATATCAGTCTGCTATCAAATAATTTTCGCTCCTATGTCCACAATTCATCTGTTGTTCATGAACCTTAATCATACGTACAAAGATCAATTGTTTATATTAAGTTCGTTTGAACGTTTCCATCTTTGTTCGAGTTGCAGGCAATCCGTTTTTTTTTAATTGACCTGAATGAGCTACAAAAATGTTAATGTTAATAAATATTACAAAAATATTCAAATTACAATGCAAATAACTTCACAGTAAATGTTCAAAATGATTTGAAGTAGCTCGGATGTAGATTCATACACATGTATAACTCTGGCAGCTACTTTTCGTAATATGTGGTTAGTAATGTTTGAAAACTCACGTTTAGTGTTAGTTTTCAATTCGCCAAGTGTATAGGGTTTGTTTTTAAATACCTCCAACGAAGGAGTCGACTAGTGTGTGATCTGGGGAGCCTAGAAGCAACAACCCTTTGAATATCAAAATATGACAAAAAAAAATATGTTGCTTATCTAGCGCTTCAATAGCAGTATGACGAACAGCGCTATTCTAGTGAAACCAACTTCTTGTTCGTTTAATTCTAACATTTTAACAAATTATTGGAATATGTGCTATAATCCATACCATTTACATATTAGCAAAATACAAAGACGCGGGGAGAACATACACCATATACTAATTTTACGTGCGTGTCGTGGACATTCATTTTTAGTGCTCCATGTTCTGAAGTTTTACTTGTAAATACCGCTAGCCAAGGGAAACCGTGTATAATTCCCAAAATCTAGCATTTGAGCACTGTTTTCTTGCTGAAGGAATGGAAACTAACGACAATGCCGTAAATGCTTTCCGAGGTCTACTTATTTTGGTTTATGCACGACACCGGTGCAGAAGGCATGCAAATGTAATTTGTTAATACACTAAATGTAGTAGATACAGAAATTCGTCTGTGGAAATGATTTTCAGTGTGATTGAGTACAAGCTTCTTTCACATTCCTTAAAATTTACAAATCTAAAAGTGATAATTAACATGTTCTTTTTAGAACATGTACTCTTCCAATCATACGATATCTATTAATCGAACGCGTTGTTGTAGATTTATTTAGCCTACTGTAACGTGTTTTTGACTCGTTTCTAAAATTTATACGCGCAATAAGTCTCAAACACATGTTCGTCCATGGAAAACGACATACTTAACACAATAGAGACGAATAAATACTGTAATAGCGCTAACGTATGCAAAGAATATTTTAATTATTGCAAAATGTTAACTTTGAGTACGTTGTTCCTCACAGACATGAAGGAGAGATAAAAATTTTCTTATGTGTAACTTCCACCGTCTTAATTTTAGGTTTGCGTTCTGTTTGAAACGCCGTTATAAATATCCAAATGCGAATGATATAACGTCAGCATGCGTTTCAGTGCAAATGACTTATTTGTATAATTGTCATGACCTTTAACTTTTGGAACACCAAGCATACTCTGATGTATTTTAAGAAAACCTTATAAAATTGTAATATTACAATCGTGTCAGTTTTATGGTGCATTTATTTATGACCCAACTGGAAACTGGATTTGACATTAGACTCATAACTCAATGCCAAGAGCGCGAAAATAATACTACACGTTGTGGCTGCAATTTCAGCATAAACCTATAGTGATACTTTATCAAAACTAAATACAAGGTACCAACTCAATGATACCATAAATGTGTAAAGCATTCGTAAGCGCATAAGAAACCATTACGTAAAATTGCTTTATCTCATCGGACCCATTAGGCCCACTAACGCGATTCATTGCTTGTCCAGAAGTTCAGGTCAACAATAATAGAACGGCGAGTTCTATTATCCTTATCCTGTAAGTTTGTAACTTTCATTGCATGTACACAGTAAAAATTTAAACACTTGCCAAAGTCGTTTCATTAACGCTGTAAATATTCAAGCTCTTAAAAATCAGATACTGTGTTGAAGACGTTACTTAAGGTATTGAGTTTCACTGCACGTTCGCACACTCAGGATTGCTAGCTTTTGAATTTATAGTGCACTAAAACTGTACACGTCTTTGCAATATTACCACTTGAAGATCTCTGACTATATTTCATTTAATAGCAGTGGATCATAATAATTGCTATCTCCAATTTCATATATTGTATAGGTAGTATTATTTATTCCTTTCATTTGTGCATAGAATTCATACCATTATCTGTAAATGGGAATTGTACGTTTCGTTTTACTTTATCTTTAGGGGTTGTACATGTTGCTTATTAAGATAAATATAACAAGCATGAAAGGCTTATGAGTATCAAAGGATTTATAGCTATTCCTGTGCATATTTCCATGAAAAGCGTTGAGTTCTCAAATGTTATCAAGCGTAGATACATTACTTATGTGTTACTTCCGAAATATACGACATTATAAAGTTTTACTACTGCTGAATGTGATAATATAGTGGGATTCTTAATAACTTGATCACTTTTTATGGTGCGCTCATTCGGACCATTTTCTGAAGAAAGGTTCATATGAATATAATTATATCTGTAACTGCTTACATTTGTCATAACAGGGTACTGAATTTTTTTTATATAGTTCTTTATTAATATTTTCTAAAGTAGTAAGAAGGCATATAGGCTTACCAGCGCAAAATCGCTTATTTTAACACAATTTTTCTCCGAAGAGAAGCTATGGTCCAAAAATACCATGTTCTGTTACGTGCAAACCGAATTTGCACTTTAACATTGTTAGTGTTTTAGTTTAATTTTCTTAATGTACGGAAGTTTCCCGCCATATTTTCAAATACGCAAGACGCGGGAACTTTTTAAATGAACTAGGCGGAGCTTCCGGCATGTCCGAATAGTGCAATTGCGCAGAGGGAATATCCTTATAGGGGTATAGGAATGCGAGACAAGAGAGTGGGGAGTTTCGCGGTTCTCGCCCTGAAACGTGGCTTTTTTCGCCGAACTTTTAAGTGAAACGGTCGTGTCGGGTGTGATATCTTATCGTATCTATGTAGATTCCCTTGTCTTAATTATCTTTGTTGTCGTTCCTAATTAACCTGTTCCTGTCTTTTCCCTACATAGGTAGGTAAATTTGTAGCCACCTCGAGGCGAAATTGGACATGAGACGACCCTGAGGGACATGCTCTGCTAGCCGCTCCTGAGAAACAGCCATCTTTAATCCCTCCGACATGGAACCCTGATAGAGGCCAACTTAGGTTCAACCTCGCCGAGTTCGGATTTCCGGGTGAGTAATATCATGCTTAAATTGTTCACGTATGTAATGGTAATTGTTTATTTAATTTTTTATATTTCCGGTTATGACGCAATAATTTGGGCAATGATGACGTCATGGTGTTTGGCTATGTGAAACCTGTAAAAGGGGTTTGCATTTCCGGCCGCCAGGGCGTAGCATTGCTTTTTATCTATTGCGCTTGCGCGGTGTATCTTTTGAACTTTGATAACTGTAGTACAGGCCTTAAAGAGCCATCTATCGCCATTTCAATGTACCACCATCTAAGTGTAATATTTTGTTAACTGCTTTACCGACCGTATAGACCTTCAAATGAAGTGTAACAGATGGCGCCTTCAACGTGGTGAGGTTATGAACTTTAGGGGTTTCTTCTTTGTTTTTAGGTTATATTAATTTCAGTTATAAGCATTCAATGTTTTAACAGATGTTATTGAAACAGCTTTCTCACTTAAGGAACTATACTTTTATTCATGTAAGTATTATAAATAAGCAATTATTTACCTTAATTAGATATCTTTAAATACAGTTATTGCAAAATTACCTATTAAAAAAAAAATCTTTGGTTGTTTTCCTTAACTTTAAAAAAGCCCGTTTTTTTTGAAGCTTAAATGCACTCTTGTATGTTACATTTTAAAAAATGCCTATTTAATAACAAAATTGTTTTCTAAATATAGAACTCTTGCTTACCTAAGTTTTCAGTGTCTTTTAAAGCGTTTTAAGCAATCACTTGTTTAACTAATATTTAAACTCCCTTTTTTTAAAGAAACCTTATGTTTAAAAAAAAACATTTAACGTAACGATTTGACCTCTGGAATATATTTTGAAAATGCTGCATTAAATCGTTTTATCTATAAAATAATACCTTACCTATTTCTGTTCCTCTATTTTGAAGGACTTTCTTGTAACTTATGAAGGATATATCCCCTTGTTAAGCATTTACCTTACCTTATGTCTTTAAATACAGTTATTTACAAAATTACCTATTAAAATATAACTTTTGTTCATTCCCGTTTTTGAAACTTCAATTCGCAATCGGTTATTATATCTTTTTAAGAAGGTTTGACTATAGGTTGTTGTTTTTATAGATTAAATAACATATCACCTGCGTCCTTTTTTTTCTATTTAGAAGAGCCTTTCTGTATTTATCAACAAAATATGTATTTAATTGAACATTGATTTTCCTGTCATGCACCCTAAATGTTTCCTTAGTGGTTTATTAATTAACCCTTTACTATTAGCATATTATTCTTTACCGTGACGTTTTTAACAAGGTTCCTTCCCTAAATACCGTATCGTATTAATTTAAAAATAGCTGTAACGTTTATTACCTCCCGAATTGTTTAACTATTTTATATTTTATATATCGTGTCTTGAATATTTTATTCACAATGAACGTTTCACATTTAAAATCCCTCGAATTGATCTACGAGCTGGAGTGTAGGAGCATCATCGCAGCTAGCAATCAGAATGATAGGCGATCTCAACTCCGGGCTATTTTGGCACAGGAAACCAAAGGCATTGCTACCTTAAAGAACCCCGTTGGCGACTGGCCACTTAACGTAGCGGAAATTAAATTATCTTTAGATGACATATTGAATATAATACATAGGACGGATCCTAGTGCCACTAATATCGAATTAGGGAGATTGACTTCAAGAATAACCCACGTCAAACACCGTGTCGAATCATTATCTTTATATAACGATGACCAAGCGACTCAAACTAAACAAAGTTTGTTGTCCGATGTGTTATTGCTTGAAGGAATTGTTTTAGAAAGACTTAATCCTAATGCAGACGTAGATATATCGTTACCTTTTTCAAATCTTGTGCTTGCCGAACCTAAACCATTAGGAAAATCTATACCTGTATACAAATGGGGTCTCACCTTCGAAGGGTTTGATTCGCAGGTCTCTTTATCATCCTTTCTTGACCGGATTAATGATTTTAAAATTTCTCGAGGGTGTACCGACCAGGACCTATTTATCTCAGCTGGTGATTTGTTCGCAGGCTCAGCATTAATATGGTACAGAAACATACGACACCAAATTTCCACCTGGAATGAGTTAGTTGCCTGTTTAAAACGAGATTTCCTACCTTATGGTTACATTAACGACCTTTGGAACGAAATTCGAAACCGAACCCAAGGTCCTGACGAAAATGTTGTTTCTTTTATTACCTCATTAGAAGCTTTATATAGCAGACTCGACAAAAAACCTTCAGAATCCGAAATTATCGATCAATTACTTAGAAATTTAAACCCCTATTTCTCAGAACGTTTGGCATTACAGCCCATATCTTCGCTAGCTCACTTTAAAGATCTATGTTGTTCTCTTCAAGAAGTGAGGTCAAGAATTGACAAATATCGACCACCGCCCGAGAAATTATCTGGTCTTCTAGAACCTGATTTAGCTTGCCAAGTTCGACCTTCCCGTAAACTATCTACCCTTAACGTTCCTCCTACCGTAACTAATAACGCACTTACCTGTTGGAACTGCAAGCGAAGTGGACATAGCTATACTGTCTGCACATACCCTAGAAATATTTTTTGTTATGGTTGTGGTCGCTCAAATATCTACAAATCTAACTGCACCAACTGTAATCCTAACGTATCGGGAAACTCCCGTCGAGATATTTCAAATCAGGGTGTGAATATCTCAAGAAACCAAAATCGCCCTCAACACCAATCATTCAACGGACACAGACCACTTCTAACGTTGTACCGTCATTAAATTTACCTAATAATAATACCGCTACTATTAATGTACAAAATGCCTTACCTTTAGAGGAATTATGCTATACTACCCCAGCCGAGTGGTCTAAGTGGTTACAAACCGTCAATTCCTTTTATCATAAAAAGACTGCCACTGTTTCACAACTTGTTAAAAAACCCTTCGATAATCGTCCACACTTATCTATCTCAATTGGTTCCTTAAATGTAATTGCTTTACTGGATACAGGTTCTTCATGTTCTCTTATAAATAACGAAGGTTTACATCAATTATCTCAACAAAATATCAAAATTCAAATTATTCCCGAAAAAACTTCCATAAATTTAGCTGACGATAATCAAATACATGTAACTGGTTCCCTTAAGTTAAAAATTCGTGTAGAATCTCTTGAACGTGAGGTTTTATTTTTGATTGTGCCTACATTAGCTTATCCCTTTCTACTGGGCGTTGATTTCTGTAAACTTTTTAATTTGTCACTTTACTTCCAGGATTTTCATGGCAAACCTCTATTAAAACGAACTCCTGTGCATCTACAGGAATATCTAACAAAATCTCTCTTACTGACCCCCAAGATGTAATTCTTAACGCTACAATCGACAAATTTCGCAAACTTAATACCTCTGAACTTGGTTGTGTTACAACGGCAACACACGTTATCTCTACAGGTGATGCCCTTCCCTTTAAGCAACGTCAATATCCCTTATCGCCTGCCTTACAAAAGCATTTACATGCGGAAATAGACAAAATGTTAGTATCTGGTGTTATCTCTCCTTCAAATTCACCGTGGACCTCTCCGTATTACTAGTTCGGAAAAAGAATGACGAATGGCGTGTCTGTTTTGATGGCAGGAAGCTAAATTCTGTTACTGTTCCAGACGCTTACCCTCTACCCAGAACTGACTCAATTTTAAGCAGGCTTCGTAACGCAAAATTTATCTCATCTATCGACCTAAGACAAGCTTTTTATCAGATACCTCTCGACTTATCTTCTCGTCAAAAAACTGCTTTTTGTGTCCCAGGCCGAGGTCTTTTCGAATATAATTTTTTGCCATTTGGTCTCTGTAACGCTCCACAAACTTTACAACGTACTATGGATCAAACGTTAGGTCCTATCTTACATCAAGAACGTGCCTTTGTGTTTTTAGATGATATCTTAGTTATCTCAAGTTCGTTCGATGAACATATCGCCACATTAGATGAAGTTGCTGAACGTTTAAACACAGCAGGTTTTAAGATAAACTGGGAAAAGTCTCAATTTTGTCGTTCATCCCTTACATTTCTTGGTTTTATTGTCGATGGGACAGGCTTACGAGCAGATCCTGCTAAAGTTGATGCTATTACTAAATTTAAAACACCTAAAACTGTTACCGAAATCAAACGTTTAATAGGAATGATTAGCTATTATCGCATTTTTTTACCTAACCTTTCAACTATATCCGCACCCATTACTGCTTTAATTAAAAATAAAAAGAAATCCCAAACTATCGAGTGGAATTTAGAATCTCAACAGGCTTTCGAACAAATTAAAACATTAATCACTTCAGCACCTATCTTAATTTCTCCAAATTTCGATGATAAGTTTTATATACAAACCGATGCCTCACTTACTGGGTTAGGCGCAATGTTATTCCAGGTAAGCAATGGTTTAGAACATCCAATCGCTTATGCGAGCCGTGCCTTAACTTCCGCCGAACAAAAATACTCTGCTACCGAACGAGAACTATTGGGCGTTATCTTTGGCATCGAGAAATTTAGAGGATATGTTGAAGGTACACACTTTACCGTAATCACTGATTGTGCAGCCCTCACTTGGCTTAATAACTTGAAACAGCCCGCAGGTCGTTTGGCAAGATGGAACTTGCGTATATCTCAATTTACTTTTGACGTTAGGCATAGGCCTGGCAAATTAAATATCGTACCTGATGCCTTATCTCGTGATGTCGTTTCTCTTAACCTTCCAAATTTAATTCTGGATACCTGGTACCTCAATATGATTAAAAAAGTTTCCGATAATCCCGACAAATTTCCTACCTTTCGTGTATCTAATAATAGACTATATAAATTTGTATCTTCGTCCCCACATAAAATATCGAATATACCTGAATGGAAACTTGTCGTGCCCACTGCAAATCGAAGTGAGGTGCTCAAATTTTGTCACGATGATCCCACAGCTGCACACCTTGGTGTTACAAAAACTCTCGCGAAAATATCTGAACTATATTACTGGCCCACACTTAAGCAATCTGTTTGTCGCTACATCAAGAGCTGCAAAATTTGTGGTTCCCATAAGAGTTCACAAGATGCTCGTCCTGGTTTAATGGGTAACTTTAAGCGTGTATCTTATCCCTTTCAATTAATATCGCTTGACTTATTAGGACCTCTCCCTCGATCGAAAAAAGGTAATCAATATCTTTTAGTCGTTACCGATTGGTTTTCTAAATTTGTTATGGTGCAACCCTTACGTAAAGCTACATCTGCAGCTATAATTAAATTTCTAGAACAAAATGTCTTTCTTATCTTTGGTGTCCCCCAGATTATCCTTTGTGACAATGGTGCACAGTTTATCTCTAAAGATTTTCAGAATTTCGTTAAAAGTTACAAAGTACAAAAAATTTGGTTTAACGCAAAATACCATCCCCAAGTAAACCCTACCGAGAGAGTAAATCGAGTTTAAATTACCGCTATTTCGTCTTATATTGATTCAGACCATACTACATGGGATGAACATATCTTTAAAATTGCCCAAGCTTTGCGTACATCTAAACACGAAGCAACCCAATTCACACCGTCATTTCTTGTTTTTGGAAGATATACCCCAATCGATGGGAGTTACTATGGTTTAGTGCCTGACGATACTAACGTAATTGAATTTGACGATAAAGTACGTTGGGACAAGGACCAACAGTCACTACCTTCTATCTTTAACGACGTTAGAAAAAATTTGTTAAAAGCTTACGAAAAGAGCAAGGACCAGTATAACTTACGTAAACGAAATATTTCCTTTGCCATGGGCGAACAAGTTTGAAAAAAGAACTATGTCTTATCGGATGCATCTAAGAAATTTTCTTCAAAATTAGCCCCTAAATTCATTCTTTGTAAAGTCACTCGTGTCATTAGTCCCCTTATCTACGAACTTCAGGATGCTGAAGGAAAACGCCAAGGCAGGTGGCATATTAAAGACCTTAAGCCATTCTCTGCCGACCCAAATGCTAATTAAGTTTTTCACGTTCCATTCTCCTCACAATTTTCCTAATATTTTTCTGTTTTCACCATCAATTAGTATCTTTAATTACTTATTCCTTCTCTTATACACCTACGTTTATACGTTTAACTCATTTACCTTAAACCCTTTGCTTCTGGTTGACTTTTCCTTCACCATACCGTTACTCATGTATCACTTCATCCTCTACACCCCCCAATATAACTCTGTCGTTTCATTTAATTAACCCTTGAAATTTTCCTACTACATATTGTTCGGTCTTTAGTATTTCCTATATGGTTTAATTGGGTGGTAATTGTCGTAACTTTGGTTGTAATGACTCATTGAATTTTTATGATTGGTTTTAGCTGATGTTGAGTGAATGCTTTCTTCTTTGGGTTCACATAGAACATGCGCAGTCTATGCCATTGAAAGAAATAGTTCATAGTCGCAGTTGCAAAAGCTAGGATTATCTATTCCATGTGTTTTTCCTCTGAATTATTGCAATCGCCCACATTATACTACAACATTATTCCTTCCTTTTTCTACTAAATCAACATAACTTATAAACATTTTTTTCGTTGTTTTTTATTGAACTTTGTGGTGAGGTGCTATTGTTTCTTATTGTTATCTTATTAAACTCTCGGTTGTTCTGGCATATGGGGACAGTGTATCTGTATTTAACTGCTTAAAATTGGGCATTTTTGTGTGTTTAGGGTGCTACCGATTTAAAAAACTACCTTAAAACAGTTTGTTTTTGTGTGTTTGTATCTGTGAAGATACTTTTAAGTTGTCGTGTCTATCTTTGTCTGATTTTCTTATCGTAGTCAATGCACTCGTTAGGAAAATGATCGCACTAGTTCTCTTAGGAGCCTAGTGAATGTCAACATATGACATATCTTATCTTGTCGGATTATTATCGCAGGTAGTCCTTCAGACTACGCTGTGTTTTATAGGGACAACTCTCTAACTTCTCTCGGACGCTTGTCCAAAAACTATACTTTTTTCTTAACCCGCTATCTCCGCTATGTCTTATTCTTCTTTCGGTGGACCTGTTCTTGTCCCGGAACACCCGTCTGCCACATAAGAATGATGTTCCCTCATTCCGAGCTACTATTCACATTGGTTGGTTGAGTAGCGCTTTGCTATCCACCTTTCCCTCTGTCGCTTTTGCTCAATGCGAGCCCTTCTTCTACTTTCTTCTATCTGGAAGTGTCTCTTAAGCACTCCAAAAAACCAACCTCCTCCTTTTTTACCGTTCCTGTTTCTCTACTGCCTTTTCATTTCTGTTAGTCACCGTGTGGTTGCGCGGGAGGTTTCCACAGACACCTGGACCATGTCTCTGCGAATCTTTCGTGAGGTCATGCGGTGCCGCTGTCAGTGCATGGGCTCTGGCAGTGAAGGTATGTATGAGTGTGTGAATGGGTGAGTGCATGTGTTTATATCTATATGTCGATATATCGTGTGGATATCGGGTGATAGGATCACCGATATCAATTATCGCTGGGTGCAGGAATGCACCCAAATGTCTTTGCCGGTCTCTCGTGCCGTTTATTGCAAACGGATCTGCTTCACAGGTTTCTCTTTTTAGAGGGCACGGGTCAATCCCATTTAAACGGCTCTACTGGAGCCACTCTTTTGTTGTTATCATTGTCTTGGGTAATAACTAGGCCAATATCTTTGTCTTCTTTATTATCTTCGATAATACCCCTTAGGTTTAATATCGTTATCTTATTGATTACCTTTAATAATAACTTTAGTTTATTATCGTTATCTTACTGACTACCGTTAGTAATAATTTTGGTTTAATTTATCGTTATCTTACCGACTACCGTTAGGAATGACTTCGAGTTATTTCGCGTTATCTTACCGGTTATCTTGAGTAATAACTTCTGTTTAAATTCATGTTACCCACTATCTCTTATAATCACTTTAACTTAATATCGTGTTATCTTATTGAGTATCTCAAAAAAAATATATAACTAAAGCTTAATACCGTTATCTTATTCATTACCTTTGAGGATAACAACTTAAGCTTAATATCTTTATCTTATCTATTATCTTTAACATCAATTTGAGATCTTATCTTATCTTTTTATCGTCCTAACGTGTGGTATATATGACCAGACGTGGGAATTATCTCTCTGAAATTTAAGTGAAAAAGCTAACCCGATTTAGAAATGTAATTTGTCAGGTTAGCATATAAGGATTTAGTAGGCGGTACTTTTGGTAAATTTGTTGATTCACAACTATGTCATGGACAAGTTTTAAATGTGCATCGTTAGAAAACCAAAGTACCAGTAACAAAATTTGCTAGAGTGCAAGGTGACGCACTCTCATGAACTTTTTTAAATTTGGGCACTTCTTGCCAAAAAAGAAGAATAGTTTGATGCGACACTCATGTGTGTTTGCACATAACAACTTATGTTAGCTTTAGTTAGATAAGTTTAGATAGGTTTAGATAGGTTAGGCGACTTGTCGCACCCGTGTTAGTTTAAGTAGTGTTTCATGCTCCCCGACAAATTTGTGCTGTCGGTAAGTAGTGTAGTCACAGACTATCGGGCTACCTATTCCGTTCCTGGTACTTCGGTAGACGTGTTATCGGTCGAAAAAACTAGGTGGCGCCTTATATAAACATTTTGTAGGTTT
This sequence comes from Platerodrilus igneus, assembly GCA_036346225.1. Lineage (NCBI taxonomy): Eukaryota > Metazoa > Arthropoda > Insecta > Coleoptera > Lycidae > Platerodrilus > Platerodrilus igneus. The sequence goes on from JARFIW010000090.1 coordinate 8,416,496, forward strand.
TAAGTTAGGGTTTATATAGGGTAATTAGGATTTAGATTTTAAGCTGTTACTGTGCTAACAGACTTTTTCTTTTTTTAAGTTTTTTCTTTTGTGGCTTTGTCGCGATTGTTACGTGCAAACCGAATTTGCACTTTAACATTGTTAGTGTTTTAGTTTAATTTTCTTAATGTACGGAAGTTTCCCGCCATATTTTCAAATACGCAAGACGCGGGAACTTTTTAAATGAACTAGGCGGAGCTTCCGGCATGTCCGAATAGTGCAATTGCGCAGAGGGAATATCCTTATAGGGGTATAGGAATGCGAGACAAGAGAGTGGGGAGTTTCGCGGTTCTCGCCCTGAAACGTGGCTTTTTTCGCCGAACTTTTAAGTGAAACGGTCGTGTCGGGTGTGATATCTTATCGTATCTATGTAGATTCCCTTGTCTTAATTATCTTTGTTGTCGTTCCTAATTAACCTGTTCCTGTCTTTTCCCTACATAGGTAGGTAAATTTGTAGCCACCTCGAGGCGAAATTGGACATGAGACGACCCTGAGGGACATGCTCTGCTAGCCGCTCCTGAGAAACAGCCATCTTTAATCCCTCCGACATGGAACCCTGATAGAGGCCAACTTAGGTTCAACCTCGCCGAGTTCGGATTTCCGGGGTGAGTAATATCATGCTTAAATTGTTCACGTATGTAATGGTAATTGTTTATTTAATTTTTTATATTTCCGGTTATGACGCAATAATTTGGGCAATGATGACGTCATGGTGTTTGGCTATGTGAAACCTGTAAAAGGGGTTTGCATTTCCGGCCGCCAGGGCGTAGCATTGCTTTTTATCTATTGCGCTTGCGCGGTGTATCTTTTGAACTTTGATAACTGTAGTACAGGCCTTAAAGAGCCATCTATCGCCATTTCAATGTACCACCATCTAAGTGTAATATTTTGTTAACTGCTTTACCGACCGTATAGACCTTCAAATGTAGTGTAACAGTTCATTGGATGAAAATTCTCCTCACTTGGCATAACGTAAACAACGGATTGAATGTACGGGTCAAATGGAGTAAATGACGTTTGCATCTAATTAAAAAGATTCTTTTGGACCTTAATTTCTCCTATAGGAAAACACATGTAATAATAAAAGGTTTTGAGCTCGTACGCTCACAATATGTCTACAGTAACACTTTCGAAATTATTTTCAATTTTAGCATACGTAAATAGAATAGAAAACCACATATTATAGTCATAAAAGTTATTGTATCGTTCCACCAGTGACGTGTGATATTTTAAAAACCAGTGATACGCCATTGTCATCTTTTCATTTCCATATTTTTTACAGAGTAACCTGGATAATTTTATATGCAGCTATTTCTTGCGTTTTTGTCCTTAGACACACCGTTTCTGATTAAAAAAATTAAATTAAAATTAGAATACATTATTATTAACACTGGTAATAATACATTTTGGTTGATAAGAATTGTTGGAAATTGCCATCTTCACATAATAAACATGCTTCTTCATTTCCACATCGAATTGCGCAGTCGTTCAAATATTCCCGGCGTATTTCCTATTGTTTTACACGAGATAATTACTCCGTATCATAAATCTTCTAAACAGATCATTGAAGTTCTTACATCATAGTTTTAAGATGCCCACACAAAAGAAATTCAAACTATTCAGTTTAGGGTACCTTACTGAGGTCTTCCCCGACCAATCCAACGATTAGAATATATTAAATGTAAATGATTCGAATAACCAGATTTACACAATCAGAAGCTTAATCGCGTGTGTACCACATTTGGTTCCTTGACATAACTGGTTCATATTTAAACAGCACAGATAATTCTTTCTGGAGGAAGTAAAGATAAGACTGTACTTGTACATCAGGGCTAGTGGGATTATAAAAAATAATTCCTGCACAAAAATAACCGAAAATTACTTGTGGAAATAGGTATCGAATATGGCATGGTGGTTATCATTCGCCCAAACGTTACTACAATAGAAATTTTTAATAGCATTCTGAGAAAAAATAGCTTCATCTGTGAATATAATATGTAACTTAAACTGCAAATTTAGTATATATAATAGGTGGATACGCGGCTTAGTTGCTGTGCATGTGACTGGTAAGTCCAATGTCTCAATTCCCGACAGGTCCATTTGAAATATGTTAGGCGAGCACTTTTCGTTAAAATACGCCCTCGTTCGGATGAGAGAAAAATGTAGGTCCCATGTTGTGTGTGTGTGTGTGTGTGTGTGGGTGTGGGTGTATGCGTGCGTGTGTGTATGTGTGTGCGTGCGTGTGTGTGTATGTGTGTGTGTGAATGGTGGTCACGCATGTTAAAGATCACCTTGCTTGGAATAGCAAGGGATGGCAAAATTCAAAACTTCAAGAAAAAAACTCTCTTTTTGGCCAGTTTAGTACCTTCGGGTGTCATCATTAGGTCTTCAGTTCTGAAACTGGTTAGACGTGTACCATAATTGTTTCCTATTCTAAACTGCCTACACATTTCCCTAAAATTTGTCTGCATCTATCACTATCTGATCTAGGTCTACATCTACCTCTTTTTTCTTATCTCTACTTCTGCCCTTCTATTTCTCCTATTTTTTCCACAGATATCCTTATTTCCCTACTATTTCTATAATCTATTTGTTACTAACTTAGTCTGTCCATGCTATCATCCTCATACATCTGAAGTACACTCCAAAAGGCAGCTACCGTTTTTCTGTCTGCTTTACCTACTGCCTGTATTTCATAGGCATACTGTGTTGTGCTCCACACATATGCTTTCAACAATTTTCTTCTTGTTTTTATGTTTGTTGTCTTTCATCATAGGCGCTGTTCTTTCTTGTTAGATGCAGTTCAGTTCCCTATCTATTTTTTTACAATTATATATCCTATTTCTCCGACATTCAGTGGTTGCGAAGAGGGGTAAGCAGCCTGTGACAGCCAAGTTGCCCCAGCACGTGAACAGTTACCGATTTAATATTTTTGCCAGTATATCTTTTTGCACAGTCAACATTAGTTACAGATATTTCACAACCAACACATGTAGTTGTTTATAATAATGATTAGATTTATCTGCGCTTACTTTTTCGTCATTAGGTTTTCCGTCTCAAAACTGGTTGGACACTTACCTGCACTTATTTATATTCAAAACTAGCCTACACAGTTCCCTGAAATTCTCACACAGCCTGTATACAGCTTGGTTCCCCTTCTATTTTTTTCTGGGAGTGAAGGGAGTTAAGCAACCTGTGGCTGCCAAGATCCCCCAACACCTAGACATTTGCCAAATTAATAGTTTTCCAGTAAATCCCTTAACACAATTAGCATTATTCGAGAATATTGCCCAACCAATACCTGTAGTTGCTTATAATAATCATTACGTTTAAGTACAGTTACTTTTTTCGTCATTAATTTATCCATCTTGGGACTGGTTGGATGCGTACCTCCATTGATTTCTATTCTGAACTAGCCTACACATTTTCCTGAAATTCCTACAGCCTACATCTTTCCCTATCTGTGTGCAATAGTCTAAGCTAGGTCTACCTCTACTTCTTATTTTTTCTATCTCTGCTTCTAATATATTCCGTACTATTCCCTCATGCCGCAGTATGTGGCCTATCATCTTATCTCTCCTATTTTTGACCGTTTTCTACATATTTCTTTTTTTCCCTTGCCATTTTTAGTACCTCTTTGTTTTTAACTTTATCGGTCCATAATATCTTCATCATACGTCTGTAGCACCACATTTCAAAGGTTTCTACCTTTTTCTTGTCTGCTTCTCCTACTGTCCAGGCTTCACAGCCGTACAGTGCTGTGCTCCACACATATGCTCCTTCGGATGGAGCCCTAAAAATCAAATGTAGGAATTTAGTATAATATGGCCGCTCCGTGAATCAGACAAGTTCGTGTACGACTGCTGATCCTGATGTCCCGGGTTCAATTCCCGACATGCATACCTCGAAAAATGTTAAGAAAACATTTTTCACAAAAATACGCCCTCGTTCGGGGAGAGGTAAAATGGAAGACCCGTGTGTGAGTATTGTAACGCACGTTAAAAATCCATACCTTACTTGGAATAGCAAGGGCTTAGCAAAATTAAAAATTTGCAGGTAAAAACTCGCTTCTTGGGGTGGAGCATTGGATAATTAAAGTATGGATTTAGTGTGATAAGGCGGTTCCGTGGATTAGACAGGTTTGTGTATGACTGCTGATCCCAAGGTCCGAAGTTCGATTCCAAACACGCACTGCATGAAAAATGTTAGGCGAGCATTTGTTACAAAAAAAAACATCTCTTAAGGATGAGAGGTAAAATATAGATCATGTGTGTGTGAGTTGTCACGCACGTTAGAGATTTCTAGCTTGCTTGGAATAACAAGGACTCGGCAAAATTCAAAATTTCCGGGTTAAAGAAGAATTCAATTCCTAGTCATTGTAGTGTCTTCGGCTGGAGCATTGGAACGTCAAATGAAGTAATCTAATATAAAATATTTTAGAAGTATCGCGCGCTGTAGAAAATGCCTGAAAGCAAATACGGTATAAGTATAATAAAAATTTTCCAAACAATTTGATGGTAAACATTTGAAGATCTTACAATCGCTCTTGTACACGTATAAGAATGTTCGTTTACATTCTGCAGCGCCGCTTCCCCAATTTGAGGTGTTCCGTCAATTCTAGGCATACTTTCCAAAGTACTATTATGTAAACTATTCCAGTTTCACAAAGACAGTGATTTGGTATTATGTCTAATTGAGGACCTTGCAGCAAAAGGGAGCAAAGTCCAAATTTTAAGTGTGTCGGGAATTTAAAAAAAAAACTTTTTAAAAAATATTTATTATTGGAATGTTTAATCATTCAATTTTATTATAAAGTTCACATATTCACACACTTTTTTATGTAGTTTCATATCAAGTAAAACAGTTTATGGAAATACTGTGATTTTTTAAATTTAGGATCTGCCTCTCTTTTGCACCAAAATCTAATAAGTTTGTCACTTTTTTTAAATTTCAATAAAAAAACACATTAATTTGAAAAAATGTTTATTATGGACAATAAACATGAAAGGCAAATAGAAACAAAAAAATAATCACTCCTAAGAAAAATGTAAATTTAAAGGTCTACTTGAGTCTGGTCATCATCATCTTCACTGGAAATGTCATTACCCGGTCCGATAGTTTCACTTTTGGGAGCCCTGTAGAAGTACAATTTATTTGGTGGAACATAGTTCTTTACCAGTTACATACCATCTTTGTATTTAGCTGTTTTCAGCAGCAAACTATCATTATACATCGGTTCCTGAGGAAGAACAGATAAATTAGCTTGAAGATTCCTTGCGATGATAAAATAAACAAAAGCAGGCACTCCAGTTGAAACACTGACTGCAAGGGTTTCAATGTGATTTTTGCTATATTCAAAAATGCGATATTTTGATATCTTAAAACTAGTTTTCTCTGCATTTGTGATGACTTCTTTAAAATGACCTTCAAAATGTTGAGTAAAGTTAAGGATCATATTTTGTTGGACGTTAATAACTTTAAAATTTTTAGAAGTACGCTGAATACATTCAGCATATTGCACTTCTCTATAACACCAAAGCACCTATAACAAGGCAAGAAACTGTGCCCTGGTTCAGGAAAGCGATGCACGATCTTCTCAAAAGGCGTACTCTTCAATAAAGTATACAAATATTAGACTAGTGTTGAGTTCTTGCTTTGTGCTGCTGCGTAGTCTGAGAATAGGTATAGCTGTTTTACTGTGCTTGGTAAAATATTACTTAAGTAGTGATTTAAGAAAGATATAACCTCGTTTGGTGATTTACGTGCTGTGGTTTCATCGTATAAATAAAAGTGAGCTATGCTTGTTTTCGCTGAGTGGATACAAAAGTTATATGCTCATATTTGGCGTTTATAGAATGCTTCACCCACTGGAATTTTAGGCAATGGAAGGTTCTGCCGTTAATCAAAGGTTAATACCTCACACTCGTCATTTGTTGAACCAAGTTTACCTTTTTTTTAAATCTACAAAAAAAGTATCAGCTTTGGATTGGTGAATATTTTTTTTCTGTCTCTATTTGAAGGGTTTCTTCCCTGTCTAATGTCTTATCCTTCAATTTAATATCCAGCATGTCACACTTTTTACACGTGTCTGAACATAGAGAACCAAAGCTATATTTAAAATTTTTTTGAAGTATCTGTAGTAAAAATCTATGTAACAATAGGTTTAGCAGATTGTAAGAGATCCGGTTTATATTGTTTCAAATACAGATCGTTCATGGTTTTGGTGTTCAACTCAGGAGACAGATAGTAACGAGAGCTTTTATTTCTACTACAATGCGATTCACGTCGTGGAAAACTACTTATATGAGAATTGACTTTCGAGACCCATTCATTTGTAATACGATTTGGTCTATTGTGGTGTTTCCCACTTAGAGGCATAGCAGGTGTGGTAACGTCGTGGTCCCGATATTGCTTAGAAATATTATCCACGCGTTTTTTTGAGATGCCGTCAAGAGACGCGGCAAACCCATTTCTACAGACTTGGACTTTTTTAGTCCCTAATTTAATAAAATACTTATGTGAACAGCTTCTTTTCTTCCTATACCTGTTTTTGATCTTTCTCTTTCAACATTTCCAGTTTTAATCAAACCTCCCAAATATACATTTTGCACATTAGCCTCTCCCAATTTGTTAAATTTTTTCAATATTATTTTTCTCTCTTTATCATTTATTTTACTGAAACACTTATATTTTTTACAACAACAATCTGGACCGGTTTTCTTTTCTTGACCTTTATAGTTTATATATCTCTTACCAGTAGCAATATATTCCTTTATAGCATTTCGTTTCCATAACGACGGATTTATGGACTTTTTTTTTACAGGTTGTACTAGTCTCTGGCAGGGATGAAATGGGTCATGGGTCAACTGGGTCACTAGGTCCAAGTGGGTCACTTTTTTGTTTGGGTCGCTGGGTCAGTGGGTCCCGTGTACTGACCCGGATTGACCCAGTGACCCACATTGACCCAGTGACTGATATTGACCCAGTAATCCAAATTGATCCGGTGACCCAAACCGACCCAGTAACCCAAACTGACCCAATTGATTCAGTAACAAATTGAATTATTGAAGTCATAAAAATCTTTTTCCCACTTTCAGCTCAATTTATTAACTATTTTCACAAATGCATAAGCTTGGTGCCGTTAGTTGCTAGCATTCGTTTGATATTTCAAGCAAACGCTAAAATGTTTTGTAATCAATACATCGCTTTTTATATAATATGAAACGCATTTTTACATGTTTTTCAAGAAACGTGCTGTGGAGCTGTGCCGCGAGAATGCAGTGTTATGAACGTATACAATTTTGTATGTTCAAATAATAGTATTCTTTCACATAAGAACTGAAATAATTTGTAGCAAAAATCTTAATATTATATACCCGGTTATTTTCAGTGTCCATTATTTTTGTAATTTGTATATCATTATCATTAAGCATGGATAAACATCACCTTAATTGTAATTTAAACCTTATACATAAGTGCTGACTTTTATAAATCTCCGTGGGACCGAGTTTTTTTGATAAGACTAATTAACTAAAAGAATGATGAAGATCATATAAAACAATGTTCCTGTATCAACTCGATTTCAGAAAACGGGATTATTTAATTTATATTTTATTGCGTCTGTCATTGAAAAATATTTTGATCATTTAGTATATTTAATTGTTAAACATTCTCACACTAATTAAAATTGTCTCGGACAGCAGCTACTCCTTCTGCCAGATAGTTCTGAGATTTATTTTGTAACTGTAATTCGTAGAACAGCACATATTTATTAAAAATTATTAATAAAATTTCCAAATTTCATAATCGGTTATTCGATAAAACTCGCCCACTAATTGAAGACATCACAAAGGGCCAATTTGAGACAGTAAGAAAATTTTTGCGACTGCATCAATTTGGGTCAATTTAGGTAACTGGGTCAATTAGGGTCACTGGGTCAATGTGGGTCAATTTGGGTCACTGGGTCAATTTGGGTCACTGGGCCAATGTTGGTCAATTTGGGTAACTGGGTCAATTTGGGTCATGGGTCGCTGGGTGGTGGGTCACATCCTCATTTGGGTCACTGGGTCATGGGTCACATTTTAGGTGACCCATTTCATCTATGGTCTCTGGTGGGGCCGTAGTGCAACTTGTTGACGGGCCCGGATTCAAAGAACTTCACTGTCATCACTACTTGAATAATTATTTAAGTCCTGCTCAGAAGGCTGATAATTATCAGGCGATCCACTACTAAATGGTTCATAATCGCGCATATTAACGGTTTATCTTAAGCAATAACAATTTATTTAAACTTTTACAGAATAAAAAAATAAGAAAAACACCCGCACAGTTCGTTTGCCAAGCGTGTACTGACTTGTCACGGATGATGCAATAGTTATGTTTGATGCAAAAGAGAGGCAGGTCCGGATCTGCCGCTCTTTAAAAATTTATAAAAATTCAACACTCTATAGCAAAAAATTTAAGCCGGACGGACATATTCATAACTCATTCAGAATCATTTTATTTGTCTCCATTCTAACATTCTCAGACTTTTTTTCCTCCTGAAAGTGATAGTAAACTTTCGAGGTTCAATATTTGAGTAACTTCTAACATAAATGCTCAACAACAGTGAACGTGTTACGAAAACTTCCTGTATATGTGGCTACGCAAAATTAACGCTGTATTTTCCTCATAGTAAATACTGACTAATATACGAAGCGTAAATGAAAATTTGTTTGTAAAGGATCAAGAAAAATAATTTTCAAACAATTAGATCTTGTTCAAAAAAGTGTCATCTTACATACACACACTTATTCCAACGGTTGTGCCACAGCTATGGTGACATTCCTGTAACTGTTTTTCTGAAATGTTGTTTAAGACACTCGTCGCAGTATTTTGATATCGTTCTGCTATTTGAAAATGGCTTGTGTTCCTTGACTACCAATTGAACTTTTGGAAATAAAACAAATTACACGGGGTAAAATCTGGTGAATTTGGTTGCTGTGGTGGTACTGCAGTGCATATTGAGTTGTAACGATATCTAGTGACGTGAAGATAACGTTAACAAAAAGAATTATTGGTTCGATATTCTTAGTACCTTCTGGCAAAGTGGGCACAAAGCCCTAACTAGGAATGCTACGGAATATGGTGCTGTCCGAACTAGCAGCAGCGTGGGTCGTGGGCGTTGGTATCACACAGAAAAAGAAATAATAAGGGGGCGCCAATTGCAGTTGATTGAACCCACAGACATCACACTAATTACTGAAGGACAATTCGACTTCTGCAATTAAACCTACCTGCCTATAGATGTACCAGTAAACCTCGAGCTTATAATAAACGACTCTCGCCAAAGATAAGTAACTCTTATATTTACTGATTAATAAATCACACTACACCTTAACCTGACTGTACACAACTTAATAAACTTTTAAATAAAGCCCATTGCAACCCCAAAACAAGTGGTACAATATGTAACTCCCTCCCCCGATAATTAATAAGATAATAAGTATATTCTATAGCGACTCAACCCCCATTAGTTCTATAGTTTATTTTATCTAGTCGTTAGCGTCAGTTATCAATTCTCCAAAACATAAGGATGGTGCACCCTCCCCCCGTCACAGGCAATGCAAACTCAAGTTTCTTTACAATGAAAATAAGATCATGTACTACACTAAAGGATCTGATGCGCCAGAATTTAGACCACCCAAGTAACAATATTATAACCTTAATACAATGCATAAAGCCTATCTATTTTAACCCCTCAATATTTGTATTTGACTTAAACTAAAAGCATTCTCGATGCGTAAACGGAAGTATCCACATTAAACAGAACCAAGGTAACTGTACACAATCGATTAATACTCATCTGCTTCCCCGGTGAATTGACTCCAATACTTCCACAGCACCAGCGGCAGTTTCTAACCAAACCAAACATCAATGCAGAAGAAACTTCATGGAACTGAGCCACGCGTGCCGGAATCAGGATATATTGCTCTTGGCGAGTAACTTCAATGTATAAGGACAATTGCCCTCCGTAATATACAAAGCCCTGTACACACTAATTAATATGAGTAAAATGCACTTTACTACTTACGCTCTACAAAAAGGTTTAAATACAAAAGTTGTCAATCGGGCGCAGATTGTTTCAACAAGTTTTCTGTTCAACCTAAGGAAAATATTTGTTATCCCAATCACATTATAATATTCTACTTAATATGGAAAAGCTGTGCAGAATTGGTTTATTAATCAAATGCTACCAACCAAGAACATTTCAGATGCAATCGGGAACGTTTTCCTCAAGAATTCTACGTCGCACATTGACTGCACGTTCACACAGAATGCATTGTCTTCGCAAAACATCTTATCGCTTTTGATAAAAACTAGGACAACCAAAAAAATTTCCTCGACACCTAACCAAGCTAATTACGTTAAAAGTTCAACATAGTGTGCAACTAGTAAATTAGTAATTACCGGAGACCAACCTACTTCCTATTAAATACAATTAACGCTAAGGGTTGCTCCAATAATTAAAGAAAAATACAACAATAAATTAGTCTGTCATTTTTATAGATAATGACAGTTACATAATTATACTTCTGGTAGAGATATGTAAGCGACCATAATCTTCTAGCTGCATTCTAAGTAGAATGTAAGAATCAATATCAATTAATCAATGCCAACAAAAGAACAATTTAACCAAGAAATCAATGTGTATGAAATTAAAATTGTAACGGTAGAAATTAACCGTTACAGAGTTGATCCTTTATTACGATGAAGAATTCATACAATTCATACAATTCATACACGGAGGACGCCACGGCGTTTTACTAGAAATTGTTTGTAAAAATATTAGTTCACTATCTGTCCGAGGGTTTTCACTCCTTATGAACAATGCCTTTGCAATCAAAAACGCACAACAGCATGCACTGCGATTTTGACTTCGACATGCAAGTTTTTTTTTTGGTCGCGTGGTCCTTTTGAACACAACTGCAAATAACAAGCTGCGATCACCAGTGATAGCACGATTGAAAAACTGTGTGTTGATTTGTACTTGTTACGGTAGAACGGTTGCCATACCTTCCCATACATCTTGCTATTGTTCTGTGAGATTTTCGGAACCACTTTCGCACAAATTTTTTGCATCATCGTCATTAGGTCTTCAGTCTTAGAACTGGTTGGACTCATACCTCCATTTTTTTTCCATTCTGAGCTAATCTACACATTTCCCTGAAATTCCCACAGTCTACATCTTTCACTATCTCTGTGCAATAGCCTAGTCTAGGTCTACTACTTCCTCTAATTTTTCCTATCTCCACTCCTAATATATTACTCATTATTCCCTCATGCTTTGGTATGTGTCCCATCATCCTACCTATCCCGTTTTTTCATATACGGGTAGTAGACCTTCGATTAGCTAAGATTAACTTTAAGATCTATGTTTAATAGAACAATCTCAGTATTGTACAATTTGGTTTATAATTTGAGTCACTTAGTTGTTCTCAAAAATTTGGAGGGTTACTGTAATTACACTGGTACGATAACATCCAGTTAATGTTTAATTAGTAAGTTTAGTTTGTAAGTTGATAATTTCGCTTGAGGCTTTTTCTTCATAAGCTAGATAATTGTGGATAAGCAAGCCCGAATGTGTTACAGAAGGGCATAATAATGTACCGTGAGTGCAATAAATAAGGTGTGGCAGGTAGTGTTCGACACAGTCAATTGTCAGAAGTAAGGGTGAGTGGACACAATTTTAAGTCGCTCCATGTCACCGACAATTTTTGAAAGAAAAAGGCTACCGCATCGTTTTGGATCTAGTTGTAGCGCAACAAATCGAAGAAGTTAATTGCTAGTATCGTTTTGTTTAAAGAAAGCACCCTAGAAGTGGCAGCCACGCTAAATCCGCAACCGTTTTTATGGTTAAGAGGAAACTGTCCTGATAGTACTAAAAAATCAAGTTAGTGTGCACGAATCGTTGAGTATGAAAATTACTAGGATATTAAGTAAAGTTTCAAATAGGGCGATACCCACAAACAGCTTGGAAAAAGACAGTATTCATAGTGTCTTATCAAATACTCGTGGCACATATATTTAATAATAACGGAATTTCACAAGCATATTCTAAAAATAAATATCGGGGAAGAAGGAAAAAAGATATAGCGCCACCCCCTCTCTATTTTGTATTTTTCTATCTCTTACCCTCTTTCCGCTTGCTCTCCAACTCCCACCCTTCTCACTCGCTCGCTCTCGCTCTCTTTCTTTCTCTTTACCGCTGGGTCTCTTTCCATCTCCCTCCCTCCCCCCTATCCCTTCCTTCCGCCTTCTCATCCTCTTCTGTCAAGCAGTTTCGGCTAGCTTAAGATGAATTTAATTTATTTAAAGGATAAATATTAATTGAATTAAGTTGAATTGAATTATTATTACGAAGAAATTGCCATGTCAGGTGGTTGCAATTTTTCAAAAATATTTAATTACGAACAATATTTGTTGAGAAAGCTCAGTGCAAAAATATAATGTAGTTGAAGTATGTTCTAAAACACTAAGTACGCTTCACTACCAGAAAAGATATGTTGCAGGCGAATTCCTCGTAACGATACTTCTGTATTATTTTTGCGAATTTCTAGGCTATAATTCAATTTTCGTAGATCTAACTCTATCTACTAGTATGATTGGATAATTAGGAAATGTTGCAATGGTCTTGCGTGGTAATTTAAATGTTTAAATGTTATTGGTTGATTCGAATATAATGTATAATCAATTTAATTAAATATCTAGAGCGCATTATCAGTTCAAGTTAACATTTGTTTTCTGCTTTTTCGATAATACTTCGATCCTGGTTGTTGCTTTATGCGGTTCAGCCGTCCACCATTTTTGGGATTTGTGACTCCAGGACTGTTTGAGGCAATCTATTTGGTGATACTTTGTTATGGTTGCTCAATAAACTCATTTAAGAGGATTTACATATCGAAGTTGAAGGTAATTAATTATTACATTCGAATCCATTGATTTTATTATACCGGTGTTTTAGGTGCCATATGTTCCTGTTCGTATTGATCATCAGCTAATCGATGTATATGTTATTGTAGTTCATTGCCCGTTGTACGGTATGTGAATTTATGTGTTGAAATTGATTGCTAATATTGCAAATTGTAGGGTTTTAGATTTCGGAATTTAGATTTTAGATTTCGGAATTCAGATTTTAGGTTTTAGGCTTTAAGTCTTTAACTTAAGAGTTTTAATTGTGAAGCGTGAAACCCGATAAGCTTCAAGTTCAATTGTTATCCTGCGACGCTTGGCAGTTGTTGGAAATTCCGTCATTGCAACCTCCTGAGTCGACCTTGGATGGGTATCGTTATGCATGATATTTATTATAAGTTTATTGAATACAAATTTAATAACGTTAATGCATGAACCTTTTAATGATATTTGTGTACATTTTATTATGAAATATTTCAGTAGTTACAATTTGAACCATCACAATTAATTATTCATTTTACAATAATCAATAACAATCAACGCTTATTTATATTTACAAGTGCACCACTGTATATAATTTATTGTGCTAATCTGAACATTGTGTAACTGATATCGGTGCACCAATATCCCCTTTACATACAGTGCACAATTAATATTAAGTATTCTGTCATTTCACATACATAAAATAATAGGTAAATAATTTACGTAAACTTGATTCAATGAGGTATATGTATTGATGCTGTAGATTGTTTAGTAATTTAGTAAATATTGTGATAGTGTACTGGTATTTATTTGGGTATGTTGCGTAGTTGTATGTGTGATTTAAGTATCATTTTATGGTAGGATATTTGAGTATCTTTTCGACGGGAGAACGTCCCAATTGGGTTCGCGGAAATTCAGGTTATGTCAATTGGGTGGCGCTCATTAATTTTCGATCTCAGATCTTTCTTTTTTGGGATGGTTTCGTGAGACCCACTCCCCCCTCCACTGATCTAGTTACGGCAAACGTTCCTAGTATTTTCCGCTGTTCAGGTATACCTATTCGTTCTCGTTATTGTATGTATATTTATTTTTAGGCGTTAGCGCCTGGCGGTCTTTATCTAGCCAACGTTTCATTTTTATAAATGTTACGATTGGTAACAGTGGGACAATCGTGTAGCAGATAGCCTTGTTATTTTACGACAAAACATGGTTAATCGAATAAAAATGTATCATATAAATTACTTAAAACAACTTACGTTATGGAATAACATTTATAATACTCATAACCAGTAGGTAACCTAATTCTTGCCTGTTTTAGAGTTGTAGTGTAAGCAAAGATGTTTTGTACCATTCTACTAAAGCTGCAAATTCTGCTTTTACTTTCGCAAGTATCGACATTTAGAATGCGAGGTAGCATTCTGTTCAAATAGTTTTCAGGTGCGGCCAATATAAATGTAAATCAAGAATCTGTAACAGCAGCTTTGCTGAATGTTGCAAGCAATGAGATTTAAAATTTATTATTGCACTCATGTCGATTGGGGTTATGGAATTCAAACCTGAGTACCTTTTATTATTAAAATAAGTGACCATATATCAGACTTTGGTTCATATTTTTAATTTATTTTCCTTGTACTTCTTATTGTGTTTTGGAAGGTCAATACTATATCTGCAAGCATATTCGAGAATTTGCATATTTCGATACTTAAAACAAAGTATTGTATGCTAGAATTTATGTTTTATAACCTTCGTCAATTTTACAACTAATTATTCAAGATATTTACAGAGAATCTCTAGTCTACTGAAATACCGCTACAGCGATCACTTGTAATAATTAGTAAACTGAGGTATTCCTTGAAACGACGAGTACGCTATATTTACTACTAATCCTACTGCGTTCGTAGTATTGGATTGGTGCACTATTAATTTATTATTACGTATACACTAACCTATTACATATAACTAACTCCTATATCATATTTAGGTAAAACTATATACACATTTATTTTCACATGACTTGTAGTCAGACAAAGAAGTAACTAGAATTCTGACTTCTCAGCAGGAGTCACGGTATTTATAAATAATAAACGGGCGCTCACTGCGCGACTAGAAATTACTGGAGTTTAGTATTTTATTCTCTTTGACTAATTTTGCTTTCAGTTCGTTAAATACGCCCCTGTAACTGTTAAGTATACCATTGCTCGTTTAATCGGTATTACCACACGGTCCAGCAACAGTTACATTACTGAGGCAACCTTAAACATCTGATAATGGTGATCTTTCTTTTTTCATCAAACTCTAACTTGGTATTCCAGATACACCTTCTTTTTATTAATGGTAGATACCTCTTGTTTGAAATATCTTAAGAAAAGACAAGCTAGTTTAAAGTTACTTTGTAGAGCATTTGTCCAGCGCCCAGTCTAAATTAAATAAATGTATCACACTGTCAGATATGATAGATAAAAATACCAAACGTAACTGAAAATTAAGTTGAAGTATAGGAGCGTTCACGATATAAATTTGCATATTCCATCTAATTAAACTCACCGGCTTGATGGCTTAATTGGTTAGCGCGTAGGCGATTAAAGCCGAATATTAGAGTTTTGAATCTTGTTCAAGGCCTTATATTTGCAATTTTTCAATTACTAGCTTAATTTGAAATAATCATTTATACCTTGTATGAAAGTCTAAGTTTTTATTTGATCTTATTAACTAATATATATTGTAAGAGTTCCTAAACAACACGATCCGTGATAATTATACGGTTACCTTGCTAAAACCAAAAAAGATGTCCTACGATATGGTGCTAGTGAAACAGGTATTAATTAATTGAAGCAGCCTTAATCACCATTATTGCAGGTGAGAGGCGATAGTACTGTACTTTAAGTTAAATTAAATTAAAAAATGTTTTGCCGACGGCTAACTTGACTATCACCCCAAGGGAAGTTAGTAATGGGCTAGTTTGAAGTTTCTTAGTTAAACTGAAAACAATTTAAATTTAAGTGGGACGCCACTGTAACTATATAAAAAAACTATTGTTTTAGGGTAGATACAAAAACACTTTCGGAGTTAATAATTCTAAAATTTTCTATTTGTATCTTGAGAAGTTAATCAGTTTCTCTTAACTTAGAAAAAATTATCAGAATAAGAATATTTCTATTCCATAATAAATAATTTGCATCAAATACTAACGATATTTGATAAATGAATAGTATCAAAGATATTAGTTCTTTTAAATAGTTGAACAGAATTTCGTCATATAACAGTTAAGTCCTTGAATGATTGTCAGATCTGGCAGTCACGTAGAAATTTAATAAAAAGGTGTAACTTCATGTTATATTAATATAAATATAATTTCGGTATTAGTAAGGTTAAACTCTTCTAAGATTTTCGTAAGTGAGAGCTTTAAGTATAACTACATTTAAAGAAAGATTTTTGTTCCACAAAAAAATATACGGTCATGAAAGATTAACAATATTAAGTGAGACTAGCACAGTAGAATGACGGACCTTACAAACTGAAGCGATAGGCGTTTCCGCGGCTAGGAACTTAACCATTCCTGGGGAAAAGAGTTGTTGAATAAATCTATTTAAAGATTAAACAAAAATAGACTCACCCTTAACCATTTGCAGCCGACTGCTAACCTTGCGTTGGTTGTGCCCAGGTTTCACTTCATCTCTAGCTGTTTAAATACAGGTGTAAAATGCAACGGACCCAGACTGATTTCAAATTAGGGGACTTATCGGCCGTATTGATTTGTGGGTGTTATCATTATTCTGATGTTTCTGACTAGAGGGTGTTTCTTAGCCAGGGTGTATTTCTTAACCAGTCGGTATTTCTTGACTAGAAAGTATTTCATGACTAGAGAGTGTTTGCGCTGTAACGAATATATGTCAAGGCGCTTGATTTTTCACCAATAATTCTCACCATCAACGACACCCATCGTACTTGGCTCGAAGATTACGCGAAAGTGAACGGATTTAGAAAACAACTCTTGAAGGCAATTCAATCTGGGGAATTCTTATAGGAACAAATGATTCTGGAAATCAATTGCTTCTCATGTTCAGCTAGGAAAGAAACACTATTACTAAACAATATTTCAAAGCGCAGTATTCTTTCCGTTACTGCTCAGCTTTTTGACCCAAATGATTTATTAGCACCTATTATCGTAATTGCCAAACTAATTATTCAAGAACTTTGGCAACTAAACTTGAATTCGGATGAAACAGTTCCCAACAATATTCACACGCAACGGATTTCATTTACAAATGATCTAAATGTAATTAATCAAATTGCAATTCTACGATGTGTTATCCTACAATCATCAATTCATGAAATACATGGGTTTTCAGATGCATCGAAAAAAGCATATGGTGCCACAATTTACTTGAAATCAGTGTCACAAAATGGACAATATGTAGTTAATTAATTAATGTGTTCAAAACACAATCCCGTAATCCAAAATCCAATTATGGGCGAGTTATAGAAATTGCGAGTGACTGCAATGCCTCCATTTTACACTACTGGTGTAGATTATGCAGGCCCATTTTTAATAAAAGACAGATATGGTAGAGGTTGTAAAGGTAGTAAATGCTACATTGGTGTTTTTGTCTGTTTTTCAACAAAGGCAATACACGCTGAATTGATTACATCGCTAACCACGGATGCATTTCTTGCAGCCTTGAAAAGATTCATAGCCAGACGAGGAAAGCCTTTGCACATATTCAGTGGCAATGGCACTAATTTTCAAGGCGCCAAATCGGAAATACAAAATATGTATAATTTTCTAAGTGAAAAGAGCGATGACATCCCCAAGAGTATTGTTGAACAAGGCATAAATTGGCATTTTATTCCTCCCAACGCTCATCATTTTGGCGGTCTATGGGAATCGGCGGTAAAGAGTATTAAACTTCATTTAATGAGCGTGATATTGCATGTTAGTTTAACGTATGAAGATTTGTATACGGTATTGACTCAAGTGGAATCCATTTTAAATTCACATCCTCTAACCTCGCACTCTTCAGACCCTAATGACTTGCAAGGGATAACTCCAGCACACTTTCTCATTGGGCTTTCATTGGTTCTCCTGAACCCGATGATACAGAGCTAAGATTTAATCGCTTAGATAGGTATCAACACTTACTACAAATGAATCAACACATCTGGAAGCGTTGGTCAATGGAGTATATCTTTCAACTACAGCAGCATCACAAGTGGCAGCAACATACTAACCCAATACAGATTGGGTCATTGGTCATCATTAAGGAAAACAACCTACTCCTTCCAACTGGAAGTTAGGGCGGATCCATCAGCTGCGCCCATGAGCAGACAATATTGTGCTTGTGGTTAGTGTGAAGTGTGCTAATGGTGTTTTCAAGCGACCACTGCATAAAATTTGTGTTCGTCCTATCGAAACTTAAAAAAGGGGGACAACTGACAACTTTCAGTTAGAAGCAACGTCTTATGTGGCGTTTGCGCGAGAAGGAGTTTAGTTGTATTAACCTGGCGTTTGGAGTGGCCATTTGGGATGGACTCGGGCCGGGACGGGCCGGGCTTATTAAAAGCCCGGCCCGGCCCGACGCAGAAAGGTAACCGCCCGGCTCGAAATTTCGAAATTTCGGGCCCGCCCGACTTTTATTCAGCGAATGAAAAAATATTTTTTTCTGTTGTGTTCAACAAGTAACTATCACTCTTTTGTTTAATTTAAGAGTATAATGATTTTGAATTACAATCAAGATACTTGTGGAACATATCGTAGTATATCATTTGAATTTTGATTCTGTTAGGTACCTAGACGTAGACGGAAGAAAAGTAAGTACCAGGCTAACTATTAAACGCGGAGAGTAGGGAGATTCGCCTACATACCAGAAAGAAACAAAAAACACATCGCCCACGATGATCTATTAACAAATAAAAATAAATAACGGATTCTGTACAAACAAGCATGAGCAATAAATTAAGCGTTACTATTTGAAAGCAAACAGCTAGGGTAATATGAACAATTTAGTACATTAGATACGAAGTGCGCATCTCGTATTTACACAAAATAAAATTAATCAGTAGTAAATAAACCTGTGAGAGCTTTTGTCAAGCATTTTTAAAGTTTCACCTAATACTTTTTGTAAAATAACTAATTAGTAGGTAAGAATTAACGTGTGGGAGCTTTTGTCAGATATCTTTTAAATCGTACATAGTACCGTTTGTAAAATAAACTAATCAGTACAAAGGAATAAGCGTGTGTATGTCCAATACTTTTAACACAGGTACATCACACATGTAGAGCGATAATATCGATTAGCAGCAACGAACAATAGTTCTACAATGCGACGTTTCTTGTCACATAACTACACCAAATGTTGATACGGAATATTCCATTGACACACACAAAAGAAAACGAGTTGCATACCTGTAAGTGTCCGAATACTTAGCTTGAAAACCGTCGGGGTTGAAACGCCGCGGTATTCAGGATCCATTCACCCTGGCATCGTAGCTACAGCAACGACCTACGCAAAAAAGCAGTTGGTCTACAGAAAGAAAGAACCCATTTGGCCTCCAGTTAAAAAAGCAATCCACGCAAGACACCTCCTAGTTGTCGAACAGAAAATAAACAAACGTGCATTGCTTTTGAAATACGGTGACGAATAATGCAGAAAATATGTTGACGCACAAGCTGTAGAAGCAAATTTAACAGTGGTTCAAATAACACGAATTCCAACTGCAAATTCTCGCTTATCGAAGCGCGATTAAAACTGAAAAACCCGGGTTTTATCAGATAGTGTGCGACCTTATTTCAACAAGTCTTTACATTGAAACAATAGACAAAATCATTATAGGCAATCGTAATGTATACCAAGATAACGGGTACCTGAAACAGGATATAACTATTTAGTTGTTGCATAAACTTGTCGTTTCAAAGCAACTAGATTTAAGTTGAGGAATTTATTCGAAAGCGTGTTTATTATTAATTATGTTGAAGGATTTAACAGTAGAAACAGAATTTATTTGAGCGGGTATTAAATTAATAAGGGAGAAAAATAGGGTAATTAATTTATGCTGAAAATAAACGTAACAATTCTTTAAAAAATCCTAGAAAAGGTAACAAAGGTACAAAATGTTTAGCAATTTTCAATGTTTATGAAATTGTACGCTTAACGCACCTTATAACCTTTATAATAAATTTGCGTCCGCTTTATTTTGTCGTTCCTACTTCAAAGAATTGTACTAAAATTACCTACTTAAAATTAGAGAGTTGTTGCAAACTCATTCCAAGCAGAATTTATTAAAGAATCTTCAAATAAAGTATCCTTCTTTAAAAGTTTGTATCCAATCTAAAGGAGTGTTAGTGCAAGTGTTTTTCCCTTACTCTTTATTCTGACATATATATTTAGTATTCTATATCTATAGGTTATGTTTTAAAAATGAATAAAGAATTAATCTCTTTTGTGATAAGGTGACCTATAATACATGTTTAACTATATTGAAAAAAATCAAAGAAATTGTATTCACACAAAGATGAACCTTTTTTTATTATTTGAGTCTTTTATTTCCCACTGATTCGATAACATTTTTATGTGTTGTCAAAGTGTTTTCACGGAATACTTTTTGAGTTTACTTCAAGACACTGTTTTTACTCCTTTCCAAGCATATAGCATATCTGTTTTCAAAAGGATTTTTACAGTTTACTTCTAAGAAAAGCATTACAAAACAGCATCCTCGTATTTAGAGCGTTGACGTTTTATATCTTTTTCGTGTTATAAACTTGGACATTATATTTCTAAATTTAATTACGGAAACAATATTACAAAAAACCATTTATTTCGCTATATTTATACACAAAGCAGACAATTAAATGTAAGTTTGTACGTTTAGCATTTGGCATATGTCAAAATTAAGGCGTAAAAGTATTCTCTGCCTGTATTTAAATTAAATAAAGGTGTCCTGTATTTTAATAAAGTACAAACACTAAAGGTGTAATTGCGCATGTGTAAATGTCAAATAAGGGAAAACTTTATTAAAAAATTGGTAAAATAAACTTTGCAATAACTATCTAGTGTTTTAGGCGGTAGACATAAATTATACACGCGATTGATAATATCGACGTTCGCCGCATGATTGAGATTTGGAGTATATACATATACATAATATAAATCGTGCAAACTTTTGAATTATGAATAAATCACCTAGTTTGATGTTCTTGGGCATCTTTAACTTGCCTAAAGTAAACATGAGGAACATTAAATAGGACTAGGAAAAATATTCGGTATAAGAAGTGAGTTATAATATCATGTCTCCTTTACACTAAACAAGACGAAAAACTGATTATTAATGGGTTCATGAAAACACTACGTGAAAATATAATTAAGAACGTTTACTTACTCAATGTGAGATAGAAGTGAAGAAACGATGGAGTATCTACTCGTGCGTTTTTCGGCCCGAAAAGTTCGGGCCGGCCCGAGTCGTTTGGCCCGGCCCGGGCCCGGCCCGAATAAAGTAGTCAACGGCCCGGCCCGGATTCGAGCCCGAAATCGGGGCGCGCTCGGGCCAGGCCCACCCAAAAGCCCGAGCCCGAGTCCATCCCTAGTGGCCATGTCTTCGAATAAAAACAAAAAATAAATGTTTCTGAATTGCTACTAGTGTTGTCTTTTATTACAAGAAGAGAATGTTATTATTTTACAGTCCGTAATAACGTTAATAATCATTGAAAAATACCTATAAAAATAAGCTTATTGGTGGTATGAGGTTTTCAAGAAGTGATTTCTAAATTTTATAATAAAGTAATTATGTGTAAGCATCAGTTTGGTTTGTGACTACTCCCTAGTAAATCATTGGTGATCGTAAATAGTGTCGAAGCAGAACTAACTGTAAAATTCCTTATAGGCAAATTTATGTGGAAAACTGTTCTTGTTCTGGTAGCTCCATGACCTATTTACTAACGAAATTGAACCGATTGAATTCTGTGCCACTTTTTGTGTATGATATGTACCAGATTTCCAAACATATACAGTTATTACTAACTTACATCAGATGGACTTTCATTTCGTAAAATTTGCAGTCCATAGCGGAGAACACATCAATCTAGTTTTAAATTATTAGTTAGTTACCCACATCAAAAGTCCACCTCCTGTATTGAATTCTTAACTATACTTACTTGATTAGAAATCTTCATTAATATTTAACTTTGAGGGAAAGCGTTTGCTAAAATTTTAATGATTTGATTTAGGATTTATAAAGATTTCATTAATGTTCAATATAAATTTGATGGCAAATTGCTAAACAACAACCCAACAAGACGATACCACGGTAGGCCCCAAATTTCTCTTGCTGCAATAATTAGATACAATACAACTTTTCCTCTCCTGTCTTACAATGCTATATGTTTACGATAATATACGCCAATAATGGACTCATGTTCTGATGCGTATAAAATTCCCTTTAGTGTTTAATTAAGCGTCTATCGTAAACATACACGTGACTTCTTGTTATGAATTATTTGACTGGTTTACAGATATAGCACATCCATCATTAGAAAATGAAAATTATCTCTTTTACGCTAGTAGGGAACATAATAGCTTTCCTAGCAGTGAAAGGGTTCTTTTACAGGCACACTGAAGTAGTAAAGAAACAGCAACAATTACTAGAGAAGGGAACATCTATCTTATTATTCTCCGCTTTTTTCTCACCTTCTCTGGGTCTCTTCTGCAGGGAATGCGGCAAAATTTGGCGATTAACACAGAAATCAACCCAAAGATTTTCTTGAACAAACTCTTGGTTTTATTATCAATGTACTCCATTGTATTGCATGCTGGTATTAGGTAAAAGCTAACCTCCAACACTCCCGCTCTGCAACATTTGAACTTGCCCATCTCCTTACCGAACGAAAAATATCCGTAGCTGTCCTCCAAGAACCTTACCTTATAAACAACAAAATTTCCAACTTGCCACCGTATACTAGATCCTTTATCCACCCACATCCACTAAACTCTAATCTAACAGCAGCCATTATCATCAACAACCCCCAAATAGATGCATCCCTTATACTTTCCCACTCTACTCCAGTAAGACTGACTTCCGAACTACACTGGAAGACAGGCACTATCTATATCATCCGGCTTACTTTCAATACAACAAAAACATTCAGACAAACTTACAACAACTGGATAACATTTTACAAACACTTGCACATTAACCGACACTTATATGTGCAGACGCTAACGCACGTTCTACGTTATGGAACAATGACACCACTTACGACAAAGGCACCCTCCTTGAAGACTTCATCCTACAACACAACCTATCCATCCTAAACACTCCATCAAACATTCCAACCTGGGAATCCTTAAACCACAGCTCCAATATTGACGTTACTCTTGCCACTCCATCGCCCGCAATTTAATTGACTCCTGGAATATATCCCACCACATAACCTCCAGCGACCACAAGTCAATAACATTCAACATCCTCCCCAACCATCCACCACGCCAATTCCACAAATCGTCATCCTATAACACAAATAAAGAAGACTGGCCCCGCTTCCTGAAATTCCTGAGAAAACAAATCTCTAACCCCCAACCTGCCTTACCACAAAATTCCCATCTAACTTTACTTGCAAACTTCATTGGGCAAAATATACACCGTACAGCATGCACTACCATCCCGACAAAATACCACATCACTCGCACAACACCCTGGTGGATTCTACATTACAAGACACAAGACGTCGCCTAAACGCCCTACGACACAAAATACAACCACTACGCAGACTCACAGCTCCAAATGACCAAACAGCATTACTGAGCACACAATACCGGCAATTACGATCAAGCTTCAAAAGTTCCATATACGAGACTAAGAAAAACTATCTCCAAAACATCGTTGACCACCCTAATACCGATCCCTGGAAAACTTATCGCAGGTTAGTAAAATTCCCTGCAAATCAAATCCTAACTACGCCACATCACTCCAAAACCCCAGCATCTAAAATACTTTATCCCTTGTATTAAACACTGTAATCCCTTCTACTTCTATGGATATCCCTTCCTTCCAACAAGACCAAATCATATCGAATTGCGAAACCCTAACACCTCCTAACCCTCCTAACACCTCCAGATGAAATCATTGACACCAACTTTCTTGATTCCATTGTGTCCAAATTAAACCCACATAAATATTCAGGTCCTGACAACATCACTAACACCATCATCTAAAAATCATGGCCAGTAATCCATTAACCTATCATCCAACTATTCCTAAAATGGCTAACCGCCGGTAACTTTCCTGACACTTTTAAATATGCCAACATTACCTTACTACTGAAGCCTGAAAAACCCCCTAAAGACCCACGTTCCTACCGTCCAATTGCCCTTCTGGCATCCATCGGTAAACTCCTTGAAAAACTGATCCAACAGAAACTCCAATCACACATCGAAAATCACTCCCTACTTTCCCACAACCAACACGGTTTCTTTAATCCCTAAAGTCCGATCATCACAATCCAAATACGTCATAGGAATTTTCCTTGATTTCCGCTCCGCCTTTGATCTCCTCTGGTGACCCAATGTCCTGAACCAACTCAAAATACTGAATTTCCCCTACAATATATATAAAACTATTCAATCATACCTATCTTCCCGAACAGCAAGCCTCCGTAAAAACTACTTATCCTCTACCATGTTCTCAAGGATCTATTCTTTCGCCTACCCTTTGGAACCTATCCCTCTCCTTGAGCTTAATATTCCAAACACAGATACCTTCGCCTATGCAGACGACCTTACGTTCGTCATTCACGAAAACTCCCGCCTCCAACTACAATCCACTGCAAATATCCTAATCCAACATATTGAACAATGGTCAATTCTAAATAAGCAACCCATCTTCCCTACTAAATCCAGAATGTTACTTCTAAAAGGTACCCTCGACCTCCGCCGCAGTCCTACTATCCATATCATAGGAACACCCATAACCTTCTCTGAATCTGTTTCCTACCTCGGTATCCATTTAGAAACCCGTCTGAAGATGCACGCTCACCTCAAAAAATCCGTTCAAAAGTTAATCCTGCACAACATTTAACAATCCTTACCAAAATCAATCCAACTAGCCCCATCTACAAGAAGACTATCCTGAACAATATCATCATCCCCATCGTTCACTACGCTGTTGACTCTTGGTAACCCTTCACAACCACACATTCCCGCAGAATCCTAAACCCAATCATACGTCCTTATCTCTTATACGTCTCTCGAGCCTTTCTAACCACCTCCACTGCCTCTCTATACACAATATTAAAAATTCCCCCCAACTACATCATTTCGTGCAAATCCGTAACCTAAAATTTCTTCGTCCGATCCACCTCCATAATGAAACACTATCCCCAAATACGTGTACAATTCCTACTTCCGACTTTAAGACCCGTATCTACAACGCCCTCCTTCACTTCTGGCAAGAATCATGGTCCTACTCCGATACCGGCAGATACACCCACCACATATTTCCTACCATTACCGACATCCCTATTCACATACAAAACTTCAGTCGTACAACTATCCAATTCCTAACTGGTGATGGAAAATTCCGATCCAAACTACACTCCTTCCACCTAATACCCTCTCCTCTATGTCCATGCAATCTTGATTTCCCAGAAACTCCAGAACATCTACTATACCATTGCCCCGTCTTTACCCCTATCCGAAACATTCAAACAAACCGTTCAACTCGACTTATTTTCCCCACTACCTGATCTTAAATTCCTAATCACTAATTTTCCCCTTCCTATACATGCCTTCCTTTAAGAAATTTTGGATACCAAACCTCGTATACCCCCACCTTATCAACTCTAACCTGCGATCATACACGAAAACAACAAGTTGACACTGCATCGGACCATAAGAAGCTCCACCCTCCACTCCCTGCCCTGGATTGTTTTCGACGTCACCGAAAGTAAAGACGAGTCCGATGAGAAAGACCACCTGAAACCAAAACAAACTTTAATTTATTTTATTTTTCTAAAACGTTTATTTTTTCTTTTTATCTAACTTAGAATGTGCAAGCTAGGATGGGCCAATGACTTAAGTATAGTTCAACATAACGAATATTCATACATACATACATACATTAGATTCGATCAATTAGATATCTAGCAGGTGCCTGCATTGATTATTCATTTTATCAAAGAGTGACTTTTTGATTAAGATTGGGCCATGGCACGTAATTTTCTGTTAAAACGTAAAGCGCGTTGCGTAAAGCTTTCTAATTATCAAAAATTCAAATGGTATTTTACTCTCATCGCTTATGTAACCATTTGCGGGGTCAGTTTGCGCTTTCGCTTCTCTGTTTTGGCGTGTGGCCGGCAATATGCGTATTATATTACGCATTGTACCAATTAGCATTGAAAAATCATAACTGAGGAAGTGAATTTTTGATGCGCGATCATTACGGCACTAGATGACGCAAACACAACCGCCCACCTAAAATAGAATATCTTAAGGAAGGAAAAAGAGGTAGTTTGGCTTTTTCTCCAAACCGGGACTACAAATTACCCGCTGGTGTACGGGAGTGAAAGGAGTATGCGGGATAAGAGAGGCGTGACTTTATTTAAATTACTTAAATTAAATTGAATTATATTGAAAAATGAATTTAAACAAAATGAAAAAAACGCTAAGATAATTGATTTGCATGGTTGGTTTAATCAACCATGGGGAGGGGAACCAGTTTATTAACTGGACGCACAAAAAAGTGCCAGAAGTCCGAACGGAAGCAACACGTACTATACCGTCCGGTCCTAGAAAGACCTGTTCTACCCGAGCGATAGGCCAAGAAAGAGGAGAAGTTGACGACCCGAATAAAAGTACTACTTGTCCGGGTTGCACGTTGGGTATGGAATTGTTTCATTTTGGTCGCAGAAATTGGGAGCTTAAATATTCGTTCGGACCATCGTTTCCAAAATAACGACAAAATTTGTCGAAGCAGTTGCCAACGATTACGAAGTGACATATTTTCAGGAATTGGCATTTCTGGAAAACCCAAAATTGGAGCACCTATTAAAAAATGCCCTGGGGAGAGATAGTCTGTACCATCACTGGGATCCGAAGATAGAAAATACAATGGACGACTGTTAAGAACGGCATCAATTCTAATAAAAATTGTGCTCAATTCTTTAAAAGTGAGGGTTCGAGATCCGACAAGGCGGTGTAACAAACTTTTAGAGGATTTGACACAGGACTCCCAAATGCCGCCAAAATTCGGGCATTGAGGGGGATTGAATTTCCAAGCAACTTGCAGCGAGGCGAAGTTGGTGTAAAGTTAGTCTTTATTTTGCAAATGCCAAGTTCTGGTTTTCTTTAATTTGTGAGATGCACCAACAAAGTTGGTACCACAGTCAGAAAATAAAGTAGACGGAGGGTAGCATTTGAAAAATTTAAAAATATGTTTCCGTAAAACAGACCGTAACGAATTAATCCAATAATGACGTTGGATGAGTGCTTGAGTAGTTAAAACACCAGAGTGCAGAAATGCTTTGTGATAATGATCTCAAATAAGAGTGGCCAAGAATGTATTCTTGGGTAATAACAAAGGGTGCTTAGATTCATAGGGTAATAAAGAGTAGTTCAGTCTACCGCCCACCCTCGGGAGATTAGAAATTAGAAACGTCTGTAGTAGCTAAAACCACGTAGTTTTTTAGTTCAGGCGATTCCACGCCAGAGAGTGCTTGAAAAGGCGCGCGTAGAAATTCGGAAGCCACAGAGAGCCGAAATTGTGTGGGACTGCACCACCATAATCCATTATGAATTATTTCAGTGGGTAACAGGCCACGAGAAGCGGCATCTGCCGGATTGAGCTCAGTGGATATATGCCACCATTGCGAAGGAGAACTCAATTCCAGAACTTGATTTACACGATTAGTAACAAATATTTTGAGCACGAGGGGGAGTGTCCAACCAGCCAAGAACAATGCGAGAATCCGTGAACAGGGGTGTTTCGAAAAATCGAAAGGGGGGTTATTCCTGACGATAGAATTTACCAGTTTTGTGAGCTGTAAGGCACCAGAAAGCTCTAATTTGGGAATGGTTAGCGTCTTGAGAAGGGCAATCTTACTTTTAGCTTGTATCAAATGACACGAAACTGATTTGGTGCTGGTAATATGCAAATATACGGCAGCGCTGAATCCCTTCATACTTCCGTCACAGAAACCTAATAACCGATACGTGGCATTCATAGTTAACTTTCGCGAAATTCGAATCTGTGATAGATAGCACAATTGGGAGGGCAGAAAATGCCATTCGTTGGCGGGAGTAGCAGGAAGAGTTTCATCCCAATCTAACTGAGCAAGCCATAATTGTTGCAGAAAATATTTTGCGAAAAATGTTACTGGCGTTCACCAACATAACGGATCAAATATGCGAGCTATGTACGATAAAACAGATCGCTTAGTGGCCGGGGGTTGAAAAGCACTCGTGTAATAAGTGAATGCGTCTTCAGGAGGGCTCGAAAAGTAATCTGAGAATTTTTATTTTAGAAACTTCATCGGAAAATTGCACAAAGGATTCCACATCAGAAGTAGTAAAGGGTGCGAGTAATTCTTGAGAATTACTAGACCATTTTCGTATAAGAAATTTTGCGCGACTCAGTAATTTGCTCAATTCAAGCTGTAGTATTATAGCTTCCTCGTAGGAGCTTGCGCCTTTGGAAGCTAGAGTATACTGTGCTCCTTCATCAAACACGAATTGATGCAAAACTCGTTGCGCTAACTAAGCAGAAGGAGCGAGTCCATACGTTAATGTTTTCAACTCGAATTCGTTGACCGGTTGAGACCGAGACTAAAATTGGCGATCCGCGGGGTTTAACAGAATCATCCTATACATCATTTTTAAATCACCACAAAGAGCGATTTCATGACTCCGGAAAGAGAAAATAATTTCAGGAAGTCCGCTTTGTAATTTAGGACCAACTAACAATTGTTGGTTGAGGGTGTTTCCGTTTTTGTCGGGAGCAGAACCGTTGAAAACAACTCTTAATCTAGTTGTACTGTTAGAGGTTTTATAGACAGGATGATGAGGTAAAATATAATTTGAGGTAGTCCGAGCAACTTGCATATGATCCAGCTGCTCGTATTCTGCTAAGAATGTAATATATGAATCGTAATTATTTAAGTAGGCGCTTTTCTAAATTTAAATAAGTTTTAAGTACTGTGTGACGGTTATTAGATAATGTTAGAGCTTGAGATTTAAATGGCAACGAAACTACATAACGACCGTTAACTCGGTGATGTGTTTCTTGAAAATGCGTTTCGCAATAAATATCCTCGGGGTTGTCTATAACGAGATTGGGCATTTCTTCTAAGTTCCAAAATTGTTTAAGTTAGAAGGTCAGTGGATCGGATGTAATAAACAAAGAAATATGTATATCGACACTTAGAGGAATGTTACTAACAACCACATAACCAAAAAGTGTGTTTATGCATAGAGGCTGATCGGGAATCATATAAGGAGGTTCGCCAGTCATTATTTCCGAAAATGCACCAGCACCCAGTAATAAATCCACTTTAGCAGAACTATGAATTTTGTTGTCAGTTAAATTTAAATGCTGGAACTTCTAAACTATTTCAGCCGGAATATTCCTTGTAGGAATTTCACTAGAAATAGCCGAGAGCACTGATGCCTCGCAATTCAATTTATGGCCAATTTACTTTGAACGCAGACTGCAATTTACTCGAGCTTTAAAAGTGGTGAGCGAATTTGCTATTCCAGAAATTTACTGTGTACCAGGGTGTAATTTTAAACCCAGCGCTGAACACAAGCCAAAGAAATAGCATTGATTTGATTGCCCGTGTCCAAAACGGCTCTAATAGGTTGAAAACTACCGCTAGAATCCATGATTAATGCTTGAATGGTGCCGAGCAATATCGTATTCGCAGTGGAAATATTAGAAAAATTACACTGAGAATTCGAAATCGAGGGGGTAGCTGTTAAGGAAGCAGCTAGTGCGTTAGCATCTTGTATGATTTGAGAGGGTAAGTTATGCAAAAGAGTGTGGAGTGGACTCGACTTTCAAAATTTGCAAATACCAGTGGATTTAGAGCTGATATTTAAGTGAGATCCTAAACATTTAGTACAACGTTGTAATTTTTGAATTAAAACGTGATGTTCTTCAGGTCCTGTTTTGGGGAAGATTTTACAGGCATATATCTTGTGACGCTGCTGACAAATTGGACAGCTAATTGTTGATCGTACAGATTTACTAGATAATATTGTATTATTCAACAATACTGTTTTGGATGTACAAGCCTTACTGCGAAATTGAGAAAAATTGTGAGGTTGGTTAAATTCCGAAAGACTATCAGAATTCATTTTAGCGGTTTCGGCTTGTGCAGTTATAAATTCAAACAGGGCTGCACAAGTGGGAACGTTACCCGTGCTTCGTTTGAGATCAAAGGCAGTTTTGCTTTTGCGGTCTAAATTTTATAAGAAACGTAGAAGAGTAAATAACCAGATAGGTCGTCTAGCTTTATAGCTTTTAATCCGTTTACACAATTTGCATGCTTTTGTAAATACTGCGAGAGATGGTAATGATATGTATTGTTTATAGGTTTGAAATGGAGTAATTGTTGCATATAATAATGCGACTTTCTTCTAGTACAGTTATATCTTTCTATTGGTCGCTTATAAGCGACAATATATTGACCTTCCTGTACTTGAATATTACTGATCAAGCTTAAAGCTTCAACTTTTAAACAACTGCGCAATTACTGAAATTTCAGTAGCTCAGGGAGCTTCGTATCGTATACCAAAGTCGAAAATGAGCTGTGGAAATGGTCCCATTGAGAAAATAAACCATCGAAATGCGGAAGATTTAGTGGAGACAGAGGGGGCAATTGATTACCATTGCTTTCAAACTACATGTGTGCAACTTTAAGTTCGTTATGTTTAGTAAAAATAGCGTCATAAAAACGTATTAAACGAGTCGAAATCAAGTTTTACATGATCTTGCTTTTCCGGAAATTTGGAGTTAAAACTAATTACATCATCGCAGAGGATAGCGAACTGAGATTGTAATTCTTTAGCTCTTGTTACGCGGGCTTCAACATTACATGTGATTTTCCAATGCTCCACCCGAAGGTACTACATTGGCCAGGAGGCGAGTTTTTTTTTACCTGGAAAATTTGGAATTTTGCCGAACCCTTGCTGTTCCAAGCAAGGTAGGGATCTTTAACGTGCGTGACAACACTCACACACGGGACCTCCATTTTACCTCTCATCCGAACGAGGGTGTATTTTTGTGAAAAATGCTCGCCTAACATTTTTCAAGCGGACCGTGTCGGGATTCGAACCCGGGACCTTGGGCGTAGTAGTCACACACATACCACTACACCACGGAGCCGCCGCGGGCTTCAACAGCTGCTAATTTAGATTTGTCACAATTCTTAATGAAATCAAAAATTGTAGTTAATCTAGAAAACAAAACTTCCAGTTTTGACTGCAGAGTGTTGTTATCAGCCATAGCATTAGTACTTAATTGCTATACACGTAAATAAATACAATGTTTAAAGATAACACGAAATGTGCAGAACTGGAATGTGGACAATACAACGTAATCACTAGTTTATCGTTTAATTGTATAAATGAATGATTTTTATTCGTTATCTGTGCTCTAAGTACCATATGTTTTGGCGTGTGGCCGGGAATATGCGTATTATCTTACAAACATGACATTTACAAATTAGCATTGAAAAATCATAACTGAGGAAGGGAATAAACTTACCAAATTAGGTGGTGTGCACTACACAAAGCGGAGGTCGAAGCTTGAAAACGACCGTATGCTTCGAAGTTGGTCAAAACACTGTCCATTCTTATCACTTATGTTCTTTATATTTTCAAATTATATTTATATTTTCATTACGGCACTAGATGGCGCGAATACTTCTCTGTATCAACACGCTTAGCACGGACCTGGTTATTTGGTGGTTAATTAATGCTAATGTGTATTATTGTGTTAGTTCAAAAGTGATTAGTAAATATGGTTTCAAAGTTTGCCGAACGAATCTGCTTAGCAATGCACATATTATACTCAGATTGCTGTTAGAGACTGAATATAGCAGATTTCACTTGCCTAGCATATCTTTTGGAACAGCATAAATAATAAGAATAACTGAGGCCCGTTTGAAAAAAGTTGCGGATTCAAAGTTTTTAACAAAGGTTAGTTCTCGCTTGTGCGCACAATGGTGTTATCCGATTTTACTTCAATAAGCTTTAACATAATTTACAATCTTCAAAATAGGATTACACGAGCTATTTTGCTGTCATGTAAATTACGTCACATTAAAGACGCCTTCTCTTTATTTAATCTACTTTATTAATTAGCACGTTACAAATTTGTGACCTAACAGCTTATAATCAAACGCTTTAAAGCGTTATCAAATTTCAGCGTAATAGAGTTTTCAATATATAAAGCTACAAAACCGCCACAAGATTAATCAAATCCTTATTAGAAGTCCAGCAAAATTTATTAACACTGAAATATAATTCGGTTTGCATTGTGATGGTTAAGTGTGTTCGGCGGTTTGCGGCTTGAAGTTCTATAACCTTTTCCCGAAAGTTTAGAGCATCTCTTAAATGAAATATCTAATTACAATGGCGAATCTGCGAGTGAGAAAGCGGTAGCTCTTTAATGAAAATAGCATACTTCATGGTCAGTTTGACATATTGCCTTCTGATGCATTAAATGAAAATTACATCAGCCCGAAGTTGCTTCCTATTGCAACGAACTTTATTTCCAGTTCTTTATTCGGTTCAATACAAGATTAATTACTCACAATTATTTACAGGGATGCTACAATGTCACTACAGAGATCACTGATACCAATTACTAACAATGTTTACTACACTGAACTTCTTCTTAACACCACGATTAATTACACCATATTCAGTACTAAATTCGACAACGTAGTTTATCTACAATGCACTTAATTTATATATACATCAGACGTGTTTAATTTATTTTAACAATCGGTCCCATAATTTATTTCATATCAGTTGCGAATCAAAATCAGACTAAACTAACTCTTGAATCGTGCACTTTATGTATCTATCTATAGCGTAACATCTGTTTCATACTAGAACCTTCTAGATCATAATCCAATTCTAGAACTGAATACTTAATGATGATGATGAACTCTAAACTGAAATAAACGAAGTGTTAATACTTAATTTAAATTAGAATTTAGTAAACAAGTTGTGACGTTACCATTGTAAAACTTAAATTACAGTAAGAAAAATTTCTCTAACGCGAGGTTCGGTTTATATAAATTGTAACTTACAAAATATCGCAATCACTTGTGCACTAACATGTGTACGCAAGTTTCTAGCACGCAGTCAGCAATTTATTATGCCATAACGAAAGCATTTACGTGGTAATCAACCAACAAAGGAAGTAGCTAGATTTCTTAAAAAATATACAACTAAATTAGCAACGCGACTTTACAGAGGTCCTTTACGTGAAAGGACGCTGTGCTAAAAGAATCGCTTTCAAACATCAATATGTATTTATAGGCAGAGAACCTCAGGGGGTAACGCGCTATCAAAACATTTCCCAACGATAAAATGTAAAGCATTCTAAGAACAGGACCTACATATATTTTCCAGACAGCAGCTGTGAAGCATTCGTAGAACAGGGCTTGAACACAAGAGTCAATTAACGACAACATGAGGTCTGAATATATTATAATGGCTTCCACGAATTTGTACGCATGGGGAAAACGTTTGTTAAAATGGTTAAATAGTTTTGGAGCCGGCATTGTAGTTTTATGGAGTAAAATGTATATCAAGTTGCCTATCTGTTACAGAAACCGATAGAGATTTATTATTTCGAACTATTAAATAATGAGGGGGCAGTTTTATTGCTCGTAAAACTGCGTGAATTGAACACGTATGATAACGAAATACTGCGTTAATTGCGTTTCTTAGTGTTTATAACAAACCTTTTAAGGAAACTATTAAAAGTAGTTTTAGCTATTTATAAGATAAAGCCTTTAACTTTTGCTAAACCAAAGCAAAGTCTAACGGAATATATTCCACATATTTAACGTCGTACTGAACACTTAAGAAAATTTTTATAGGACGTTTAAATAAGTACTCATTTTAATTAGGAGGCAGTCGAACTTGTTAAATGAAAGTTTGAATGATTTGGAATAACATAAAAAGTATAAAGCTGTTTAAGTTACAAATTTTAGAAAGCGTTTCTTAATAAGAGGTAAATAAAGTAGTTTCAAATTAATATTTATAAACAGCATGCAGAAATCGATCGATTTCGAAGATTTATCGTAACAAGATTCATCAGTTGCTTCATGATCTAAAGTTTTACGATGAGGATGTACTACATTTGCTTAAGGAAATCCCGGGTTTCTAATTTCTATCTTCTCGTACGCTTATTGTTTAGTAGAAACTACGTAGATATAGTTCTTTTGTTATTAAAATAGGCATCCAGATCATTTAAACAGTTTGCGGAGTTTTTAATATATAAGTTTGGATTTTTCAACATCTTGCTAACCGAATAAATTTTTGAAAAATATCGCGCCAATTTACTGCGAAGCTTCAAATTTAAGGAATTTTCTTTTTTTGAGTATATGCTTATGCAGTTTGTTAGTATTCGTATTTCTCAGTTATTTCCAAAGTGTAGCCATTGAACTATTGATGATATAAATACAAACTATAACTGATAAGACAGGCACTTTATGAGCAGGGAATCCCTTATGTCCCTAGTTTCTCGGCATATGCATTAACATGTAGTAGACATTTTTTAATATCGCATAGTAACCGTTCTTCCATATTGGATTTTATAGACTCATGTAGAAACATGTTGAAGCAACGAAATCTGTATCGATTACCAATGTATTTTTAAATTATTTGTCGCAGCAACCCTACATTCGTCGTAACAACGCACTATCGAGTACATTTATGGCAGCAAGAATTTTTGGTGGGGTCGAATGGATTGATACTCTGAAATGTATTCTATTTTGTTTTCTTTTCGGAAACTTACGTTAGATGTTGCAAAAATGAATCGATAGAAATGACAAGATTTTTGTTGGTTGACACTACACACTTCATATTATACTATCAAGCTCGTTTCCTGCATTTCAACTATTAGCAGTAAATAAAAAATTCTAGGGTATGATTTCTCTTCAAAATTCCTTTAAACGGATTTTTGTTACACGAGTACCAGTATTCCCCCTATATGTCATATATTTAATAGCAGATTATTTTAAGGATACCGAGGAACTAGTTTCGACTCACCTCGAACATTGCTTAAAGAAACCAGAGGTGCTGCATTTTGTCATTGTAAACTTTTACTGCTGTTCACATAGTTGTTGACTAATATGGAGGCTTTAAGACCGAGAAAGCTAGGACATTTTTCAATAGTGATCAATCATTGTACGTAGCATAATTGCTGGCGCCCAATGTGGGGCCAGAAGTTATGCTACGTACAATGACGCAGCCGGACGAAAACGTAAATATACCAGGCTAACTACCAATGCGGAGAGGGGAGGGGGTTTCTAACAACACAAAAATAATGCATCGCCAACGATTTTCTATTATAATAAAAAAACACAAATATAGAAATTTCTATCGAAACAGCAAAACAAAATTAACTAAGGTTACTATTTAATAAAACAATTTTACTCTATGGACAAATTCACTAATTGCTCCACGAAGTGCACAATTCGTAGCTAACATGCAATAAATCTAATCAGTACCAAAAAGAATAACGCTGATACTTTCGTATTAGCGGATGGGTTAATTAAAAAAAAACGTATCTAGTAAGGAACGAGAAAAAAAGAAAAAAACAAAAAGAATAACCCCAACACCAAGTACAAAACTAAAAAAAAAACTAAAATCCTACAAAAGAAAATAAAACATAACCCAATGTAGCTATGTATGAGTAGGTGTGTGCGTGTGTGTATATATGTGTGTGTGTGGGTGTGTGTGTGGGTGTGTGTGTAGGTGTTGTGCGTGTATAAAGTGTGCGTATATGTATGTATTGTGTTGAACCGCTGTAGTCACCTCTTACGACAGGCAGGTCGTACCATTAGGCTATTCAATTCCCGAACCCGTGTGGGTCCGGAAATAGAATAGCCCCATGGTATTACCTGCCTGTCATAAGAGGCGACTACAGCGGTCCAACACATACACACACGCACACTTTATACACGCACAACACCTACACACACACACCCACACACATATATATACACACACACGCACACACCTACTCATACATAACTACATTGGGATTTTGTTTTATTTTTTTGTGTACGATTCTTAGTTTTCTTTTTGGTTGTGTACTTGGTGTGGGTGTTATTCTTTTTGGTGTTTTTCATTTTATCTCGTTTCTATCGTTCCACATTCCTCTCCTTTTTCCCGTTGCTGGTCTTCTTTGCTGTCGGTCTCTAGACCGATTGTGTTTCGTCCATTCGCTCCGGTGGTAGGTGCTTTCTAGTCCGTTTTTCTTTCTTCGGAACCACGCCATAGTGGACTCTAGGACTAATTAGCTATTCTTTTCTTTGGTTCTTCAGTTACGATTCTTAGTTACCACAGTTAATAGTACATCGTTTCTTTTACCAGCGTTCCTCTCTTCCTCTCGCCCTTCCTTGTTGTTCCTTTACATCCTTGAGGCTTGACTTTTGGGTCCTGTTTTGGTTGGCATTGTTGGTTTTCTTCCTCGTTCCTTTTCTTCTTTAGAGGTTGATAACCTTACTGTTTCTTTTGAGAAACATCCGTCCATTGACGACTCCGTAATGCTGAGGCCGTTCCAGGTTAGTCCTCCTTGCTTACTTATTAGCCGTTTTCACCTTTTTCCTCTTCTTCTTCTTTCTCCTTTCTATTATTGGCGCTTCGAGCCGGATAAAAGTTTTTTGTGTTTTGTTGGGTGGTTCTTTTTTATGTTTTTTTGTTTTCGTAACGAGTTTTCTTTTAGTTCTAAGCGAATTTTTTTTTGTTTGTTTGGGGTTTTTTTTTTGTTTGGTACTGCTCACTCCCGTACTTTTGCTTCCCTACACCCCGACCTTTTAATTTTGTTGGGGGGGATTTGTTACATTCATTTTCGGCAATAATTGGTTATTTTATTTACATAAATTCCTTTTCTAGTATTAAATTTTCCAACAATTCTCGATATATTGTACCTGTTCAGATAAGCTTGCTTTACTATAATTTTCAACTCAATCCCTTGTTAATTCATTATCCGTTCGTAATCGTATAAATTCCATGTCTATTGTTAAATCCTTAAGCATAATTAATAATAAATACTCTTTCTAAGAATTTCTCAACGTAAATCTAGTTGTTTTGAAACGACAAGTTCATGCTACAATTAATTAGTCAAGATCCTGTTTATGTATACGTGAGCGCGTTATACCTTTCGAAAACATATAATTGCGTTCTAGGAGCTTTCCCATCTAAAGAATTGTCGAAATAATATATCCTACTATTCTCCGGTAAAACCGTGTTTTCCAGTTTCAATGGCGTTTCGATAGCGCGAATATTTGCTTTTTGAGTTCGTGTTATTTTGAACTCTTTTTAAACTATGATCATGCAGCTTGTGCATTGATGCACTTGTAAAAGCTACTCGTTCTGTTACTTCAAGAGCGATGCACGTTTCTCCTCTATCAAATGTGTAGATTTGGTGTGTGTCGGTAAGCGCTCCTGAGTTGTAAATATTAGTAAGATTTTCCTTTTCTTAGCTCTTAGCTGGAGGCTAAATTGCTTGTTGCGTAGCCCGATTATTCCTAGATGTAGATCAACTGCTCTTGCATAAAGACCGCCGTTGCAATTACGGTAGCAGCATATTGATGCTGACTCCCGCGGCAATGCTGTGTCAATTCGCTTCCGAGGGCGGACAAGATAAGTATCCCGACACATGCATGTGACTTGTTTTCCTTTTTTAACAAAACCAGGGATTAACCCAATTTGAAATTAGATACGCTAATGTTTGTTCTGGTAAAATCCTTACTAGTTTCGAACTGTAATGCTTTTGCTTTTTGTACTTAACCCATATGCTTATACGAAAGTATCAGTGAGCAGTATTTTTTTTTTTGCTGAATAGAGTTATAACAAACGCTTCATATGGTGAAATCCTTACCAGAAAGGTTTCTAAATTTAATGTTTTTTTAATTAACCCATCCGCTTATACGAATGTATCAGCGTTATTCCTTTTGGTACTGATTACATTTATTGCATGTTAGCTACGAATTGCGCACTTCGTGGAACAATTAGTGAATTTGTCCATAGAGTAAAATTGTTTTATTAAATAGTAACCTTAGTTAATTTTGTTTTGCTGTTTCGATAGAAATTTCTATATTTGTGTTTTTCTTAATGTAAATAGAAAATCGTGGGCGATGTATTATTTTTGTGTTGCTAGGAACCGCGCCCCTCTCCGCATTGGTAGTTGGCCTGGTATATTTACGTCTTCGTCCGGCTACGTCATTGCACGTAGCAACCCTTTCCTGTTTTCCTTATCCATTTCTATAATAAGTTTTTATTCTCTTCAAAATCACTCTGCATTTTTTCACTCTCCCCCTCCCACAGTAGTTCTTTGCTTGCCTTCAACACTTCTTTCGCATATCGCCTTTTCTCCTTACATACTTCCTGAAGTTGCTCTCTTAACTCAACATCTTCTTTTGCAATCATTCTCTTATATACCACTTCTTTTCCTCGACAACATTTTTGACCCCATAGTTCCACCATGCATTTTTATTACATGCACCAATCATCGTCGTTCCACATACTACCAAAGCACATTTCATTACACTGTTCTTCAAACAATTCCATGCTTTCTTCACATCTTCAAACTTCAGACCATTAACCCATTCTTGTTTGCAGTCATACAACTTTCTCTCTCTAAAATATTAGCGTATCCTCTTTGAGTCGATTCTTTCAACAAGCGTTCTATTTTTACTCTTGATTTTACTACATGCTGTTTTCTTCTCCACACCCACTTTTGGCTAAGATCAATTCTGGACAAAACTAGAAAATGATCCGTCCCACACTCAGATCTTCTCATTACTCTCGTGTCTTTTAGCAGCTCTCTTAAACTTTCATCAAACACAACCAAATCAATTATACTCCCGCAATTGCTCTATGCCATGTGTACTTGCGTATGTCCTTATTTTTATACCATGTGTTGAATACAAACAGTTTTTTTCCATACATATACTCACTAATAATTCTCAATTTTCATTCGTTCTTGGATCGCCAAAGGGCCTACTACATGCTCAGCATTTTCACTCTGTACTCCGACCAACTATTCATATCAACTAATAGAACCACGCGGTCATTCCTTTCGCGTTTGTCTAATACATTTTCCAACTGCTGCCAAAACTGTTCACACTCCCTACTATCATTCACTGGAGCAAAACATGCTACTATAAAAATATTTTTAACCGACTTTCATTCTAACCCACAAAATGCGATGAGAAACAAATTCATATTGTATCGTTTCTGCTTTTGCTTCATCAACATCATTAGGTCTTCAGTCCTGGAACTGGTTAGACGCGTACCCTTGTTGCTGCCTATTCCGACTAACCCAGACATTTCCCTGAAATTTGTAGAGTTTGCATCTGATCTAGGTTTACATCTACATCCTCTTTCCTATCTCTGCTTGTGATATATACCATACTATTCCCCAAAAATGCCTTAGAACGTATTCCGTCCTACTATTTCTCCTATTTTTTTCCACAGATATATTTATTCCCCTACTATTTCTATAACCTACTTGCTATTAACTTTGTATGTCCATGCTATCATCCTCATACATCTTAAGTACAACATTCCAAAAGTCTGCTACCGTTTTTTTGGTCTGTTTTTCCTGCTGCCCATATTTTATAGACATTCTGTGCTAGGCTCCACACATATGCTCTCAACAATTTTCTTCTTGTTTCTATGTTTGTTGTCTTTGATCCGACATTCATTGGTTGTGAAGGGGGGGCTCCGTGGCGTAGTTGGTATGCGTTCTCGCAACAGCCTATATAGAGCTCGGTTACCCTTTTATTGTTCTCTAATTCTATGCCCTATTTCACCGAAATTCAGTGAAGGAGGTTAACTAGCCTGTGGCTGCTAAGATCCCCCAACACTTAGACATTTGCTGAATTAATGGTTGCATAATCATTTAAAATTAAACCAACACCTTTCGTCATGAACTCATTGCTTTCTACTCCAGACCACAAACCAAATATACCGTCATCTAATTCAACAACATCTTTACCCTTCCACGCCGTTTTCAGTCAAACGCGGCACATCCATGCGCCTTTGTTTCATTTCATTCATGATTTCATACTCTTTATCGTACACTCCCCTAACATACCAAGTACTAAATCTCACTTCCTAATTCATGAGGTCGTTATCTGATGGGCCAGGTATTTTCCATGTCAGTCGCCACCATGACTTTGACGGTCTGAGACTTTTGCAAAGGTCTCGTTAGTAGTGTAAATTAGGTCGAACCAGGTAAACAGCATAGATCGCAACTGTGCCCTTGTAGCTTTCCCTACTAACGGTAACGA
Source organism: Platerodrilus igneus (assembly GCA_036346225.1). Classification (NCBI taxonomy): domain Eukaryota; kingdom Metazoa; phylum Arthropoda; class Insecta; order Coleoptera; family Lycidae; genus Platerodrilus; species Platerodrilus igneus. The sequence goes on from JARFIW010000090.1 coordinate 8,456,997, forward strand.
CACTTTACCGTTCAGTGTTGGCATGTTTAGCCTCTCTGTCACAGTTCTCCAGGTGTGCCTAACGTCTTTCAATACAAGCTAAAACTTCTGTTTCGCAGGGGGCTACCTTGTAAGCCAGCAGAAAGTCGCCCGCGCTACGACCACTAGGAGGTACAAGCTGTGCACTGACACACATTGAGCGCTGTAACAATACCTCTAAGAATAAAGCCAGTATTAAACTCTGAAAATATCATTTACAGTACATTATAAAATTTAAATACTTCACAGTCACATGGCCAAAATACCATTATATGAATCAAAATTATACTCTAAAGTCAATCTACATATTTCTTTCATAATCGGAATGTTATTATTGTTGACACATGCAGTTAGTGGTTGGGTGGTTTTAGTGGCGTAATTTAGTATATTTATACTATAACAACAGTATATAGAGAAATGTACCTTCAATTGACTAGTTGTTATTAATTTTTTAGACAAATATAGCAAAAGCATCAAAACGAACGTAAACAAAAAAGGTGCAAAATTTAACCCTTGCATTTCGACTCTGTAAAAACCAAAGTAGTGTATTTGTCAAAGTAAGCTGAATCTTACGTTCATAATATTCTTTGCCTATGTCATTTGGAAATTATAACAAATTTCTTTCTAATTCGTAATAAAACGATAGACCTTATGCGCTTAACAAGGGCTTTTGAAGCTAACAGTGATATATTTTCGGAAAATCTCGATTTAGTTTAAAAAATTGTTTGGTGATCCGTTAAGACATACTGAATGAACGGATATGTTTATAGCTAACGTATACAAAAGTAATTTGTCCTTTACATAAAAAATAAAAACATTCACTTGTACCCATACAAAGCGCAACTGGGTCTTTTAAATCTTCTTCGCATTCTTTATATATAAATGTCTGTGTCGTAGTTTTTGTAGTTCTTCTTATAAAATGTTCAATTGTGCACTCGTGAAGTAGAAAAGAGAGTGCGGTAGTAGTTGGTGGGGAGACTTCCACTGACAGACGGTGATTCCGTTCGACATTGGCTCATTGCGTTTTAGATCGTATAACAGTGATAGCTTAGTTTTTAATCACATTTGATAGCTTTTTAATAAGAAAAATTTATGCTACGTACATCGACGTGGCCTAAAGGAAAAACCCAAGAAAGAAGATGGCCGGGCTCAACCGGTGAGTAGACGGGCTCTTACACATGCAAAATAAAGAGAGGCCTAAAAAAATATATACTCATTCATGCACAATTAAACATATACAAACGAAAAACCTCTAATTAAAAAAATTATGTACAAAAGCACAATAGTATCAACGAAGGAACAATCCATAAGTACACGTTATACATATTTACAAAATAAAAAAAGTTATTTTTAACATGGCGAGCTGTCGTTTCTAGGTACCACCCCTTACATTATTTAGCAACAATGCAACAAAAAAAACTTAACGGCAACACTAAAAACCACAGCTCTTAATGGTTGTAAATATAAAAATTACCTATGCCACATTAGCAGTACAATGTCTTAACTAATAGGGAAAATTCGTAACTCAGAAAAAAAGAACCAAGGTAAAATAACAGTTTTCAATCATCATCGCGGTCATGCAATTGTCTACATACAAAATAAGTAAAGAAAACGATCCCAATAAGTATAATATTACTATTTCCGACTTTCTCACATCACAGTAATCAGATTAAGGTCACCAAGTGTGGCTACCAAATGGTGTCAATTAATACTTACACATTCACGGGGCGAGGCAGTAGGCGCGTGGTCCCGCCTTGGGGATATCTTCTCATCACAAAAAGGTGCGGCAATCCATCGTGGCTTTAGGACCACCGGAAGAAGCACGCGTACTGCGTGCGCAAACTTTCCACAAGGAAGACGGAACCAACAAAAATATGGCAATTGATTTCGTCTGGTTTATCGAAAAGAAAGTGAATATTAATTTTGTTTCACTAAATAATCAGAGCTCCAAGTAATATTGGTGTTATTAACCGTGATTAGCAAACTTAAAACGCGGTTTTATCGGATAGCTCAATACCTTATTTCCACTTCCTGATTGAAACAATAGAGAAAGTACTTATATGCTATAGCAAGGTATAACGAGTTCACGGATACCTAAAACAGGGTATTGACTATTTAATTTATATCATATACTTTACGTTTTAAGGCAACTAGATTTGAAATTGAAAATTACGAGCAAACGAGCTTATTATAGGAAGGTCTAATATAACGCGTGTTGTTGCAGGATCTGAGCAGGATCTAAATAAATGAATAATGAAGTAAAAGGATGTAGGTTTTAATTCATCGACAGTAAATGAACGTAACAAAGGTATTAAAATATTTTGATTTTATGACACTGAAGCGTCTTATACTATTGCCAGTTTGGTTTATACAAGCAGACAACCTAGTCAGGCAGTACCGAGAAACCTTGTAGAATCCGTAACAGTACAAATTTGTAAGTTAGTTATGGACTTCTAGGCATGTCACAATGGTTAAATTTCTTCACTAGCTTGCCATTTGTGAAATTTTTGTTGACAAAGAGTTTAACTGTAGTTGGCGCACTAAAGTATAATAAACCAGCAATACCTAGAGAAATACTTAAATCTTCAACTCGGTTACTGATATTTACTAATATTTAGGACATAGCCGGTATCACTTCCATTATATTATTTGACAAGCAGTATCCCAAATATTATGGTCAGAAAACTCACAAGAAAACTATTTTTGCGAGAACTGGCACTAGAAATGGTAATTTCGTAAATAATGTGGACAGCGCAAAACCCTAAATTTAAAAGGCATTCCATTGGGGCAATGATACGATGTGGTGTAACTGTAACTCCAACTGGATATGACAAGGGAGGACCCTAATAACAACGAGGATACTATTTTTGTCTTCACGATAGGTGCTGCTGAAGCACTATGACTTGTAATATTTTCCATAAGAATGTTTGTAAAGAACATAGTAAAAATGTGTGCAATAAACTGCACCTAATTGATTATAAAATCGTGACCTTTTAATACTATAACTCATTTTATTAGCATAACAATAATTATATTCCACTTATGTTAAATAAATAACATTTCAAAACGCTTTAGCCATTCCCATTATTTTTATTATATTGCGGATAGTTTACACGAAGGGCCTCAGAGAACCCTGTTAAGCATTATTGTAAAATATATTGTTGTGCAGGGCTAAAAACGTAACAGCTTTTCTTTGATTGTTTAATATTCATGTTACAGTGAAGAACCAAAATATAGAGTATAAATTAAGTTATTAATTAATACAGTAAAATATGGGTTTGCTTGTAATGCAAGATTTCTCTTGATTGGCCTTAAGATTTCGTAAAACAAGATATCCGCAAAATATACTGTTAACGTAAAACAAAATACGCAGCTTTCCGTGTTTTTGCCCCATCTGGGTGCTAAAATCGCAACCCCCATTGAGTGAAATGTTGATCCAAGCCGTGTTAAGGATTAACTAGAACGTGTCGGCTTACAGCGGAGCCTCCCGTTTAATAATATCTGTGGCTATCTATTTTAGACGTCCGTCAAGCAAAATTACTTGAGCTCGTGTTTTATTATGGTAGTCGTTTGTTAGAAATCTTGCCATAATGGTTGTATATAGAATTCATACTTTGAAATTTTTCGGGTTTGTTGTGCAAGTAGTTCACCATTTTCATGTCTTTCAAGGCTACAAATGGGCTTTATATATAAATTTGCATTACTTGTGCAAAAGAAAATAGGGTTTTCAGTTAAAATCTATATACCTTTACGTTAGTGTCAGGTAATATTCATGGATTTCATAAAGGTTTTCTTTATCTATTTAGAGATTATTCTCATAGCGTACGGGTATGAGTTGATGTCATGTCATCGATTACAGCCAGTAAAGAAACAAGGATCTAGAAGTGCTGCGGTAAGGACAAGCTAATTCTTAAATAAATTTATGTAATAATTAGATCGGATTTTGTGGAACCTCCTACTCTCATACGTTATAAACGCAATAAACAATAAATTTCTGAATATGTACAATATGTTTCAGTTAAATCGAATTCCAAAAGAAACTTAATGAAGGAGCGTGTAGCATCTTTTTAGAAATGTAAGAACAAAAGTTGATTTTCATATTATAAAACCTGTGTTGAGGTTATTTAAAAAATTTCATTATTATTTTACCTTGAGGAAAATAAGTAGTGAAATCCAGTACCTGACCTAAAAAAAGGTTTGGATTTATGATTTTACTCGAAGAAATTATTTAAAGTATATCGGTACCCAAGAATACAAGCGGTCGCTGATACAAATACGCACGCGAACACACACTACACATACATGCAGACACCGATAGCTACACACACATACACGCACACACACACACGCACACACGTACACGCACACACGCACACACGCACACACGCACATACTCACACACGCACACACGCATACACGCATACACGCACATTCGCACACACACGCGCGCTAGTCGTCGAAGTGAATGCACGTGTATTTCGTAGCTCGTGAAATGTATATTTTATTGAGATATATTGAACAGTTCCTTTATATAAAATACGGTAGTGCATTTTAGTAAGTGTTTCTCAAACTTACACCCACGTAAGTTTGAAAATCGCTTTTATTGAACACATTTTAGCTAAATAATTTAAATTATTTGGCTATAAAATTCAACTTGCTGTATTAATACAAAGACATGATAGTGAAAACAAATGCGCTATCTGCTCAACCTGTTTTATTCGTTCCAATCTTTGACACATTTCCTAAACTATGTTTATCGGCATAGAACTAATAAATTAATATTTCAAAATGGAAGAAGCAATTAATGAATCTTCTGCTCGCAGGAGGTTCATTATTGATGGTACTGCTGCTACCGTAAGTGAAATAAGTAACGTATAACTTACAGATAATTTGAACGCGCCCAAGAAACCGACACTTTTCTCTGACGCTATTAAAGCAAATATATTTTCCAAGAAAGAGCAGGCAATCGTATTTCAAGCTATTGATGGAATACAAGTTAAAGAGTACGTAGTAGCAGTCGGAAAATTGATTAACCCCAAACATACACAGTATGCATCAAGAATGTCATTAGGTAGAGTATGTATATACCTATCTACTAAAGAAATTGTCTCGTTCTTTTTGCGAAATCACGGATGCTAGACAAATAATTAGTCCGTCCAAACGAATAATACTGTCCAATGTACCACCATGCATACCTCACACTGTTGTAGAGGCTGCCCTAAAAGATCACAACTTACAGCTCTTGTCACCTATTTCTTTTATAGGGGCCGGAATAGGGCTAACTGAGTTCAAACATGTATTGAGCTTCCGACGTCAAGTGTACACAGCAGATAATAATAATAATGAATATATACTAGAAACGTTTACAATAAGATATGAAGATGAAGACTACCGAATGTTTTTATCAGACGATCAATTACGTTGCTTTATGTGCAAAGAGCTTGGACATATCTCGGCAAACTGCACACGTCGTAACCTAGACGGGATTGCCGATAACCGTGCTAATAACTACAACAATAAAAGACTCCCACCTCCAACTTCCACTTCAGAGCCGACTGAAAATTTTGAACAAATAATTCAGCAAGACATATTTACGGATTCACACATCCTGACATTAACACCAGGTACCGATCCTGTTCCAGAAGCACCTAATAGCGATGACACCGGAAGAGCAGCAAACGAAGCTTGTTTACGAACTAAATATGAAACTAAAGAACCGGTCAGAGAACCCACCCGTAAGATAATCAAAATCGATCTATCTTCTGACAAAAATGACGCGTACAAAGACATTCAAGCTCTGTGATTGAATGCTGAATTTGCGTTAGATTACACACACTTTGTGGATTTTTTGAAAGAGGTGAAAGGCAGTGCGGATGCTCTATCAGTAGCTAAAGGATATACAGATAATTATAAAGAATTATTACTAGTATTGAAACAAGCGTCTAAAGTTTGCAAAGAAAGAACCCATAAAGAACGATGTAAACGACTTAATACATCCATACAGACATGTTTACTTGCCGAAGAAAAAGACGTTCCCATTACACAGTATCGCCTCAATATCAATACTCATACAAAAAAGTACCAAGAAAATCATTCAAACGTACTTAACAGCTAACCACTTTAATAACATAGATGCTCGATGGCCACTGGCCAGTCGAAAAAGTGCAATGGGCAACCTTTTTTACTTCGCCGTCTTTAGGACACGATGGAATTATATCTTGGCGATTTGCTAAGAATAGATTAACAGACTCTATATATTTACAAAAAATGGGGGTACTTCAATCGAGAACATGTCCATGATTCAATCTTGAAGGAAATTCTTGGCATATTATAATGGAATGCAAAAAAAACTACAGCATTTTGAAATCTTGTAATAACACTTATAAAAGCACTACTCAAACGGGAGAAGGTCCTTGCAAAGGAACTGTATTGTGGCTTCCAAATAAAATCATGTGGTGGTATCGTAGTAAACTACCTAACAACCTTAGCGAAGAGTACAATATACTGGGCGACTATGGATTTTATAAAAGAAAACAAACAAGCTTGCCTTGTGCATAAATATATTAATCGGGTTAAATGTAGAATAGTGAAAGAATACGTATGACACTTAAGTAAATAGACAGTTAAAAAATTTGAAGAAAAGTGGTGGGTTAATAAAATTTTATGTTGGGTGGACAATCATGGGCTGTCTTTCACAAAAGCTTTCATTGGTTAGAGGAAGCTAGAGCAGTGAATTTGTGACTATGTACATATATCTTTTAAATTGTTGATTAAATCAATGAATGTTCGTTTGCACATCTTGAATCAACCCGGTTTTTCGTGTGCACACCTTTAGTTTAACACTTATTTTGCATTTACTTTCGCAGTATCCGCTATACTATGGTTACTGTTCAAAATATGTAAAACTGGAATAGAATGAGTCTAATCGACACCCTTTCCTTTGCACATTATAAAACGCATCGATTTTTTGTATACATACCTGTAACTCAATTTTTTAAATTTAATCAGCGGGGGCTAAGTTCGCACACGTTAAACGTCTCGTTTTTGCCAAATTCTTACATGTGACGACATAACTATTAAGATCTTTGTTTGCACAGTGCAAATTCGACGAAAGTGTGGCTGGAATTCGATCCTATTGCTGTGGTTAATTATATTGGGTATAGTTGACTCTCACTTGTGAGTGTGAATCTTGTTACGTTCCGTCTCTGAAACTGAATAATTTGGTTCATACTTAATTAAAATTTCATATCCAGTACTGTTTCCACTTTATTTTGCATGTTTATTGGCAAATCCGACTTTCTTCTAAATTGAAATAATTGATCCTGTAGGTTTTATGAGTACAAGCAATTATAATTTAAATATAGTAAATTTACTCTTTCAATATAGTATTAAACCTGGTATTTTCCTTAAAGATTATAATAGGTTTAAAACGTGACTTTCGAGTCTATTCAGAAATATTGCAATCATTTTTTCTGCAAGTTTTGTAAAATGGGTTTTCTGAATGTGTGATTAGCGAGTGCAATTCAATTCAAATTTGCCGATTTCTTTATCTATATACGGCCGTTTCTTGAAAAATAACGTACTGCAATGAAATAGAAATTATCAAATGGATTTCCTGTTAACAGCTGTTGTTGGCTTTGAGTTTTGTAATGCGGCAGTTTGGATTAATCGTTGTCGAACTTCTATTTTATGTGGACCTAATAACTTCAACTTCGTGTTATTGCAGAAGTAGTACGTTCTAGTCGCAAGATAAGCAAGTGGCTTCCTACAGCTGATGAATTTCTAACATGGGTTCCTGAATTTAGTTTGTACAAAATTGTTGCTTTGGAAAATGGCATTCTTTCAACAACGAAATTGTTTACTGCAATTGGTGCTAATTTATTTTCAACTAATTCAACCCATCACTACGTAACGCGAAAGTTCACCTTTACTTTTTCTGAATTTGATTCACTTGGTTTTTCAGGTAAAGGATTTGGTACGGTTCACTATGTGATGTCGCAGAAGTCAACTATAACCAGTTGTTGGGCCGCACAGGACGCCCAGCCAAGCTGTAAGAATTCCTATTCCTTTTCTGCATGACTTGATGACCTTGAAGTGTTCTTGATTGCTTGGTAAGTATGATACGTCAATGTGAATATTTTGACGTTGTTCGTCTACGAAGTGACTTTTATAGTTATCACTTTTTTAGACGCACGATCTTTACGATATTCGCAGCTTAGTCTAGGAATTACCCCAAGGGTGAGCCATGAGAATGGGCGTCGATACAAAGTAAACTCAAGTACAAACAGGAATGTAAAAGGGGAGGGAAATTGATCGCAACTGCATCTATATGGACAATAAAAGAAACAAAAGTATCCTATGAAAAGATGCAGAAACTCATAGGATATAATCGCTATCAAAAAACTTACAATTTATATAAAACAACTCTCCTGGAAACCTCTTGAACGTATCTACTTCAGCTTTTATTACGATGACTCTGGAAGAAAATGTCACACAGTAAATTTTAATTGAAAGACACAATTTGTGCCTTACAATAAAGGAGTACTACTGTGCTTATAAGCTAATCGTCTTAAAATCACCACATTAAAAACGTCTTACTTAAGAAAATGGACATCAGGGAAAAATCCCGTACGTCTTTTCTATTACCTTATACAATTTCAGTAGTCCTCTAAATTTAATATTCAAAATCTATTTCCTCAGCTGTGATGTCATTAAATTTAACTATTCATAAAATAAAAAGACATAATAATCTTCATTACATTTTTCATCGTAACTCTTCTCATCGTCATTTGTAAGGTTATGTATAATTTCTAGAAGATATTCTGTTTATTTGCATATTCGGTAGTTTCATCATCGCACTCACTAGAGTTACTATTAATAGCAAATGCAAAATCTTTAGAATTGTTAATTCGTTTCAATAGTATATAAAAACCCCACGCAGCATAAAGGAAAGTCTTTTATCCGTGGGGTCTTCCTACGAAATCATTCTCATTTGGCTACCATTTTTATTATTTGAGCAATATGCAAACACATAAAACATGTTGGTGTAATAGTGTTTGATCTTTTCTCTGAATTTAGGCATTTTAAGCATAATTTTATATAATTCGCTGAAGTGCAATTATTAATGCACATGCGATAGCACTCATTGCAATCATAGCACCCCTTGATGAGGTAGATAAACACGTTTGATGTCGTGGGAGAGTTGATTGCATTAGATTCTATTTTCGTCATATGCCCTAATTTCCCATACTCCCCCATGAAATCTGAATAACTTAGTTTGAACTCGTGATTGTTCTTGAATTTGCGCTCCATTGCATAAAGTTGTTGTTCTTGAGATGTATTCGCAGTTTTGTTTGTTTGAACCTCCTCAATTTTCCAAAATTGTTCGATGGTGTTTTTTAGAGACTCGTTGATTGACAAATTGCATAACAGATTGATTACATGATGTCGACATCGGTAATGGCCCAGTAAGTACCCAACCCAAGCGAGTTTCTTGGAGCGTTGGTAGACCCTCGCCGAGTTTTATTTGACGAGACCCGAGAAGATTGTAAGATATGCTAACCACGTAGAAGAATATCTATTTTTCCAGTTACGCTAAATTGTGAATCAGCTAAAGTTATATCTGATGGCACCTTTAAACTCTCGTGATTAAGAGGTAATTGGCAAGTTTTCTGTAATTTTGTCCAGAATCAAAAATGTTAACTCCACAGTGAAACTATTGTGATATGATTTTTATTGACGTGCTGGTTTTATGGTTTATAGTAGTTACTAATGAGTCTACACCCACAATTGATGCATTCGTACCGGTGGTTGCCAGTTTTAACGTTTGGTAACATTGTCGTGCAATAAAATTAGGTTGGCTACCGCTATCTAGAAGCGCTCTGCATTCGAACCACTTTCCAGGTGAATCCTTGATCAAAATGAGAGCTGTCGATAACAAAATTTGTGCTTCCGGATTTGTGCAGTTATTAGCAGCTAACTGGGTTGTGGTTAATACTAAAGATTGATTTTGATTTATATTATTCGTTGAATTATGAGTCAAGACGACTTGAGGTTGGTCGCGTTGCATTGGGGTATCGTTTTCATAATGTATAAGTGTGTTATGTCGTTTGTTACATTTTTTGCATCCGCACGATTTGCATGCAATTAATTGATGACCATCTCGCAAACAATTAATGCATAGTTTTAATTTTTTGATTTCCGTTAAGCGAGCTTCTACCTGGAGAGATTTTAGACTAAAACATTCATAAATTTTGTGTTTTTCGCTGCATGATGTGCACTTAATTTTGTTGCCTTAAGTAGTAAAACTAGAAAACGATTTTTCGTATGATTTCCTTGGAAAAGATTGTGTTTCGGATGTTTTAAAGTTAGCTTTACCGATAATCTTAGTTTTACCTTGCTCTGAGGTGGTTATTTCTAAAAACCTACAACGTTGCTCGAGAAAGTTAATTAAATCGTCCATTTTTAGTTGTATATATTGCGTTGTGCAAGTTATAACATGTTATTCCCACTCTTTAGCAGTGGCGGAATCAAGTTTTCGTGAAATTAAATAGAACAATAAGGTATCCCAACTTTCAGTCAGTTCACCTAGAGTTTTTACTGAGCGAATATGTTTTGGAATCTGTTAATATTCTGAGGCTAGCATGCGTGTTTTTAGTGACAGCAGGTAATTCGAATAATGCAACGACGTGATTTTTTATGATAACGAATTTATTTTGATAATACGATTTGAGAAGCTCCCATGCGATTTCGTAGTTTTCGTTTGTTACCTCTATGCATTCCATTACCTTCGCCGCTTTGCCCTTAACGCAACTGAGAAGATAAAAAAATTTCCTAATGTTATCTAGAGTGTTGTCGTTATGTACTAATGAAGTGAACATGTCGCGGAACGATCCACATTTGTCGTAATCACCAAAGAATTTAATTAATTCGAGCACTGAAAATCTTACGTTTTGATTCGAAACATGTGTTTTGTGATATGCATCGTTTCCGCGAACACTAGCTCCTATTTCGCCTTTTACGTTATTGGTTAATTGATCGCTATTAAATTCGGTTATAAGATCGTTTGCTTTTGAGGTAATGTGATAGAATCGATCTTCAAATTCTTGACATTCGTTCGTATTGATTTCAGATTCGTCCAAATAGTCTATACTATTTTGAACTTCGTTAAATTGTTCTAAAAGGGAATTGGTCTGTTTTAATCGTGATTCTAATTGAAGAACATTTTGTGGTGTTTTTCAGACGAGCATTTTTCTACAAATGCGATGAAACGTGTTATTGTGGCCTTGATTTGACCGCGTTTTGTAGGTAGCGGCCGCTTTTCATTTTCAGCCATTTTGAGAACCGATTTGTTATGTTAACATGATAATTTGTGCAAATGGTAGACTGAAAATAATGTGTACACTTATATACTGTAAATACAGTATGCTGCTAAAATGTTGTAAAGCTCAAAAGATTGCTACGTTAATTAATAGAACACGTTCTATAGAAGCAATAATAAATTACAAGTTAAAGCTTGAAGGAAATATAAAGAAACAGACTCACATTTGAATTGTAAATACGTCCATACTCGTTATGAGTGTAAACGTAGGTCGAGCTGCACACCTGCGTACCTGGCATGTATATCGATTTTGTGGAAGATTGTGTTTTTATTTCACTCACGCTAATGACTACATGAGCACGTGTAACAATAATTAATATACATCCGGCTCAAAGGACCATGACAATGTGTGACGTGAACATAATTAACGAACTACCTCGATAACTCATTTATTTATATTTAAAACACAATATTGAATTAGTAAATAATATATGTGCTTCTGGCACGTATCCACACTAATGGGAGGCACAGCAACGACTCGGCTCGACTGGTGATCGCAGGTGTACTGCTTGAAACGCAATATCACCTGGCAGATGTTCTTGATACAAATCCGACAGTGACTACTACGCCCATGTCCCGGGTTTGAATACCGACACGGTCCGCTTGAAAAATGTTAGGCGAGCATTTTTCACAAAAATACACCCTCGTTCGAATGAGAGGTAAAATGGAGGTCCCGTGTGTGAGTGTTGTCACGCACGTTAAAGATCCCTACCTTGCTTAAAACAGCAAGGGTTCGGCAAAATTCAAAATTTTCCAGGTAAAGAAAACACGCTTTCTGGACAATGTAGTACCTTTGGGTGGAGCATTGAAAAATCACATGTAAGGCGCGCAAACACAAATCGATGTGTTTTGTAATGTGCAAACGAAAAGTTGTCGCTTAAGCTCATACTATTCCAATTTTGCAGTTTTTGAACGGTAGTTATCTGAACCATAGTTGTGCAAATAAAAACCGGCCGTATCCATAATGTGCAAACGAAGGTATTTTGATATCCGTTATCCCAATTCAGAATTTTCTAAAAATGTAATAATTGGAAACTACAGAGTTAGCGACTAAATTTTAAAAAATTATTGACTTATAGCGGCGTTGAAACAAAAGATAAATGCATTTTGAAATGTGCATACGAAAAGGTGTAGATTAAGGCTCAATCTATTCCATTTTTGCACATTCTAAACAGTACCTATCAAACAGCGGATACTACGAAAGAATGTGGTAAATGAGTTTTGAACTAAAGGTGTGCAAACGAAAAACCGACTTGATTCATTACGTGCAAACAAAGATATTTTGATATCCGTCATCACAAGTCAGAATTTTCCAAAATGCGATATTTGACGAGCGTGAAGTTAGCTCTTCATGCTTAAATTAAAAAAATTGAGTTAAAGTGGTGTGCAACAAAAATTCAATATATTTTGTAATGTGTGAATATAAAGGTGTCGAATTGGCTTATTGTATTCCATTTTTGCAAATTTCGAGCACTAGCTATTGTGGAGCGGATACTATGAAACTGAATGTGAAATAATCTTTGAAGTAAAGGTGTGCAAACGAAACACAGAGTTGATTGATGATGTGCAAACGAAGATATTTTTTGCGTTACAAGTCAGAATTTTGAAAAAATGCAATATTTGACAAATGTGAAGTTAGCCTCCCACATTGAATTTCTAAAGAATTTTAACTCATAGGGGGTGTGCAAACACAAAATAAACGTGTTTTGTAATGTGAAAATGAAGAGATGTCGATTAGGTCATTGTATTCCATGGTTGCTCATTTTGACAGTAGCTATCCTATAGCGGACACTATAAAACTGCACTTAACTAAATTTTGAACTGGAAGTGTGTAAACAAAAATAACATACATACACAAATAACATACATATGCAAACGAATATCTAGTAGTTTCGTCGGATTAAAATGAATTTGCTGAAAGTTGAGGGGCTAGTGTGAAGTTGATAATCCACAATTGGTTTTTGATTTACAATTAAACGAAAATTATGCAAACAAAATATCAATTGCGCAAACAATAAGCAAACGTATGACGAATAGAAAGTCGTTTTTTTCAAAAGTTGGAGGGCTAACTACACGCAAGTCCTGATTATGTGTAACTCTTGTTAATAATAGTTAGAAGCGCCGGCGACGCCTGCAATGACACTGCATGAAGAGTGCTTAAAGTGTCTTTAAATTGTTGATTATACGTAATATACTAACAGCGATTGAATTCAAAAGGTATTGATGTAGTTAGTTCCAGACAAAACATATAGTTTATCATATTTACTGAAGAATGGATTATTAATGGAAAATTAACTTAGCGTTTGCTATACCTTTACGCCGGCCTTAAAATTTGGCTGAGAGGTATTTTACTAAAATTAATTGCCTCAGTTCAAGTTTTATATGTATAATACTGTGAAAAGGGATACTGAATCTACAAAGTGAACGTAGGCGCTGACAACGGTTGCTTATCTGGCGTAGGAATATGAAGTACACTGAAATATGACAAGGAGTAAATTACAGCTTCTTTTACCTCCGTCCAGAACAAACGATAACTTTGCTTATCTGAAAGGAATAAATCTTCTATGCATATCTAAGGGCCAACCATTATCTCTTCTAGTCTCCTCTACTTTACATTAGTTGTAAAATACAAATATCCGGTGTTCCTATTTTGCTGGAATATATTGAGTGAATAGTTATCGTTCGTTCCTTAATACGTTTACTTGTAAAATTAGTCGTATAGTATACATATTTTTATGATTGCGCTTATCCTTTTTCAACAAGGAATTATGTAGGTGGTTTTATTGAAGTTCAACAATACTGAAGTCAAGTAGACTCTCAATTGATATATTTAAGAGAGCGTTCTTTGAAACTTTTGCATTCTTTAATTACTTAAATGATTTTATGATATCAATGATTTTGTTGACAGTTTGTGGAAGGATTACTCGGCAATCCGATAAGATGTAAAAACAGGTAAACGAGTTTAGTTGTTCTTCCTTAACAAATTATCAACAAATAATTAATATCTTAATACAATAATTAATCATAGACCCTTACACAGTTATTTATATTGTAGCTAATTTAAGTTACAGTTCTCTATTAGGTCCAATATAACTCTAATTATTGACAAATTTTGCAGAAAATTCCTAATATATTGAGATACCGCTACAGAGATCACTGATGATTACTACTACAATATTCGCATATTTACTAAGTTCGTTCTAAGCACGACAATTACTCTTCAACTATACATATCCTTAATCTATTGGCACAAACAATAATGAACAAATATTCTAATTTATATAGACATTATGGTACAATTATTTTAACAAATGAAATACCATTTATTTTATATGACATGTGCATGCGAACTTGAACTGAACTCTCTGCTGGATCGTACGGTGTATATATCGAATCATAATTTTTTACAATCTAGCAGAAAATCATATGCAATCACCCTTTTTGTTTGTTTTATTTGGGTACTTTAAATACACCCTTATAGCTATGGTTTAATTCATTGTTCGTTTAATGACGTTACCCCTTTCAGTTCTGAATTGTTAGACTTAATTGCTACAATTCAAATGTTGTTGCAAAGCAAATGTGATATGTTGCATGCCAGCGTCTACTTAAATACAGTTTTAAAAAATTTGGGGTAATAATGTCAATTAAAAAGTATTTGTGATATAGATATACTACGTTTCACGAATTAGTGTAGAGACGTCACAGAGAGTAATTTTTGTTGCCAAATGTAATCCAAAACTATGTACGCGTAATATTTAGAAGAAAATAGATGCTACGATTTGGCATCACTTTGCGCTGTTGTGAATAGCACTTTCCTACACTTCGTTTTGTTTTGCTTCGGTAGGCTGTTATCTACAATTTGTTGTTTTTAGCAATTTTACGAATTTTTCTTGTTTATTTTGTATTAAAACCGTTTCTTCAGAACAAATTTCACGTTTTCTATTGTTATTCCGGATTAACGGTAAACAATATGTCTAAGATTTTAGACAAACGTTCTATGGCACTCCTATTATATGCAGTGTATGGCAACATAGCAACTGCTGGTGTATATGACATCACTACACTGTTTCGTGAAGCAGACGTACACTACTGGAACTTATGCTTTGGCAACGGAAAACAAAATTGTGAAGTTGTAAGAAACAATCTTCTCAATATACGGACACGGAAACTGTCAGATTGTTCTTAATGTTTTGCGTTTGATGTTGTAGCAGATAACCCGTGCAACTACCCAAGAATTATCAGTTGCATCTGTGACCATAGATTACAACCGCTTACGAAAAAAAGATTTTTGTAAAGTCTTAAAAATCCCACTGACTATCATTTTTAGCGAAGTGTTACACAGTGCGACAATAACTAAGTTTTTTTTATTGATACTAATAGAATACATAATGCGTTCTTAAAGATAGGATGCCAGAGTTATAAGTCAAGATTAATATTGGTGTTTTTGAACAATTTGGAAGAAGCACTTCAAGGTTCTGCTGTAAATTGTAGACTATACTGTGAACTGATAAATCGGATGTTTACTTCATTAGAAGAAATATTCAGCAAGGCCATGTTCCATGTACCTGTATTGCCCAAACGAAGTCAAAATTTGAAGAAAAAGGCAATTTTCGAACCATACAACAAAATTTTTCACAAGTGTTGTTTGATTTTATATAACTCTTAGTCCGATCAATGCAGCACCTTTTATCAGATAAAACAAAACTGTGCTCTATGACTCTTTTACATCCAAAACTATATATTGCTACACGAATTGGATTTCGAAATTGTCATGGAATTTAAGAAGATTCGTCAAATAAAAAGCTAATACATTAAATATTAATCTTGCCTTCGTTATACATTGGCTACCATTCTCATTATATGAAATTCTCTTGTTTAGTAGTGACAATCACTTTTGACTTATCATAGTATTGACATGTCTCGATGAATAAACACTCCTACGTGAAACTAACTTAGTTATTGCAATTTATCTGTTTCTTGTTCAACACAAACTATTGGTAAAATTCTAGAAATTGGAAAAGTAACGAATGAATGAGTAGGCTAAACAGTGGAGTTAACAAAATCCGTGAGAACAGTTGCTGCTCATTGAGTTATTTGTGATTACAAACAGTTTAATACGTGCTAAGCTTACAGTTAAAGCAGATAATACAACACGATAGTCAGACGAACACTGTGTCAAACTAGAGAAATTTGTGGGTGCTTTCATATTCATTGACAGGAGCAAATTTCTATGTTACATTATTAAATTTTTTAAGATTAAGTTCGCTTTCACCACAGTATCAATTTAGTGTTATAATATTTTTATTTAAAAAAAAATTTTTTTAATCATCAATACATTTGAAAGCAATGCTACGTTTCATGTCCCGTAGTTCGTTCCTCCTGTATAAAGCGCTTCCTTTGTCCCGTATCCCAGATATCATTACATTCTCCTATTATAATGTTAGCTAGTAACTTTACGTTGCTCATTTTTCCCAACAGTTTTAGTTTAAAATTTTCCGTGCAAATCCTAAGAACATATATCTCTCTATTTTCATTATACTAAATGGAATTTTCACGTTACCTTTTCGCATTGATCGTATCACATTCAATTTTTGTTGCTGAACCCTAATAGTTGCAACGCTGGTTATTAAATTATTTATTTCCCATCTCCTGGAAATTTAGAAAATTGTTTTAAAGAAGCCTAATAACTATATCTATTACCGTCTTCTTGAATTGCTTCATTTCTCTCTCTAAATTGTCTATTCTTACGTTCGCAATTTCATTATCTAATATTATTATACTTTGTTCTCCAACCGTTAATTATGCGCTCATAGTTTGTTGATATTCTGCACCATTTTCTTTCACCCTACGTCTTACTTAAGCTAACTATTTTCTAAGCCTCCGTTCTAAGCTCCACCCTTAAAGTCAACTCATCGTTCACTACAATTTCTTGTAGATCCCTACGGTAATATCCACATCATCTAACTCCTGATTTATTTCTATTTCTACCTTTATTACACTTCAGTCAACCACATTCTGAATCTCCTATCTCTTGAAAAATGTGAAACTATCAAATCTATCATTTATTAGTTTATTAATTCCAGTCCAAATTCTTCCCGATTTTGTTTTAATTCCCGACTGAAATCTTACTAATGTTGTTTTAATCTTAACGAAATATTTCTTGATTTTTCTCAAATTTCTGATCGAATTTTTAACTAAACGCTTCTAGATTTTGTTTAGATTTGGGACTAAATTTTTGACTTAACTCTTCGTGACCTTTCACATATTTCCGATTCATACTTTTTTTATCAAGTTCATCAAATCCGTCACACTTGGTTCAGCCTATACTTTTTCTCCTTCCATTACACCAAACGCTTTCAAAAAAAAATTGCTCTATTTAAGAAACTTTAACCTACTACAACAGATTTATGCTCCTAGTCTCTGACTTTTTTACAGAATCATTTAATGCCTGAACATTAACTTGTGCTACTTTCTTCAAGTCACCAATTTTATCTCGTGTGCTAAAACCGAGTCACTTTCTTGAAATCGTGCACTTACAGCTGGTCGCCAAAATAACCTTTGTGATATCCATATCATCGAGCCACACAAATTGAAGGGGGAGATTTTGCGTCGTTGAGCTGTTAAAGACGTCCCACCAATTGGGTGCGAAATTTTCCGCTATAATATTAATATAGATTTGTCAATACAACGGACGCTGAATTTCCAATATAAGTTAAAAAGACCACTTTTTCGACAATTTCACATGGTTGAATTAAACACTTTCTTGTTCGAATAAATTAGCATATTAACCCTCACTACAAATATTTATATTTAATAATATAGAAAATAAATATTAGTGCAGCATCAATCACATAGAAATACAAAAAATTACCAATATTTCAAATTGCGCTCCGAATAGACTTACATGTAACCTCCAGCGTAAGAGTACTCTTACTGCCGTGAATAGTTCTTTAAAAATATGCATTTTATCTAAGATGTGTGTAAATTCCATTCTGAACGGACCTGCACCTTGACGATGTTCTAAAATACTAGAACAGGTACAATGGCTTGCGCGTTTCAATGAGCTAAAGAGTCGAACTATAGGTTTAACCAAATTAGTGGGGTCTTTAGTGAAGAACCAGACTAAGACAGGTCCCCGAAAAAGGACAGCAGCTTTTTCGGTACTTAAAGTGGCAGAGACTACAGGGGTCGGTGTGACATTCTGAGTTACACTACTGCGATGTGGAAGGCAACGGAAAACCATCACATTACCTTCAGAGTACACAGCGTACAGAAATTATTAGTAAACATGATGGCATCATCTGTGGTAAAAACTTCCGGAGATAAAATAGTCCCCCATTCGCATCTCCGAGAGGGGACTACTTCGGGGGATGTAATCCGAAAGTATAAAAAAAGATCCGTAAACATTATGCAAGTCGGAGTAAGAAATGTCAGAAGTATGAAACAAGTAGGTAAGCTAGAGAACCTGAAACTCGAAATGAATAGGTTAGCACTAGACATAGTAGGAATCAGCGAAGTCCGCTGGCCAGAGGCGGGGATTTTTGGAGTGGAGACTTTCGGGTAATTCATACTTGATCAGAAAAAGGAAATTCGGATGTGGTGATATTTATGCAAAAAAAGATAGGACGACGTGTAGAAAACTACTTACAAAAGAACGAAAGAGTGCTCATGGTTAGATTTGAATCTAAACCAGTAAATACAGTAATAATACAAGTATACATACCCACCTCTAGCTACAGTGAGGAAGAGATACAGGCGATCTACAAAGATATTGAATACATACTAAGATACGTAAAAGGACATGATAATTTAATAATTATGGGAGATTTTAATGCAGTGGTAGGTGAGGGTAGGGAAGGAGCGATAGTAGGTTTATTTGGTTTAGACCCGAGAAATGACACGGGAAATAGACTGGTAGAATTTTACGACAAGAACAACTTAACCATTACAAATGCATTATTTCAACATCATGCTAAAAGACGATACACGTGGTAGATGCCAGGAGATATAGGAAGATATCAAATAGATTTCACTATTGTTAGACAAATGTTTAGAAATCAAGTAAAAGACTGTAGAAGCTACCCGTAAGCAGACATAGACACTGACCACAGCATCGTAATTATGAAGGCCGCACTTAAATTTAAAAATCTGAAAAAGAGGAACAGAAAAAGGCACTTTGACTTTGAGAAGCTAAAAGATAAAGATATCCACAAAAGATTTGAAAAAAGTCAAATGATTTTCTGAAAGATATCGGGAAAATTTCTAATACTAAGGAAGTAGAAACAGAATGCAATAACATTAAATCCAGCCTAAACATGGCGGCCAAAGATATTCTGGGGTATACACAAAAAGAAATTAAGAAACCATGGATAAGAAAGTATATCCTGAATTTAATAGAAGAAAGACGAAAATACAAAAATTGATCAGACGAAACAGGATAACAGTCATAAAATGGGAAATTATTCACAAATTCAGGAAAACTAAAGAACAATGGATTGATAAAAAGTGCAAAGAAGTACAAACTAAGATGGAAATAGGAAAGACGGACAAAGCATACAAATTAATTAGAATGAACTTTAAAGATATAAAACCATATAGCAAAAATATAAGCTACGCGGAAGGAAACGTCATTATAGAAAATGTAGAGAAAGTAGCTAGATGGCAGGAATATATAGGGAATTTATATTCAAGAGAGGAACTAACAGCATTAGAACAGAATCAGACATCGAAAATGATGACTTGAGATATCCTATACTTAGAGATGTGTTTGAATTAGCATTAAAGGGTCTGAAAAATGGTAAGGCGCCGGGTATAGATAAAGCAGAAGCTCTGAAAACCGCTTTACAAGTAGTTACAAAACGTCTCTTCCGACTTGTAAGCTATATGTATGAAACAGGCGAGATACCCAAAGATTTCAAACGTAACATCATAGTAACTATACAAAAAAAAGGGACGCGGATTGATGTGAAAATTTTTGAACAATACAAAGACGAATGTAAAAACGAGCAGAAGAAATACTGGGAGAAGATCAATTTGGGTTTAGGCGCAACAGGAGAACACGGAAAACTATTTTAGCTCTGAGGGTGATTATGGAAAAAACAATAGAGAAAGAGGAAAGCGTATATATAGAATTTGTAGATCTGGAAAAAGCATTCGACAATGTAAAATGAAAAAAAATATTCGAAATACTCAAAAAGATTGGAATGAGGTTTAAGGACAGACGGATAGTACATAGCTTATACAAAGAGCTAACGGCGGTAATAGAATTAGAGCAAGAAAGTAGAGAAGTAAATATTAGGAAAGGAGTAAGACAGGAATGTGCCTTATCCCCATTAATTTTTAACTTGTACATAGAAGAGGCAATGAATACTGTCAAATGCAGGAAGACATTTGGAATTATTATGCAGCGACAAAAGATTGATATGCTTAGATTTGCAGATGATATTGCGGTATTAGCATCTAGCAAAGAAGATTTAGAAGCTGCTGTTAATGAAATGGAAACACTTTTAACGGAGAGATATGGTATCAAAATTAACAAAAATAAAACCAAAGTTCTAGTATGTAAAAGGGGGGAAAATAAATAGAAAACAAGGTTACAAATAGGTACGAGAACTTACAAGAGGTTAAGGATTTCTGTTACCTAGGAAGTCAAATAACGCAAGATGAAAAAAGCACAAAAGATATAAAACAAAGATTAGCACAAGGTCGTGCTATATTAAACAAGAAAAAGCAACTACTGTGCTCAAAGACCACAAACATAGAAACAAGAAAAAGATTGCTTAAAACATATGTGTGGAGCACAGCACTATATGACTGTGAAGCCTGGAAAGTAGGAGAAGCAGATAAAAAAAAGGTAGAAACCTTTGAAATGTGGTGCTACAGACGTATGATGAAGATATCATGAACAGACAAAGTTAAGAACAAAGAGGTACTAGAAATAGTAGGGGAAGAAAGAAGTATGTGGAAAACAGTAAAAAATAGGAAAGATAGGATGATAGGCCACATATTAAGACATGCGAAAATAGTGCGGAGTATATTAGAAGCAGAGATAGGAAAAAAGAGAAGTAGAGGTAGACCTAGGTTAGACTACTGCACGCAGATAGTGAAAGATGTAGGTTGTGAGAATTTCAGGGAAATGTGTAGGCTAACTCAAAATAGAAATCAATGGAGGTACGCTTCCAACCAGTCGCAAGATGGAAAAACTAATGACAAAAATAGTAACTGTACTTAAACATGGTGGTTACTACAAACAACTACAGATATTAGTTTTGCATACTCTGAACTAATGTTAATTGTGCGAAAGGATTTGCTGGAAAACTATTAATACGGAAAATGTCTGTGTTAAGGGATCCGTGGCAGCCACAGGCTGCTTAACCCCCTTCACATACCACTGAATCTCGGTGAAATAGGGCATATAATTAGAAAACTATAGAAGGGAATCGAACTGAATACATGCTGTTGTGAGAACTATTCCCCAAAATGCTTTAGAACGTATTCCGCCCTACTACTTCTCTTTTTCCCCAGATATCCTTGTTTCCCTACTATTTCTATAACCTATTTGTTATTATCTTTGTTTGTCCATGCTATCGTCCTCACACATCTGAAGCACAGTATTTCAAAAAGCTTTTACCGTTTTTCTGTCTGCGTTTCAGACTGCCCGTATTTCGTAGGCATGCTGTGCTGTGCTCCACACATATGCTTTCAACAATTTTCTTCTTGTTCTATGTTTATTGTTTTTCCTAATAGGTGCTGTTCTTTCTTGTTAGATACAGTTCGGTCACCTTCTATTGTTTTACAGTTATACATATACCCTATTTTTCCTACCTTCAGTGGTTGTGAAGGGAGGTAAGCAGCCTGTGGCTGCCAAGTTCCCCCAACACTTAACCATTTACCGATTTATTATATTTTCCAATATATCTCTTCGCACAGTCAACATTAGTTGCAGATATTTCGCAACCAACAACTAGTTGTTTATACTAATCATTAGATTTATCTGCGCTTATTTTTTTGTCATTAGGTTTTCCGTCTCAAAACTGGTTGAACATGTACCTGCACTTATTTATATTCTAAGCTAGCCTACATAGTTCCCTGAAATTCTCACACAGCATGTGTATACAGCTCGTTCCCCTTCTATTGTTTTCTAATTTTATGTCCTATTTAACCGAGATTCAGTGAAAGGGGTTAATCAACCTGTGGCTACCAAGATCCCCCAACACTTAGACGTTTGCCGAATTAATGGTTTTCCTGGTTGGACACGTACCTGCACTTATTTATATTCTGAGCTAGCCTACATAGTTCCCTGAAATTCTCACACAGCATGTGTATACAGCTCGTTCTCCTTCTATTGTTTTCTAATTTTATGCCCTATTTCACCAAGATTCAGTGAAGGGGGTTAAGCAACCTGTGGCTACCAAGATCCCCCATCACTTAGACGTTTGCCGAAATAATGGTTTCCAGTAAATCTTTTCACACTTAACATTATTTGAGAATATTGCCCAACCAATTCTTGTAGTTACTTATAATAATCATCATGTTTAAGCACAGTTATTTTTTCGTCATTAGTTTATCCATCCTGGGATTGGTTGGATACGTACCTCCATTGATTTCTATTCTGGGCTGCCTACACATCTCCCTGAAACCCCTACAGCCTACATCTTTTACTATCTGTGTGCAGTAGTCTAACCTAGGTCTGCCTCTTCTTTTCTTTTTTCCGATCTCTGCTTCTAATATATTCCGCACTATTCCCTCATGCCGTAGTATGTGGCCTATCATCCTATCTGTCCTATTTTTTACCGTTTTCCACATATTTCTTTCTTCCACTACCATTTTTAGTACCTCTTCGTTCTTAACTTTGTCTGTCCATGATATCTTCATTCTGAGAAATAGTACGGGATATATTACAAGCAGATATAGGAAAAGATAGGTAGGGTTAGACCGAGATCAGACTTTCGCATACGGATCGGGTTAGATGCAGACTAAGCAAATTTCAGCGAAATGTGTAGATTGGTTCAGACTAGGAAACAATAAGGGTACGCGTCCAACCAGTTTTAGAACTGAAAACCTAATGATGATGATGATGTGTAAATTGCATTTGTTATAAATAAATTTTTTAATAAATTTCTGAATTAATTATACTTTAAAGCTACAGCTTACCACAATAAAACTATTAAATACACCATGCTCATTTTGATAAATTCCTTTAAAAAAAAAACTAATCTTACCATAATTTCAGTAACCTTGAGTTAATTCAAGACCGGTTTCTTAACGCTTTTAAAGCTTTGAAAACAAACTTTGTCACCAAGATTGATTCTCAAGTAAAATTGCAGAAATTCATTAGGTTTAAAGCTAAAGCTAATTTGCAACGAATTTAAATGCGGCAAAAACCAAACTAATTTGATTTTATCAGAATTTGAATACGCATTGAAGGTTAGAATTTGAACAAATATTTAAGCGAATTGTTGCAGTATTATTTGAAGTATTAAGTGAAATGTTAGTTGAAGTATTACTTGAAGCAGTCATTGAAAAGTTAATCGAAGTACAATTCTAGTTCTAAAAAACCACATTTCATAACTAATTAAAAAGAAGTTTACTAACGATTTTTGAAATCGACGAACATGAAACTAACCGAACACTTTCAATGATCATATTTGTACTTACACTAGATTTTATTGAGTACTATATTTTAAAATCCTGCACTTATTTGCCAAAATACAGCAATAATCCTTTCAACGTAAATCTAGTTCTGTATATAACGTCGAATTCCATTAAGACCGAGCGTATTTTTCGGGAAATTTGATTCTGTAAAAGTATTAAAATCCGCAAAAAGGCGCATATTCCATAACAATGGGAATCGTTAAGTTCACAACATATATTTCATCCGTAAAGCGCTATGATTAATGCAAAGTCAACTTCAATTGCGATACGTATGTATATTCCATCAAGTTAGTTTCTAATCGCGTCAAGTGTTTCTGTCACACACAACGAAATTGTTTCTATATTGCCCCTAACATACAAATGCTGCATTTATTTAATATAATAACAAACTTCCACAAGACCATCTACTTTTAGTTCTCCTATATCAAATTAAAATACAACTTTTTGCTAAAGTATATCGTTCTTTTTTATTAAACATTTTTCTTGATACAGAATGAATAATGTAGAGAAAATACACATATATTTAAAGTAGTAAAAAGCTTGTTTTTATATACATGAGCGTTCGTAATGGAGTTAGCGCCTTTATAATTAATCACTGCAAATTGGGGTTTAGCCCTTATTGACTAAAATGGCGTCCTTTTCTCAGCAATATATACTGATACTTACACTGTCATTATTATTAACTACCAAAAATATTTTTCAAACACGGACATTTCTTGAAGGTAATAACATTTCATACCAATATTTATCAGATCAATGCAAACATGCTTTAGATTTAAATCGTCACGTTTAAAAAGCAATATATCAAACTAAATTAATTTAGAATCTAATAATGTCCGTGTCATTAAAAGTTCAATTTAGATCGATTTGTGTTGAACTCAATGCACACAATTTTAGATGGTAGTTTGTATCCCTTCTTTGTGGTCTCAAAATTAATTGCATACAGCTCTTTAGAGATTCTGGCTAGTAGAATTCTATTGTAATCTATATTTGTAGTAAATATTTTAAGCTATTCTAAATTTCCAGGGTTTTCGAATAATCTGCAGCAATGTATTTCACTAAATTTACGGTTAAAAAGCATTCACTGTAATTTGCAGTTAATTCCACGACTATATTCACTGCAACCCATGAGGCTATACTGAAAACCGAGCTATTTCAATTCGACAAAAGACTGAGGAATTCTACTTAGAATTTCAATAAACTACACTAACAATGAAGGTAAAATCCTTTTGAGGTTGCGTTTAGTGCTGTCTAAAGTTATCTGTCAAGGATATGCGTTTGGAAAGAAAATTACCTGCTATATTCTACATTTTCTTGTTTGTATTCAATTATGCATGACTAACTTCTTTGAGGAACAGTATTGTATTAACTTTGAATAACATTAATGGCTGATTGTTAAATTAAACTATTTGACGTTAAATTACTTTTTGTATGAAAACCATGAAAATTGTAAAAATGTCGTAACTTTATATAGCTGGGGGTAGGTTTGAATCATCAAGTGAAATTTATCAATAAATTTGAAATAAAAAAACATAGAATATGAGTTGCAGTATCCGTTATTATACTTAACAGAACAAAATATATTATATCCACGACAATATAAAATGTTGCACAGAAAATCTGGCCATACCATATCAAAACCTATCAAAAGTTGCTTGTAGGTGACTTTTAGGTTTTGCTCTATAGCGTTGACAATAATGCAAAAAAAATTAAAGCATTCAAAAATTATGTATTTTCAAAATAATTTTAAAATCAAAAACATAATGGTGATTTCTAAGCGGAATATAATTATCTTTTTAATTTGGCAACTTTTTTTCGATTCAATCGAATTTGTATCCATTACCGCTCCCGTAATTCCAATAGTTTCACACCTTTTTCTAGACACGTTGTGGATGTTACTCAGTATTGATGTAAAATTCTTGCTAACAAAGGAGTTAAAGTTTCTATAAAAGGTAATTTTTTAGAAATCAATGGGTTTGGGTTCAATATTGCCAAAATGTATGTTGGTGTAAACTAATTTTTTAACCAATTGTTTGGGGTATCCGTTATTGCAAAGGGTCATTTCCAAAATTTGTAGGTTTTTCTCTATAAACTGTGGTTCTGCGATCATCTGTATCCTGTGTTTTAGAGCAAGTGCAGTGTTAATCTTATGACCAAAAGAATGATTGAAGAAATAATTTATATATCTTCCAGAGTTTGTGGGTTTTTTTATAATAATCAAATAACAATTTATTTGCCGAATCTCGGATGACTAGAGTGTCTAGAAATGGAATTTTACCTTCAACTTCAATTACATGGGTAAACTTCAGATGTTGATTGAAGGTATTGAAACAATCTAAAATATGTGGAATTTCTTCAGGTGGAGCTGAACACAAGATGTCATCCACATATTTCACAAGAAAAATCTTTTTTAAATTCAAATTAGGTATGACAGAGTCTAGCAAATGATCCATTATTATTTGGGCAATTATAGGTGATAATGGGGAACCCATGGGGGTACCAAACTTTTGTAAATAAAAAATGTCTTGGAAAACAAAATAAGTGTTATTGAAAAAGGCAAAAACCTTTGCCGAAACGTAAGGTCTTAATTAAATGTTGTGCTAAATACAATATTGGATTTTGATTTATATATATATATATATATATATATATATATATATATATATATATATATATATATATATATATATATATATATATATATATATATATAAATATATAAATATATATAAATATGTAACTGATCTTAGTATCGGGATTTGTTACATTAAATATCCTCTTCTGAAAATGATACTATGAAAATGCAACCTTTAGTTGTCTTTTGCAATTGATTCTTGAATTTATTACATTTTTTTCCTATTATGATTGCAGTTGTAGCTTTTTTGACTTCACTAATAAAAGCAATATGCCAACAATTGCATAGTGAGATAAAAGCACTGTAGCAGGCTACTACTAAAGCGTTTCACTAATATAAAACAAGTAGTAATAAAAGACTTTATTACTAACTATTCATAAGTCCAATTAACAGTATATGCCTTATTTATAAATGTTTTCAGTCCAATTAACAATAAAGCACTATAGCACTAATGCTATTTACAAGCACTAATGTCTTTTTAAACTAAATTCTTAATCATAGGCCTATTTACAACCCTAAATACTACTATTATTTATTTATTACACTTTTGTTTATTTATGTATTCTACAAGCTGTCGGTACAATATACACTTCACATCACCCAAATTTATTTTTGCTCTTGGACTTTCAAAAGCGTATATCTAACTAACTTTACACGATGTAATTTATATTCGACATAGACTAACTCTGTACTTCATCAGCGATCTTATCTATACTCTGAATTAAATAGATGATTCATTCTATGGTATGTGCTCGAACATTCTAGGTTCCTGGAAAATATACATTGCTTATGGCGCTTGTGTGTTTGACGGGTTGCCTACTAGTAGCTCGTAACACTGCCCCTCTTTAAAACCGTTAGGTCTCGTAACTGTAAATACATTTTGACGACAATTCGATGACTGCTGCATCCACCGCGTCGTTGGAAATAACAGTCAACACTCTTTTCTTGGTCTTGGTAGGCAACCGGTTGATAACAACAAACAAGGACCTGGACGTTGGTTCCCTGGAAAATTACTTCTAGCATATTTCGGACTATTCTCCAATCTAAGCGATCCAGTCCCCAGCCTAGCTTGGGCACCGCCAGTTTCGTTACTCCATTTTCCATAATCTGAGCCTTAAGATTCAGCAAAGCCTCGCATAGATGTTCATAACTAAGTCTCTGCCGTGAAGAATTTTTGGTGGCCACATAGTAAACATAACGATTTTTATCCTGAAGAACCAAAGCTTTTCCTACAGTTGACTGCTGTTGTACTAATTCATCCACACTTTCAAACCTTTTTTTGAAAACAATAGCTTTCTTGACATTTGCAGGTCCTGAGCTACGCAATGTGCAAGGGAATATTCTTCTTGTGCTCTAAACAGATCTTGCTGTTTTTCAACAACAACGCCAAATCTCGTCTTAGCGGAACCACCATACGCCGCCATGAATTTCTCAAAATTTACATTTGGCTCACGATTAATAACTCTTCGCACACCTTTCTCATTACTCAAGTTTCCCTGTTTGTTGCCAGCATAAGATGTTAAATGGGCAAAGTGTGCCACTTCCGGTTTACCACGGGGAGATCTTCTGATCCGGTACACTACTTCTTTAATTCTTTTTAACACTTCGTACGGGCCTTCCCATTGTCTTTGTAGTTTTGGCGACAATTCACGTTTTCTTTGTGGATTGTACAATCACACTAAATCTCCAGGTTGGTAACCACCTTCTTGTGCTCTCGTGCCATATTGTGATTTCATTCGCTCGCTTGCTGCCTGGATATTCTTTCGGACGTTTTCGTGAATGCTATTTGATCTTTCACGAAGCTTACTAACGTAATCTTCACCTGCGATTTTTCTCCAGGTTTAAATCCAAACTAAAGATGACATGGTAGCCGCAATTCACGTCCTAACATCACGCAAGCGGGAGAGTATCCTGTGCTATCATGTACCGAAGATCGGTACGCCAGTAGGAACAAATATAAATATTGGTCCCAGTCTCGTTGATGTTCAGAGACAACTTTGGCTAGATACTTTCGTAACGTCCTGTTCATTCTTCCAACCATTTCATCCGATTGGGGATGAAGTGGCGTGGTTCTAGTCTTCCTGATTCCAAGATGCTTGCAGATGTTTTGAAACAACGCTGATTCGAAGTTTCGACCTTGATCGAAGTGTAATTCCACCGGAGCTCACTAGTACATCTGCAACCGTATCGGCTTCTTGGTTAGGTATAGCATATGCCTCCGGCCATTTGGTAAAATATTCTATTGCAACTAAGATGTATTTATTTCCTTTCTCTGATTCAGGAAACGGACCAGCTATATCAATGGCCACCCTCTCAAAAGGATTCCCCACGTTATTCTGTCTCATTGGGGCTTTCCGTTTTGTGATCGAGCCATTTGCAGAGGCACACAACTCACATTTCCGGCACCCCTCCTTCACATCTTCTTTGCAGTTCACCCAATATAATCTTTCTCTCACTCTTTCGAGAATTCTCTTCACGCCAAAGTGCCCTTCGGAAATACCATCGTGCAAGTGCTGCAACACTTCCGGCACTCTGCTTCTTGGCACTACCACTTGAAGTCTTTCAGTGCCATGTTCACATTCCAGTCGTCGTTTCAAGATTCTATTTTCAATCACCAAGGAGTCCCATTGTGCCCAGTATGCCTTCAGGCTCCTACTTAAAATACTAATTTCTTCCCAAGCTTGTCGTTGTCCTCTACTTTTTCACTCAATAATACGTCCCCATTCGACGTCATTCTCCTGGTCTTTTCGTATTCTTTCTGGTTGCCAAGTATCATCGATCACCATCATTCTATGGATGACACTTCTTTTCTCTTCCATCTTGGAGCAATGATTACAGTCTACCGGACAAGGTCTCCTTGACAGAGCGTCCGCATTCCGATGGCTAGTTCCTACACGATGTTCTGTGTCAAAGTCATATTCCTGCAGCCGCTCTATCCACCTTGCAACTTGCCCTTCAGGATTTCGAAACTGCAGTAACCATTTTAGTGCAGCATGGTCTGGTCTCAAAAGGAATTTACGGCCCTATAAGTACTTATAAAGGTGCTCTACGGATTTGACGACGGCCAACAGCTCCCTTCTTGTCACACAATAGTTACGACCGCGACAAAACCTTGCTGAAACACCCAACAACTTTTTCTTGTCCGTCCTGCAGTTGAGAAAGAACGCTTCCTATAGATGTGTTACTGGCATCGGTATCATACACAAATTTCCACTCCATTCGTGGATAACTCAAAATTGGATCTGTAAATAGTATTCTTTTCAGTTGTTCAAATTCACTGTGGCAGTCGTCATTCCAATCATATTCTTGGCCATCTTTGGTTAATTTCGTTAACAGTTTGGCAATGTTCGCAAACCCAAGTGTAAAATGTCAGTAATATGTGCAAAATCTTAGAAAACTGCGTAGTTGGTGTATATCTGCTGGATTAGGCCACTCTTGTACTGTTTTTATTTCGTCAGGGTCAGCTCTTATTCCAGTCTCCGAAACGACATGTGTCTTTCCAGCCTTTTCGCCACACGGTTTCATTATTTCTTCTATGTTGTTCTGCGATTGACCAGGTTCTTTTAAGGCAGACCGAACTTTGTTACTCACCCCGTGTGATGTCTGCTTAGCTGTTTCAAATTCAAGCGCATTGGCCAGTGCGTCATCTAACATTTTTGGTCATGCTAATCTTAGCGCTTGCTGTTTTTTGTTGTCTTTAACGTCGTCCACAAATGTTTGATAGCCAGTTGTTCGAGGAAGCTATCTGGTGCCGTTGGATATGCCAATCTAACTAATGGTAATGTCAGCTTCGAATTCCTGCAGGCTTTCATTTGTCTTTTGCGAGCGGTTCTTAACTTGTGCATGGTAAACCTGTTGAAGGTGAGCGTCTCCATATCTCATCTCAAGCTTCGATGTTAAAAGGCCGTAATCATTCTGTTGGTGATCGGGAATGGTTTGCAAGACGCCAAGAGCTTCCTCCCATAGGCCCATTATTAGGGAGATAGCCTTCTCTTTGTAGCACCAACCGTTGCTATTGCAGCGGCTTCAAATTGTTTCAAATATGTGGGCCAAGATGTTTTACCATCGAATGTGGGTGGTTTCACTCTAAATTTTGACGGTAATGACTCGCTTTATTCCATGTTTCTTATTTGTTTGATGTTCTGATTTACAACTTGGTTTACTAATTCAAGTGACCGCGTTGTTAGTGAAATCATTTGTTCTTGCAGCCTCATCACACCTTCTTCCATTTTTACCAGTTTACTGTCCAACTTTTGCTCAACTGTTTTTACCTGTTTAACGAAATCTTCTTTCAATGCAATGGAGCTTTCCATTAATCTTTGTTCTAACGTGGCTGTACTTTCATTCACCTTTTCTTCCATTTTTACAGCATTTTCACTTAAGCTTTCCATTTTCTCAGCATTTTCACTAAACTTTTCTTCCATTTAAGCAACATTTTTACTTAACTTTTCTTTAAGGGTTGATTCCAGTTTAACTGACCTCACCACGTTTTCAGTGTCACTTCTTGTTTAGCCGACCTCTCTTCCATACCGGATTTAAAATCCTTAAGGAAATTCATTAAAGTGTCTGCGTCCATTTTACTTTGGCTTCTTGTAACAGGCATATACAAACTACTTAAATGTCTTTAGACTTGTGTGTTTTTCCTTTTAAATTAATCACTATATACCCCACACAGGCCTGACACCAGTGTAGCAGGATACTACTAACGCATTTCACTAATTTAAAACAAGTAGTAATAACAGTCTTTATTACTCACTATCCAATTAACAGTATATGCCTTATTTATAAATGTTTTCAGTCCAATTAACAATGAAGCACTATCACACTAATGCTATTTACAAGCACTAATATCTTCTTAAACTAAATTCTTAATTATAGGTCTATTAACAATACTAAACACTACTATTATTTATTTATTACACTTTTGTCTATTTATGTATTCCACAAGCTGACGGTACAATATACACTTCAAATCACCCAAATTTATTTTTACTCTTGAACTTTAAAAAGCGTATAACTAACTAACTTTACACGATATAATTTATATTTGACATTTAGATATAGACTAACTCTGTACTTTATCAGCGATCTTATTTATACCCTGAATTAAATAGATGATTCATTTTCTGGTATGTGCTCGAACATTCTCGGTTCCTGGAGAATATACATTGCTTGCGGCGCTTGTGTGTTTGACGGGTTACCTAATAGTAGCTCGTAACAGTACTTGCGAATAAAAATCCTTTCATGAAAGTATTGCACCAATATGATTCAGAAAAGTACGCAAACTGACATAAATAATGTTAATTGTCGCAGTCGCAAAACTATCTAAAGTCGAGACTCAAAAATTATAACAGAAAACTTTAATTTTTGTACTTGATACAAATTAAGATATGAAAAATAAAACGACTGCGACCAACCACATTAATCCAAAATTCCTGAACTACACAAGTTTTTGAATGTTCATCAATACAATTGCTTTATCCTTAATATTGTTTACAATACCATCAACAGCGGTCTCATATTAAAAGTAAATTTTAGCGTCGCCAATTGTTGCATGGCTAAAGCTCACAATCATTAACTAGATAGTGCACGTCCATAGATAAAGCTTATAATTATTAAAAAAACAACATACCGACTTGTAAAATAAATCGAATCAAGTTTGTAATCGTGCTGCTAATTTGGTTGTGTGAACTTCAAGCAAATTTTTTGCATATTATTGTAGACTCCGTAATAACGTACGTTGTATACTTCTGTGATTGCTTAACCATCTGGCAAGCAAATTACATTTATATCTAAAGCATGCGTATATTTTGTCAGCAATATTCAATTTGAACTCGACATGTAAAAGGAACTTTAATAAAGAAACATTTGAAATTTATATGCAACCCTTATGATAAAATGAAATTTCGAAAGGGGAACACATCAACCTGTGATGGTTTTCTTACTTTAACCACAGTTTGCAAGATCAATAAAGTGATATCACCGATCGTTGATGGAAGAGCACATTAGAGCCTATCTCTCGTCTATGTACTCAGGTTTCATTTGTTTTTTTATCACGAAAGTACATAAAGAGTAAATTAAAGATGCAGCGATAAGTTTTCATTGTTCTTAAAAAGTAATTTCTTATCGCTGCCTATATAGAGGAAAGAAATTTATAAGCAATTATGCTTGGCATATTGTACTAATTCGTTTTTTTGTGCCACAATCTTATGTATACAGCATGCTCTATTTAAATAGAACTAATTCTCAAGTTTTGTGTCCAAATTATCACAAAGCCGTTCACCAAACACCAACATTTCAACTCGATCTGATCGTTCTCACTGAATTAGTAAAGTGAGAGGAATAAATTGTCAACTGGACCTCCCTATATTGCAAACTGGTATTCGCAGTCCTCTTTTTATACACATATTTTACATAAAATTACTGGATAGTAATAAATTTACGTTTTGATGTTTGACCATCATAAATATTATAAATTCCATAGTAGGTAATATGTAGCTAGCGCGTTCTACTCTGCATAACTACGCTTGGGGTTGTCAAATTTCTCTAAAAAGCGCAATGCAATATTTCAAGATTCGAGCTGTAAGCATTTTATGTAGCTTTCTCGTTGGAGCTTTTTTCCAAATAAAAATATGGACATTAGTTTGGTTCTTAAACAGTTTCCTAAACTGAGCGACAGAGAAACACCGCCGTCATGGACGATTTTGGATGGATTAACTACTGGATCGCAAACATAACTTTGTGCAATCTTAGAACCAAGCGATTGCTGTTTGCAGACATTTTCTTAGATCTTTTTTGTACACCACATCGGATATATCGAAAATATTCCCTCTTTCACTTTATTGCAGTCAATTGTTTTAAAACCGCTTTTAATAATACCTACTAAAAATCCTGACGTAGGGGGACAGATTTTAATAAAGCCTTATCTAGTTTTTCGTATATGGCGCCAATAGCTATAGTGAACCAGTTCTTCGCTGAAACATTGCAACATTTTTCTTCAAGTTTATTAAAGTTTCTAATATGAAGGCGTTTGAACAATGCAAAACCTAAATGATCATTTCAAATCGAGCTAGCAATTAAAAATGGAAAACATTCTAGTACATGATGCAAACCTGTATCTTGGGCTTTCGCGGTGGATGCGTTCAAATGTCCGAAACCTTATATTTTCAGACCTTCAAGTACTAGCTCGATTTGAAATGACCATTTAGGCTTTGGATAAAAGTCTAAGTTAATATTTCATCTCATTAACTTATATATATATATATATATATATATATATATATAAATATTGACATGATAAGGGGTGACGAGAGGTCATTGAAACCCTAATTCTAAATCCCACTCAAATATAATAGAATCCGAAAAAAATGGAATTTTCTGTAAATTTATGGGTACGCCCTGTATAATACAAGCGTACCTTTATTCATTAATGTACAATGCAAAAAGGCAAATTGCGTGTGTATAAATATTGTAATTAAATAGCAAGTAACATTAATTGGATGTGTAAATTGTAAGATACCGTAAAACGCATTTTGATGCGAATGCAAATCTATAGATTTTTGTTAAGCTGTAAATAGCTTTACGCATTTAGCATAATTGTAAATAATTTTGTGTATTTACTATAAAACGTAAACTCTTTTGCATTAAAAAGCAATCAAAGTAAATTAATTAATCCGTGGATTGTAGCAATTGGTTCTAAGTAAACAAACTTTCTAGAAAATGAGTCACTGGGATTAAAAACTAAGTATAAACTCATTGAATAAACATTTTTATTCCATGAAGCAGCGTGAACATCGAAAAAACCTGCAAAATACCTGAAATCATCGAATATCTTTTGCATCAGTATGCGATGCCGCAATAATAGCATATGTTAGACCAGAACAAGCAACGTGTCACGGATACCTAGAATACAACAATGTAACAAAATGTCGAAATTTTATACCCTAATTGGGTATTCCGGTAAACCTTGCATCATAATGTTCGAGATTATACTAGTATAATTCTAGAAAAAAAAAAACAATTTTTATATAAAGGGAAGCTTATCGTTACAAAGGGAATTCATTCATAAAATTTGATGCGATGCAGTCGATGCTTAGAGTAGATTAAGAAATATTTTTTTAAAATGCTAGTCGTGACGTTATATAGAAGTATGCAGTAAAACATAGTTGCCAGGATGCAATGAATATTGAAGTGATGTTCTTAAACCTAAACTACATACAAAATGGAATTATTAATTACGATGGAAAAGCAAAAATTCTTCAATATAAAGCTATTTTAAAGATATATTAAATAATTGAAGAGAAGATTTAACCCAAAAAGGTACTTGTAATCCGATTTGGAGATCAATTTAAAATAAGAAGATTTTTAACTACGCGAAGCGTTTGTGGATTCTGCAAATATCACTGTGAGATTTATTTTTAACTGATATTCTAGTATTTAGATCCAGTTTAAGATAATCCCAATAACCTTTTTTTTTGTGTGAGGGAAAGTTTTAACAGGAGTTTGAGTTCAGAGTTTGATATACTCTAATCTTTAATAGATTATATGTCAATGATTTTTTCTGGCCAAAACAAATCTTACCAGCGTGGGAGTAATTAATAACCAAGTAAAAAAATCCTCGAAAAAATAAGTTTAATTCTGTAAATGTAAAATAAGATAAGCAACAATATTTTGTGACAAAGACTTCTTAGAAATTATTTTATGTTTGAAAGAAACGATGTTGTAAATGCTTTTGTGTGAAGGAAATATTTCATATTGTATAAATGCTTTGTGATAGTGCTGCGTTTTATTTCATTTTGAAAGCTCCGTAAATTTCGTTGAGCAAAGTGAAAAATTTGAAAGCAAGATAAGTGCACAAGTTCAAGTTTACAAACCAGAAGTATTTTTTTCACAGCATTCTTTTTAGAGACGCGGTCATTTTCACATCACTCCTTCTAGTGGCTCTCAGTGTAGCATTGTCGCAGCATTATATATATATATATATATATATATATATATATATTGCTGTGATATACTCCTGTGAATGCGGGGACTGGGTTCTTTCAACAAAAAAATTCTAGTCCCACAGATTGGGCGTCATAAACTGCTGTGATCCTCTTTTTGCCTCGGCTGCTCACCTAATTTTATAAACCTCTTCATTCATAAAAAAAAAACAACACCTTCCTACCACAAACATCAACGTTAACTCTATTTACATCAATATTCAGAATACATTAAATTTCAAATTTTATTTCAGCATAAAATTCAGTTTTAAAAAGAATTTCAAGATTAATTTTATTATCATTTTAATGTGCATCCAGAATTAAAGTCCTTGTAGGATGCCTACTAATTAATATAACAATATATGCAGACCGGAGTATGAGTACAAAGGGAGCATCTACCACCCCTTTACGTTAATTAACCAGGTTCGTCTAATTGAGCTCAAAAACATACCCAAATTTTCATCATAATCCAGAACATCAATACTAAATACCCCTTTCTACTTAAACAAGCAAATTTCACCTTAACATTAAAATTTTATGGTTAGTACAATTTCACTAATGTCCATTTAAAGTAAATCAATTATAAAGTAATTCAACACACAAAAATATCAAAGTTCAAACAAAATAGTATAAATTACCTGAAGGTTACTGCACTCGTAGCTTCAATGTACATCGTCCCTTTTGTTAATCACACCATTCCAACTGGGTTATATTTACAGCTTCTGATTCTCAACGCTTTTCAAATTTTCTCCATCACCATTTATTTAAAGTTGTTTCTGGGCTTTTCCAGAACTCATCTGTGTATATCTGACCCTTGTTTTGTGGATCCAGACACATTTATGAACCATTTAATTATTCACCCCCGCAAAATAGTAAAGAAATTCATACTTCTTTCACCAATATACGCCAAAACTGCCTACTTTTGGTGTATTCATTTGTCGTTGTAAATTTTACTAATTGGTACAGTGATACTAAATTTTATTACCTTGTATTTAAGTGCACTCAAGTACATTCATGTTAGCACGTAAATAACAAACTGTTTTAAATCACCAAAATATACGAGCAAACTTTAAATTATTCTATCAAACTAAAATGCACTGTTTAACGTATTGAATCAAGTCGCGGATGTAAGAGAGCTTGTTCATATTCACCTGGGTATATATAGAAGTTAGCCCGTCTGTCGGTCGAGTCCTCAAAACGGACCATTCTAAAGAATTTCGCATTCTCGGTTCCCATTCCGTAGCCCGCGCGTCGGTTTTTACGAATTTTGTACTCACCCCAGTTACATCTCAGAAATTTCAACACGGCACGCAACGCCTGGAAATAATTAATTGACTTTTATACAGAAATGTTATTTTCACCTCTCAAATTTTGCCTTTTACTTTCAACCAATCGCAACCCCATGACGTTGCTCTACTCACGCCTTTTACTATATGTGTCTCGGTCTTGCGCATATTATCTGTCTCTATCTAACCTGTTCTTATTGATGCAAATTGATATTCTTTATTATCGATTATTTTAGTCCATGTGGAGTGTGAAATAACCCACCTTTAGCATTTCTCGTAACTATTATGCGACGGTTTCTCCAAGATTCTCTGAAACCATTTGTTATCTACAAAATTTTCGCCGTACATGACATTTAAACTACGCAGGTGTTCAAACATAATATTAATTCTCAGAGCTTTATTTTCTGGTATTATAATCTTGGATTTTCACAGACTTTTATGCTTATTATTAATAATGGTTTAATTAACTCCAACTAAAATTGACTTCTATCCTTTCATTTTTAGCGAATACAAATTAAATGTTAATTATTATGTGTACACTTTGTTTAATACCGGTTACTTAAAATAGGGTTAATTAATATAAATTTTGCACGTAATTTCCATTTGTTTCTTTCTTAGGAATAATTAAATTACACGTAGAGCTTTTAATACTGTTTCTTTTGATATAAAGCGTCTTGTACATGATTTAAATCTCTTATTTTTACTGAAACGATCGAATTTATTTATGCTTCATGGTTTTAATAAAGCGTACTTTTTCCAAAGCTTCTACACGGTGATTAAAATTATTTGATGTGATTATTTAATTTTCTACCCTGGTCTAAATATGAGTATTTTCCCCCTATTTGAATACAAATAATCCAACTTATTTGAATGCAAATATAAAGCATTTAGACAAAAAAAAATTACAAAAAAAAATTGCCTATCTCTCTCTACCCTTATCTATCTAACTTACCTACTTTGTCTCCAATCCAAAAAAAATATTTACACCTATCCTATATCCCTATCCTATTCCTAACTCTCACTTAATTTTATAAAC
Source organism: Platerodrilus igneus (assembly GCA_036346225.1). Classification (NCBI taxonomy): domain Eukaryota; kingdom Metazoa; phylum Arthropoda; class Insecta; order Coleoptera; family Lycidae; genus Platerodrilus; species Platerodrilus igneus. Next base: position 8,494,987 of record JARFIW010000090.1, read on the forward strand.
TGAAATTATCCCTAACTTCATTCTACTTATCCATCTAATCCTATATACATCCTATATACCTATCCTATTTCTAATTTTTAATTAATCTTCACTATACTTTACTTCCCCCTACCTAATCCTATATACCTATCCTACTCTTACTCTATTCCTAACTCTCCACTAATCTTATATGAAATATCTATACTTAACCTATCTTATTTTCCTCCTACATTTACTCTTTATTCTCATCCTAAACCTATTTCTAATTATCTCCCATATTTATCCTATACTTAGCTTTATTTTCTATAAACACTTACTTCTACTATTCTATATACACCTATTCTATCCCTTGTTCTATATATATACTAAAGTTCACCTATCTCTATCCTTTGTTCATTAAGTTATTTAAATCTAACTCTCTTCTTGACCCTCCAAGTCTTTCTTCTTACCATCCTAATACTTTTCATCCCTATCTCTCCCCCTTTTATATCTATACTTAACATCCCTGTTATCTCACATACAATAAACTCATCCCTATTATCCTCACTCTTAAATATTGCTTCTTCTTCAGTCCCTACACATGTCTGTTTCTCATTTATTATTGTTTCCTTTTCTGCCGACAAACCAAACGATACTACTTTACAATTATCGATTTTTCCCTCTACGGAAAATCCTATGTACCTTCTAGAATTCTTATGTAATGGAATCCGCCAGAATGAATTCCTTAAATCTATTTTATTAAAAACAAACTTGCCACTTAACCTCATCAAAAATAATTCTGCCTTCACCTGCTCCCGATTTGCTGCTTCTACCCCCACTACTTCTGCATGTTTTTGTAATAAAGCTTGAACCTCTACTCTCCTATCCTCTGGACATCTTATTGTGTTGATCTGTTTACCTTCATCATCCTCTACCTCTACTACATTAATACTAAACCCCGTGTCATCCTCTGTGACTTCATAACTGCCCTTCCATGGCACTACCCTATCCTTAATCCTTATTACCATCCTTTCCATATCTATCAAAACTCCTAACTGCATCATACAGTCAACACCTAAAATGCTCTGAAACTTCAGTCCAGGCACAATTACAACCTCCTGTTCACAGCTTAAACCTCCTATATCTATCCTAAGCACCACAACACTATTTACTACAGCAAACTTCTTTTTATTTGGAGCTACTAAATGGCTACGCTTTATAGGCATAATTCTATCACAAACCTTGTCCCTAATTTTGCTGACGAATTCCTCCGATATTAAACTCGCCTCTGCCCCTGTATCAAGTAATACTTCTACATTATTCTCAAAAATTTCTAAATTAATAATTGGCAAACATAATTTTTCCTTAGTTTCTGGCTCTACTTCCTCTTCAATTTTGAAAAATTTCCGTGGATGTTCATATACATTTACACTGAAATCTAGTGGTCTGTCGCGTTTTAAAAATCCTGTCCAGGTGTGTTTTCCCTACTCGGTCCTGGTCTAGCCGTCACCTCAGCGTATGTCCTAGGCGTTTCCACTCGTTCCGTGTCTGTATTAGCAGTCCCGCTCATGTCTGGTGAACTATTCATTCTGGTAGGTCCCGGTCTCGGTGCAGGTCCCTTCCTAAACTATTACTTCGAACGTATGGTCGTCGCTGTTCCCAATTCTGTCGCTGGTATCCGTAACTATTCCCCCTTCTAGCATAGTTGTCCCGTCTATTGTCAAACCTAACTGTGTTGATCTGTCTTTCCCTATTATCCCGAGGTCGTCCACTACTTACGTCGTCGTACCTCTGCAGGTATTCTAGAAACATTTCTCTGTCCACTATGTTCTGTAGTGCTACGTGTTGTCTTATGTCTACCTCGAAGTGTCGTGATAAATACTTAATAATTTGTCGGTCCGTCAGTGGTGGGTTCAGTTGCTTTGCTATGCTATACTTGCGTATAGCATATTGCTCCTACTTCCTGAAAATTCTCCTTAAATTTCCTGTAATTAAGTCGTCTCGTACCTGGTCTTGTCTGTGGTCACTCCAGTAGTGCTTTAAAATTTGTTTTCAAAGTCCTGATACGTGTCTATGTCCTGTCCTACTAAATTGTACCATGCTTCCGCATTATCCTTTAATAAAGCCTTTATCGTATTCAGTTTAGTCTGTTCGTCAAATAAATTTCCCACTAGATTTCTTACGCTATTAATAAAAATTTGTGGATTTTCCCTGTTATCGCCATAAAACTTCATGTGTTGGTCCAATGATACTCTACCTGTAGAAAATCTGGGACCTTCCCCCGTTGAATTTGACATGTTGTATTTGATACTACTAACTTCGCGTTCTACCCTGCCTAACTGATCCCTACATGAGTCCGTCACTTCAGTCATTTTACATTTATTTCTTCTTCACAAAAATGCGTACTTCGGACCTTAAATGTCCCATTTCCTGTCGAAGACCTGTAATATCACGCTCATTTTATCAACCCTATTTTCAACTTCCCCAGTTTCACGGTAAGGCTATTTTAAATTCTGTAAATTCTTTGGTTGTTGTATCTATTTTTTTCGCTTAATGTCTCCCTAACTCCACTTAAGGTCTCATTCATTTGTTCAAATTTCTTGTTCGAGTCCTCTCTAACCCCGCTTAACGTCTCATTCATCCTTTCAAGCATCCTCATTATCATCTCGTTTCCTTGATCCCCTGATTCCGTCCTCGACTGATCTCTACTGCTTCCAGCTTCTTCCATTTTCGAATTTTTCTCGCACAATGCACTATCGTCACTTCCAATTTCCACTCCTTGACTCCTTAACCACTCCTTTCTCTGCATTCGTTCTAATCACTTTCACACTCTAAAATACTCCTAACTTTATACACAAACCGAAACTCTCTCTCTCGGATCGCCAGTTTCCTGGAATAAAATAACAAAAATTTTATTTGGAATTCGAGCCCTCACGTTGTGGTCGCCATGAACTGCTGTGATATACTCCTGTGAATGCGGGGACTGGGTTCTTTCAACAAAAAAAATTCTAGTCCCACAGATTGGGCGTCATAAACTGCTGTGATCCTCTTTTCGCCTCGGCTGCTCACCTAATTTTATAAACCTCCTCATTCATAAAAAAAAACAACACCTTCCTACCACAAACATCAACGTTAACTCTATTTACCTCAATATTCAGAATACATTAAATTTCAAATTTTATTTAAGTATAAAATTCAGTATTAAAAAGAATTTCAAGATTAATTTTATTATCATTTTAATGTGCATCCAGAATTAAAGTCCTTGTAGGATGCCTGCTAATTAATATAACAATATATGCAGACCGGAGTCTGAGTACAAAGGGAGCATCTACCACCCCTTTACGTTAATTAACCAGGTTCGTCTAATTGAGCTCAAAGACATACCCAAATTTTCATCATAATCCAGAACATCAATACTAAATACCCCTTTCTACTTAAACAAGCAAATTTCACCTTAACATTAAAATTTTATGGTTAGTACAATTTCACTAATGTCCATTTAAAGTAAATCAATTATAAAGTAATTCAACACACACAAAATATCAAAGTTCAAACAAAATAGTATAAATTACCTGAAGGTTACTGCACTCGTAGCTTCAATGTACATCGTCCCTTTTGTTAATCACACCATTCCAACTGGGTTATATTTACAGCTTCTGATTCTCAACGCTTTTCAAATTTTCTCCATCACCATTTATTTAAAGTTGTTTCTGGGCTTTTCCAGAACTCATCTGTGTATATCTGACCCTTGTTTTGTGGATCCAGACACATTTATGAACCATTTAATTATTCACCCCCGCAAAATAGTAAAGAAATTCATACTTCTTTCACCAATATACGCCAAAACTGCCTACTTTTGGTGTATTCATTTGTCGTTGTAAATTTTACTAATTGGTACAGTGATACTAAATTTTATTACCTTGTATTTAAGTGCACTCAAGTACATTCATGTTAGCACGTAAATAACAAACTGTTTTAAATCACCAAAATATACGAGCAAACTTTAAATTATTCTATCAAACTAAAATGCACTGTTTAACGTATTGAATCAAGTCGCGGATGTAAGAGAGCTTGTTCATATTCACCTGGGTATATATAGAAGTTAGCCCGTCTGTCGGTCGAGTCCTCAAAACGGACCATTCTAAAGAATTTCGCATTCTCGGTTCCCATTCCGTAGCCCGCGCGTCGGTTTTTACGAATTTTGTACTCACCCCAGTTACATCTCAGAAATTTCAACACGGCACGCAACGCCTGGAAATAATTAATTGACTTTTATACAGAAATGTTATTTTCACCTCTCAAATTTTGCCTTTTACTTTCAACCAATCGCAACCCCATGACGTTGCTCTACTCACGCCTTTTACTATATGTGTCTCGGTCTTGCGCATATTATCTGTCTCTATCTAACCTGTTCTTATTGATGCAAATTGATATTCTTTATTATCGATTATTTTAGTCCATGTGGAGTGTGAAATAACCCACCTTTAGCATTTCTCGTAACTATTATGCGACGGTTTCTCCAAGATTCTCTGAAACCATTTGTTATCTACAAAATTTTCGCCGTACATGACATTTAAACTACGCAGGTGTTCAAACATAATATTAATTCTCAGAGCTTTATTTTCTGGTATTATAATCTTGGATTTTCACAGACTTTTATGCTTATTATTAATAATGGTTTAATTAACTCCAACTAAAATTGACTTCTATCCTTTCATTTTAGCGAATACAAATTAAATGTTAATTATTATGTGTACACTTTGTTTAATACCGGTTACTTAAAATAGGGTTAATTAATATAAATTTTGCACGTAATTTCCATTTGTTTCTTTCTTAGGAATAATTAAATTACACGTAGAGCTTTTTAATACTGTTTCTTTTGATATAAAGCGTCTTGTACATGATTTAAATCTCTTATTTTTACTGAAACGACCGAATTTATTTATGCTTCATGGTTTTAATAAAGCGTACTTTTTCCCAAAGCTTCTACACGGTGATTAAAATTATTTGATGTGATTATTTAATTTTCTACCCTGGTCTAAATATGAATAATATATATATATATATATATATATATATATATATATATTAGTGTAGATTTCTATGCTTAACTAGATGTACATAAGGCAAACAATTATTTATTTGTCGGTACCCTGTATATAAAAATCAATTACGAATTTAAAACGTTTCCATATAATTAAAGAGGTATAGGATAATGTAAAATAGTGTAGGTTTAATTGTTTGTGCTTCAATTTAGAACTAGCATAACAATTAATTACAAATCGGTTCGATGGCAAAGTTGGAAATAGGTGTATAAATGCGTTATTATAAAAACTTTTCAAATTGGGGGTAGAGTAAATCGATAATTTACGCGACGAAGGTAAATTTCATAAGGGTAATATAAAACTTAAACATTTATGTAAGTTGTGAACGTTGGATATTCGAAAACAAGCTACAACGGCTATAAATTTCCGAGAAGAAACATGTAACAAATAACACGATTCTAGTAAAGCTTTTGTTACACCTTACTTCAAATAAGATTTGTATGACAACATATAACCTGTCTATTAAAATTAATGCTTTAAACACTAGCGTGTAACTATTGATTTAAACACTGTTATTACGATTTGCTATTCACAGTTCAGTCAATATCAGATCTTACCAACTCCCACTTATACATGAATATTAGCTTACTCGCCACCATGAACTGCCGTCACAATTCCGCTAAGTGTTGTGGAGCTTGAGACTAGACCTCCGTGGATACTCTGGCCCTGTAAACACAAGTGAATGAATAACTGAAAGAGTTAACACAATTAGCCCAATTTAATACTCCTTGATAGGGATACAGAGGTACAGTAATTCAACATATGTTTATATAGTTAGTTATGAAACGATTAAGTATTTAATCCCTTACACATTCAAGTGGGCCAATTGCATGCAGTTGGTGTACAACGTGTAATACAAGTATACTGTTTACCCCAATATTACTTAAGGACCTTAGGTCCCCGAAATCGCAAGGTATATAATTACTAATAAAAAGTATTTGAAGGTTAATAATAATCATGAGTAATAACTTAGCTTGAACTGTGACTGGCCATATAATGCTTCCACTAAAATTTTCATCTGAGCTTGACTGCTGTGCAAAATTAACTACAAATGGATAGGATTTCTTTGGTAGTCTTATTCTGATAATTCCAGTAAATATGCTTCCTTGTCGGTTCTGGATTAGGCTGCTTCTAATTCCGAACTTAAAAGATGAACAATCCAAATCTTTTATAAAACAACTTGACAGCACGTGGTGATTGTAAGTGGTGAATCGGACTGCGTCGATATCCAACATAAATAAAACTTACATGGAATTACGAGGAGATTTAGCTAACTGAAATCCCATAAAACTTTAATGGATGATCCGACTATAATTCAATAAGATCGGATAATTAATTAGCATTCTCCCTTTACCACTTAACAATTTTAGATCCTGCCTTTCCTGCGGTTAGACAAGAAGAGCCACCAAAACCCTGACCAGAACAAGAACCCCCACAATGCGTTTCCGCCAAAAAGAAGCAGGAGTAACATGGTGAAATACTAAAATTCCTAGGATCTGTAGCCTTCAAAATAGTTATGAAACACAGAATAAACTAGTAAGAGTATTGAATTTTGGATTTATAATTACTCTCTCAGTTTGAGGTTAACAAATGACCAATAGCAAAGGTGAACTTCCATGAAAATTATTACACAAGACTTCTTTTAATTATCAATATTAATATATACTAGTTTTAGATTTGAACTAAGTAAATCATTTGGAAATCCTTGCTAAAGTATTACCCATTGAACTTCACAAAGGAATATATAATTATAAGTAGCATGAAGTACTAAAACAATAAGAAAAGTCATTCTAAAACCAGTGACATTACAACTACACTTTTGGGATGTCACATATCCCCCCCACTAAGAAAAAAAACTTTGAAAAAGGTTTTAGCAATAGAAATAACAATTTCTAAAAAAACTTCTCGAAATTTTAGTTTTCTACTAATTACGTCATGTCGTGCTACCATTTTTCATCGGGATAAAGGATGAAGTCAGGTTTAAGGTCTGATATATGCCAATATCGCTTTGAATTACCCTTAATATCTGATAACTCGTAGGTATTGATACCTAACTTTTTCTTATTTTATAGGGACCAGAATATTTTTTTCCCAATTTCGAAGAAAATTGCTGTGATGCATCAGACAAACTATATTCTCTTTTCCAACAAAAGTCCCCTTCCGCTAAAATTACGGGTCGATGTCGTAAATTATAATTATGACTTGCCCTACAATGAGCTTCTTTCAATTTTTTCTTTACAAAATCTCTAATCTCTAATCTCTTTAAGCTTTTCACGTTTTGTCATCCTATTTCCGGTATCACTTGGTTGATTTTCAGTTACTATTTGCTTTTCATAATCAGCATTATATTGTTTACCGTCTAAAATCATCTCGCACTCAAAATTAATAAAATATGGCGTGTTCTTAGTGATTTCCGATTTTGCTGTACGCAATGCACAAGCAAGTTTTGGAATATTCTTGTCCCAAACTTTTTGGTTTTCATTAATATAAGCTATTAGCATAGTTTTAAATGTCCTATTGTATCTTTCAGTAGGGTTACTTTCTGCATGATATAAAGGAATAGTTAAAAATTTCACATTGTAATCTTTCATTAATTTTGAAAATTTTCTACTCTTGAATTGTACTCCGTTATCAGATTTTAGATATTCTGGAACGCCAAATACTAAAAATACATTTTCCTCAATTATTTTAGTTACTTTAGCAGTTGTAGCTGTGCGCATCGGAAAAAACAATGAGAATTTGCTAAAGTGATCACAAACTACCAAGACATGCCTATTATTTTGAGAACTACGAGGATATGGACCCAGTAGGTCTGTCGTCACATATTGCCAACATCTATCAATGTTGAGTTTAGATCCTATTTGTCCTGCCTTTAATTTCTGTGCTGGTTTAGTTTCAGAGCAGGTTTTACATCTTTTTACGTAATTGGCTATGTCAGATTTAATACCTGGCCAATAATACCGTGTTAATATTCGATTATAAGTTTTATAACTGCCTAAATGTCCAGACAAAGGACTGTCATGACATTGTTTTATAATTACAGGACGTTCTTGTTTTGGGATTATAAGTTTCCAGTTATCTTGAGACTCATTAAATGAATTATTATTTATGTGTTTATATAACTTTCCCTCGCTTGCCCTCCAATTCTGGTAGTCTAAGGGTTTATTTACAACATTATTAAGCATTTTCTCATACCAGAGATCTCTTTTAGTATTATCTTTTATCAAACTATCAATTTTAAGATCGTTTGATTCTATGTTCCCCTTATTTGGAATTGCTCTACTTAAATAGTCAGGCATTACATGATTTTTACCAGGGCGATGGAGGATTTCAAAATCAAATTGTTGTAGACGAAGTGCTCATCTACTTAACCTTCCATTGGGATTTTTTAAATTGTGCAACCAAATCAAACTATGATGATCCGTAATTATTTTGAAAGGTAGACCTTCCAGATAGCATCTTAATTTTTCACATGACCATATAACAGCCAGACATTCTTTTTCAGTTACCGAATATTTGATTTCCGTTTTTGTTAAAGCCCTTGATAAATAACATATGACATATTCTTTGCCATTATAATGTTGACTTAGGACTGCGCCTAACCCGTATGAACTCGCATCACATTGCAATATAAATGGAAACTCAAAATTTGGACAAAATAAAATTTGAGCTGAGACTAAAGAATTTTTTACCTCCTCAAATGCTTGTACACATTCTGACGTCCATTTGAATTTTGTATGTTTTTTAATTAGATTTAATAATGGAGCTATTGTGGTTGATAAGTTTGGTAAGAACTTTCTGTACCAAGAAATCATGCCCAATAAACGCTTAACCTCACGGGGTGTTTTTGGTATCGGCATATTCACAATGGCACTGACCTTCTCAGGATCCGTATTGAGTCCTGATCGGTTTACGATGTAACCTAAATGTCCAGACAAAGGACTGTCATGACATTGTTTTATAATTACAGGACGTTCTTGTTTTGGGATTATAAGTTTCCAGTTATCTTGAGACTCATTAAATGAATTATTATTTATGTGTTTATATAACTTTCCCTCGCTTGCCCTCCAATTCTGGTAGTCTAAGGGTTTATTTACAACATTATTAAGCATTTTCTCATACCAGAGATCTCTTTTAGTATTATCTTTTATCAAACTATCAATTTTAAGATCGTTTGATTCTATGTTCTTTATTTGGAATTGCTCTACTTAAATAGTCAGGCATTACATGATTTTTACCAGGGCGATGGAGGATTTCAAAATCAAATTGTTGTAGACGAAGTGCTCATCTACTTAACCTTCCATTGGGATTTTTTAAATTGTGCAACCAAATCAAACTATGATGATCCGTAATTATTTTGAAAGGTAGACCTTCCAGATAGCATCTTAATTTTCACATGACCATATAACAGCCAGACATTCTTTTCAGTTACCGAATATTTGATTTCCGTTTTGTTAAAGCCCTTGATAAATAACATATGACATATTCTTTGCCATTATAATGTTGACTTAGGACTGCGCCTAACCCGTATGAACTCGCATCACATTGCAATATAAATGGAAACTCAAAATTTGGACAAAATAAAATTTGAGCTGAGACTAAAGAATTTTTTACCTCCTCAAATGCTTGTACACATTCTGACGTCCATTTGAATTTTGTATGTTTTTTAATTAGATTTAATAATGGAGCTATTGTGGTTGATAAGTTTGGTAAGAACTTTCTGTACCAAGAAATCATGCCCAATAAACGCTTAACCTCACGGGGTGTTTTTGGTATCGGCATATTCACAATGGCACTGACCTTCTCAGGATCCGTATTGAGTCCTGATCGGTTTACGATGTAACCTAAAAATTTAAGTTTGTCACGAACAAAATTACATTTGTCACGATTAAGAGTGAGCCCTGTTTCTTTCAATCTTCTAAATACTTCTTTCAAGACTTCTAAATGAGTTTCATAATCGGGAGTAGCAATTATAAGATCATCCAGAAATTTGAACAAATAAGGTTCTAATTCAGGACCAAATATACGATCAACTAATGCTTGGAATGTTGCAGGAGCATTCGTTAGACCGAACGGCAACCTATTGAAATGGAACAACCCTTTTCCTGGTATAGTAAAAGCAGTATATTGTTTACTATCTCGTTCTAGTGGGATTTGCCAATATGCTTTTTGGATATCCAGACTACTTAAGTATTTAGCATTGCCTAATTTATCTAATGTCGCATTAACATGTGGAATTGGGTAAGCATTTTTCACTGTAACTGCATTTAACTTGCGAAAATCAATACAAAAGCGATATTCGCCATTACCCTTAGGAACCATCAAGATTGGTGAACTCCAACCTGAGTTACTACGTTCTATGACATTACATGTGATTTTCCAATGCTCCATCCGAAGGTACTACATTGGCCAGGAAGCGAGTTTTTTTTTTACCTGGAAAATTTTGAATTTTGCCGAATCCTTGCTGTTACAAGCAATGTAGGGATCTTTAACGTGCGTGACAACACTCACACACGGGACCTCCATTTTACCTCTCATCCGAACGAGGGTGTATTTTTGCGAAAAATGCTCGTCTAACATTTTTCAAGCTGACCGTGTCGGAATTCGAACCCGGAACCTAGGGCGTAGTAGTCACACACATACCACTACGCCACGGAGCCGCCTACGTTCTATGACATTACATGTGATTTTCCAATGCTCCACCCGAAGGTACTACATTGGCCAGGAAGCGAGTTTTTTTTACCTGGAAAATTTTGAATTTTGCCGAACCCTTGCTGTTCTAAGCAAGGTAGGGATCTTTAACGTGCGTGACAACACTCACACACGGGACCTCCATTTTACCTCTCATCCGAACGAGGGTGTATTTTTGTGAAAAATGCTCGCCTAACATTTTTCAAGCGGACCGTGTCGGGATTCGAACCCGGGACCTTGGGCGCAGTAATCACACACATACCACTACGCCACGGAGCCGCCCTACGTTCTATGACACCAAGTTCCAACATTTTGTTAACTTCTGCATCTATTTTTTGTTGCATTATAGGGTTGACCGGGTAATATTTCAATTTTATCGGAGGACTATCTGTTATAATCGTGTTTTCAACTACATTGGTGCATCCTAATTCGATTTTTTTTTATAGAGTCGAAATATTGTTGAAATATGTTTTCTAACCTAATCTTTTGATCATATCTTAAATCACTAGCTGATTGTATTAAATTTATCTGTTTTGAATTGTCATCAGTGCTAAATTTCCACTCTCCCTTCCTTAAATCTGGCACTAAACCCATTTTTACCCAAAAAAATTGTGCCTAAGACTAACGTATGTCTCAATTCTGGTACAATATACACATCAAAAACTTGTATTTTATCTTTTAATCGTATAGGTAAGTTAATAATACTAATACAATGCATCGTCTGAGAATTTGCGATTGTACATTTATTATTATCAAGTTTATTAATTTTAATGCCTAAGTTATTTATTATTTTTATGCCGTTTTCTCCTAAAAAAATTTGATTTGCACCGGAATCCAATAGTCCATCTATTTTGCATCCATATATCTCTACCGTTACATAGGGACATTCACCAGTATCCGTCTGCGCTAGCACATAATCTAAAATTTGTTTATTTTTTAGAATTATACAAATTTATTTGTTCCGCTGTACATGTAAAATTTAATAAGTTCTGAGTGACCGTTAGAGCCCTATTAGAAACCAATCCACAATCTAAAATCGGTTTTTTTTGTAGTTTCCCGAATTGCATCCAGGACATGTTAGTTTAGTGTAACCTATTTTCCCACAGCTATAGCATTTTTTCGCTGTACAATGGCGAGCTAAATGATTTTTTGAGTTACATTTAAAACAAATTGTACTATTTGAGTTTGCAACCCATACGAAATGACTTTTATAAGGCCTTTCTCTACTCGTACTACTATTTCTAGGGAAATGTAAATTTGTACTTTGATCTCTACCCCGAGAAAAACTTCGATCCCTACGAGGATTATTGTAACCTCTTCTATCGTTACTCTGGCTACCATGTATATTTTTATTACACCCAGGGCCGTACCTGGGTATATGGCCGCCTGCGTGCCAGTCTGTATGGCCGCCCCCAGGATAACATTAAAAAAAACTACTTTAATTTTTAATGTTTATTATTATACACAGGGCATCAAACCGGGAAAAAATCAGTTTTGGTTAACCGAAATCGAGAACGAAAAAAATATTGGTTTTGTTCCCAAAACCGGTTTCTGAAAAGAAAAACCGGCTAAAAACCGGTTAGGTTACCGGTTAATTAGGGAAATCTTTCAATCTTTCAATTATCGCGATTGAAAGTGAAATTGCTGAATCTTCACAAAGCAATTATTAAATAAAGTACATATTAAAAGTTAATCCTACGGGATTTTTACTGACAAAATCGTCAATTGCTTCGTGAATATTTAAAGATTCAGCAATTTCACTTTCAATCGCGATAATTGAAAGATTGCTCATACGTTCTTGCGTCATGGAAGTACGTAGGTAATTTTTATGATTTTCAATTTAGAAAACTACGTTCTCCAGACGCAACTGATACAGGCATGGTCAATAATAGTTTTAAGCTTGTAGATACATTTGGAAATGAATTTTGTAAATTGTGTTTGTACAAATACTTTAGGAGTTCTTCGGGTTGTTTCCTATCTTTTATAATTATTTTCAATGAAATTAACTCTTCGTATAATTCTGCTCCGTTTATGTCGCACGATTCGCCATCCTTGAATTTATTATGAAAGTCGAAGCAACTTTTTTATGTCGTCCTCTCCTATTTCAACAAATTTATATAAAATCCGAAAGACTGTTCGAAATTGGATAATGTTTCAAATCGGGTAGTAACAGATGAAATGGCTGTATCCAATATTACATAGAAAAATTAATTTTGAAATTTTCTTTAGCAGTTAACTGAATATCCTCATCTCCTTCATAGTCAAATTGTTTTCGCTTATGGCGTCGACGTAGATTAATTTCAACAGGAAATTCCGGTTGTATTTCAAGTGATTCACATAATTCATCAGCAATTTTCAAATACTTTTCGAAATTTTCATCATTTCTAATACTTTGGAAAAAATTAAAATATTATTAATAGATTCAGCACATGAAGTAAGATTCCAAGAAACGGTCTGCATCATTTTACTAATAATATTTACTTTTCTAAGATTTCGTACCATATTACTGTGGAACAAATAAATTTGTACGATTTAATTTTCATTGCCAAACATTTAGCTTCATGTTGACCTATTGGTGTTGAACATTCTTCCGCTAGTTCTATTAGGCTGTCATAAATTTCACCTAATTCATGACGCAGTGGTCTAATTGCCTTAATCCTTGATTCCCACCGGGTTACGCTAACTTGTTTTACTGTTAACGATTTTACATGTTTTTAAAATTTGCCATCGAAAAGGTGATCCGGAAAAGTAATTGTATATTGCTGACACATTACTAAAAAATCCACAGTTGAAAAAAACTTTCGCTGCATCATTGACGACCAAATTTAATGTATGCGCGTTGCATGGCATAAACAAAGCTCGTGGATAATTGTCCAAAATTCGTTTCTGCAATCCAATATGTTTTCCAGCCATATTTGATCCATTATCATACCGCTGGCCTCTCATATCGTGAACATTTAATTTAAGAGAGCTTAATTTTTCAATTAAAAGTCGTAAAAGCTTCTCCAGTACTTTTTGACCTGGAGAAAACCAACGAAATTTTCTCTCACTTCTACTTCGTCATTTTGAATATGCACATATCTCAAAATTATTGTAATTTGCTCGACATGTCCCATGTCCGGCGTACAATCCAAAATTACTGAAAAATATTTGGCGTCTTTTATTGCTGACAAAATATATTTTTGAATTTGCGCTGCAAGGATACTAATTATTTCATTTTGGAAGCGATTTCCCGCATAATGTGGCATATGGTTCTTTAAAGCAACTGATTGTTGAATGCGATTTATGTGATCTGCCATAACATCATCAAATTTTCCTATCATTTCAATTGCTTTTAGAAAATTTCCATTATTGTTTTCATACAATCTGCTCGAGCTACCTCTAAACGCTAAACCCTGTACTGCCAGAAATTGTACCACAGATATCATGCGTACGACAATTTGATACCATCGTTTTTTCTCTGCGTCATAATACCGTTGCAAATTTTATCAATTGTAGCTTTGTTTCTTAAATTTAATTCAAATTTTTCCAATTGGTGCAATTTCCGATATGCAGCGATGTTTTTCATGACGAGATAAATTATCAGATGTGTTGCCAATCATTGAAGCCTTCATTAACTAATTTTATTTCTTGTTTGCCAAATAATTTACAACAGAAGCAAAATATGGAATCCGTTTTTGGAGAATAGATTAACCACTCACGATTAAATTTTTCACCATTTGGCATTTTCTATAGAAATAAGTTGATGAAAATGATCTTCCCAATTCATTAATTGAATATGTAGATTGTTTATTTTGTATGGGTCCTTTTCGATTAATATATCCAATATTTTAGTGGTAATTGTTAAAGGCCAGCAAGCTGGATCATTTAAATCCATACACATAGCAAAATATGCTTTATCAATTTCAGCGGTATCGGTATTGTATAGATCGATATCCTTATTATCTTCTGTTTCCATTTCGTCGGTACTACTAGTATTGTCATTAGCCTTTTCATTTTCGACAGATAATTCATTTTCATTTTATCGCAAAACAAATCATCAATTGGATTTAATTGGCTACTACAACTACTTTCCGGTTCTGGCGATTTTACTAAAACTTTGTTAATGAGCCAAACATTTGTTTAGCTTCATTTTGCTTTTCCTCTCGCTTTCTTTTATATTGCGCTCCAGACAATCTTTTCGTTTTCCTTTCAGACATTCGTAGGCCTTTAAAAATGTAAATGAGCAGTGATATTAAATTTTAGGGTAGACTTTCAATTTTGGGCCCGGGAAATTTTGGCGGGTCTTTTTGGAGGGAAAAGGCCTTTTGATATAAAATTCTTAAATAAATATTAAAAAATATTTAATAACATTAAAAAAAATTAAAAAAAAAATTAAATAATAATTAAAATAAATAATAAAATAGCGCAATTTAATATTAAATTACTTAAAATCTATAATTAATGTATATTTTAATGCGCATAGGATGACACGATAAGAAAATCATTTATAAGCTTTTAAGTAAAACATATTTTTAAACATAAATATGTCAAGATTTATTTTGAAAATGAAAACGGAGAGGAAAATCCAACCACATATAACTGTTTTCTAGTTCAATGTCAGGTAAATTTCTTCCATTTAATAACAATAACATTGCTATTATAAAAGGAATCATAAGCTTAATTTAAAGAGTTGCTTTCGGCTACACAAGTTCAAATGCTTGATTTTCCATCGGCGGGTTGTGAGCGATTTAAACAGAGAATCTCGTATGCAAACAAACAACTTTTAATTATTATATAAATGCATTCAAAATGAGAAAGATATTCATTTTTAGTATAAATTAAGGAAGATTTTAAGTAATTTAATATTAAATTGCACTATTTTATTATTTATTTTAATTATTATTTAATTTTTTTAATTTTTTAATATTATTAAATATTTTTAATATTTATTTAAGAATTTCATATCAAAAGGCCTTTTCCTCCAAAAGACCATAAAATTTTCCGGGCCCAAAAAGTGAAAGTCTACCCAAATTTTACATTTTTGTGTATTACCTTTTCAGTCTTTGTCGAGTAAATAAACTTTTATTAAATTTCACCACACGAACACACAACTAAAAGTTTTCAGGAATTAAGCAATTTATTTTATTCGTTAAATTAAAGACTTTAATAATATCGGATCACACACAGGACACAAATAACGATTTATCCTCGCTAGTCTATAGACTAATACGACTAATAAGACGAATAAGACCGCTTACGCGACGCCGGTCAATTGAAAAAACTATTTCGGCTCGTCGCTCGTGCAATGTTCGATAAAATTCGGATTCGCTGCATGACTAGGTATATAAATACTACAACGACCTAATCAGTTTTTATACATTTCTTATTTCTGAGAAACTCTTTTTAGATAGATTAGATTAGAGAAACTGTTTTTACTTCGTATCTTAATGAAAACAAACCGATTGTATTTTTGCCCAGTAAACAACTTGTAACGATTTGGCCGCCTCTTAATTTCGGCCGCCTGCGTGCGGTGCACGCAATGAACGCCCGTCAGGCACGGCCCTGATTACACCTATCCCAATTTCTATTACTAGTTCTATCTCTACGACTGTAACGTTCTACTTGTGTGTCTTCCCTGTTTCTACTAGAATTGGGTTGTACCCGTTCTCTACTGAAATCTCTATACTCTTCGTTATAACTTACGTCTCTATGTATTCCTCTACCGTAACACTGGTTTGATTTGTGTTCATCGTTTTGAACTTCTCTCCATTATTTGAATTATTTCTGCTTCTACTTTCAAAAGTACTACTATTTTCATTATATTTATTAGGTACATTACTTTGGAATGATACCTCGGTTTTTGGTAGTTCGATACTATCTAATTTTTTCTTACTAATACTGTTATATGACAGATCACGTTCGATAGTTGTTTTATCCTGTACCAGGGGTACAAAGTTAGACATAACATCTTTGGCATCTTCTATTCTACGACATAATTGCACCAGATGCTCAACCGAATTAACGTCTATTAAAATTAAATTACTTTGATAAAATGGTAATATATTTTTTTGCAAAATTTTTAACTTTAATTTGTCATCTATTACTACTGAAAGTCTTTTGAATAAATTATTCATTACTGCTACATACACCCCTATCGATTCCTTTTCACCCTGGGTTCTAGATTTAATCTGAGCCCACAATTTTCGTTATAATCCCTTGGTAAAAATTCGTTTTTTAAGTACTCACATAGGGTATCCCAATCAGAGACTTTTGTTCCTAACATCACGAAACCATATTAATGCCCTTCCTTCAAATAATTCTATCGAACTTTTAAATAATTGTTCCTTTGTAATACCTCTAGCAACACTAAGTTCCATCATTCGTTCCAAGAACGCATTTAGACCTAAAGCATTTAATTCTCCATCAAATTTTAAATTCCAAGTACTTATTTTCGAGGCTTCCCCTAAACTAAGTTTTTCTAACATTACCATTGCTAAATCACCATTGTTATTAATATTACTTGCAGATGTCTGCTCAAAGTCCTGTATGACCGATTCAGGTATTTGTTGTACAGACGGTGTGGCTGTATTATTGATCGATAAATCGGGTATAATTAATTCTTTAGTAGTAATACCCACCTTTTCTTTAAAATGTGAAATATAAGTTAATAACAATGAAAAAAGTTTAGATTTTTCTTCCTGTTCTTCTTTAATGGAGGAATTTATACGCTCTATTCTATTCAAAATATGACATAATTTAGCTTCTATCTTTCTTACAACACTAGGGGTTGATGATTCTAAAAACCACGTTTCTACCAATTTCAGTTTTTCTGAAATTATTTTCAGTTCATCCGAAACTACTAAATTGATCTCCCCTCTAAATTTTTTTCCTTGTTTCTCCAATTCTAACAGTTCCCTTAACACGTTTTGTAATTCCCTGACCGTACTAGAATCTGATAATTGAACACCTCGGCAGAGTAATTCAAAAATTAATTCCTCTTTGTTTAGTCTATCCACAGTAATTTGCATTTTTGTTAGGAAAAAATATACTGTCCACTATAATTCTTAGAATATTGGCGTATATTTTTATAAGATATTAATTAAAGCAAATTATATTAACAGTTTTTTTTCCAACAAATTGACTATTAGCAATTCAATTAAATTTTGGATATGCAAATATACACTATAATTCAACTAATTACAATTAAATTTGGGGGCGCCAAATTTGTTACACCTTACTTCAAATAAGATTTGTATGACAACATATAACCTGTCTATTAAAATTAATGCTTTAAACACTAGCGTGTAACTATTGATTGAAACACTGTTATTACGATTTGCTATTCACAGTTCAGTCAATATCAGATCTTACCAACTCCCACTTATACATGAATATTAGCTTACTCGCCACCATGAACTGCCGTCACAATTCCGCTAACTGTTGTGGAGCTTGAGACTAGACCTCCGTGGATACTCTGGCCCTGTAAACACAAGTGAATGAATAACTGAAAGAGTTAACACAATTAGCCCAATTTAATACTCCTTGATAGGGATACAGAGGTACAGTAATTCAACATATGTTTATATAGTTAGTTATGAAACGATTAAGTATTTAATCCCTTACACATTCAAGTGGGCCAATTGCATGCAGTTGGTGTACAACGTGTAATACAAGTATACTGTTTACCCCAATATTACTTAAGGACCTTAGGTCCCCGAAATCGCAAGGTATATAATTACTAATAAAAAGTATTTGAAGGTTAATAATAAACATAAATAATAACTTAGCTTGAACTGTGACTGGCCATATAATGCTTCCACTAAAATTTTCATCTGAGCTTGACTTCTGTGCAAAATTAACTACAAATGGATAGGATTTCTTTGGTAGTCTTATTCTAATAATTCCAGTAAATATGCTTCCTTGTCGGTTCTGGATTAGGCTGCTTCCAATTCCGAATTTAAAAGATGAACAATCCAAATCTTTTATAAAACAACTTGACAGCACGTGGTGATTGTAAGTGGTGAATCCGACTGCGTCGATATCCAACATAAATAAAACTTACATGGAATTACGAGGAGATTTAGCTAACTGAAATCCCATAAAACTTTAATGGATGACCCGACCATAATTCAATAAGATCGGATAATTAATTAGCATTCTCCCTTTACCACTTAACAATTTTAGATCCGGCCTTTCCGGCGGTTAGACAAGAAGAGCCATCAAAACCCTGACCAGAACAAGAACCCCCACAATGCGTTTCCGCCAAAAAGAAGCAGGAGTAACATGGAGAAATACTAAAATTCCTAGGATCTGTAGCCTTCAAAATAGTTATGAAACACAGAATAAACTAGTAAGAGTATTGAATTATGGATTTATAATTACTCTCTCAGTTTGAGGTTAACAGATGACCAATAGCAAAGGTGAACTTCCATGAAAATTATTACACAAGACTTCTTTTAATTATCAATATTAATATATACTAGTTTTAGATTTGAACTAAGTAAATCATTTGGAAATCCTTGCTAAAGTATTACCCATTGAACTTCATAAAAGAATATATAATTATATGTAGCATGAAGTACTAAAACAATAAGAAAAGTCATTCTAAAACCAGTGACATTACAACTACACTTTTGGGATGTCACACTTTTAACCGTGGAGAATATATTTCTATTTAAAAATCGTTAACTGAAAATACATGTCTATAAGAGGGAACGGAAGGCTACATGTATAAACAGATTGATAAAATCAAGTGAGAGGCGATATTTGATATGTGTTAGAAACAGAGAGAGGATATAATATGGTCAGTTGTAGTGATTGTCAAACGTCTGTAGGACGAGGATATTTTTTAAAGCAATAAGTGGGATAAGGATGCAGCGTGTTTGCAGAAAATATTGATTTTCAAGGTGCACAGAAAAGTAGGGAGAACAACTATGAACAAGGTGGTTATAGAGGGACAAGGCAAAAGAGATAGAAAATTTGGTATAGACAAGAATATCAGAAAAGTAGAAATGACATAGGAAAGTTAGGTAGGGTATTTAATGAAGGCTGGAAGATGTTATGATTTGAGTAGAAGCGAGATAATAGTATGTACGCGCGTATAAGAGGCGTGTTTCTAGTTGCTTGGGGGTGATAGCAGAAGTAAGGATTTCAAAGAAAACCAGAACAGTTGAAAATTTTAACAAATTTTTCAGAGTAAAACACTTGTTTGCACTACAAAATTCTTGGTTTTTGAAGACGGTTGAAAAAGGGGCGGTCGAAATTAGCAAGAAAAGAACGACGGTTGTGTTGTTGTGCACGGTAATTTTAAAAAAAGTGTCAGCCGTTGGAGAAATTTTACGAAGAAAAATGAATCGGTTAGAATTGGCGTGAGATTTTCGTAGAATGTTTGTAACGAATACGTGCAACTTATAAGAGAGTTTTGAGTTATATAAACGTGCTGGAGGCGGCATTCGCTCTCCTAGTTTTTGATTCTGCTGAACATCTTCATTCTGGCTTCAGACTACAGTACGCGACTAGTGCAGTCCGACATTTTATACTACATGTGATTAAAGCACAAGTTGGTCAAACATTTAAAATCGGAGTGAAGCGTATAAGATTGATTTGTAAAATGAAGCAGGATGAATTGTAAGTAACAACTTCTTTATAATTCGGTTGATGGTGCTTGTTGCACATTGGTTAAAAGAAGAGAATGTATATGGTTCTGTAGTAGCAGTCCAGAGGGTGTATGAGTATTGTAATTTGGATGCCAAGCGAGTTCCAGGAATAATTGCTGTTCCTAATGGCATGCAGCAATGTGGAGTTTCCTCGCACAAGCAATCGATAAAGGAGAGCATCTTTAGAGGTGGCCTCATGGTAGTGGGCTGGATGAAAAACATTCCAGGTAATGACTATGTTTTAATACTGTTGTTGTGGTGTTTATTTGAGGTTTAAACTATCAGTGATTTTGGGGTGTATTTTTATGAATATGAAATTAAACTATTTGCCTTTACGATGTAAGGATTTACAAATGTAAATAATATAGTTGTAAATATTTTGAATATGTAAGAGGTAAACGGGTCTTTTGTTACAAAATTTTCAGTGCTGAGGTTTTGAACGCATATACAGATAGGTTTATACTGAGCTCAAAATAGACCAGGGGAAATTTAAGTAAGGTTCTGTGATAGGCCCTTCTACTTTAAAATGAGCATACGAATATGGTCAAAGTTCACAGTATTAGGGCTCAAAAGTAAGATGCACGGCAATTTAATGGCGACCCGAACGTAAGGGGCTCGAATTCCAAATAAAAAAAAAATTATTTTAGAAAACTTGCGATTTGAGAGTAAAGAGTTGAGTGTATTATAGATCTTGTAAATGTTTTGGGAGTGTGTGTACGTATGATTGAAACGTATGCAGAGGAAAGAGTGATTAAGGAGTCAAAGCGTTGAAATAGGAAGTAGTGACAGTGCCCTATTTGAGAAATCAAGACATGAAATGGAGGAAGCAGGAGGTAGTAGGGATCAATCAAAGACAGAGTCGGGAGCAGAAGGAAATGAAATAATTATGAGAATGCTACAGGAGATGCTACTGTTAGCACTGTGCTATAAAATAATTCAGTTTTAAAAGTAACTACTATTTCTGACTTTTATTAATAATCGTATCAGAATGGAACATTTACTACTAATACTTTTATAATGAAAATAAAGCGAAACTCGTAAAATACAATTAAGGTAGCTTTGTGACCTAGGCTAGTGGACCTCATAACTACGACTGTGCGAATGCCTCAGCGTACTTGTTGTTCCACCAGACAGGAAGCGACCTTCAGTGACGTTGCGTGCGCTGCTTCGTTAGCGACCTCATCGGCATTTCCTACATCGACAGGGTTGAGCGCTAACACGGCCAGACTGACAGGTGACCCGTCCTCGGGGCACAATTCGCCTGAGGGTGACCCTGTAACAGTATCAGCAACACAGAAATCAATAAGCACCAAACGCCACGCGTTGGAGATTGTATACCTCAACTAATAATCAAACTATATCTCACGTTAGTAAACGTACACAACTCTGATTTGACTGGTGTACACTAACTTGAAGTATTTATTTAATCACAGAGCATCAACCACTCTTTTTTTTGTAAATCATTACTCTCGAATTAAAATAACAACGTATTCGATAGTAATTGTGAAGGTATACAGACACCAATATAAAGGCTTTCATTCTGTATTAACAAAAAAAAATATTCAAAATGTAGTGGGATTATGCAGACCCCAAAACCACAGGAACAAATACTTCATCCTGATAAATACAAAAATAAACATTTTACAGATATTATGGGAGTATGCTGACCCCATAACTATCAAGATATTCACTTTATCTTGATAAATACAAAAATAAATATTTTACAGATATTATGGGAGTATGCTGACCCCATAACTATCAAGATATTCACTTTATCTTGATAAATACAAAAATAAACATTTTACAGATATTATGGGAGTATGCTGACCCCATAACCATCAAGGTATTCACTTTATCTTGATAAATACAAAAATAAACATTTTACAGATATTATGGGAGTATGCTGACCCCATAACTATCAAGATATTCACTTTATCTTGATAAATACAAAAATAAACATTGTACAGATATTATGGGAGTATGCTGACCCCATAACCATCAAGATATTCACTTTATCTTGATAAATACAAAAATTAATATGTCACAGATATTATGGGAGTATGCTGACCCCATAACCATCAAGATATTCACTGTATCTTGATAAATACAAAAATAAACATTTTACAGATATTATGGGAGTATGCTGACCCCCATAACCATCAAGACATACACTTTATCTTGATAAATTCAAAAAATTAATATTTTCATAGCACCACATACTAGTAATTACCTGCTACGGCTACATCTCCCTCAAGAAGGGTTAGCAAATCATCTAAGTCGGTTGGCAAGGACCAATCTGCATGTCACATTCGCAATTGCTCCTTCGCAGCCTTAACAATATTTTTCTTACGGCTACCAACTCGTTTTAGCTCATAGCGGCCCTCTTTTGTAACGTTCATAATTTGATACGGCCCCAAAAACTCGAAATTAGAACTTACTCGCACGATGCAACAGCACAAAATCGCCTTCAGAAAATTCAACAGAGTTACGCCGTTTCTTATTTAATTCAATCAAATCTTTTTCTAAAGGCTTTAAACGTTCTACTATTCGGTTTCTATCTAACGCCATGTTTCTAGCAGTTGATAAATCTGATGACAAATCATTCAACACTGCTTGTATCAATGGCGTGGTAGTGTTGATGCCAATCAACGCTTGCAATGGTGTGCTATTTATCGACTTTTGTAAAGTTGTATTTAAGACAAGCTGTATTTTCCATAACCCACTCGGCCATTCATTTTTAAGTCGAGTTTCGATTCTAATTAAATTCATGATAGTGCGCATATAACGCTCTGCTTGTCCGTTGGATCTATGTACATCAGGTGTTATAAAATGGTAGTCAATTTGCCACTCATCAAGAAATTTACAAATGGAAAGGTTATGAAAATTTGTACCACTGTCCATGACTATTACTTTAGGGGTACCAAAGCAAGAAATAAACTGCTGTAATGCATATTGGGTTTCATCAGCTTGAACTGTTTTTAGTGGAATTAAATTGCAATACTTTGTAAAAGCATCCACAATCACTAACACATATTTATGTTTATCGCTACTAACAGGCAAAGGACCTAAACAATCAACATGTACAGTATGAATAGGTGTAATGGGTTTTGTTGGTAACAATATTGAACCTTGTAATGGCCCTGTCCTAGTTTTCTTAACAGCACATATCAAACAATGTTTAATGTATTTCCTGACAAAACTTCGAAGACCAGGAAACCAAAAGTGCTCCAGAATAGAACTAATAGTCTTAACAGTGCCAACATGACATTGCTCATCATGAAATAGGCGCAACAAGCCTAATCTACTTTGCCGTGGAACATAGTAACGAAATTTTTTTAGTATTATCGGCAGAATATCCTATGCGACAGAGAAGACCGTCTTTTTTCTGCATATTGCTTGGAGTCTAAGTTGCCTTCGCGCAAATCAGTTATTAGTTTTTCAACTTCTTCACTACCTTTCTGCTCAATATGCAACCAAGAATCCAATTTTGAGACGAGCGACACATTAACCGGATTACGGCTTAGGTAATCGACATGGCTTAAACTAGAACCCTTACGATAGACAATTTCATAGTCTAAGTCTTGCATGTAGGCCCACCAACGAGCAATTCTCGGTACTAAGTCTCTTTTATTCACCGTGGCCTTCACGGAATTGCAATCGGTAACAATAATAAATTTCACACCTATCAAATAAACTCGAAAATGCTTTAAAGAATTCACTATCGCCAACGTTTCCAACTCGTAGGAATGGTATTTTGCCTCAATCGTAGTGGTACGCTTACTGTAATATTCGACCACTCTGTTTTGCCCATCATGTTTCTGAAACAATATTCCGGCAAAACCTAATGCACTAGCATCGGTATGTAATTCTGTTGGTAAATCAGGATCGAAAATTACAAGAAGAGGTTCAAGTAATGCACGAGATAACATAATTTTTCGCCTCTTCGTGTTCATTAGTCCATACAAAGGAAACATTATCTTTAGTCAATCGGGTTATGCATGCTGTTTTAGAAGCAAAATCATGCACAAATTTTCGAAATACCCAGCCAAACCCATGAACTGCCTTACTTGTTTTGCATTACATGGTGACTTAACTTGTGTTAAAGCTTTAACCTTTCTAGTTCCCGGCCTGACGCCTTCATGCGATATTTCTCTACCAAGAAATTCAAGCTTGGACTGAAGGAAAGCGCATTTCGAAATATTCAAAGAAAAACCGGATCTTCGTAAACACTTTAAGACTAACTGAAGACGTTCCAAACCTTTTTCAACAGTTTCTGACGGGATTAGTACGTCATCAACATAAACTACTGCGAACGTATATTTCAAATCACCTAGTGCGTCGTTAATAGCTCTCTGAAAAACTGGCGGGGAATTTGCAAGTCCAAAAGCGACTCTTAAAAATTCATAGTGCCCGTCAGGCGTTACGAATGCAGTTTTATTAATCGAATCTGGATGAATTGGTATCTGATAAAAACCAGAAGCCATATCGAGCGACGTAAAGAATTTTCCCTTACCTAATCGATCCAACTGGTCATCGATACGAGGAAGAGGATATTTATCTTTAATAGTGTGAGCATTCAGTTCCCTGTAATCTACACACATACGGTAAGATGAATCTTTCTTTTTCACTAATAAAATAGGGCTAGCGTAAGCTGAACTACTCTCTCTTATGATGCCATTCGAGAGTAAATCACTGATAATTTTGCGCACTTCGGCGCGTTCACTCGCGGCAAGACGATAGGGATGTCGATTTACAACAAAATTGTCGATCAGCTTAATTTCTAAGTAAGCATTATTAACAGCAGGAACAGCTGAACCCGTAGCAATAATATCAGAAAAGCTTCGTAGTACCATTTCAATTTGTTCGAGGAACTCTGAAGGAACATTTATTTGGTTACCAATATCGTAAGCAATTCTTAAAATACCAGGTAGTTGACGATTTATAATACGTGTACCCGTATAATCAGTCACCGCTGCCAGGGTCATGTCTGTAAACAAGTTACATCCAATAATAACATCGTAATCTAATTTACCACTAGGCACCAAAACAAAATCCAACTTTGTGTGATTTCCCGTAATTTCTACATATGCTTCAAATTTATACTTCGAAATAATATAACCAGCAATACCTTTCAGAACAAGATTATGTGGAATAATTTTATGGGCAAATCTTTCGGTAAATTTATCAGATATAAGTGATACGTCAGCACCAGTATCAACGAGCCCCATATAGATTTGGTTATCGATTTTAACCTTGACTGGAATAGACCTATCAAAGGAAACAAAATTAACGTTTCGTCTTTTATCAATCGATTCCTTTAAAAAGCAATTTTCAATCATGTGACCTGTCTTATAACAAAATCACACTTGTTATTCTTTATTTGTGGTAAATCGGAAACACAATTGTTTTTATTATTTACCACTCCATTCGACGATGAGCAATGAGGTTTATTTTTGTGTGTAATAGCACGGCAATTACGTTGAACATGTCCCGAACGATTACATTTAAAACATCTGATATTATTAGACATTGCAGTTTTATCTAATCGTGGTCTTTTAGCAATTTGAGAGTCATTAACCTTATGCACAAAAATACCAGGTTTAATAACACCATTTAAATAAGAAATAAGATCAATAATTTTAGTAAAATCGCGCATTTTAACTGCTTCCTGTACATTCGGATCTTGAATACCGTAAGTAACTAATTCAATTAAATCTGGAATTTCCCAATTAGCCCGTAGATTTTTCAATAACGCTAGCTTTTTATGAGCGTAACTTACATACGTATTACACATTGAACTATCAAATGTAGCAGCTTCATAAAGCAAGCGTCCTAAAATTTTCTACGCGGAAAGACTCTAAAATTCACACTTAAAAGTCTCCCGATT
This sequence comes from Platerodrilus igneus, assembly GCA_036346225.1. Lineage (NCBI taxonomy): Eukaryota > Metazoa > Arthropoda > Insecta > Coleoptera > Lycidae > Platerodrilus > Platerodrilus igneus. The sequence continues at coordinate 8,521,266 of JARFIW010000090.1, forward strand.
TTTACATCAGGCAACCAGTTATCAAACCAATTTTTTGCATCGCCTGTTAAAAATCGTCTTACCCTAGTTAATACCTGTATATCAGACCACTCAAACTCGTTTTTAATTGTTTCGACTTGCACGATCCAAGAATTCCCATCGTCTACGTCAGGTTTAAACAATGGCAGGTCTACCTGTTCCGGCGCTGTCTTGGCCTTGGCAATTCGACCCAGCAGTTGTTCAAGGGCAACGAACGACCCTGCATCGGATTCCTGTGTCGACATGCTTGGAAAGTTACGAAATAACAAGGACCTAAAACAGATTTTAAACACAATTAATGTTTGTGAATGTGAGCAGATCCCGCTTCTGATGTTAGCACTGTGCTATAAAATAATTCAGTTTTAAAAGTAACTACTATTTCTGACTTTTATTAATAATCGTATCAGAATGGAACATTTACTACTAATACTTTTATAATGAAAATAAAGCGAAACTCGTAAAATACAATTAAGGTAGCTTTGTGACCCAGGCTAGTGGACCTCATAACTACGACTGTGCGAATGCCTCAGCGTACTTGTTGTTCCACCAGACAGGAAGCGACCTTCAGTGACGTTGCGTGCGCTGCTTCGTTAGCGGCCTCATCGGTATTTCCTACATCGACAGGGTTGAGCGCTAACACTACTAAGTAGGAGGAATCCAATAAGAAATTTGAACAACTGAACGAAGACTCGAAACGAAATTAGAAGAGATAAATGAAACGTTGAGGGGAGTCAGGGAAGACTCAAATCGAAAATTAAAGCAGATGAACGAAACATTAAGTGGAGTGAGGGAACAGTTAAGTAAAAAAATAGATATTTTACCCTCGAATTTAATGAGTTTAAAAAAAGTTTGACAGTAAAAATGGGGGAGGTAGAAACAAGGGTGAATAGGAGTGAACAAAATATAATAGGTTTGATGCATGAAATGGGACAATTGAAGACCGAAGTTAGAATTTTTTGTGAAGAAGAAATAAATGTTAAAATGACTGAGGTAACGGATTCGTGTAGAGATCAACTAGGAAGGGTTGAAAGAGAGGTAAGCGGCATTAAACAAAATGTGTCGGCTTTGATGGGGGATGGTCCTAGATTTTATACAGGAAACATATCATTAGACCTACAGATGAAATTTTACGGGGATAATAGGGTGAATCCCCAAATTTTTATAAATAGCGTTCAAAATTTAGTTAGTAATTTATAAGGTGAACAGGCGAAATTGAACACGGTAAAGACTTTGTTAAAAAATTATGCTGAGACCTGGTATAATTTAATAGGTCAAGAAATAGTCATATAGTAAGTGCGAGGAAAAATTTCTGAAACACTACTGGAGTGACCATAAGCAAGACCAGGTACGAGATGATTTAATTACAGGAAAATATAAGGGTGAATATGCCGGATCAAGGGAACAATATGCGATTCGCAAGTACATCATAGCGAAACAGTTGAGTCCACCTTTGACAGACTGACAAATTATTAAGTATCTATCGCGACATTTTGAAATTGAGGTTAGGCAAGAGGTGGCGTTGCAAAACATCGTTGAGAGGGAACCATTCTTAGAATACTTGCAGCGCTGACAGTGTTAGCATAGAACGACCGAAATAGAGTACGGAAAGAGATGTTAATTTGGTAACATTCGAAAACAGAGGGGAGAATTTTTAGCGATAAACGACAAAATTCAACCAAAATTCTGGACACAGCTAGGAACCTAGGAGAACATTTTACAGAAGCAACAGTGCAACTAAAGGACACACGCCTAGACCTAGGGTACAGAGACAGAATAGCTCACCAGACATGCACAGGACCCAGACGACGGCAGGTGTACGGGATAGTGAAAGGAGTGTTAGACCAAAAACGACACAAAGGACTTATGCGGAAGTAGTTGGGGGACAACAAGGGCCCAGCGGAGAAAATCGAAACACACAGGATTTTTAGACAGAGACAAACCACTAGATCTACATGTGTATAAGTACGAACATCCGCGAGAATTGTTAAAAATCGATGAAGAGGTTCAACCAGAAATGAGGGAAAAATTTGGTTTGCCAATAGTAGATATAAAAATTTTAGAATATAATATAGGATCGTTGCTGGATTCCTGAGCAGAGGCGAGTTTGACATCGGAGGAATTCGTCAGTGAAATTAAGAAACAGGTGTGCGATAGGATTATGCCACTCAAAAGGAGTCGTTTGGTAGCTCCGAATAAGAAGAGATTTACTGAGGTGAATAGCGTTGTGGTGCTGAGAGTTGAGATAGGTTCAGTAAGCTGTGAGCAGGTGTTTGTTATTGTGCATGCACTGAAGTTTAAGGGTATTTTAGGTGTCGATTGTATGATGAAGTTGGGGGTAATAATATATATATATATATATATATATATATATATATATATATATTGCTGTGAAACCTTTTAAATCACCTGGTCCGTTGATACCTTCTGTTAATCGCCTCGGCTGCTCCTCTAGATAACTTCCATCCTCAATCATAAAAATTAAACAACACATTCCTACCACAAACATCAACGTTAACTCTATTTACATCAATATTCAGAATACATTAAATTTTCAAATTAAATTTCAGCATAAAATTCAGTTTTAAAAGAATTTCAGGATTAATTTTATTATCATTTTACTGTGCATCCAAAATTAAAGTCCTTGTTGGATGCCTACTAATTAATATAACAATATAAGCAGACCGGAGTCTGAGTATAAAGGAGCATCTACCACCCTTTACGTTAATTAACCAGGTTTGTCTAATTCAGCTCAAAGACATACCCAAAGTTTCATCATATTCCCGAACATTAAAACAAAATACCCCTTTTACTTAAACAAGCAAATTTCATCTTAAAATTAAACTTTTATGGTTAGAACAATTTCACTAATGTCCATTTAAAGTAAATCAATTATAAAGTCATTCAATACACACAAAAAATGTCAAACAAAATAGTATAATTTACCTGAAGGTTACTGTCCTCGTAGCTTCAAAGTATCGTTTCTTTAGTTAATCACACCATTCACCAGGATTATATTTACGGCTTCTGATTCTCTACGCTTTTAAATTTTCTCCATCACCATCCATTCACAGTCGTTTCTGGGCCTTTCCGGAACTCATCTGTGTTTATCTGACCTTTGTTTCATGGATCCAGACACGTATTTGAACCATTTAATTATTAACACCCCCGAAAATAGCAAAGAAATTTATGCTTCTGTCACCAATATACGCCAAAACTGCCTACTTTTGTGTATACATTCGTCGTTGTAAATTTTGCTAATTGGTACAGTGAAACTAAATTTTATTACCTTGTATCTAAGTGCACTGAAGTACATTCATGTTAGCACGTCAATAACAAGCTATTTTGAATCACTAAAATATACTAGCAAACTTTACATTATTTAATCAAACTAAAATGCACAGTTTAATATCTTCAATCAAGTCGCGTATATACGAGCTTTTAACGCATTGAATCGTCAAAAGTCTAAGAGAGCTTGTTTATATTCATCTCGGTATATATAGCAAAAAGCCTGTCTGTCGGTCTGTTTCCCAAAACGGGTAATTCTAAAGAATTTCTCATGCCATGTTCCCAGTCTGCCGCTCGCGCGTCGATTTTTACGAATTTTCACTCGCCCCATTTAAATCTCAGAAAATTTTAACACGGCACGCAAGCATGTCCGAGAAAAACTAATTAATTTTGTACAGAAATTGTTGTTCTACCTCTGATATTTGCATCCTATTTTTAACCAATCGTGACCCCCGTGACGTTGCTTAAATCCCGCCTTTTACAATATGTGTCTTTGCTTGACGCATTTTCTCTTTCCTTCTCTACCGTGTTCTTATTGGTGCAACTTGATATTCTTTATTATCGATTATTTTAGTCCACATGGAGTGTGAAATACCCAGCTTTAGCAATTCTCGTAACTATTATGCGACGTTTACCCCAAGATTCTTTGAAATATTAATTATCTGCAAAATTTACGCCGAATGAGCTTTTTAAATAAACCCAGGTGTTTAAACATACTATTAATTCTCAGAGCCTTATTCCGTGGTATTTTAATCTTGGGTTTTTACAAGTTTCTATAGGTATTATATGTTATTAACGGTTTAATTAACTCCAATTAAAATTGATTTCTATCCTTTTCATTTTTAGCGAATACAACTTAAATATTAATTATTATATGTACACTTTGTTTTACTACCGGTTACTTAAAATAGGGTTAATTAATATAAACTTTGCACGTAATTTCTCTTTGTTTAGGAATAATTACATTACACGCAGAGCTTTTCAATACTGCTTCTTTTGATATAAAGCGTCTTATAAATAATTTAAATTTCTTATTTTTACTGAAACAACCGAGTTTATTTATGCTTCATGGTTTTAATAAAGCGTATTATTTAATAAAATTCCTTATACACGGTGATTAAAATTATTTGATGTGATTATTTAATTTTCTACCCTGGTCTAAATATGAGTATTTTCCCCCTATTTGAATACAAATAATCCCACTTATTTGAATTCAAATATAAAACATTTAGACAAAAAATTACAAAAAAACTGCCTATCTCTCTCTACCCTTATCTATCTAACTTACCTACTTTGTCTCCAATCAAAAAATATTTACACCTATCCTATATCCCTATCCTATTCCTAACTCTCACCTCATTCTATAAACTGAAATTATCCCTAACTTCATCCTACTTATCCAACTAATCCTATATACATCCTATATACCTATCCTATTCCTAACTTTTAATTAATCTATACTATACTTTACTTCCCCCTACCTAATCCTATATACCTATCCTACTTTTACTCTATTCCTAACTCTCCACTAATCTTATATGAATTATCTACACTTAACCTATCTTATTTTCTTCCTACATTTACTCTTTATTCTCATCCTAAACCTATTTCTAATTATCTCCCATATTTATCCTATACTTAGCTTTATTTTCTATATACACCTACTTCTACTCTTCTATATACACCTATTCTATCCCTATTCTATTTAAATCTAACTCTCTTCTTGACCCTCCAAGTCTTTCTTCTCACCATCCTAATGCTCTTCATCCCTATTTCTCCCCCTTCTATATCTATACTTAACATCTCTATTATCTCACATACAATAAACTTATCATACCTATTATCCTGACTCTTAAATATTGCTTCTTCTTCAGTCCCTACACTTGTCTGTTTCTTATTTATTCTTATTTCCTTTTCTGCCGACAAACCAAACGATACTACTTTAAAATTATCGATTTTTCCCTCTATGGAAAATCCTACGTATCTTCTAGAATTCTTATGTAATGGAATCCGCCAGAATGAATTCCTTAAATCTACTTTATTAAAAACAAACTTGCCACTTAACCTCATCAAAAATAATTCTGCCTTCACCTGCTCCCGATATGCTGCTTCTACCCCCACTACTTCTGCATGTTCTTGTACTAAAGCTTGAACCTCTACTCTCCTATCCTCTGGACATCTTATTGTGTTGATCTCTTTACCTTCATCATCCTCTACCTCTACTACATTAATACTAAACCCCGTGTCATCCTCTGTGACTTCATAACTGCCCTTCCATGGCACTACCCTATCATTAATCCTTATTACCTTCCTTTCCATATCTATCAAAAACCCTAACTTCATCATACAGTCAACACCTAAAATGCTCTGAAACTTCAGTCCAGGTACAATTACAAACTCCTGTTCACAGCTTAAACCTCCTATATCTATCCTAAGCACCACAACACTATTTACTACAGCAAACTTCTTTTATTTGGAGCTACTAAATGGCTACGCTTTATAGGCATAATTCTATCACAAACCTTATCCCTAATTTTGCTGACGAATTCCTCCGATATTAAACTCGCCTCTGCCCCTGTATCAAGTAATACTTCTACATTATTTTCAAAAATTTCTAAATTAATAATTGGCAAATATAATTTTCTACAGTTTCTGGCTCTACTTCCTCCTCAATTTTGAAAAATTCACGTGGATGTTCGTATACATTTACACAGAAATCTAGTGGTCTGTCACGTTCTAAAAATCCTGTCTCATCCTGTTTTCCGTGCTTGGTCCTGGTTGTCCTTCTACAACCTGTGCGTACGTCCTTCTCGTGTTAATATCCGTGTCCCTGTCTCTATTCGGCGTGCTGGTCACAGTCCTGTTTACTTCCGGTAAACTGTTCTGTCGCGTGTAACTAGGTCTTGGCGTCGGTCCCCTAGTCGCACTATTACTTCTGTATTCCTGTCCTCGTCGTTCCCAATTCGGTCGAAAATTTCTGTTGTAGTCAGGCCGTCTCGGATAATTTGGTGTCCTGTTGTCAAACCTAACTGTGTTAACGTTTCGTTCTCGTATCTCTCTTGTCCGTCCAACACATACATCGTCATATCTCTGCAAATACTCTAAAAATGTCTCCCGTTCTGTGATGTTTTGTAAGGCCACATGTTGTCTAATTTCCAGTTCAAAATGTCGTGATAGGTACTTGATAATCTGTCTGTCCGTCAATGGTGGATTCAGTTGTTTGGCCACACTGTACTTGCGGATGGCATATTGCTCCCTAGAACCTGCAAACTCTCCCTTAAATTTTCCTGTAATCAAGTCGTCCCTAATCTGATCCTGTTTGTGATCACTCCAGTAATGTTGTAAAAATTTGTCTTCAAAGTCCTGATACGTGTCTATGTCCTGTCCTACTAAATTGTACCATGCTTCCGCGTTATCTTTTAATAAAGCCTTTATCGTATTTAGTTTGGTCTGTTCGTCAAATAAATTTCCACTAGATTTCTTACACTATTTATAAAAATTTGTGGATTTACCCTGTTATCGCCATAAAACTTCATGTGTTGGTCCAATGATACTCCACCTGTAGAAAATCTGGGACCATCCCCCGTTAAATTTGACATGTTGTATTTAATACTACTAACTTCACGTTCTACCCTGCCTAACTGATCCCTACATGAGTCCGTCACTTCAGTCATTTTACATTAATCTCTTCTTCACAGAACATGCGTACTTCGGACCTTAAATGTCCCATTTCCTGTCGAAGACCTGTAATATCCCGCTCATTTTATCTACCTTATTTTCAACTTCCCCATTTTCACGGTAAGACTATTTTTAAATTCTGTAAATTCTCTCGTCGATTTTTCTATTTTATTCCCTAATTCCTGATTTAATTGGTCAAATTTCTTATTCGATTCTTCCCTAGCTCTATTAGATTCATCGCTTAGCTGTTCTAATTTTCTATTGGATTCTTCACTCATCCTCTCTAACATTCTCAATATCATCTCGTTTCCTTGATCCCCTGATTCTGTTCTCGACTGATCTCTACTGCCTCCAGCTTCTTCCATTTTAGAATTTTTCTCACACAATGCACTATCGTCACTTCCAATTTCCACTCCTTGACTCCTTAACCACTCCTTTCTCTGCATACGTTCCAATCACTCACACACACTCTAAAATACTCTTAAATTTATACACACACAGAAACTCTCTCTCTCAGATCGCCAGTTTCCTGGAATAAAATAACAAAAATTTTATTTGGAACTCGAGCCTCACTTTTGGGTCGCCAAGAATGCTGTGAATCCTCTCATCTTTGCAGGTACTGGCCCTTTCTAAAAAACATTCGAGCCCCACAGTTTGGGCGTCAAAGAATGCTGTGTAACCTTTTAAATCACCTGGTCCGTTGATTCCGTCTGTTAATCGCCTCGGCTGCTCCTCTAGATAACTTCCATCCTCAATCATAAAAATTAAACAACACATTCCTACCACAAACATCAACGTTAACTCTATTTACATCAATATTCAGAATACATTAAATTTTCAAATTAAATTTCAGCATAAAATTCAGTTTTAAAAGAATTTCAGGATTAATTTTATTATCATTTTACTGTGCATCCAAAATTAAAGTCCTTGTTGGATGCCTACTAATTAATATAACAATATAAGCAGACCGGAGTCTGAGTATAAAGGAGCATCTACCACCCTTTACGTTAATTAACCAGGTTTGTCTAATTGAGCTCAAAGACATACCCAAAGTTTCATCATATTCCCGAACATTAAAACAAAATACCCTTTTTACTTAAACAAGCAAATTTCATCTTAAAATTAAACTTTTATGGTTAGAACAATTTCACTAATGTCCATTTAAAGTAAATCAATTATAAAGTCATTCAATACACACAAAAATGTCAAACAAAATAGTATAATTTACCTGAAGGTTACTGTCCTCGTAGCTTCAAAGTATCGTTTCTTTAGTTAATCACACCATTCACCAGGATTATATTTACGGCTTCTGATTCTCTACGCTTTTAAATTTTCTCCATCACCATCCATTCACAGTCGTTTCTGGGCCTTTCCGGAACTCATCTGTGTTTATCTGACCCTTGTTTCATGGATCCAGACACGTATTTGAACCATTTAATTATTAACACCCCCGAAAATAGCAAAGAAATTCATGCTTCTGTCACCAATATACGCCAAAACTGCCTACTTTTGTGTATACATTCGTCGTTGTAAATTTTGCTAATTGGTACAGTGAAACTAAATTTTATTACCTTGTATCTAAGTGCACTGAAGTACATTCATGTTAGCACGTCAATAACAAGCTATTTTGAATCACTAAAATATACTAGCAAACTTTACATTATTTAATCAAACTAAAATGCACAGTTTAATATCTTCAATCAAGTCGCGTATGTACGAGCTTTTAACGCATTGAATCGTCAAAAGTCTAAGAGAGCTTGTTTATATTCATCTCGGTATATATAGCAAAAAGCCTGTCTGTCGGTCTGTTCCCCAAAACGGGTAATTCTAAAGAATTTCTCATGCCATGTTCCCAGTCTGCCGCTCGCGCGTCGATTTTTACGAATTTTCACTCGCCCCATTTAAATCTCAGAAAATTTCCACACGGCACGCAAGCATGTCCGAGAAAAACTAATTAATTTTGTACAGAAATTGTTGTTCTACCTCTGATATTTGCATCCTATTTTTAACCAATCGTGACCCCCGTGACGTTGCTTAAATCCGCCTTTACAATATGTGTCTTTGCTTGACGCATTTTCTCTTTCCTTCTCTACCGTGTTCTTATTGGTGCAACTTGATATTCTTTATTATCGATTATTTTAGTCCACATGGAGTGTGAAATACCCAGCTTTAGCAATTCTCGTAACTATTATGCGACGTTTTCACCAAGATTCTTTGAAATATTAATTATCTGCAAAATTTACGCCGAATGAGCTTTTAAATAAACCCAGGTGTTTAAACATACTATTAATTCTCAGAGCCTTATTCCGTGGTATTTTAATCTTGGGTTTTTACAAGTTTCTATAGGTATTATATGTTATTAACGGTTTAATTAACTCCAATTAAAATTGATTTCTATCCTTTTCATTTTTAGCGAATACAACTTAAATATTAATTATTATATGTACACTTTGTTTTACTACCGGTTACTTAAAATAGGGTTAATTAATATAAACTTTGCACGTAATTTCTCTTTGTTTAGGAATAATTACATTACACGCAGAGCTTTTCAATACTGCTTCTTTTGATATAAAGCGTCTTATAAATAATTTAAATTTCTTATTTTTACTGAAACAACCGAGTTTATTTATGCTTCATGGTTTTAATAAAGCGTATTATTTAATAAAATTCCTTATACACGGTGATTAAAATTATTTGATGTGATTATTTAATTTTCTACCCTGGTCTAAATATGAGTAATATATATATATATATATATATATATATATATATATAATAAAAGACAGGTTATTTGCAGTCCGCAATAAGAAATTGTGTAAAACAATATATAAAATAAGATGTATCTGTAAACAAACTCTATGAAAATAATAGAGTCTATTGACGAATACAAATCGGGCTGGCTATATAACTACCAGCCCGATTTGTATTCGTCAACAGACTCTATTATTTTCATAGAGTTTGTTTACAGATATCTTTATATATATATATATATATATATATATATATAGATAAGAAGATAGTTAGAATTAGGGACAGGATATTGCCCTGGAAAGCAAGTTATGAGATCACAGAAAATGACACTGGTTTGAGTAATAATGTCATGGGATTAGATGAAGGAGAGGTTAACGAGATCGACACAATTAAATGTCCAAAGGAAAGGTTGGAAGAGTTACAAGCTTTGTTGACTAAACATTCTGAATTAGTAGGTGTAGAGGCGTGCACAGCGTTAGGTTACGAGCATGTTTTGGAAGTAGATAATTTGATCTGAATTGAAAGCAACTAGGTACTTATTTTTAGGGCATTATTCAGATTTGTGTAAAAATTCTAAAACTTTGTATAGCTAAAGTTTTATACTTCCACTATAAGAAGACCTTTAATTAAACTTTCATCTCAAAATTTCCTTATGGAGAGAAACTATCTTATGTAACCTCTTAAAAAGTTTGGAGTGCAATACTGTACAAACTTCCATTATGTTCAGAAGTTTACAAAAACTCTTTATATCAAGCTGCAAATTAGTAACTTTTCAAAACCCAAAGTGTTTGTTTTGCATTAACCTTATTTGGAAAATATAAATATAAAACCTTGTTTTAGTGTACACATTAAAAGTGGCGATGCTGTAATGAACAATCTTAAAGAACTTGATGTTACCTATGCTATTGGGGTGTGTAGGACAGAATTAGATATAGAGAAGCTTGTAAAATTCTTATAAGTTAAGCAATTTTCAGAATCTTTTTAATTTTGTACAAGTCTTTGAACTTTATTCTTGCAGACAAAAGCGCGGTTATCTTAAACTCTTGTGTCAAATTTTAGAATATTATAATAGTGACTATTTCTGAGTAAAAAATCAGTACATGAGAATAAATTTAGTGTTTGTTAAAATGGGTCTGTACGAAAATTTTATCTTAAAGTCTTAAGCACGGTATCATGTTTAGTAAACTATCTCAGAACTTGAGCGATCATCTTAATAAAAATTATAATACAGTTTCATTGGCACTAACTTACAAGAAGGTATATTTAAAAAAAACAATTTATAAATTTCAGTGTAATGAAAAATCTCTTATGCATGCTGAAATCTTACCATTTGGATGGTGAAAAATTAAAACTTTTAAAAACTTTTTGGATTAGACTTAAATATCGGTTAATTGCTTGGCGTCCAAGAGAAGTAATGCGTTAAGCAGTTTTTTCTTGTAAAAATCAATACCACAAAGAATGCATTCTTTTATATATTACTCTTCTTGCCACAATTAGGAAAAACTTAACTCTTAGGAAAAATGGTTATCACGAATATATTCTTAAAACATCTAAGTGTAAAAGATAGCAATTTAATTAAATACATTTAAGGGATTAAACAATTTATTAGCAGAGTATTTCACAAATTTTTAGACAGATTAACTCAGATTTTTGGGAAGGTAGGTTTCGCTGATTTTGCTGGCACCTTATCAAGAATGTCATAACCAAAATACAATTCGGCTTTTATTAATATTAACCCCTTTATAATTCTTTAAACCATAAAAACTGTTTATAGTTATCCACAAACTTTATTGTTAATGATGCATCTGAAAGACTGTATTTAACAAAAACAAAAATCAATTTTATATGTTAGTGCAAAGTAGTGCCAACTCACAAAAAAGTCAGAGCGTGTCCAAAAAATATAACGGAGATCAAGCGCTGCTAGACAACTTCATTACGGCGTGTGAAATATTTTTAAATACCTTTCATAAACCAGAAGACAACGAACGCAATGTTCTACTTTTACGCCTGATAATAAGTAAACTGACCGTACGGGTACTAACACTAATTGCCAGTCGCAACGATTTTAAACAAACTTCAAACGCATCATAATTGCATATTTCGGAGACCAAAGGAACATCGAATGTCTAATCCGCGATTTGATAAACCTTAAAATCGAAAGTAACCAATCACCCTATCAATTCGGAATGAAATGTCAACGCGTACGAAGTTTAATTCTGACAAAACTAAAAATTGAAGAACCCGACCAAAATATTCGATTATTGAAGACAAAAATGTACTTGAAATGGCATTAGATACCTACATAAACGCACTACCTGAACGGTTATAAGACAAAATAAGATTCCAACATCCCCAAAATTTAGAGGAAACAATGAATATGATTATAGAAGAAGAAAACGTTATGTATTACCGAAATAGACTATATAACCTAACCCAAATAAAACTACTCACCAATAAAAACCATACAAGCCACGAGACAAAAAACAACACAACCAAAATTTGCACCGTTTAACGCACAAATGAATCAACCGCGAATTATCAACCCAAAATTTAGTAACACAAACTTCAACAATCAATTTAGACAATTTCTGAGACCAACATTTAACTCAAATTTTACAAAACTCACATTTCCACCAAGATTCAACCAACACGTAAACCAGCCAAGGCAAGCATTCGGCGCAAACCCCTTCAGAAACACACCCATGACGAATAACAACCTTAACAGTTATTACAAACCAACTCCTATGGACACTTCATCTGGTAACACCAAATAAAATACAATAATATCACAAATCAAACCAAATTATAATCAAAAACAAAACTTCTCTTCCGAAGAACTATTTCACCAAGAAGTGGAAGAATTTAATAATGACAGGAATAATTACACAAACTTCAGTAGAGACGATGACCCAAATCACTTAGAAAACTACGAACGTGACGACCCATGTGAAAATTACGAAGAGGACGACGAGGGAAATGCGTGCTCAAATTTTTAGTTAGACCGATTCAAATTCGACCAAACATAATTAATTTAAATGATATTGTGAAAGTTTTTATTAATTAAGGGCGCGGTAGAGGATTTTATTCGGCTAGCATTATGATAATCCCAGGGGTAGGCTTCGGTCATCTTTAAAATAAAGCACACACGTAGTAACTATTTTTAATTAATAAGGCTCAACCGTTAAACATACAAAACTTAAATGAGTGTTTACACATTTTAACAAACTATAAACTTTATACAAAATAATGAACAATAATAGTTTGTATGGTATCTTAATATACAAAAACAGTCGACTCATACCCGAAACACGTAAGGACGCGAGAGTCGCTTCAAGATACCATCACGCCACAATGGCTTAAACAATACTAATCAATACTATCGATAGCACACGACACGGCGCAGCGTATATTCGCGACAGGTGAGGGTCGCCTGTTCTATCATAAAAGATATGTTACAATATTAATTAACAAATATTGCCATACATAGAAATACCACATGTAGAACTTAAATTATTAATCGATGCCGGATCTTCAAAAACACTAATTAGCCCCCGAACCGTAAAAAACATTATTTAAATTTTGTAAAAAGAGAACCCTTTAAAACTAAAACAGCCCATCAAACGACATTACATCAATTCATAGCGAACATACCCTTACCAAAAACTTTCAACGTAAGAACCAAAAATAAATTTTGGATTTTTGAATTTAACAACAAATACGACGGACTAATAGGAATGGATCTTCTAAGAAAATTAGGAGCAAACATCGACTAAAAAAACCGGTTATTAAGAACAAAACACGGACAAATCCCCATTAAACTCCAAAACAGTTATATACAAACCGAGCAAAAATACACCATAGAACCCCGGACAGAGAAACAAATAAAAATTTTAGTAAATTCAAAAAACGACGCAGGCATTATAAACCACGTCATTCTAACCCGGAGGAGAAACACCTACAGCATTAGTACAAATAAAAGACAATTACGCCAATACAATTCTAAACTCAAATGACTACCCCGTAGAACTATCTCTGACAAACCCAATTAACGTAGAAGAAGTGAACTTTAACGAAATGGAAATAGACGAAAATTTAGAAAACGATTACAATCCTATAGAAAACGACAGGATGTTAAGAGGTAACTTAATTAACATTCGTTTCAATAACGACATTAACAACGAAGAGGAGAGAGCAATTAAAGACTTGTGTTTTGAATACCGTAATATATTCCATTGCAAAGGAATACCTTTAACCTTTACTAACACGGTCAAACATAATCTAGCGTTAACGGATAATACGCCATTTTTTACCAAGGCATACAGGCTATCTCAGGCAAGCCAAGAAGAAGCAGATAGACAGGTAGCAGATTTATTAGAGCAGGATATAATTCAACACTCAAACTCATCATGGAGCAGCCCAGTATTAATAGTACCAAAGTAATTAAACGCCTCAGGCAAGCGAAAATATCGAATGGTTATAGACCTTAGAAAGCTAAACAAAAAAACGGTAGACGGCAAATACCCACTACCCAACATCACCGAGATTTTAGACAAATTAAGATAGTGTCAATATTTTTCAACATTAGACTTCGCCTCAGGATATCACCAAGTAGAGATGGACAAGAAGGACACAGCGGAAACCGCATTTAGCGCACCTAGAAGGCACTACGAATACAAACGGATGCCATTTGGAATAAAGAACTCACCCGCCACTTTTACGAGGAATACACAACAAAAAATGTCTTGTGTACCTAGACGATATAATAGTATATTCAACATCACTGATAGAACGCATTAAAAGATTAAGAGAAGTGTTTGAAAGACTAAGAAAAGCACATTTTAAAGTTCAACTAGACAACAGCAAATTCTTACAAAAAGAAGTATCATTTTTAGAACACATAGTAACCCCACAAGGAGTTATGCCAAACCCAGACAAGACAAACGCAGTATTAAATTACCCCTTACCCAAAACTAACAAAGAAATCAAAGGATTTTTAGGACTCGATGATTATTACAGCAAATCTATCAAAGGTTAGTCACAGATAACCAAACCACTATCAAATTGTTTAAAAAAATGGAAATAAAATTGAACACACCCCAGAATTTATTAAAGCTATAGAAAAATTAAATGCTACTCACGACTCACCCTGTATTAGAATACCCAGACTTTTTAAAACCATTTATATTGACAACCGACGCATCAAACGTAGCACTAGGCGTAGAATTGAGCCAAGGAAAAGTAGGTAGCAATAAACCAATCAGCTACGCATCTAGAACCCTAAACGAGACGGAACAAAAATACAGCACAATCGAGAAGGAATTACTAGCAATAATTTGGGCAACGAAATATTTAAGACCATGCCTTTATGGAAGAAAATTCTATATATACATCGACCATAGACCATTAGTACGGCTATGCAAACTCAAGGAACAAAACTCAAAACTAGAAAGATGGAGAATTAGATTAGAAGAATATGATTACGAAATTATATACAATTATATACAATAACGCAGATGCACTAAGCAGAATACAACTCAACGCAATAGAAACAGAGTCAGTTATAGGCAAGGTAGACGAAACAGAGATAAGAGAAGACCCAGAAGGTGTGAGACACCATTCACTAGACACAAAATGAAGAGCCAAAAACCGCCAATAAAATATTAAACGAAGCCATAGACATAAAACCAAACCAATTTATAATTACCAAAGTTTTAACCAACCCCAATCCCGCAAAATACACAAAAACAGATAACAAGAAAATATATTAAATACAAATAACTAAGGACGATAACGAGGAACAAATAATTAAAATTCTAAAAGAATATACCCCGAGAAAAAACGTTTTTAATTTTATGTCACCACAGAACATTTATACAACCGATTTTCAGAATTATCTATTAAATTATTTAATAACTCTGGCCCTGAAAATATTAGATGTACAAGAAAATAAATAGCTTTAGATGACTTTGACGAAATAAACGACGTAATTAGAAATCAACACGAACGCAAAACCAACCATCGTAGAATTAGTGAAGCACTAAAGCAACTCATGAAGAGATACTACTTTAAGGATGTGAAAGAGTTAACCACAAATTTTATCAATCAATGTGAATTATGCGATAAAGCAAAATACGACAGAACACCCCTAAAAATATCCTTAATGCTAACCAAAACACCCGACAAACCTTTTCAAAAATTACATGCAGACACTCTAGTAGTAGAAGCAGAAAACTTTTTAACAATTGTAGACGCATTCACCAAAGTACGTCAAGCAATACGCATCACTTCTAAAAATAGCATCAACGTAACCTAAGGATTCTTACAATATTTTACATTTTACGTTACACCCGAAACCATAACTTTAGATAATGGCAGCGAACTTAGAAATGAAACGATGCAAAATACCCTAAAACTCCATAAAATAAAAATTCATTTTATAACCGAAAACCACCCTGAATCAAACGGATTAACTTAAAGATTACACCTTACCCCATTAGAGCAGATCAGATTATTAAGATTAACTTACAAGAAAGAGCACATCACCAATTTAATGTCGTACGCACTAATTGCTTACAATAACATGATCCACTGATCAACAAACTTTACACCCCTAAAATTAACATTAGGACATTCGGATTTCCGTAACCCTTACGTCATACGTTTCAACAAAAAAATATACCAACAGTATGCTACAGACCGTAAAGATAAACTAAAAATAACTTATGATAAAGTAAAGGATAAATTAGATAACGACAAGGAACGTATTACAACAACTCGCAATAAGAATACCGACATAAATAAATTTTCAATAGGACAAACCGTGTATGAGAAGAACTTTTAAAGTAAAAGGCACCAAAACGGCTCCTAGAAATTTGGGCCCGTTCAAAATCCAAAAAATATCAGACAAAAATATAGCCGTAGTAGACAACAAAAAAATAGTAAAATATACTCATTTAAAAAACCTAAGACATCATGTAATTTCATATGGACAGCCATCACCGTTGCCATCAACCTCCACTTAGGTAGAACGGACAACGACATATTAGTTGAAGGCATTAAAAACAACCCCGGTATACTACCAGTAAAATTGGGAAGTATGTAAAATACAATAGATTATTGAAGATTCGCACAAAAATTTGATCTAAAGGAATTAAAACAAGAATTTTACATAATCACAGACAACTATTACAGATTGAAACTATCAATGGACACAGCCAAATTCGGAAAAGAGTAAGCGATAGAAATACTAAATTACAACAGTATAATATGAAACGTTTTAAAAAACATAGAAAATAAATTTAATAGATGTGCTCAAAGACCACAAACATAGAAACAAGGAAAAGATTGCTTAAAACATATGTGTGTAGCACAGCACTGTACGGCTGTGAAGCCTGGACAGTAGGAGAAGCGGACAAGAAAAAGGTAGAAGCCTTTGAAATGTGGTGCTACAGGCGTATGATGAAGATATCATGGACAGACAAAGTTAAGAACGAAGAGGTACTGAAAATGGTAGGGGAAGAAAGAAATATGTGGAAAACGGTAAAAAATAGGAGAGATAGGATGATAGGCCACATACTACGGCATGAGGGAATAGTGCGGAATATATTAGAAGCAGAGATAGGAAAAAAGAGATAAAGAGGCAGACCTAGATTAGACTACTGCACACAGATAGTAAAAGATGTAGGCTGTAGAGGTTTCAGGGAGATGTGTAGGCTAGCCCAGAATAGAAATCAATGGAGGTACGCTTCCAACCAATCCCAAGATGGATAAACTAATGACGAAAAGATAACTGTGCTTAAACATGATGATTATTATAAGTAACTACAAGAATTGGTTGGGCAATATTCTCGAATAATGTTACGTGTGAAAGGATTTACTGGAAAACCATTATTTCGGCAAATGTCTAAGTGTTGGGGGATCTTGGTAGCCACAGGTTGCTTAACCTCCTTCACTGAATCTCGGTAAAATAGGGAATAAAAGTAGAAAACAATAGAAAGGGAACGAGCTGAATACACATGCTGTGTGAGAATTTCAGGGAACTATGTAGGCTAGCTCAGAATATAAATAAGTGCAGGTGCGTGTCCAACTAGTTTTGAGACGGAAAACCTAATGACGAAAAAATAAGCGCAGATAAATCTGATGATTAGTATAAACAACTAGTTGTTGGTTGCGAAATACCTGCAACTAATGTTGACTGTGCGAAAAGATAAATTGGAAAATATATTAAATCGCCAAATGGTTAAGTGTTGGGGGAACTTGGCAGCCACAGGCTGCTTACCTCCCTTCACAACCATTGAAGGTCGGAGAAATAGGGCATGTAACTGTAAAACAATAGAAAGTGATCAAACTGCATCTAACAAGAAAGAACAGCGCCTATGAGGAAAGACAACAAACATAGAATAAGAAGAAAATTGGTGAAAGCATATGTGTGGAGCACAGCACAGTATGCCTAGGAAATACAGGCAGTCTGAAACGCAGAGAGAAAAACGGTAGCAGCCTTTTGGAATGCTGTGCTTCAGATGTATGAGGACGATAGCATGGACAGGCAAAGATAATAACAAATAAGTTACAGAAATAGTAGGGGAACAAGGATATCTGGGGAAAAAGAGAAATAGTAGGGCGGAATACGTTCTAAGGCATTTTTGGGGAATAGTATGTGATATATTACAAGCAGAGATAGGAAAAAAGAGGTAGATCAGACAGTTATAGATGCAAACTGTGCATATTTCAGGGAAATCTGTAGGTTAGTTCAGAATAGGGAACAATGATGGTACGCGTCTAACCAGTTCTAGGACTGAAGACCTAATGATGATGATGAGATTAATACCAACAGAACAAATTACAAGACGAAAAGAGGACTTATTAACGGATTAGGTAATATAATAAAAGCTATCACAGACAACTTAAACAACCAAAATGCGGAACGATATGACAACTCCATACAACAGTTACTTGAAAACCAAAACGACATAAAAACCATTATTAGAAATCAAATATCTCTAACCCAGTCAAATTAAATTTAACGATACGTTAAGAGAGCTAGTAAAAAATCAAGACAGTATAGCTTATAGAATACGAACCCTTTAAAACTAACATGCAAACCATAATGCTAGGAATGCGAGAATTAATCAGATTCAATACGATATTCAGTCAAATAATATTAACCCTTACTGTAATCGAACAAATTTTAGCCAAATTAAAAACGCTGTAACATTTGCAAAAACTAAACACATTACCCTCTAGTATTAAAGAACCAAGTGACTTATTAAAAGAATTATTAAGAATTAGATCATTTATAACTAACAGTAAACTACACTTCAAAGTAGTATAATCAAACATACTCATATTTAAAAAAATAACCATAGTAAAAGGCTATGTAAAGAACAACGAAATCACATTTTTAATAAAAATTCCCATAGTAGAAGGTAACACTTATAATTATTATCATTCATATGCTTTCCCCTTGAAAATTACTAGCAGATATCAAGTTATTATCGCTAAAACCAAGTTTCTTCCTTAAATGAACTCAGATATGGCTACACGAACAAAAAATGTAACGAAGTAACACCAAATCAATATTTATGCCAATCATTAACCACAACAGCTATTCAAGTAGATAGCCCTTGCGAAGTACAATTATTAAGATTTTCAAATCATTACGACACTTGTAAAGCAAAACCAGTACAAATCACAATATGAAAATTTAAAAAGTTACGGAAAACAAATGGATTGCTATATTTCCACAGTAAGTAGTAGCAACCGCTCACTGCAACCAAGACGAAAACAATTTAGCATTAACTGGAAGTAAAGTAATCACTATTAAGGAAGACTTATCTAAAAATGAAGAACGAAATTATTCGAGTATATCAAGACCCAACAGTAACCAAGAAATTCGCAAATTTACCAGCACTACAATTCAAGAGCACACAACCCCAAGACGACGAAATTAACAAAAAACCAATGCAACTAGAACACCTAGACTTAGACAAGCTCAACCACGCCATTAAACTAATGGACAATTACAAAGAACACTTAGGCGAGCTAAAAGTACCAAAACTACATTATAATAACATAAGTGTTTGGACAATTTCATTAATTATTGCAATCATTTTCCTAACTATGTATGTATTGTACAAAATGTATCTTAGATATAAGAATAAAGAAATAAATTTCAGTCATAAGGAAACAAAGGTAAATGAAGAAACAATAAATGTACCCTTAGGAACAATGAAATTGTAAAAAATTAAGCAAAACCTTTAATTTTTCATCTACGTCGGAGGAGTTACATATACCCCAAATCAATATATGTATAATTAAATAACAATTATTAAGAAATTTAAGTTAGATGCAATATTGTAATTCAAGAAAAGGTTAATGAAAGTTCACAAGCAAGTTGTGAGAACGGATGTGAATACAATGTATTCCAGGCGTAAGTGATACTGCAGGTGCAGGCCACAGACGGTAATAAAACCGCAATTATTAGAATTAAGATTGTTACTCTCTCTTGTATAAATTAATAATGAAATAAGCAGACATGAGCTTTGCAGTTCCCACAGAAATGTAAGGGGCAGGGATAGCATAAATACCCCGTGAGCCCCAAGATAGTCAATCAGTCTTGGGCCGCACAACTTTTGCATTGATGGTTGTTCAGACTACTCGCCTAAATTTAAATCCATTTAATCGTAATTTCGACTTCGAGTAATTTTATATAGTTTGTCAAATTCCACTTGTAATTTCTGAATAAATAAAAAATTGTTACAAGAGTTTTTGAACGAAAACTTTTTTAAAAAGGCAGCTCCCAAGGTCCAATACGTAACTAACGTTAAAAGAGAAAGAGGATAATCAGGAGGCCGGAAAAGAGTTAGGTCATATTCAGTTAAGTCGCTATTTCTTTCGAGGAAAAACGGAAAAGTTTATTGGAAGAGAAGAGAGTCGAGTGATTGACGGTTCGATTATCTCATATACTTTGTAAAATACATTGGTATATAAATGACGAACGAGTGGATATCTTAGTTGATACAGGGAGCGACGTGTCGGCAATTAGCGGCTAGTTGTTTGAAAAGTTACGACCCTCACAAAGTTGGATGTATTACCTGTGATCGGGGTTTTCTTAAAAATGGCAACGGAAAGAAAAGACAAAGAACGAAATGGCAAACAACGTTGAATGTGGTAATTAGGGAAAATGCAGTGTTGGAAAACTGCTGGTTAGTTTCCGCTAAGGCCGAAATTGATTGTAGGATGAATTAAATGAGGTTTATGCGGGAGCATTAAGCCGTAGTTGTACCGTTTGCACAAATCAGTGTGGAGATAATCAAACTTTATTTATCATTATAAAGGTAAAGAAATCGAGGGGTGACGTTTGATGAACCTAATGCTTATGAATAAGGTAGTGCCGCAATCTGAGGACAGTATCCTAGAGTAGGTATGGAAGAACAGGCGGATATAAAAGTGTCGAAACATCTTAAAATACAAGCGCTGTTAGAAAAGTACAGAGATGTCTTCTCGGATACACCCGATAGAGTAGACAATTTTGAGTGTAAGTAAAAAATTAAAAATCGATGAAATTTTTGTTAAATGATCATATCCGGTACATGCCGCTAAGAAGGCAGCGTTACAAGCGGAAATAGTGAAAATAATAAATTTGGAAATAAATAACTGATCAAGCTCGCCGTTTTCAAACCCTTTGGTGGTTGATGCTAAAAAAAGTGGAGAAGTTAGGTTGTATCTGGACGCTAGGCACCTGATAAGTTTTAAGAGAAATGTCACGCCTAGAGCGCGCCAAGTCAACTATGAACTACTTATAAATTAATAACCTATGCAAACACAAACAAAAGGATAATAACCGTCACTAAACTACTTGTATTTATAATAATAAAAGGATTAAAAGTTGTTAATATGCTATTTGCGTAGTTAAAGACTATCCTCCAGTTAAGCAGTAATATTCGATACAGATCAGCTCGTACTAATGTTTCCAGTGCAGTAAACTAGGAACAACATACAAGTAACAAATAAATAACAGTAAGCGTGTCCCAATGCAATAATCAGAAAGGAAATGAATATAGACAAAAAAAATACAACAATTGTAGTTAGAAACAGTTTCGACTCTAATCGTAATACTTACCAGCTGCGTGTAATATCTAACAATAGTGAACCTTACAAATTTAAAAAAAAACAAGCGGACTCTTTCTCTCCGGACGCGAGTTAAGGTTCGGGCCTTTGGAGCGGTGTTTTTAAAAACAATTTCAAACTCTTAACAAATTTATTTTAACTTGAAACAGAAATTACAATGAAATTTTGAATAACTAGTAACATAATAACTTTAACGAAAAAATACAATAATTGTACTAAGGTGAGTAGCTTGAACAACGAAGTATAGAGTTCGAAGACTGACTGTCGGGCCTTGAGCTCTCGGGCTTTTTATAATAACCTGCCCCTCACACAGCTGTGGGAACTTGCAGATCTCATGTCTGCGTTTCTCTTAATTGCACACTTTATTACAATGTAACAATCTTAATTCTAAGTAATTTCGGTATGTTAACCGCCTGTGACCTGCCACCTGCAGTATCACTGCCCTCTCGGATGCAAAGTTGCATTCCGTTCTCATGAACTGTCGATAACCTCTCTGGGTTATCCTTGTATTACAATGTTGCAAAGAACTTATACTTTATTTAACAATTTATAATAATTCCTATTAGATTCAATATATTCAATACATATAGATAATTGGGGGATACATAACTCCTCCCACCGTAAATGAAAAATTAAGGTTTTACTTAATTTTTAAATACATAAAATTCATTATTCAATTTCATTTAAAATTTATTATTTCTAAGGGTATACTTATCGTTTCTTTTTTTCTCTTTGTTTCCTTAAATCTAGAACTGTTTCCTTCATTCTTATATCTAAGGTACATTTTGTAAAATACATATATGATTACAAAAATTATTAAAATGATTAATACAATTGTCCAAACACTTATGTTATCATAATGTAACTTTGGCGTTTTGAGTTCACTTAAATGTTCTTTGTAACGTTCCACTAATTTCATGGCGTGGTTAAGGTCGTCTAAGTCTAGATGCTCTAGCTTCATGGGTTTCTTGACTATTTCTTCGTCTTCTTGTTCTATCTTGAACTGTAGTTCCGGTAGGTTTGCAAGTTTCTTTGTTGCTATGGGATCTTGATAAACTTTGATTACTTCGTCTTTCAATTTCACATAACAGTCTTCTTTGAGGGTAATTATGTTGCTTCCGATTAATGCTTGGTTATTTTCATCTTGATTGCAGTGGATGGTTGCTACTACTTGTGTTGGGAAAATGGCTATCCATTTATTTT
This sequence comes from Platerodrilus igneus, assembly GCA_036346225.1. Taxonomy (NCBI): domain Eukaryota; kingdom Metazoa; phylum Arthropoda; class Insecta; order Coleoptera; family Lycidae; genus Platerodrilus; species Platerodrilus igneus. The sequence goes on from JARFIW010000090.1 coordinate 8,544,330, forward strand.
CTGTAACTTTTTGAATTTTCATGTTAGTTATTTGCACTTGTTTGGCTTCACAGTTTTCGTAATGATTTGAGAATTTTAATAGTTGTACTTCACAAGGGCTGTCTTCTTGAATGGTTGTTGTCGTCATTGATTGGCAAAAGTATTGGTTTGGTGTTACTTCAGTACATTTTTCGTTTGTATAACCATATCTCAGTTCATTTAGGGATAGGAATTTGGTTTTGGGTATGATTACTTGGTATGTGCTAGTAACTTTCGTTGGAAAAGCAAATAAATGATAATAATTATAATTGTTACTTTCTACTATCGGGATTTCTATTAAAAATATTATTTCGCTATTCTTAATGTAGCCTTTTACTTTAGCTATCTTTTCAAATATTAGAATGTTTGTCTCTGTTACATCAAAAGGTAATTTACTGTTAATTATAAGTGATTTAATTCTTATTAATTCTTTTAATAAATCGGTTGGTTCAATAATACTAGAGTGTAGGGTATTTAATTTGACAAATGTTAATTGGGTTTTGCATACGGCCTAATTTAATTGGTAGTATACCGGGGTTGTTTTTTATATCTTCTATTATTACTTGGTTGTTCGTTCTACCTGGGTGGAGGTTGACGGTAAGGGTGATGATTGTCCATCTGAAATGACAGGGTATCTTAGGTTTTTCAAATGAATGTACTTTGTTATGTTACCGTTGTCTACTACTGCTATGTTTTTATCTAATATTTTCTTAATTTTGAATGGTCCTAAATTTCTGGGTGCTGTTTTATGTCGCTTGCTATGAAAGTTTTTCTCATACACGGTTTGTCCTATTGAAAATTTATTTGCGTCGGTATTTTTGTTTCGGGTTGTGGTGATACGTTCCTTATCGTTATCTAATTTATCTTTTACCTTGTCGTAAGTTATTTTTAGTTTTTCTTTGTGGTCTTTCGCATATTGTTGATATACTTCCTTGTTGTAGTGTATGTCATAGGGATTTCGTGAATCTGAATGTCCTAAGGTTAATTCTAAGGGTGTAAACTTTGTTGATGAGTGAATTGTATTATTATAGGCGATTACTGCGTATGACATTAAATTGGTTATATGTTCCTTTTTATAATTTATTCTTAATAATCGAATTTGTTCTAACAGGGTTAAATGTAGTCGTTCAATTAGTCTGTTTGATTCAGGGTGGTTTTCCGTTATGAAATAAATTTTTATTTTGTGAAGTTCTAAAGTGTTCTGTATTGTCTCATTTTTAAATTTGCTGCCATTGACTAGAGTTATTGATTCGGGTGTTTCATAAAATGTGAAATATTGTAAAAATCCTTGGGTCACGTCGATGCTATTTTTGATGTGATTGGTATTGCTTGGCCTATTTTTGTGAATGCGTCTACAATTGTTAAATAGTTTTGTGCTTCTACTACTAGAGTATCGGCATGTAGTTTTTGAAATGGTTTGTCGGGTGTTGTGGTTAACATTAAGGGTATCTTTGGGGGTTTCCTATCGTATTTCGCTTTGAACACATAATTCACATTGGTTAATGAAATCTGTGGTCAAGTCCTTCATGTCTTTAAAATAATAACGTCTTACAAGTTGCTTTATTGTTTCGTTAATTCCACGATGGTTAGTTTTTCCTACGTGTTGATTCCTAATAACATCGTTTATTTCGTCAGGGTCGTCTAATGTTATTAATTTTCTAGTACATCTGATGAGTTCAGGGCCAGAGTTATTGAATAATTTAACGTATAATTCTGAAAATCTTTGGTATAAATGTTCGGTGTTGAAATAAAAATAAAATCGTTTTTTCTCGGGGGTGTATTCTTTTAGAATTTTAATTATTTGTTCCTTGTTGTCATCTTTAGTTATTTGAATTTGGTATATCTTTTTGTTATCTACTTTTGTATATTTTACGGGATTTGGGTTATTTAAAACTTCGGTTATTATAAATTGATTGAGTTTCATATCGATTGCTTCGTTTAAAATTTTAATCACGTTTTTAGGTTCTTCGTTTTGTGTCGAATGTATCGGGTCGATCTCGTCTGGATCTTCCCTTATTTCTGCTTCGTCTATGTTTCCTATAATGGATTCCGTTTCTAGTGCATTGAGCTGGATTCTACGTAAAGCGTCAGCGTTGTTCTTATAAATTCCTTTTTTATATATAATTTCGTAATCGTACTCTTCGAGTCTGATTCTCCATCGTTGTAATTTTGAATTCGGTTCTTTCAGTTTGCATAGCCATACTAATGGTCTATGATCGGTGGGTGTATATGTAAAACCTTCTTCCATATAAGTAAGGTCTAAAATATTTTGTTGCCCAAATTATGGCTAATAATTCTTTTTCTATGGTACTATATTTCTGTTCGGTTTCGTTTAGGGTTCTGGATGCGTTGCAGATGGGTTTATCGCTACCTACTTTTCCTTGGCTCAATACTGCGCCTAATGCTACATTCGATGCGTCCGTCGTCAGTATAAATGGTTTTGAAAAGTCTGGGTATTCTAATACAGGGTGATTCGTTAATATTTTTTTAATTTTGTTCTATGGCTTTAATGAATTCCTGGGTGTGTTCAATTTTGTTTCCCTTTTTTAAAAAATTTGTCAGAGGTTTGGTTATCTGAGCGTAACCTTTAATGAATTTGCGGTAGTAACCACTAAGTCCTAGAAATCCTTTAATTTCTTTGGTTGTCTTTGGTAGAGGGTAATTTAGAACTGCATTTGTTTTGTCGGGATTTGGCATTACTCCTTGGGGTGTTATTACATGTCCTAAAAATGATACTTCTTTTTGTAAAAATTCACTTTTGTCTAATTGTACTTTGAAATGTGCTTGTCTAAGTCTTTCAAATACTTCTCTCAATCTTTCTATGTGTTCTACCAATGATGTGGAATAAACTATGATGTCGTCAAGGTATACAAGGCATTTTTCATTGTGTATTCCTCGTAATACATTGTCCATGACTCTCTGGAAAGTAGCGGGTGCGTTCTTTAATCCGAATGGCATTCGTTTGTACTCGTAATGTCCTCTAGGTGTGCTGAAGGCTGTTTTTGATATGTCTTTTTTTTCCATCTCTACCTGATGGTATCCTAATGCTAGGTCTAATGTTGAAAAATATTGGCATTTGCCTAATTTGTCTAAAATTTTGGTTATATTTGGTAATGGATAATTGTCATATACCGTTTTTTCATTTAACTTTCTATAGTCTATTACCATTCTGTACTTTCTCTTTCCGGTTGCGTCTAATTTCTTAGGTACTATTAACACGGGGCTGCTCCATGGTGAATTGGAGTGCTGGATTATGTCTTGGTCTAATAAGTCTGCTACTTGTTTGTCAGCTTCTTCTTGGCTTGCATGAGGTAGTCTATATGCTTTTGTAAACATTGGCTTATTGTCTGTTAACTCGATATTATGTTTTACCGTGTTGGTGAATGTTAATGGTATTCCTTTGCAATGGAATATGACGCGGTATTCAAAACATAAGTATTTAAATGCTCTTTCTTCTTCTTGATTGATATCGGTATTAAAGCGGATGTTAGTTAAATTTTCTCTTAACATTTTGTCATGTTCTATGGGGTTGCAATCGTTTTCTAAATTTTCATCTATTTCCATTTCGTTAAAATTCAATTCTTCTACGTTAATTGGGTCTGTCAATGATAATTCTACGGGATAGTCGTTTGAATTTAATATCGTTGTGGTTGCATAATTATCTTTTATTTGTACTAAAGCGGTTGGGGTTTCTACTCCTTGTTGAAACGTCATATGATTTACTATTCCTACTTTTTTGTTAGAATTTACTGGAATTTTTATTGTTCTTTCCGTTCGGGGTTCTATTGTGTATTTTTGTTCGATTTGTGTGTTTTGAAATTTAATGGAAATTTTTCCGTATTTTGTCCTTAATAAACGATTTTTAATGTCAATGTTGGCTCCTAATTTTCTTAGAAGGTCCATTCCGATTAAGCCGTCATATCTGTCGTTAAATTCGAATACACAAAATTTATGTTTCATTTTAACATTAAATGTTCTCGGTAAGGGTATATTAGCTACGAATTGGTGTAGTGTTGTTTGATGGGCTTTTTTAATTTTAAATGGTTCGCTTTCTACATAAGCTAAATAATGTTTTTGTACGGTTCTGGGGCTAATTAATGTTTTTGAGCATCCGGTATCGATTAATACTTTAAATTCGGCGTGGGGCATTTCTATGTATGGTAATACTAAGTAGTTTATGTTATTTAAGTTTATTAAGTTTGGTCGTTTATGAATTGGTCCAATTGAAAATGTGAGTTCGAGTTTTCTTCGTCGTACTCCTCGTAAGTTTCGTATTGTTCGTCGCGTTCATAAGTTTCTGCATGGTTTGATTCATCGTTAGTACCTGTCTGAATGTAATTATTCTGGTCAGTGTCAAATTTTTCTACTTCTTGGTAAAATAGTTCTTCCGATGTGAAATTGCGTATCTGATGAGGGTTTGGTCGGATGTGTTATCTTGGTATTTTGTCTGGCGTTACCAGATGAGGTATCCATTGGTGTTGGTTTATAATAATTATTAGGGTTGTTATTATTCATTGGTGTATTTCTATTGGGGTTTGCGTTGAATGCCGGTCTTTGTTGGTTTAGGTTTTGATTAAATCTTGGTTGGAATGCGGGTTTCGTAAAAGTTGGGTTAAACCTTGGTTTTGGAAAATGTTTATATTGATTATTAAAATTTGTATTGTTGAAGCTTGGGTTATTAATTCGCGGTAGATTTGTTTGTGCGTTGAAGGGTGTGAATTTTTGTTGAGGGATTGCTTGTCTTGTGGCTTGGATGGTTTTTATTGGTGAATAACTTTTATTCGCGTTGGGGTTGTATAGTCTGTTGCGGTAATACATGATATTTTCTTCTTCTATTACTAGGTTCATAGCTTCTTCTAGATTTTGGGGTCGTTGGAATCTGATCTTATCCGATAGTCGTTCTGGTAAAGCGTTTATATACGTGTGCAGTGCCATTTCGTCATACATTTTTGTTTTTAAATGTCGAACGTTTTGATTGGGTTCTTCGATTTTTAATTTGGTTAGTATTAAACTTCTCACGTCTTGGCATTTCATTCCGAATTGATAGGGGGATTGGTTGTGTTCCATTCTAAGGTTTATCAGGTCTCCTACCAGGCATTTTATGTTACGTTGGTTTCCAAAATATGCAATTAGTAGCTGTTTAAATTCTTGCCATTCCTGTAAATCGTCCCTACTGACGATTAAGGTTAGTGCCCTTCCGGTTAGTTTACTTATTATCAAGCGTATAAGCAATGAATTTCTTTCGTTATTTCCGGGTTTGTAAAAGGTTTTTAGGAACATTTCGGCTGCTCCAATAAAATTTACAAGATGCGATTGCGTACCATCAAATATTTGGATTGTTTCCAAATAAAGCTTCATGTCTGTGCTACTCATGTTGGTTAAGGGTTGCTTTCGGTTTTGGGTTTATTTCGCTATGTATATCGTTATTTTTGCCTCGGATTTATTAATTTTCCGCTTAAATTGGATAATTTCAAATTTTGTAAAAATTGGAGTGGATTTTGCTATTTGAAACGTTAATTTTGGTTTGGTTTTATTAATTTTCTTTTTAGATTGGATAATTTCAAATTTTGTAAAAATTTGGGTTGGTTTTGCTATTTGTGATGTTAATCTTGCTTTGGTTTTATTAATTTTCCTTTTAGATTAGGTAATTTGAAATTTTGTAAAAATTGGGGTTGATTTTTGTTATTTGAAACGTTATTTTTGGTTTAGATTTTTTTAATTTTTCATTTAGGTTGGGTAAATTCAAATTTAGTAAAAATTTAGATTAATTTTTCTATTTGTAGCATTAATTTTGGTTTAGATTTGTTAATTTTAAGTTTAGACTGCGTCGGGTTATTTTTAGAATCGTAATTGCTGTTACTTGTGCTTAGTTACACAGTGCGGTAATGAATGTGTTGGATTTATACTTGATAATGTTGATTTAATTACCGTAGTCTTGAATTTGCCTGTTTCTATCTTGCGGTTTTTAATTTGTCTTGAGTTTCTGTTTTCTGGTGAATAGTTTCTCGCGGTATTTACTTTGCTTGTGTTAGTTCAGTTCTGTTAATTTGCAATTATATCGGTTTTAATTGAGTGCATAAACGTTTAGTTTGTCGGTCTTGTATTCTAAATTTAGCTTGCAAGTTAATTACTTACTTGTACTTTATTGTTGTAATTTAATCACTAAAAGATGTAGTTTTGGTTATTTAATCGCGTACACTTATAAACGTTGAGGTAATTAACACTTACAGGTGTTCGTTTTCAGTTTTTTGGAATTAAATAATTCATTTCCGTACTCGCTAATTGCTTTGCATAAATGTTACGTCTATTTATCCTTAAATATCTCGGTGATGCACGACTTGTAACTGAGTCTCCCGTAATGTAAGTTTTCAGGTGCAATTATGAGCGTTCTTAATTAAAGCTTTTTACGATGACGGTTAGCTTTTATTTCGTGTTTGTACTAATGCAATTTATTTATAGATCGCTGTGGTGTAATTTCATGCGCTTTTATTATTCCGTGATGGATTTAATTACTTGTGGGTATTAATGCAAAACTGCGTTGCTTTATACTATGCAAGGTTCTGAAAGCGATTTCTCTGAGGTAATAATGATGTTGCGTTTGCGGTTTTTTGCTTATCTGCGGATGGCGGTGGTGTTAAGTTACCGTAGTTTCAGTTATTGCAGAGTTTTTGCTGTAGTTTATACAGTATTATAGAGGTCAATGGTTTTAAATAATCGTTTCGTAATTGCTTGTTTGAAGAATTACCTTTGGCTTTTGAATTAATTTACGTTCTGTGTTTTTAGGATTAAACTTGCGTTTTGTTTCGCGCTAGTTAATTTTTCGTATTTGGTATTAGTGGATGTGCGTCAGTTAGTTTTGGATTATTTTTGAGTTTATTCTAGTAATTGTGGTAAGAATCTTTTAAATATCAAGTCTCTTTTGCTTTTTAAAAGAAAATCTCTTTTACTCTTAACATTCGTCTCATAAAATTTTATACAGTCTCGTTTTGAAAATAATTCACTGTGTAACTATTTTCAAGAAAATATTGGCATAAAATAAAATTCATAAAATACTAATAAATGGTAATCAATAATAAAATAATAAACTAGCATATATCAATTATGGTTTGTGGTATAAATTGGTATAAATGGAAATGAACTTACATTAATTTCTTCATCTGTTTCTTTTGTGGGCTCGATCGATTCTGTATCTTGTCCACGTTGATTTGTTTGTTGGATTTAGACGATTTTTGTTCTTCCTCCAACCTGGTTTGTTGCTGGATTTAGACTATTTTTGTTCTTCCTCCAACCTGGTTTGTTGCTAGATTTAGACTATTTTTGTTCTTCCTCCAACTTGGTTTGGGTTCTGTCAAAATTGCGAATTGAAATTCTTGGTCACCAATCTTCCGATTTTTGGATTTTTAGTGCCCTTTTGACATCCGTTACGACTGCGCCAGTTAAGGTTCGGGCCTTTGGAGCGGTGTTTTTAAAAACAATTCCAAACTCTTAACAAATTTATTTTAACTTGAAACAGAAATTACAATGAAATTTTGAATAACTAGTAACATAATAACTTTAACCAAAAAATATAATAATTGTACTAAGGTGAGTAGCTTGAACAACGAAGTATGGAGTTCGAAGACTGACTGCCGGGCCTTGAGCTCCCGGGCTTTTTATAATAACCTGCCCCTCACACAGCTGTGGGAACTTGCAGATCTCACGTCTGCGTTTCTCTTAATTGTACACTTTATTACAATGTAACAATCTTAATTCTAAGTAATTGCGGTATGTTAACCGCCTGTGACCTGCCACCTGCAGTATCACTGCCCTCTCGGATGCAAAGTTGCATTCCGTTCTCATGAACTGTCGATAACCTTTCTGGGTTATCCTTGTATTACAATGTTGCAATGAACTTATACTTTATTTAACAATTTCTAATAATTCCTATTAGATTCAATATATTCAATACATATAGATAATTGGGAGATACATAACTCGCGTCCCAAACTAATACAAAACCGCTGTAATCCAGGCGGATTGCAGCCTCGTTGTTAAAAGCATCCCGTTTCTCGACAACAGCAATATTTGGCTGTACCTATTGTTTATGCCTGTTTCACCCTTAAAAGGACCAAAATTTACATACATTTAGCATCAGGGAATTAATACAGTTGATTTGAATTTAGTTGACCGAACAAATTTTTCAAACACAGTACAAACCAAGAAGTTAGCTATTTTCAAAGGAATCACTTAAAATTATTTTTTTAAAGATCTTTGACTTAAAAAAGTTGTTTCTTTTACTTAAATACATACGTACTCCTCAAGTTATTTTAAAGAGAATTACTGTAATTTTAGATCAAGATCATGCTATCTAAACCGCATTATTCAATACAAGACCAAGTATGCCGTAAGCATTTAATACGAGTTTATGGTTGAAAGGTACACAATGTAGTTTCCAGTTGAAACTTTGCTTGAATTTATATAACAGAAAAGGGACTTTCATTGAATTATAGCTATTCTGAACTCGGCATTGTTACATCTATCAGTATTTGCTATTCGTGGTGTCGCTTAGTATACCAAACAACAAGTGATATACACTATTTATAGCTGCGCCATCATTGCTTTTGTTTATGGCGCCTAATTGGAACTGCTGCATTTAGAACCTTAATGTATATATTGTACGACTCCGTTTTACTAGTGAATCTGCTGCGTTAGATATTAAAAAGAGCCATTTCATTTATTTCAAGTTTCATGTTCCTATTATTAAAAGAAATACTATTTCAAAAATAGAATTAAAAAGATATAGTATAATAATATTTATACTGATGTTTATCATGTTACGGGGTCTTTTTATCCGTGATGTGACCAGTGACCTTTAAGGAAGAACTTCCTTAAAATGGTGGAACGCAAATATCTTCCGACTATGCTAGGGGTTTCTTTCTTGGGCAGAGCTTATGAGAATTGGTCGTGGTTCTTTTTACAAAGCATTATTTTCTTACTAGGGCTAGATTCTTAACAAAACAGGGGTTTAAATAGGGCGCCACCAAGACATTAACTTTATACACAGGGTTTCCCTAAGGGGAACTTGGGCGTCCTTAGGGAGGAATGCCGTATTAACTGCTAACGCAGAAGCTGTAAAGAAAATTTAATTAAATTTACAAAACTGAGGACACAAGAGGTATTCTCTTGTTACCTCATAAAAAAACAACAAAGATTAATCAGGCAACAATAATATGAGCACAGATTATATGCTTTAAATTCTGAAAAGTATATCAAAGCTTCTTGTTAAATTGGGTTTACCACTTTACGTTTTTTGATCTTATACCTTGTTACTCTATTTCTGAACGTACTTGTTCAGAATAAAACAATTAATTAAGAAAATTAATCGTTGCTTCATTAATTAAAATTGTTCCTTCATAAAAATTGTAAATATAAAATTCGTGTTTAATAAAAGATAATACAAGTTTCATCTACTCATAAGGTAGGATTATATATTCAAAAAGAAATATTAAAAACTTTAAATGTTGTTTACGTTACAAAAGTTTAACTTGAATTTATACCAGAATTATCAGATCTGTTTCTTCTGTTTACATATTTATAAAACTTTAACTACATTGTCTACTAATTTATCATTCAGAAATTATAAGTGAAATCATGCATATATTAAACATCAATAAGAACTCTTTAAGTTTGCCTAATTTATTTAATTTATTTAATTTAATTTATTTAATAAAAATTAGTAACTGTGAGTACACTGTACTAGTATTGACAATAAAAATTTACTAAGGTTCTTCTTAATTTATTAAACGGATAAATGATAATAAGTGGTTACAAAGATATTTTTTGAAACAGCCTCGTATCAAAGATCACCAAATGTAGACGTGATGTAAAAATAATTCTAATCTCTTACCTTTGCTCAGCAGGTGTGGTTTACATGTTGGCATTACAGCATGTCAGGGCAGGTGTTAATACATACATTTCTCAGAAAAACAAGTGATGTAAAATCCACATGTTCTACAAAACACGAACAGCTGCTTGATCCCTGGACCGGACCATACGAACTTCCATACGTTTTTCTCATCCGCACAAGCTGGACCAACCAAACTCCAATACCAAACTTAGATGTTCTACTGTGTGTAGATCTTGACCAAAACTCCAAAAGTACCATGTCCATTCATCATCGGACTTAATTTCCAAACCATAAAATTTCTATGTACTTTATAGAACGTTTCCTTAAATTCAAACTTATTGTTTTTCCGCATAACATTACATAAAGTCTAACTATTCATCGTACGGTTGAAGGACGTTCATCTTGGAACGATATTTTATTGCAAAGTTGACGTGAATGAACTACAACTTGATACTCGCAGGTGCGAAAGTAGAATCCATATCCTCTTTAAATACAGCATACGGACTGCCTTATTTTTATAAAACTAGATAAGGCGTGTTCATTCCAACAAATAAATATACGATGGAGCCTTACGATTTATATACAAAACAATTTCTTAAAAGTTGAGAATTATAAAATAAAAATCTAATTGAAGATTCTCCAACGAAGCGTTGAAAACATGTTTTATCGTAACTTTTACGAAATTATTAAAGGAATATTTTAAGTGTTATTTAAACAAATGTCCAAAGAATTATTAAATGAATTTATAAAAAAATTATCCAAACGAAGTTATTTATTAAAAGTCATTTAAAGAAGTCGTTAAAAAGACGTTATAAAAAAACGAAGCAAAGAAAGAGGAAGAGCGCTACAAAAAAATTATTCAGTTTGTCTAATAACTTATATTTTTAACTCTTACCATCGTTAAAACCACACAACCTAGTGTTCAGCGCACTAGGGCTCTACTACCGCACAAAGCCAGATGCAAGTTACATGCTAGAGCCCTTATTATTTCCACGATGGTTCTCGACGAGAGTTCTAGCTAAAAATGAGTGCAGATGCAATATGCACAAAACTGGAAAGCTGCTTGACCTTGATAATAATTATTCTAAAATTCGGCGCCTGATGTTAGCAACCAAACTAGCATTTCTGTATGGCGGTTACCACGCATAATACCAATACTGGTATTTATTTATTTAAAAATGGTTTGCATGATATTAATGACTATACAAAAGTTTGTAAAACTAAAAATTTATTGAAGTTCCACAGTGATCAAAAAAACTGTTACACTGCCTCTCCAAAAAAGAAAAAAATCTTTTCTTAGAACCAAAAATTTTTTTTAACCTTAAGCAAAATATTAACTTGAGGATTGAATCCTCTATAACTGACCTGCGTGAGAATAAAGAAAATAAAAATTAAAAATTAAAAAATGGGGGAATTAGTATAATTAAGAGTGAGTGTTTTTAGTAGCTACGCGAGTTATGTATACCCCAATTACCTATATATATTGATATATTGAATCTAATAACAATTATTAGAAATTATTAAGTAAAAGTATAAGTTCAATGCAACATTGTAACACAAGGATAACCCAGAGAGGTTATCGCAGTTCATGTGAACGGACATGCAACTTTGCATCCGTGAGGGCAGTGATACTGCAGATGGCAGGTCACAGGCGGTCAACAGACCGCAATTACTTAGAATTAAGTTGTTACATTGTAATAAAGTGTACGATTAAGAGAAACGCAGACATGAGATCTGCAAGTTCCCACAGCCGTGTGGAGGGCAGGTTATTATAAAAAGCCCGGGAGCTCAATGCCCGGCAGTCAGTCTTCAAACTCCATACTTCGTTGTTTGAGCTACTCACTAGTCAATAATTAATCTTAGTATTATGTACAAGTTCATCTGTTTCAAAGTAAAATAAATTTGTTAAAGTGTCAAAAGCTTTTTTAAAAACCCAGCTCCAAAAGGCCCGAACTTTAACTGGCGCAGTCGTAACGGATGTCAAAAGGGCACTGAAAATCCAAAAATCGGAAGATTGGTGACCAAGAATTTTAATTCGAAATTTTGCCAGAACCCAAACCAAGTTGGAGGAAGAACAAGCATAGTCTAAATCCAGCAACAAACCAAGTTGGACAAGATACAGAATCGATCGAACCCACCAACGAAACAGATGAAATTAATGTAAGTTCATTTCCATAATTTTCTTTCAAACCAAAAATTATAATTGATATATGCTAGTACTATTATTTTATTTATTGTTTATGAATTTATTTTATATTGTTTTGAAAATAATTTCAAAGTGAATTATTTCCAAAAAAAACGAGACCTTATTTTAAGAAAGTATTAACTTATGAGACAAATGTTAAAGAGATATTTTTTTCTTTAAAAAGCAAAAAAGAGACTTGATTATTTACAAAGAGATTTTCTTAAAACAAATAAGAATTGAATTTAAAAGAAATTCTTACCATAATTAATAGAACGAACTCAAAATAATCCAAAAAAATAACGGGCGCACATTCACTAAACACCAAAAACAAGAAACATTAACAAACGCGATTCAAAAACGTTTTCAATCCGGCAAACTAGAAACACAGAACGCAATTTAGTTTCAAAACTAATCCTTTAAGCAGTACAGAACGATAATAAAACCATTGACCTTATAAAATCACAGCAAGAACTCTGCATTAACTAAAAACCACTGTAATCTAAAACCACCTAAGAAAACAAAGTTCGCATCTTTTATACAATTAAAACTCAGAGAAAATCGCTTTCAGAATCCTTGCACAGTACTAAAGAAATAACTTTCAGCTTTCAGTATAATTTCAATTTGCATCATACACGGGATGATAAAAGCGACGCAGTTTCTACATTAATACCTACAATCCATAAAAGCGTGTACAATTGCAACAAAATCTAAACGTCTTTCAATTAATTAATCAGCATTATTCCAATACGAATACAGAATAACGCTAAAACGTTATCATACGCTTATAATTGTAAACCTGAAAACGCTCATAATTACAGTACGGAGAGATTCAATTACCAACAAGCATTATAATACCAAGAGATCTAAAAATAAATAGACGTAACACTTTATGCAAGCAGTTAGCAATTACAGAAACAGACGTATCTAATTTCTATTAACACCTGTAAGTGTTAAGTACCTCAACAAGTATAATCATATGTACAAAGTAACGAACGCTATACCTTTTAGTAGCTCATGCAAACAATAAAGTGCAGGAGAAATTAACCTCGAGTCATATTAATTACACGTTAACAGAAGTTAAATAAAACAACGCTAAACGAGAATAAATCCACCCATTTAAGATTCCTTAAGAAACAGTAACTCAAGACAAATTAAAAGTTGCATAAAAACAATTAATCCAAGACTACGGTAAATAAATTCAACATTATTGAGTACAAATCTCACAAGTACATCACCGCACTGTGTAATTAAAAATAAATAAACAACGACTACGATTTTAAAAATAACTCGACGCAAAATAAACTTAAAATTAATAAATCTAATACTACAAGTACGAAATTAATCTCAAATTTTTATCCACCCAATCCAAACTGAAAATTAACAAATTCAAATCAAAAATTACGCCGGAAAATAACAGAATAAACCTCAACCCTTACCAAAATTTTATGTACCTAATCTAATTGAAAAATTAACAAACCAAAACCGAAGTTAACATTTCAAATAGCCAAATCAACATCAATTTTTACAAAACTCAAAGTTATTCAATCAAAAAAGGAAAATTTAAAAAACCAAAGCAAAAATAACGTCATAAAAAGGAAAATCATCCCCAATTTTTACAAAATTGGAAATTACTTAATCCAAAAGAAAAATTAATACATTCAAAGCATAATTAACGTTACAAATAGAAAATCAACCCCAATTTTTACAAAATTTGAAATTTTTACAACCCAAACGGAAAATTAATAAATCCGAAGCAAACGTAACAATACAAATAGCGAAATAAACCTTAATTCAAAAAAAAAAAAAAATTTTAAATTTCCCAAAAAACGAAAACAACCCTTAACCAACATGAGTAACACAGACTTACGTCTCTATTTAGAGACAATACAGACGTTTGATGGCACGCAGGCCCATCTCTCGAATTTCATTGGAGCATGTGAAATGTTCCTAAAAACCTTTTACAAACCCGGAGATGACTCAAGAAATTCATTGCTTATACGCTTAGTAATAAGTAAACTAGCCAGAAGGGCACTAACATTAATCGTCAGTAGGGACGACTTATCGGAATGGGACCAGTTTAAACAACTACTAATTGCATATTTTGGAGACCAACGTAATATAAAATGCCTGGTACGAGACCTAATAAACCTTAGAATGGAACACAATCAATCCCCCTACCAATTCGGAATGAAATGCCAAGACATGAGAAGTTTAATTTTAACAAAATTAAAAATCGAAGAACCCGATCAAAACGTTAGACATTTAAAAACAGAAATGTATGACGAAATGGCACTAGACACATACATAAACGCTTTACCAGAACGACTATCGGACAAAATCAGATTCCAACGACCCCAAAATTTAGAAGAAGCTATGAGCCTAGTAATAGAAGAAGAAAATGTAATGTATTACCGCAACAGACTATACAACCCCAACGCGAATAAAAGTTATTCACCAACAAAAACTATACAAGCTACAAGACAAACAATCCCTCAACAAAAATTCACACCCTTTAACCCACAAACAAATCAACCGCGAAGTAACAACCCAAGTTTTAACAATACCAATTTTAATAATCAATATAAACATTTTTCAAAACCAACATTTAACCCAACTTTTACGAAACCCGCATTCCAACCGAGATTTAATCAAAACCTAAACCAACAAAGACCAGCATTCAACGCAAACCCCAATAGAAATACACCAATGACTAATAATCATAACAACTCTAATAATTATTACAAACCAACACCAATGGACACCTCATCTGGTAACACCAGACAAAACACAAAAATAACACATATCCGACCAAACCCTCATCAGAAACGTAATTTTACATCGGAAGAATTATTTCATCAAGAAATAGAAAAATTTGACACTGACCAGAATAATTACATTGAGACACCTACAAACAATGAATCAAACCATACAGAGACTTATGAACGTGACGAACAATACGAAACTTACAAGGAGTATGACGACGAAAACTCGAATTCAAATTTTCAAATGGACCAATTCATAACCGACCAAACTTAATAAACTTAAATAACATAAATCACTTAGTACTACCATACATAGAAATACCCCACGCCAAATTCAAACTATTAATCGACACCGGATCATCTAAAACATTAATTAGCCCCAGAACCGTACAAAAACACTATTTAGATTATGTAGAAAGAGAACCATTTAAAATTAAAACAGCTCATCAAACAACACTACACCAATTCGTAGCCAATATACCCTTACCAAGAACATTTAATGTTAAAATGAAACATAAATTTTGTGTATTCGAATTTAACGATAAATATGACGGATTAATAGGAATGGACCTTCTAAGAAAATTAGAGCCAACATTGACATTAAAATCGCTTATTAAGGACAAAATACGGAAAATCCCAATTAAATTTCAAAACACACAAATTGAACAAAAATACACTATAGAACCCCGAACCGAAAGAAAAATAAAAATCCCAGTAAAATCTAACAAAAATTTAGGAATAATAAATCATATGACATTTCAGCAAGGAGTAGAAACCCCAACCGCTTTAGTACAAATAAAAGATAATTATGCAACCACAACGATATTAAATTCAAACGACTATCCCGTAGAATTATCATTGACAGACCCAATTAACGTAGAAGAACTAAATTTTAACGAAATGGAAATAGACGAAAATTTAGAAAACGATTACAACCCAATAGAACATGACGAAATGTTAAGAGATAATTTAACTAACATCCGCTTTAATACCGATATCAATCAAGAAGAAGAAAGATCAATTAAAAACTTATGTTTTGAATACCGAGACATATTCCATTGCGAAGGAATGCCATTAACATTCACCAACACAGTAAAACATAATATCGAGTTAACAGACAATAAACCAATCTTTACAAAAGCATATAGACTACCTCATGCAAGCCAAGAAGAAGCTGACAGACAAGTAGCAGACCTATTAGACCAAGACATAATTCAGCACTCCAATTCACCATGGAGCAGCCCCGTGTTAATAGTACCTAAGAAATTAGACGCAACCGGAAAGAGAAAGTACAGAATGGTAATAGACTATAGAAAGTTAAATGAAAAAACGGTAGATGACAAATATCCACTACCAAATATAACCGAAATTTTAGATAAATTAGGCAAATGCCAATATTTTACAACATTAGACCTAGCATCAGGATACCATCAGGTAGAGATGGACGAAAAGACATATCAAAACAGCCTTCAGCACACCTAGAGGACATTACGAATACAAACGAATGCCATTTGGACTAAAGAACGCACCCGCTACTTTCCAGAGAGTCATGGACAATATATTACGAGGAATACACAATGAGAAATGCCTTGTATACCTTGACGACATCATAGTTTATTCCACATCACTGGTAGAACACATAGAAAGATTGACAGAAGTATTCGAAAGACTTAGACAAGCACATTTTAAAGTACAATTAGACAAAAGCGAATTTTTACAAAAAGAAGTATCATTTTTAGGACATGTAATAACACCCCAAGGAGTAATGCCAAATCCAGACAAAACAAATGCAGTTCTAAATTACCCATTGCCAAAAACAAACAAAGAAATTAAAGGATTTCTAGGACTTAGTGCGGTTACTACCGCAAATTCATTAAAGGTTACGCTCAGATAACCAAACCCCTGACAAATTGTTTAAAAAAGGGAAACAAAATTGAACACATCCCGGAATTTATTAAAGCAGTAGACAAAATTAAAAACATATTAACTAATCACCCTGTATTAGAATACCCAGACTTTATACAAAACCATTTATACTGACGACAGACGCATCGAATGTAGCATTAGGCGCAGTATTGAGCCAAGGAAAAGTAGGTAGCGATAAACCTATCAGCTACGCATCCAGAACCCTAAATGAAACCGAACAAAAATATAGCACTATAGAAAAAGAGTTATTAGCCATAATTTGGGCAACAAAATATTTTAGACCTTATTTATACGGAAGAAAATTTTACATATACACTGATCATAGACCACTAGTATGGTTATGCAAACTGAAAGAACCGAATTCAAAATTACAAAGATGGAGAATCAGACTCGAAGAGTACGATTACGAAATTATATATAAAAAGGGAATTTATAACAACAACGCAGACGCTTTAAGCCGAATCCAACTCAATGCTTTAGAAACGGAATCCATTATAGGAAACGTAGACGAAACAGAAATAAGGGAAGATCCAGACGAGATCGACACGATACATTCGACACAAAACGAAGAACCAAAAAACGCGATTAAAATTTTAAACGAAGCAATCGATATGAAACCCAACCAATTTATAATAACCGAAGTTTTAAATAACCCCAATCCAGTAAATTAGACAAAAGTAGATAACAAAAAGATATATCAAATTCAAATAACTAAAGACGACAATGAGGAACAAATAATTAAAATTTTAAAAGAATACACCCCCGAGAAAAAACGATTTTATTTTTATTTCAATACCGAACATTTATACCAAAGATTTTCAGAATTATACATTAAATTATTCAATAACTCTGGACCTGAACTCATCAGATGTACTAGAAAACTAATAACACTAGACGACCCTGACGAAATAAACGATGTAATTAGAAATCAACACGAAGGAAAAACCAACCATCGTGGAATTAACGAAACTATAAAGCAACTTGTAAGACGTTATTATTTTAAAGACATGAAGGAATTGACCACAGATTTTATTAACCAATGCGAATTATGTGACAGAGCGAAATACGATAGGAAACCCCCAAAGATACCCTTAATGTTAACCAAAACACCGACAAACCATTTCAAAACTACATGCCGATACTCTAGTAGTAGAAGCGCAAAACTATCTAACAATTATAGACGCATTCACAAAAATAGGCCAAGCAATACCAATCACATCCAAAAATAGCATTGACGTGACCCAAGGATTTTTACAATATTTCACATTTTACGGAACACCCGAATCAATCACTTTAGACAATGGTAGCGAATTTAAAAATGAGACAATTCGAAACACTTTAGAATTACACAAAATAAAAATTCATTTCATAACGGAAAACCACCCTGAATCAAACGGACTAATTGAACGATTACATTTAACCCTGTTAGAACAAATTCGATTATTAAGAATAAATTATAAAAAGGAACATATAACCAATTTAATGTCATACGCACTAATCGCCTATAATAACACTATTCACTCATCAACAAATTTTACACCCTTAGAATTAACATTAGGACATTCAGATTCACGAAATCCCTATGACATACACTACAATAAGGAAGTATATCAACAATATGCGAAAGACCACAAACAAAAACTAAAAATCACTTACGACAAAGTAAAAGATAAATTAGAAAACGATAAAGAACGTATCACCACAACCCGAAACAAAAATACCGACTCAAATAAATTTTCAATAGGACAAACCGTGTACGAGAAAAACTTTCAAAGCAAGCGACATAAAACAGCACCCAGAAATTTAGGACCATTTAAAATTAAGAAAATATCAGATAAAAACATAGCAGTAGTAGACAACGGTAAAATAACAAAATACATTCATTTGAAAAACCTAAGACACCCTGTAATTTCAGATGGACAGTCATCACCCTTACCGTCAACCTCCACCCAGGTAGAACGGACAACCAAGTAACAATAGAAGACATAAAAAACAACCCCGGTATACTACCAATTAAATTAGGCAGTATGCAAAACACGATCGACTATTGGACATTCGCACAAAAATTCGACCTAACAGAATTAAAACAAGAATTTCAAACAATCACAGAAAATGATGACCGATTAAAACAATCAATGGACACAGCAAAATTCGGAAAAGAATACGCAATAGAAATGATGAATTACAACAGTATAATAGAAAGCATTTTAAGAAACATAGAAGGTAAACTTAATAGACTAATACCCAACGAACAAACTACGAGACGAAAAAGAGGACTAGTCAACGGATTAGGTAACATAATAAAAGCTATCACAGGCAATTTAGATAACCAAGACGCAGAACGTTATGACAACACAATACAACAATTAATTGAGAATCAAAATGACATAAAAACCATAATCAGCAACCAATTATCGTTAACCCAATCAACGATTATAAAGTTCAATGAAACATTGAGAAAGTTAGTAATAAATCAGGACAGTATAACCAACCGAATGCAAACCCTTGAAACCACCATGCAAACCACCTCGTTAGGCATGCGAGATTTAATTAGATTTAACACAATATTTACTCAAATAATATCCACCCTTACTTTAATGCAACAAATTTTAGCAACGTTAGAAAACGCAGTAACATTTGCAAAATTAAATACCTTACACTCTAGTATTATTGAACCAACCGATTTATTAAACGAATTAATAAGAATTAAATCACTTATAATTAACAGTAAATTACCTTTTGACGTAACAGAATCGAACATTCTAATATTTGAAAAGATAGCTATAGTAAAAGGCTACATTAAGAATAACGAAATAATATTTTTAATAGAAATCCTGATAGTAGAAAGTAACAATTATCAATATTATCATTTATTTGCTTTTCCAACAAAGGTTACTAGCACATACCAAGTAATCATTCCCAAAACCAAATTCCTATCCCTAAATGAACTGAGATATGGTTATACAAACGAAAAATGTACTGAAGTAACACCAAATCAATATTTATGTCAATCGATGACGACAACAACCATTCAAGAAGGCAGCCCTTGTGAAGTACAACTACTAAAATTCTGAAACCATTACGAAAACTGTGAAACCAAACAAGTGCAAATAACTAATATGAAAATTCAAAAAGTTACAGATAACAAATGGATAGCCATTTTCCCAACAGAAGTAATAGCAACCATCCACTGCAACCAAGATGAAAATAATCAAGCATTAATCGGAAGCAAACTAATTACCCTCAAGGAAGATTGTTATGAGAAATTGAAAGATGAAGTAATCAGAGTTTATCAAGATCCCATAGCAACAAAGAAACTTGCAAACCTACCGGAACTACAATTCAAAATACAACAAGAAGACAAAGAAATAAACAAGAAACCTATGAAGCTAGAGCATCTAGACTTAGACGATCTCAACCACGCCGTGAAATTAGTGGAAAGTTATAAAGAACAATTAAGTGAAATCAAAACGCCAAAGTTACATTATAATAATATAAGTGTTTGGACAATTGTATTGATCATTTTAATAATTTTTGTAATCATGTATGTATTATACAAAATGTACCTTAGATATAAGAATGAAGGAAACAGTTCTAGAATTAAGGAAACAAAGAGAAAAAAAGAAACGACAAGTATACCTTTAGAAATAATGAATTTTAAATGAATTTAAATAATGTATTTTATGTATTTAAAAATTAAGAAAAACCTTAATTTTTCATTTACGGTGGGAGGAGTTATGTATCCCCCAATTACCTATATATATTGATATATTGAATCTAATAACAATTATTAGAAATTATTAAGTAAAAGTATAAGTTCAATGCAACATTGTAACACAAGGATAACCCAGAGAGGTTATCGACAGTTCATGTGAACGGACATGCAACTTTGCATCCGTAAGGGCAGTGATATTGCAGGTGGCAGGTCACAGGCGGTCAACAGACCGCAATTACTTAGAATTAAGTTGTTACATTGTAATAAAGTGTACGATTAAGAGAAACGCAGACATGAGATCTGCAAGTTCCCACAGCCGTGTGGAGGGCAGGTTATTATAAAAAGCCCGGGAGCTCAATGCCCGGCAGTCAGTTTTCAAACTCCATACTTCGTTGTTTGAGCTACTCACTAGTCAATAATTAATCTTAGTATTATGTACAAGTTCATCTGTTTCAAAGTAAAATAAATTTGTTAAAGTGTCAAAAGCTTTTTTAAAAAACCAGCTCCAAAGGCCCGAACTTTAACTCGCGTACTATGCGTCCTTAAGGAAACAAAATCGGTATGACACTATCGGGAATTGTCGTAATCGGGAAGTCCAACACTCTCACGGAAAGAAAACTAACAAGATTCACAGGTCTTTATCAAACTCTACTAACTAAAACAAAACAAAGAGAGAAACTCTCTAGACTAATATCAAACGAAAACTATTAGCAATGATACTGGAGATAGTACCCAGACTACAAAAAATTCGAACCTATAAACTATATACAAAACTTATGCTTGCGATGACAACTCAACTCTAAGAATCATAACGAGACACTTTTTCAAAAAAATTGGCAACAACAAAATATTTCAAAAGCAAAAGTATTAAATATCATCACAACTCTTTCACTACTCTAAACGTAAGCATGAATTGCTTACTGCAACTACTATTTTAGCTACCTGCTAAAATACTCTAAATCTCAACACTAATGTAAATTCATCACATTATCAACTCTACTAATTATTGTGCTATCAGCACTTACTCACTATAACCAAATAATCTGTGAGCAACTAACTCACTTAGCACATCAAAACTCAATTTGTGCTATTTGCACTTATTCAATTTCGCTAACAAAACTGTGAGCTTTCAGCTCACCCAATACACCTCAACTCTAATTCAACGAGTGCTATCCGCACTAACTTAAATTCACCAAAAAATTGTGAGTATCTGCCTCACTCTCACACTCTAACACAGTAGTGAGTAGCTAACTTCACTACTAATTGTGCTTCCTGCACAAACGCAACTAAACCAAATAACAAGTGAGCAACTAGCTCACTTACAATACTCTAACTATTACTGAACAACTACTCTTGAGCGTCACTGAACTAAATACTCAAAAAATTATTATTACATTTCACTCAACTAAGTACACACTGCTGAGCGACCAACTCATCACGAGTCTCGTCTAGACTTACGCATTTCTTGATAGAATGCCTATATAGGAAAGGAACACACCATGGTCCTTTGCATATCAAATAGAAGATCAGTCCTTTACGGACAAAAATGTCTTCATCTATAAACTCTACAAAAAAATTTCACCTGTTAACACGTTGTAAATCTAAAGGATTTCGTCTGTCGACATTTTACGAGGCAAACTAAATTCGTCTGTCAACTACGAAAAGAAACAAAAAAATTTTGTGTTAACGGTCTGAATACACACACTTGTAAACACGGAAGATGTTCTTGAGAACAGGGTACGTACGCATGGGCAAGGTACTTCTTGGGTTAGATTGTGTACACAGGGAATGTGTCTCTGACAACACAATACGTACGCACGAGGAAAATTTTGATTTTAACGATACGCTCTTTTACAAACAGGGTTTTTTTTTACTTTAACGTCCTATTCTTATATTTAATATTAATTTGAAATCATATACAAAAAAGTTAAACGAGGTTCTTCTTCTCATCCTTTTATACCAAAACAAAACTAAACGAAACGATCATAGATAAACTTGACTTCAAACTTGACTTTGGGAGCAACAACTAACTATACCGAAATGGCATCCTCTTGGTATACCATCGATAAAGGTTTCAGATCTTTTATATTCCACTTTCCGGCTTTCGTACCAAACAACTTAGACCTTCAAGAGAAATTAATCTCAACGATAGCTAACAAAATTGAATATACAGGTACACTCTTTTTAATCTCTAACCAAACTGATGGAATAGGTTATAATCAGGCTGTCCACATAACGCATAACTTGCTAGAATGACAGACTCTTTCCTGAGCCTCACCTAGACTACTCTACAAAAATTTTTCATCACCAAACTCCAAATTAGTGATGTCAAAAAAAATATTAGGAACGACATGACGACAGCACAAACCCATGTACCTAATTTACCAAAACATTATTTCTTGTACTCTATACCTAGTAACTGTGTAATACAAAATAAAATGTGAATTATTATTCGTGTGATTCGCTTATTTTCGAACATGATTGACACGAAATTGACGTTACGCCTTTACTTCCACATTTAAAACAAAATTTTTTCAGAGGGGCTCTACAATAATTAAACGTATGACGTGGACGTGTACAATTCCAACACACGAATTTCCTGACTCTCTCAACGCTTGGTAACTTCACACCTAAAGGTTTTTCTTGATTTACTACGTGGACTTGAGGAGATGAAGATTTGTTTCAATAAACCCTACTACGAACTGAAGTATTTCTAACTTCTTCTTGACATTTATTTTCTGACTGTGACCTAAAATTTTTACGAAACCAAAAATTATCTTTTGACGGGGTAGCTACCATAGTTTGTTTTGGCTGAACTGCCTCTTTAATCTTTTTACCTAATTTTACAAATGTGGAAACATGATTAATCTCAGACAGAGCAAGTTGGGTAACATAAGTTGGTAATAAATTTCTCCTTATAATACGAACCTTTGCAATTTCTGCAGGCATTTTGGGTAACCTACTAAATAAACTCTCTATATGAGACACAAACAAAACTACAGATTCATCTTTCTTTTGATGGCATGATTTAATCTTTTCCCATAGTTCATCCTCAACATGAGCAGGAAGAAAATCCTCCTTCAATCGACTTACTAGAGATCTCCAATCCTTTACGGAATTCCTAATTTGTCTAAACCAAACGATGGCATCATTCACGAATAACTCTGCAGAGGCATTATACAAGTCGTCCTCAGTTACTTTGCGTGACTGTGCTAACTCTTCGATCCTTTCTAGAAATAAAAAAAGCTGTTTAGGATCTCCAGAAAATTTAACAGACCAAGTTCCTATGGGCAAGGGTGGTGTTACAAACGTGACTGTATTAAGGGCCCATTACTAACAGGGAGAGATAAGTTTACTGACTCATTCAAACTACTAGGCTTATCTTTCGCCTTGTCGAACAATTCTGCTTCGATAATTAGGATCGTAGCCAACGTCTCTCGCACAAGTGCAACTGCATCGTTATGATTCTGTGATGGCAGCTTCATCCTCTTAACTCGACCAGTTAGGTGTACTAATCTTGACTGTACCCTTTAAAAATAGAATCAGAAGGATCACCTTCAAATTCTGACAAAACACTTTTAATCGACGCAACGGTATTGTTGATTTCTACACACTCTACTGAAAATTCTACATTATAATCTGTAGGAACTATTAGACATCCTGGTTTATTCGATTCTTTCGCTAATAGACGACCTAATATTTTCCGCTTGTCTACAACTGGTCTAGAACTCTCAATTCCTCTTATTCGGAGTTCATAATCTAACTCTTCTTTGAGTAAGTACACAACCTGAAAAGTATCAGCCATTTTATACTCATATGAAGTCAAAGTCAAAAAAAATATCTAAAATCTTGAAATTTAAAAAAATTTCAAATCCAAACCTATCTCAACTATTCATAATTGATAAAATATTTTCAATAGGGGAACTAAAATTAGATCTAGAATTCACAACTTCTCCCTACTAATTACTAAATTACTACAGCAACCACTATCTTGCTTCCAATTAATTCATTAAATTTTAATAAAAAAAATGTATGCGACATTGCGTGGCAATATTCTTAACAACGACAGAAATCTAATTACTACACATCAGTGAAGTTACCGGCCGTTACGAAGCGGCCGCTAAATTTGAAAACGCCTCCTCTCTGTAAGGCCACGCCTACTACACTCTCCATGCATTATAGGTGTAGCCTTATTAATCAGTACATTTTGCACGTTATTTGAGTCTGCTTTATATTCTTTATGGATTATTAATATCCTCTCAATTTTTCAATTACAGAAATACCATTCTGCAGTACCTATATATGACAATAAAAGAATAATATCGGCAGAAAGTAATTATTTTATTAAAATTCGTTATTTACATTGCAGAAGGAAATATTTTATGCATAAGTACACATAAAACCCAACATTACAATCAAAAGTTAACGTTTTTTTAAACATTTTCAAAAATATATAAAATAATTTTTCCAAACAAAGTTCCACGTTTGTATATAACATATTTTGAAAAAACGTACCTAAGAATTTGATAACAAAACCGCATCTTTCGAATATCCACCATAATGTATATATAAAATTGATCAGTAATTACCTTAGGCCTTCCAATAAAACATATAATATTCCTAAAAACGGATTTGAAAATTTACTCCTCTGCCGAACACTTCTATAATACGGTTCGATAGTATCACTAGAAAAAGCTTTTTTCATACCTTACATAGGACTTCCGTTTTTTAAAAATTTTTAGCAATTAGCTTAGGTCCTCCAAAATAAATACATTTTTCGTAAGAACGGATTTTGGAATAAACTACTTCTGTCAAACAGTTATATAACACAGTGCTCCAGTTTCACTAAAAAACCCATTTTTTTAATATGTTCTATACGACCTTCGCTCTTCCAAATTTGTCAGAAATTAGCATAGGCCTACCTGCATAACAAATATTTTTCTTAAGAACGGATTTTGGAATTTACTACCTCAACCAGACAGTTATATAACACGGTACAACAGTTTCACTAAAAAATTTTTTCAATATGTTCTATACGACCTTCGCTCTTCAAAATTTGTCAGTAATTAGCATAGGCCTACCTACATAACGTATATTTTTCTTAAGAACGGATTATGAAATTTACTACCTCAACCATACAGTTATATAACACGGTACAACAGTTTCACCAAAAAAACATTTTTTTTAATATCTTCTATACGACCTTCGCTCTTCAAAATTTGTCAGTAATTAGTATAGGTCTACCTACATAACATATATTTTTCTTAAGAACGGATATTGGAATTTTCTACCTCTACCAGACAGTTATATAAAACGGTACAACAGTTTCACTAAAAAAACATTTTTTATAATATATTCTATACGACCTTGGCTCTTCAAAATTTGTCAGTAATTAGCATAGGCCTACCAATATAACATATATTTTTCTTAAGAACGGATTTTAAAATTTACTACCTCAACTAGACAGTTATATAACACGGTACAACAGTTTCACTAAAAAAACATTTTTTTTTAATATCTTCTATACGACCTTCGCCTTTCAAAATTTGTCAGTAATTAGCATAGGCATACCTACATAACATATTTTTTTTTTAAGAACGGATATTGAAATTTACTACCTCAACCAGACAGTTATATAACACGGTACAACAGTTTCACTAAAAAAACATTTTTTTAAATATCTTCTATACAACCTCGCTCTTCAAAATTTGTCAGTAATTAGCATAGGCTTACCTACATAATATATATTTTTCTTAACAACGGATTTTGGAATTTACTACCTCAACCAGACAGTTATATAACACGGTACAACAGTTTTACTAAAAAAAACCTTTTTTTTAATATCTTCTATACAACTTTCGCTCTTCAAAATTTGTCAGATATTAGCATAGGCCTACCTACATAACGTATATTTTCCTTAAGAACGGATTATGAAATTTACTACCTCAACCCGACAGTTATATAACACGGTACAACAGTTTCACTAAAAAAACATTTTTTTAAATATTTTCTATACGACCTTGCCTCTTCAAAATTTGTCAGTAATTAGTATAGGTCTACCTACATAACATATATTTTTCTTAAGAACGGATTTTGGAATTTACTACCTCTACCAGACAGTTATATAAAACGGTACAACAGTTTCACTAAAAAACATTTTATATAATATATTCTATACGACCTTTGCTCTTCAAAATTTGTCAGTAATTAGCATAGGCCTACCAACATAACATACATTTTCCTTAAGAACGGATTTTGGAATTTACTACCTCAACCAGACAGTTATATAACACGGTACAACAGTTTCACTAAAGAAACATTGTTTTTAATATCTTCTATACAACCTTCGCTTTTCAAAATTTCTCAGTAATTAGTATAGGCCTACCTACATAACGTATATTTACCTTAAGAATGGATTATGAAATTTACTACCTCAACCCGACAGTTATATAACACGACAACAGTTTCACTAAAAAAACATTTTTTTAAATATCTTCTATACGACCTTCGCTCTTCAAAATTTGTCAGTAATTAGTATAGGTCTACCTACATAACATATATTTTTCTTAAGAACGGATTTTGGAATTTACTACCTCTACCAGACAGTTATATAAAACGGTACAACAGTTTCACTAAAAAAACATTTTTTATAATATATTCTATACGACCTTCGCTCTTCAAAATTTGTCAGTAATTAGCTAAGGCCTATTTACATAACATATATTTTTTTAAGAACGGATTTTGGAATTTACTACCTCTCCCAGACAGTTATATAACACGGTACAACAGTTTCACTAAAAAAACAATTTTTTTAATATCTTCTATACAACCTTCGCTCTTCAAAATTTGTCAGTAATTAACATAGGCCTACCTACATAAAATATATTTTTCTTAAGAACGGATTTTGGAATTTACTACCTCAACCAGACAGTTATATAACACAGTGCAACAGTTTCACTTAGAAATCCGTCAGTTAGACCGCAAATAACGCCGCGCGCTCAATGCTTTTAAACATTGCGCTACACTGTAGAGATACTCTTTTCGGTCTTCTACCCAAACAGATTCAGCTATACACTACTCGATTCAAAAATAAAAATGTCTAAATTACATAAAGATTGTAAACAAATTATTTTCTGTATTAAAGTAGTAGTTTGTGTGTTAATTTCAGTTTGCATATTGCTGACTCAAATAATATAATTATAATAGTAGTATCAAGTCTGAAATTGATTGTGGTTACTATTTATGATCAATATAAAATGAAACAAATCATCAGACTGCACGATAATGGTAAAAAGTCCGTCAGTTGGACCGCAAAAGACGCCGCGCGCTCAATGCTTTTGAACGCTGCGCTACACTATACAGGCCTGACTGACGAACTTTTAAGCATTATCATGCAGTCTGACGGTTTCTTGTTATATTAATCATAAATAACAACCAGTAGCAATTTCAGATTCGATACTACTACTTTATTTGCAGAAATTTCCGACGACTACTTATACATAACTGACGACGATTTTATCAGCATATCGACGTCTGACGATTATTTTTCTTAAATTCACATCATAAATAGCTAATGTTATAATTTTTAGCGATGATACTGCTACAATTTTGACAAGTATTCCTGATAACTTCGTCAGCATCCTACACCATAACTAAGGGCCTCCCAAAGGTCTGACGGTCAGTTCCTTCATTAGCAGTACAAAAACTACTTGTTGTAAAAAATTTATGCTCGATACTTTCACGAGCCAAAATTGTCGGTAGCTCCCGGACTATTATATTATACAGTTATATTTGTGGTGCATTTGTCAAAAGTAAGAGTATATTTATGAGATTGGAAATTAAGATTTATTTGTGATTTTTATTCGTTTGGTATAAAGTAACAGCTATGTTTTTTTTTGTTGTTGAGACGCAAATAACGGCTTTTACTATTTACTAATAGCATGTAATTTTATTTCAGATATCGAATTAATTTTTTTCACGGTTACTCTTGTAACTATGGTTGCGTTTCGGTAGGTTCCTACACATTCCTCTCAGATTCTTTTGCAATATAGCTAGCTTTTAAAGATGTAATGACGTCCAAGACTAATTCGTCATAACATCTTCCTTATCTCATCTTTGTCTCACAAAAAAATCGTTGCCGTTGAAGTTCAGAGCTAGACGGTGAACCCCAAAAAGGATTTCGACCTAACATTTTCATCTCATGTGTTCTGTAGAGTATTGAAATACTTCCTGCTGTTCTTCATACCTTTTTTTGGATTAGTTTTATTGTTTTTGCACAATTTTTGAAGTAATCGAGAAAAAACTTTACAAGGGTTTGGAGAAGAAAGTATCATAAACGTTTCAACTTTGATATAAGATCCTTTAGGAATAATTTCTATTGAATTAATATAGAGTAGATATTTTGTTAGTGATATATTATTTACATTTGTTGATATTGAATTTTCATTGGATGAATTTCTTGCAACACCACTCCAACTTTGTTTTCTTCTAAATTTGCAGAATTTAATTCGCGAGTTGAGGAAACAATTTGAAAATTGTACAAATCTTTTTGCAATTATTAAATGTTCTAGGAACGTTTAAAGATTCAGAGACAGTTGCTACAAAAAAAGTATTTAAAAGTATTTAAAGTAACAATATAACTACAAGGTTTTTCTATATTTACCACACCCAGTTTCATTTTATGTGCATTACGTGAAAGCTGCAATGGAACAGTATAGCATGCTTGTCGACTAGTTAAACTTCACTCGCTAGTTTGAACTATTTTAGAGATTTAAATACACAAAGTTGGGTGTCTCTAGAATTAAAAATAAATTGTATTAATGAGTTTTATAAGCGCCACTTACAGCTTTTCCTTGTTGTACTGCACATTGCATGTTTGTTTACTTGTTAGGGTTTTTTCCAGGCAATTTCAAGCCTCGACGATTCTATAAACGGTGATTTTAAATAAGCTAACTAACTTAGAACAGGTCATTTATGAGGCAATTATTGCATGATCTCTAAAGCGGATACGCTGCTCTAACAAAATTGCTAGTGTAGGTCTCGTTAGCTTTTCAAAGTAAACGGAAATTAACTTCAATAGTCTTCATGAAGTTGTTATTAAACGATTTCCGTGGCTAGAGTGGTGTTTTTGTAACAAGGTATGTCAGATGTATTTTTTTTTGTTCGCGGTCTCGTGCATTTAAGAATTCATGGCTGTCCTTCATTATTAGTGTATGTTGATTTTGATGCAAGATTGAAGGTCCTTCTAGATGTTCTTATTCATACTTTACAGATTAATATAATTGTTAAATTTAAATGTACTGTAAGCTCGATTTCAGTCAAGTATGATTTGAATTTAATGTTCGTTGGCAATAGGGCCGCGCCGATTCTTTCTACTGCTCGTGTGCGAATGACTGCCCCGTCCCCAATAAACTTTTTACCTTTTTGAAGTAAGTTTTGGAACATCTTAATACATAAATACGACCATCACATATGATATTTTGTTAGATACTTATATGTGAGAAATTTAATATCAAATTAACTTTACAGCATTTTTAGGTATTCCATTTTAGTAGCAATGAAATTATATCAAACCATGTAATGATATATCAGACTACAATACAAATTACTTATAACCACACTACAAAAATAAAATAATATATTCCAAAAATATCTTTCCTCGCTTTTCTTGTTTCAAATTCCTTAACTATTTCTTTTGTGTATAAGGGGTTAATATTATAATAAATAAAAACCGGATACAAAAAGAGGATAATTAATCTTGAACGACCAACTAAATATTGATATACCTTATATATTTTGATTTCATATATAGTAGTGTTTAGTAAGCAAGTTCTATTAAAGTCGTAAACTTAAAACCACAAAAGTATGCGTTATCTCTGTAAAATACATATTAGAACGATACTTATGTTCATAAATTAGTTTGAATCACAAAAACGGCAAACAAAATATTTATTTCAGTAAATTTTTATACTGGAATTGTTATTTTAAAAAAGCATTAGAAATACGAAGCAAATACCGATGAATTCAGTAATATGTATCTTAAATATAAGAAAGCTTTTTACATATTTTAGTTACATTAAATAGCTTTAATGTTACACAGTTCCAATAATAATGCAACAACGTAAAAACCAGGCGCCTAGTAGAAGAAATTCACGAATATAAGATTGCAGATGATTTAGTCATTTTATACGTTATGATACAATGTATTTATCAATATTTCGGTAGATATGGAAACACAGAACGTAAAACTAAGTAAATCATATGACACCTTACGTTTGATTTTTCAATGATCCACCCGGTGGTACTACATTGCATAGAAAACAATTTTTACTCATTTTTAAATTTTTCATAACCATTGCTATTCCAAGCAAGGTAAGGATCCTTATTGTGCATGAAAACAAACACACGCTTGATCTACATTTTACCTCTTTTCCGAACGAAGGCGTATTTATGTGAAAAAAAATCTAACATTCTTCAAGCGGTCCGTGTAGGGAATTGTATCCGCGACCTTGAGATCAGCAGCCATACGCGAACCTTCTATTCCACGAACCGCAAATCACGTGATACCACAAATGCTTTCCCCGGGATTCATAACAAAAACCCAGTATAAAGACTGTACCATGACAAAAAACTCGATTGAACATAAGAAATAGGGAGGAATTAAACGACAATAATTAGATCAGACAGAAAAACAAATTAAATATTTTTAAACTGGTAATAAAACCAGGTTATAATGTAATCATTTGAACGCGTAATACGATGGTAACCCGCTTTGTAATAGGGTTGATATGGTGATACATTGAAAGTAACGTTGAACGAAATCAAGTTCGAGCATGTAACCTGACCTTTTCCGGGGAAATTTCAATGATGCGCGATCTTTTGTTGGAATTCGCTTGTAGATTTGGTAAGGAAGTTAACCTTGCATGGGATTTTGCAAACTCGTGCCTGCCGTAATAAAACGGCTATCTACAGGTATAGTTCAAGCAAGTGGCTTCTGCGTGTTAAGAAACTGCTCATTTTTTGAAAATAATTAGAAAACGGAAATACTTATGATTTCTAGAAATCCTCAAAACTAAACATATATTTGGAGCTAAAATACTATGAGCTTTTATGTCTATATTTAGTGATAATGTATATGTAAATTTTAAATGTAAATTAGTTGGTATTTAGGTAGCACGGAATAAAGAGAACGCTAAAGCTTACCTATTTTGTTGGACGATGAATTAGCAACGGAATTAGTGTTGATTAAATATAAACATGGTATTATCACGTAAGAAAGATGGAACAGTCTGGAGCATTCTAAAATGTTAAGAAATATATAGACGGGTATTTAAATGTAACTTTCATTGGTAGAATTTGGTGTTAGTTAAAGCATACAAAACTAATATCTTGAAATAAACAATGAAACAATATTACAAAAAGTTGTTGTTTAACCATTTTCTATGTTGATTATTAAACACATTTCCTCAAATTGCGATCTAAAAATGCTAGGTAATTTAATATGGAAACAGGAAAATTTGGATTGAGGTCAAGATTATTAATGGATTAAATATAAGGTCTTTTTGCCATGTTTTTTAGCAACACCTGGCCAGGGTCATGTTAACGAATTTAGGTTTTCTTTTAAGGAAAGTATATTTGTATTTATAATGAAGTTATTTAATTTAAACAACGCATTTGTTGTGTCGCGTTTATTAGGCTGTGGACATTTGGCTATGCTCACATATTTATATCTTTGAATGATCATACTTTTTGCTCATGCATTTATTATTAGCGCATCTGGCTTATAACAGTTTTTATCTATTGTAGTGGTTTTTAGTAGATTATCGAATTTGTTTAAGGATACGTGACTACGTTTGTAACGTGACATTCTTGTAAGCCTGCGGCGCTTGCAATGGTTTATTGAGTTGGGTATTCCAATTACTCAAATGTCATGACACATTTTGTTCTTATTCTTGTTTTTAATTAATTTTTATTCGGTGTACATGTAATCTTCACCTTATTCTATAATTGCATATTTTTCTGTATCGTCGAGACCTGATTGGTGTGAACGTTATTAGTTTACAACCAGTTTAAGCCGGATTTTTCTCGCCAAAATTTGTTATTGTTTTTTTAGAGGTCTTGATAGCATATTTCTCTGTTAATTTACTACAATGTTTCTAAAAAGTATTTTTGTGTGTGCTTCATGTGCCAATAGGGTACATGAACTGGTGTTTAGTAACACGATCGTATATTGCAATCGTGGTTTTGTGAACCAGAGGGTTACCAAAATGTTTTTTTATAAGACTCTCACTCGTGATTTCGTTTGCCTAGAGCAACAAAAAACATGAAGTTGTTCAATATTTTTAAATTTAACTTATGATACGTTCCATAAGTAAGAAGATTTTTTGTGAAATTTTTAGATTTTTAAGACGATTCTTCTCTGAATCGCTTTGTATGTTCTATATATATATATATATATATATATATATATATATATATATATCACATTATTCAGTATTGCTTATTATAAAACACGTGGCCTTGTGTAGCTCTGGTGTAGCTTTACTCAATATACTAGTGTTTGTTATTTGTACGTGTTAGAACATGTGTACTGATGTAACGTTTAAACATATTGTTACGTTCATTTCCCTACCTGTGAATTTTTCTGCATCCTTTGATCTAAATACCGAGTCGATTTCACTAGGATTATTCGCCAGGTAAAATAGTGCTAGCAGTTCCAATTGTTAAACGGCTCAGTTTCTATTTATTTAAATATCACGCATTTGCGACACATATTGTAATAAGTTTGCAATCGTTCAGTTAGGCAACCAACTTTGCTAGTTTTTAATTTAATTTCCGAGTTGGCATTAGTTATATTATACTGTCTTAGTGCTTATCTAGGCATCTGTTAGGTAGTCAAGAATTTCAGCAATGGCGCTTTCTAAATAAAATTAAATTTGTTACTACATTTCGAGTGTTTGTTTTACGTTGCTCCTTTTGTGATAAATTGTATACACCCAACCGGCCAGTTACAAAATCTTTATTCTAAAAACTTGCTTCTTTCTTATAGGACTGTCCGTATTTTAACCCACATTTTGCGGATTTTAGCCCACATTCTGCAACTGTTTTAGCGTTGCATTTATCTTCTTTCTGTTTCTTCTCTGTTATCGTAAGTTGGACGATCATTCCGGTATTGATTTTGTTCGTTTTTTTCTAGTCCGCTCGTCTTACGTATAACAACGTAAAGTTTAGTTGAACGTTTGAGTTAAGTATTAGTTTTTGACTTAAATTATCGTGCCAGACAATCACATTTGACTTTTCCCAATTTGGTATTTTGACTATTTTGTCGCCATTTTGGACGTATTGTATGCGCATAATTCAATAACATTTGTATTAAACTTTTTTTGAGTGTTCAAATAAGTAATGGTATCATAAAAGGTTAGCACGGTATTTCTGTTTAAAAGTTTAGGTTAAGTTATGGTTAAGGGTTGGATAACTTAAAAGATCAATAGTCAAACATAGTCCAGACTTGATTTGGTTTTATTGTCGTAAGGTTTTAATAAAAAAGCATATATTTTATTCAAAGGTTCTGTTAGTACAATTTTTTCTTTTTGAAGTTAAGCTGTGTAGCGTTCCAATTTTTAAATAAATGTTCACGTTTATTTTTTTTATACAAAATGTCATTAAAATTAAAATACTTTTGGTTACCCTCATATTATTGTAGAAAACGGTCACGCTTTGATATTTTATATAATATCATTGCCGTGTCTTAGATCACAACGTCGAGATTTGTCGTTATCATCATTGTTATGCATACAAACATAGCCTCAAATATTTTGGTTGTGTTTACCATTTGTGTAGAGCACCACTCGTTTTCGCTTTGGCGAACAGAGAGGTTGGGCAGAATATTGCGAACTACGAGCGATATCCGTATAATTATACCATTTGTAGTATCTAGAACATCTGTTTCTAAATTATCTATTATTAAAATTAATTAATTATTTTTGATATTTTAGCGCAATTATGAAGATACAATGTAAACTATTTACTTCTAATATAAACTTATTCTACATAATAGAAACTAATTAGACTTAATAAAACTGAATAAGGTTAATCAAAACTGGTTAGAAATCATCATCATTAGGTCTTCAGTCCTAGAACTGGTTAGACGCGTACCATCATTGTTCCCTATTCTGAACTAACCTACAGATTTCCCTGAAATATGCACAGTTTGCATCTATAACTGTCTGATCTAGGTCTACATCTACCTCTTTTTTCCTATCTCTGCTTGTAATATATCACATACTATTCCCCAAAAATGCCTTAGAACGTATTCCGCCCTACTATTTCTCTTTTTCCCCAGATATCCTTGTTCCCTACTATTTCTGTAACTTATTTGTTATTATCTTTGTCTGTCCATGCTATCGTCCTCATACATCTGAAGCACATCATTTCAAAAGGCTGCTATCGTTTTTCTGTCTGCGTTTCAGACTTCCCGTATTTCATAGGCATACTGTGCTGTGCTCCACACATATGCTTTCAACAATTGTCTTCTTATTCTGTTTGTTGTCTTTCCTCATAGGCGATGTTCTTTCTTGTTAAATGCAGTTCAATCACTTTCTATTGTTTTACAGTTATATGCCCTATTTCTCCGACCTTCAATGGTTGTGAAGGGAGGTAAGCAGTCTGTGGCTGCCAATTTCTTCCAACACTTAACCATTTGGCGATTTAATATATTTTCCAATTTATCTTTTCGCACAGTCAACATTAGTTGCAGGTATTTCGCAGCCATTAGGTTTTCCGTCTCAAAACTGGTTGGACACGTACCTGCACTTATTTATATTCTGAGCTAGCCTACATAGTTCCCTGAAATTCTCCCACAGCATGTATATTCAGGTTAATCTTCTTTGGGAATTAAACCACTCATAGTTTTTAAAATCAACTTTATTTACGTTTCGATCCATGACCTAGGATCGTTGTCAAACTAATAATAAAAACTTCAAGTTTGACATTTATGACATAAATTGAAGGTGACTTTGATTTATTGATGTTTGAAATATTTGGTTTGAGTATATATACTAAGCAAAAATTTTTAAAGTTAGGAATATTAAAACTAAAATAAGGTATTACAACTCAGTGATTATTTTAACTAAATGAAGCAGACGTATATAAATGTACGATAAGCATTCACATTTTTAATTTTCTCAGAAGTTCGATCTAGGCAAATACGACGTATTTTGTTGGATTTGTTGTATGTTTGTAATTTTTGTTAAATTCATTTTATAATTTACTATGTTGAAAGGCAGTTAACGTCATGGTAAACTACATTTTGAAGAGGACCAAGCGAGGTTAGTCTAGGTCCAAACTTGGTATTTGTTTCAAAAACATTTGTCTTGTGTTCTTATCGGTAAGTTAAACTGCTTGTTTATACGTTTGTTGATTTTAACAACAAATTACTTTAAACATTCCGTGTTTTACTATGGAGGATTTGGACTATAAAATTAAGTAGTTCAGTAGAACAATTAATGGAATATTGTTTTAAAGGTTTGTGATTTAAATTTATTATACGTTCCTAAATGAGGTTCAATATTTTCAAACTAAATTGAAGTGATAAAGTATGTTGAGTTTTGTATTAAAATTCAGATGTGTAAAATATAAATGGGACCATAACGACTCATTTTCTTGACAAAATATGTTTGTACTAAATGGTGCTATTGATGTTGTGCTCTTTATAATATTATTATTCTTTTCAGATGGGTACAAAGAATTAATTAAAACAGTGAGTAACATGAGAGTTTTTATCTTTATACTTTTTAATCATATTTAATGTCGTTAATCGACACGAGTGGTTAATGCAAAAGTTGGTATTGCGATACCTTTTTCAAGGTGTTGTTATATCCATCGTTTTCATAAATTGGGATATCCATTGTCATGTAAGTCAATTTTGGAAACTAGAACAGTGGTATGTATGATAGTAGTAGTTATATATTAATGTTTTTTTAAGGATTTTTGTAAGTAGGACCTGACCAGTTTAATGTTACATTAGATTTGTTTTTCTTTAAGGTTAGTTTATGTGTATTTACACTTCAGGAGTTTATTGTTAACCGAGTTTAAATTAAAGTGAAATTTATTTTGAAGCTATTCATAACAGTCAAGGTAGGTAAGTTTGTAAAAGGGTGTCCAGTTACCCTAGCAATGGATGTATATTAGGGACTTTCATTTTGAGGATTTTATTTAATTTGACAAAAATTTAATAAGTGTATTAGATATTTTAGCGAAAGGTAACGGATAATGTGATAACTTTAGGAAACCAAAAGCAAAGGGGATCTAATCAGAATAATCGTTTTCCGTACAAGGAATAATATTGAAAGGTATTGCTGAGACAAGACAGCTTGGCACCCCTTAATCATTTCAGGATAAGTGAATGTTATAGTTTGTTTGTATTTCAGTTTTTTTATTACTTTTATTACTAGCTTTACTTTTTTCTTCCATAGGAACCTACTCCCGCTCCATGCAGTCACCTGAAGCACCCTTAAATTGATACGAAGTTTTCGTCTCTTCGGGGCAAATATAAATTCATAACGTAAGGCTTATTTTACCCTAGCAAATGTCAGAGCCGTTTCTGCGAAAACATAACATTAATATTTCTTTAAATTTTGATATATAATTTCGCCTTGTTTGTCATTTTACCATACCACTTTGAGCATGACTTTCGACATCGCAAATGTAACCAAGTAGATACAAGCTACAAATTACGACGATGCTATTAACAGGGTAACTTTGGAAACCTAACGTTGGCTATTATTTAAAAGTCAACAATACCTTAGGGTGCGTTACGGAATTCAATTCTAACAAGATACTACAATAGAAATTCCTACTAGTTAGCACTTGTGATGGTTTGCGTGTAATAAACAAAAGTACTTTGTACTACAACGAAGGGGTACTACGGACGCTTGATTCAATTCTCCATTACGTATTGTATAGTAAATGCTATAGTTTGGTATAAATTGCTTCAAGTTAATCTTGTAACGGTAGCAACGTTATTATATTGTGAGTAAAGGCATATTATTATTCAGCGAAAAAGGAGCCACTCTATTAGTGGGTTATTTTATTTGAACAAGTAAAAGCTTTGTACCTTGTGTACATTTTTTTTATAGAATATGTTTTTGGTAATCGCGGTCACCAACTCTAACAAAACGAATAAAACATAATGGATCTGATGATGAGTTTAATTATGTTACTGAAACAGCGATCAGCGTTCAATCTAATAGTAAGATAAGTTTTTAGAAATAATTGCAGCTTTATTATCGACTGTAAGAGCCGATGCAAGTGATGCGAATAATCGAGCTGTTACTTTGAAATATTTTTTAGACTCAGCATCACAGTGTCATTTTATTACTGAAAGAAATGAAATTGCTTAATCTCAATTCTAAGGCTATATACGTATCAGTTACAGGTTTAGATCAAGCTGTATCATCTATACAACAAAATGCACAAGTGGAAAATAAATCTTGTGTAAATAATAGTTTCCATACAATGTTTTGTTATTCCACAAACGTCAAACCTATTGCCTTCCATTCAAGTCGATATTTTTTTTATATTTTTTAATTTGGCTTCGTCTACAAGGTCATTTAGCCACAAAATTAACTATGTAATCTAACACCACAAAATAAAGTGCGTACAATATAAGACAAGGATGGAATAAGAATGAGACACATTTCGCACCGTAGTGGCCCGTCATGGTGACTAACGCACAGAGAATTGGCCAAGGAGAGAAGGATTTTTCCACAGAGGTTAACAGGAATATCAAAATTAACCTAACACTAAAGCTTTACAGGAGAAGGTGGCATCTATAAATAAAATTACTTAAAGACTTTAACACGTGGGGTAAATTTAAAGCAAGTAAGGAATTTAAGTTGAACGGAATTGGCGCTTTAAGTGCGAGGAGTCATTTAAATAAACAGTTTCTTTGAGCTATAACTTCTTTGCATTTTAAAAAGATGTGGTACAAATCTCCAAGTTCGTCACAGAAAGTACAAGTTGGAGAATCTACGACACCAATTTTATGTAAATGAGCAGGGGTTCTGGTGTGAGTGGTTTTTATTCTAAAAATCATACCGGTGTCAGTGCAACTAAAATTTGTATACGATTTTTGTATATAGATATTTGAACACAGTTGAAAATAGTTTGTATTGGTTTTACTATATGTTGAAATGTAGTAGCTATTCCACTGACTAATAATTTTCAACGAACTTCGTTCGTTTATGAAATCGATTTGTCGTCCGTCTGTCTGTCCGTCTGTCCGTCCGAGGCCTTTCTAATGGTCGGACATCAATGTGTGATACATCAATCGATTCAGCTCGGTGTCCTGAGCTTAAGTTTTGATGTCAGTTGAAATCGGGCCATGGGGACGCCGTGCCCCCGCGATATTCCGTCGGGAAAATTAAAATTTCAAATAGGTCCAAAATTAATGTGCGATACATATTTGGACTCCCCTAACATAGCTGAGTCGAAATATGGTACCCCCCACAAAATCTGACCACGGATATCCGGGGAATTAATTTTTATCAAAAATTTCAAATAGGTCCAAAATTAATGTGCGATACATAATTAAATTCCTCTGAAAAAACTGAATCGAAATATGATGCCCCCTTATTTACACACACACACACACAAACACACATACATACATACATACATACACACACACATATATAGCTTTTAAAATATTTATTCAATACAATAAAATATATTAAAATGTCTCTTTTGTTGTTTATAAATTTTTGTATTTTATCTGAATACTTATAATTATTACAACATAAAATTTTAATTTCTTTAAATTGTTTTAAAGTAAGTGTACATTTGGAAGTTCGTTGCGACAATGCCTTGCATTTTCAACTTGTTTTGATTTGAGGTTTTTAAAAAATCGGAGAAGGGTGTCACGGTGTTGGAAATATTAGCATGTTCATTCACTGCCTGTTTCGCCAACAATTCTACTTGCTCATTTACGGTTATACCTGAGTGAGCTTTTACTACATAAATGTTACCGTTACCCCACCTGACTGTTAAAGATGAACTTGTTCAAGTATCAATTGTATTATATGTGATGATTTATATGTCACATGTTTAATTGCTTGCAAACAGGATTTTGATCCGAGATTATTACAATTTTATCGAAATTGTTTATATTTTGTATGCTATACTTTAACGCCAATAATATAGCAAATGCTTCGGCTGTAAATATTGTAGCCATATTGTTAAGTTTTTGTCCATGAGAGGGAATTATGAAGGCATATTCCACTCCTTCCGCAGATTTCGACCCATCTGTGAGGATTGTACAAGAATCTTTGTACAATCATGATATGGTTCTAATGAAGATAAAAATATCTTTTGATTTAGTGTGGTGTTTTCTGAATAACTTTGGAAAATTACCTTAGGAGGACTTGCCTGGTACCTGTGAGTGAACCAGAAAAATTTTTACGCAGGTCTTTCTCTATGTATAGATCGACGTGACTAGTATTGTAAAAAGCGTCACAGATTGGCGGGAAATTGCGTTTGCTCCGGTATTTATTCACCAGATTTTGAGTTGTTAGGTAGGAAATATTTTGTAGGTATGATGAATTCAAACATGCTCGTAATTTTAATACAAATTTGGTGGCTAGGCACGTTTTCAGGGTCTTATTGATTAGAATATCTAACTTACGGAGGACGTTGTTACTGGCGGAGCCGTATACAATACTGGCATAATTCACAACAGCTCTAAAATACGTTCTATAAAAGCACAGAGAGACAGACACATCAACACCCCACCATGTTTTAGTGCATAATCTCAGAAAATTGAGTATCTTTTGGCACCTACCTGATATGTAGTTCCAAGTAATTTTTTTATCCAAAAGCACTCATAGATAATGAATGTTTGGAACCACTTTATATAAATGACTACCAACCGTTATGCTTTGGGTTTGAGGTAAATTGTGTCTTGTAAAAATGCAAGCGGCAGTTTTTTCTTTAGAAATTACAAGAAAATTTTTGTCACACCAATCTTCGTTTTTTTGTAAAATTTTCTTAAGAGAATTGGTACAACTTTGGAGCGTCTTTTCATCGCAATAAAAGCAAAAGTCGTCCGCATATTTAACTACTTTAATGTAGTCAGCAAAACCATGATGAATGTCTATTGTATACACGTTAAATAGAAGGGGGATAAGTACGGAGCGCTGGGGAATACCTTGGTTAATTGTTCTGGGACTGCTTTCATATCCTCTCAAAAATATTCGCCTGGTACGGAATAAATTGATGATAGCGTTAGCATTATTTAACAGATGACGACTGCACTTAATTTAGCCAGAAGTAAGTCTAAATTAACGCGTCCATAAGCTGACATAATATCTAAAAGAATTGTGCTTAAATAATTATTTATGGAAAATAATAATTGAATATCGGAAACTCCTTGAACTATTACGTCAGTAGTTCCAAATCCTTTGCGGAAACCATACATCCCATTAGGAAAGATCTCGCTTTTTGAAAAAACTTTCAATTCGACATTTTATAAGGTTTTCAAAAAGTTTAGACAAACATGACGTGAGAGCAATTGGTCGATACGAGGATGCTTGATTTTCATCCTTGCCCGGCTTTATTATGGGTACTACAAGAATTTCACTAAATTCCTGGATGATCAATTCACTGTTCCATACCCTATCGAAAACTTTTAATAGATACTTTTTACCAGAATGGGAAAGGTTTTTAACATTGGGTAGCGAATATTATCTATACCAGGCGATGAATCGTTATGCAAGTACATCAAAACTTTGTCGAGTTCGTTGGTTGAAAATGTTGCCGACAAAAGGAGTTATTATTTTCAGTCGTGTTAAAGTGATATTTATTTTGTAGGGTAGAAGGTGCAATCAAATCTAAAAATTCTTCACAACGCGTGAATTTACTATTACGTGAAGTATTATCATTTATACGGTGTAATTTTTTTGCCATATGATATACTTCTGTCAACGGAGTATTTTTGTTTAATTTAGAACAGAATGCCTTCCATAATGCTTTACCCTCTATTTTGAAGTCTCTTGGAACACGCTGTTACTTTTTTATAGTTTAACCAATTATCGAAGGTTGGATTATTGTTATATTCAATTTCAGCGTTTATTCTTTTGTGTATCTGTGTATCACAATCCTTGTCCCACCAAATTGGCGATGCTCTACCATTTCTGATGTATATTACTCCTTTATTTTCTTTAAAAGTATTTTGTGCCGCGTACTCTAAGGAATCGATTAGGTATACATATTCCTGCGTGGGTGTTTCAAAATGTGGAGACTGAGAAAAACATAAATCGGATAACGACTTAAATAGATTCCTATCTGCATTCTTCATGTTCCATTTAGAGTTTTTAGTAAAGAATATGTCGTTGTATTTAAATGATACTTGCACATTTAAATAAATCACGTAATGATCTGACCCAAGGGTTTCGTTTAAAACCGATTATTCACATAGCTGGACTATATTAGGGGAAACTATAGTGAGGTCAACCGCTGATGGATTAGTACCGTAGGATCGTTTGGTGGGTGAGCCGTCGTTAATTAAGACAAGGTTGTGATCTTTAATAGCATTCGTAGCGTAACTCCTTTATTGTCGTCATGCATTGATCCCCATAGTCTATTATGACTGTTAAAATCTCCGCCGTACACTACTGGCGTGTTGAGTTGTGAAAAGATATTAGACCAATCTCTCGCACTATGTTTAACCCTCGGAGGTCTATAAATAGCCACAAAACTTATATTAATATTATTTCTAATGTTTAGATTGTAATTTTTTGAAAATTTAACGATTTCGTAGTTAAGTTTGTTGAGCATCAGAATAGCTACACTTGTTTTTCCATCAAAGCGATCTGTTCTAGCTATATTGTACTCTTTATAACGTACAACAGTGTCAGTTTTGTACCAAGCTTCATTTAAAAGTGCAATATTTACTTGTTGATTATTTAAAAGATATAATAAATTACCACCATTAGCCGCTGCTGAACGATAGTTCCACTGAACTACTTTTAAGTTATCTATACTATCCATCATTGTCATTTAAATAACTAAAAAGCAAAGATTCCAAATCTTTTTTAGAACTTATAAACAACAAGTTTGTTATATTAGTTTGAGATTTAATTGACTTAGGTATGGTTTGAATAGATTTTCCAATTCATATACTCCATTAGAGTCTTATAAAACTATTTTTTGCAACTTTATCCATGGGATGCTGAAATGGAGGTAAGGGTTTTAACGGGAGGTTTGGTCTATCGCTTTCTCTTTGAATGTATTGGGGTGTCAAAGTTAATTGCGGTATTTTCTTCCTTATAGGTTGTATAGATGTAGAAAAATTGGACATTTTGCTGTTATTTGTGTTTACAGATTTTCGGTTTAAAGCTGGAAATTGACTATTATCATTTAAATTGTATAGGGCGGAATAGTTCTTATTAAAGAACACAACAAACATCGAACTCTTGGAAACTAATTCTGCCTCCTTAAAAGATAAGTTCTGTTCCGCCATTATAGAGTTAATTTTTAATTGCTGTTCATATATAGGGCAGGTACTTGAAGTGGTGCTGTGCGTATTACACTTACATTTAATGCAAAAAGGTTCGTTGGTACAATTGTCACCATCAGAATGAGCAGATTTACCGCATATTTTACATTTATCAGACGCTTTGCACTGTGAAGCTACGTGGCCATAATGGAGGAAGTTATAGCATTGTACAACTCGAGATAAAAGGTTTCACATAGCACCTTCTTCTTTTTTTTTATAGTGATAAAAGATTTTATATCCGCTGTGTGGGTCTCTTCCTTGTCGAAGCAAGGACATACCCACTAAAAATCCACTTTGGTGTCGGACTCGAGATCCCTTGTCATAGATTTTATACGGATCCCGTGAGTAGCGTACCTGGACTAGCTCCTTCACTGCCGCCGCGAATTAGAAAAAACATGGCGTTACGCGCAGTTTAATCCTTTCGGACGTCTGATGGAATCGCAG
The DNA here is from genome assembly GCA_036346225.1 of Platerodrilus igneus. NCBI lineage: Eukaryota > Metazoa > Arthropoda > Insecta > Coleoptera > Lycidae > Platerodrilus > Platerodrilus igneus. Next base: position 8,587,818 of record JARFIW010000090.1, read on the forward strand.
CAAAGATCATTGCTGAAGCATCGTCCTGGAATGTCTATGTTGTTGCCATAGGACATCGTCACACGCTCCCAGGACCGTATAAGCTGGTTTGCGTGATCTTCTAGAGATCCGTAAAACCTCTCTGAGTTCGACCGGAGCCATTCCTTGACGGTTTGCAGGTTTGCCTCCTTGTGAAGCTGAGCGTTTCGAATGAACCAAGGAGCTCCGAAGACTTCCCTTAGGGCCTTGTTCTGGATCACCTGGAGCTTGCACATGTGCGTTTCCGTTGCGTTACCCCACACCCTTGATGAGTATGCAAACGTCGGTCTGATTATCGCCTTGTAAAGCCTAAGCTTATTTGAAGCGTGTAGCCTACTTCGGCGATTGATCAAGGGGTACAGCAAGGCCAAAACTCCTTTAGCCTTTTTTGCCGCATACTCGATGTGAGCTTTCCAGGAGAACTGCGAATCAAGGATCACCCCTAGATACTTGACGTCTGAACGCCAAGGTGTCGGTTCGTTTAACGCTCTGACGTCGTCTTCAGGTCGAGAAGAAAACGGCCGTGCTATTTCCTGGATTGACCTTGACTCGCCAGACTCTCTGCCACTCCTCGAAAGGGAGCTGCGGTGCACGGGACCTGGTTAGAATGGATGTGTCGTCGGCGTATAGTGCTATCCTGGTGTCTGCGGTTTTCAGTAGATCGCTCACGAAGATGCCGAAGGGTACCGGCGAGAGGAGATAGCTTTGGGGGATCCTGATTGTCCGCCTCGTCGACCGCACTCGGTCCAGGCTGATGCAAAACCATCTATCGTGAAGATAGAATTTCGTAAGCTGGACGAGAGCGCGTGGTAACCCCCTCTCTAGCATCTTGTAGAGTATGCCATAATGCCAAACCTTGTCGAAAGCTTTAGACACGTCCAGGAACACTACGCCTGTTGATTGTCGCCAGTTGAAGTCTTCCGCGATGTGCTCCACCACTCGCAGTATCTGGTGAACAGTGGAATGCCCCTTACGGAACCCAAACTGCTCGTCCTGGATCACGTGGTGTTGCTGCATTGCTGCCTGGCGTCTCTTTAGGAAAACGGCTTCTGCTATCTTCCCAACCACCGACTGCAAGCTAATTGGCTGGTAGTTCTATGGTAATATCGCAAATTTGCCTGGTTTTTGGAGCATTATGACGTTCGCATCCTTCCACTTAGGTCCTTGACTTCTTCAACTGTAGTGGGGTCGATTTCCTGAAGGTCGTCGTCCCTTAGCCTCCGTCGGACGTCGTGGTGAACCTGTTCGATATACCGAAGGTCTGCGTGGACATAGTTCGGTTCAAACTGACGCTCCTTGCTGTTTGCGAAGACTGCCCTTTAAGAGACTGAATAGGCTAAGCCTGTTTCGCCATGGACAGGAGGCATTGGGGACATCTTGTTCCTCAGTACTTTCGACAGCCTCCACAGATAGTTGTCTTCGGCGCGGAGGTCTTCCAGTCTCGCTTCCCAGGCCTCGTTTCGGTGCCGCTGAATCGTTAATCGCAGTTCGGCGACCAATCGATTATACCGGAGTCGTTCCGCCGGATCCCAGGTTCTTTGCCACTGACGCCTGGCACGGTCCTTTTTCCGGATAAGGTTACGGATGTGCAGAGGAAGGATGTCCCTCTTATCCGCTACCGGTCTAATGTAAGTGGCTCTACTGAGCGAGGTCTATATGCACTCCATGAGACGGTCCACTAACGTCTCTAGCGCGCCAGTGATCGGGATGTCGTTGAACGTCCCTTTGACCGATATTGCTAGACGGGCGGCAAATGCCGGCCACGAAACCGTACGGGTTTCGTTGGTGACAGGGGCTCGCACCCCTCCGAGATAAAGTAGCACAGGGTTGTCGTTAGAACTGAGGTCGCTGACGGTCCGGATCTCCGTATTCAGCGTCACTTGGTGGGGTACGCGACGTTTAGTACATCTGGCCTGCCTCTATTGCCGTAGTGAGTGGGTTCTGCCGGTCCTAAGACCTCGACCTCACATCCGTCAGCAAACTGTCTGAGTATGCGACTATTGCGATTCGCTATCCGACTGTTACAAGGCGGATATTTGGAGTTGAGATTCCCTGCTAAAAGCACAGGTTCGCTCACATCCAACAACGCGTCCAGGTCCTGCGTGCTAAGCGGTTTGCCATCTGGCCGGTTATAAACCGAGACCAGGCCTAGAGGGCCGAAACCCTCTAGTACTATACATACTACAGTCGCTTCAAATCGATCTAGGTCTGCCAGGTCCACCAGGTAGTGCTTCAGGCTTGCCCTGACGTACGCCGCTGTGCCTCCTCCAACGCCATCTTGATTGTTGTGAAACAGCCTGTAGTTGGGAAGTCTAGGTTCATCTCGTGCGCTGACAAACGTTTCATTCACCAGGACCACGTCTAGGTCGTGTCGCAACGCAAACTCCAGCAACTCAAATCGCTTTCCCATCAGCCCTCGCACGTTCCAGAACGCTATCTGCAGGGTAGTGTAATCGCTTTGCATGTTCGAATTTTTATTGGGGTTGTTTACATTCATTATTGTTAACGCATTTAAAGCTCTATCATCACAGACATTTTTGGTATACCTGAGCTGGGCGGCTCGGGGCCGCCCACATTTGTTGTCATACTATGAGACAAGGCCCGATGTATAATCTTTAACACGCCACTGATAGGAATTCACTTAGCACCGATAACGACAATAAGTTAACTAAACATCCTAGCGCGATTAATTTAGCTCGGAATTGGGTATAGTAAATACACCTACACTCACTAACGGCTAAAATTATGAAGTCGATATTTCAAATTTCATATAAAATCCCAATATAAACTGGCATAATCATTGTTTTATCAACACGGATTAGTTGATATGCTAATTGGGATATCCTTGTTTATGATTTGGTGTATGGGAATTCCTCTATTTTGAAGAAGGGTTAAATTTGGGTGGTTTGCTTCAAGGCTTTACTTGCTCTTACAGCACAGCTATATGATCCACTAAGCATAGTAACCCCTATAATCATACCATCAAAATTTGAAATTCAAGAGTTGTGGAAACTAAAATTTGGTTGTGACGAATCGATTCCAACAGACTTACATGTCAATCGGTCAAAGTTGAAAGACGAATTAAATGTTATTAACAAAAATTGTCGTTCCTAGATATGTAGCTTCTCAAATGCTTTATATCTTAAGTTTCATGGATTTTCAAATGCATCTGAAAAAGGATATAGGACCTGTATTTACCTGAGATGTATTATCCATAATCATGATTATTCAATAAAGCGTTAAGCAGCCAATACGAGTTGCACATATAAAAACCATTATGTTGCCCATACTAAAATTACTAGTTGCTGTACTGATTGCTCTAGCTTAAAAATTAAAAAAATTCTTAATATTAATATCTCCGAGGAATTTTATTAGACAGATTCACAAATCGTGCTTCCTTGGTTAAATTCACAACTTAATAAATGGAAAATGTTTGTGGCTAATATGGTAACACATATTCAAACATTAAGAAATGTTGAAAATTGGAATATTGTAAATTCCACAGATAAGCTGACAGATATTGCCACGGGAGGATGTACGCCAGTCAAATTACATTCGTCTTCCTTGTAATGTGAGGACCCAAGTTGGTTCAGCTCGATAAAGAGCATTGGTCTCATTTTCTTTCATCGTTTCTTGTGGGTTCTCTATAGTAAGATCGATATCATTCAGCCTTGTATTTGCTTCCTTTTCCACCTCTGTGATGCTCGAGATAACCACCTTCTATACCTCACGCCTCACGAAAAATGTAAAACTATCTAATCTATTTATCTCTTTTCATTCCTGATATTGATTTTCCTGATCTTGACTGAATTTTTTCTAATTTTGTTTTAATTCCCACGAATTTTTCTTGATTTTGTTTCAATTTCTGACTAAATTTCTTACTTATTCTCTTTTCATTATTTTTAGCAACTTCATCGGCCCACCATACTTCATTCTGCTTCTACTTGGACATCGCTTTCTTCTCCTTCCATTAAATCAAAATTTTCCGAAAGTTTGACACAAAATGAAAAAAAAAAGATTTACAGTCAATTCTAACTGATTTACACCCCTAATATCGGACCTCTTAATAAAAACGAGGCGGAAAGTGAAATCGAGTTGCTTGTGTTAAAACCCCAACTATGATACGATGTTCGCTTTAAATACGTTGGATCGTTATTGCTAATTACGAAGTGATTTCCGAGCTCCTGGGTTGGGTCGCTAAATTTACTTTTTTGCTTAAATAGAGTTTGGTTGAAATCGAGCTCCTTTAGCTGGATCACCATTATTTTGTGCTATGATATTAAAGCCTCACGAGTCTGACGTCCAGTTTATGCTACGAAGCTATGGAGTACAATTCTCAACACGCGAAACTCAGAATTTCAAACCTAAATTCAAGAATCTACTTCCTCGACTATCTCAGTCAGGAGAACACCAAAAAGCCTTTCTAGCTATAGCAGATTGATGTAGTGGACCTTTATCAATATTCTGAAATATAAATATTTATAAATAATATAATAGACTAAAAAAAATGAACATCTTACAGTATAAAATTACATAAAAAAACAAAAATAGATCAAATTTTTCAACTTACACCAAAAATAATATTGCTTTGTACTTACAGCGTCCTGGGTGTACTATTACTACTGTTTTAACTCTTTTAAAATATACTTTTACTCCACAAATTGTCATTTCTGCTGCAAATAATCCACAGCGATGGAAAATCGCGAGATTAGTCCCGTGTTTAAGGCAGGTGACAAATCAGATGTGAACAATCATCGTCCCATTGCTATATTGTCCAATTTTGCAAAAATGTTTGAATTGACTCTACTCAGAAACTATGAATCAACCCATCAGTCTGGATACTTAGAAAAACGTTCCACGATGACTAATTTATGCCGTTTTAGCAAATTTGTATTTGAGACCTTAGATAATCAATACCAAGTAGATGTCATTTACACGGATTTTTCAAAAACATTTGATAAAATCGTACACAAAATCCCCTTATTTATATTATCAATATGGTATCAATGATAATTACACAGCCTTCTTTAAATACCTTGTATAATGGATTTAAATCTAAGGTTTAGATCGCTTTATCGGAAGTTCCACAAGGTTCGAACCTAGGCCCGCTGCTATTTACATACTTCATAAATGACTTATGTCTCAACGTAAGTTGGAATATACTTATGTTTGCCGTAAGTTGCAATTGGAGGTTGATTTGATTAATGAGTGGTGCCTTCAAACCAGCTTGTCGTGACTATTAGTAAGTGTAAAAGTGTTACTTATACACATATGAACACTTCAATAATGTTTGATTATAAAATCAATTCTATGTCAATATGCCGATTTGAACAAACCAAGGAGTTTTGTGTATTGTTCGATAGCAAACTAACATTCACTCCACATATTAATCATGCTACGAACTATTGGGCAGCCGGTCAAACACGCAAGTTGCATAACTGAAGTGTATTCTACAGAAGTCTAGAACCTTCGAGCCAACACCAGACTATGAACCATCTAGTTAATTTTGGGGTATATATAAGATCGGTGATGAGTGTACACATCAGTTAGTCTATTTCCAAGTGTCGTATACAAATCGTATCGTGTATAGTTAGCTTGTACGTAAATAGACAAAAGAGTAATAAATAAATTATAGTAGTGTTAGTATTGTTAAGACGACTTATGGTTAAGGATTTAGTTTAAGAAGATATTAGTGCTTGTCAATAGCATTAGTGCGATAGTGCTTCATTGTTGATTGGCCTGAAAACATTTATAAATAAGGCATATACTAGTAATAAAACTTGTGAATAGTGAATAATAAAGACTCTTGTTATTACTTGTTCTAAATTGGTAAACGCGTTAACAGTAACTCACTACAATTATATCGTAACCTCAGCTTACAAAATGCTAGCTTTTATTTTACGCAACTGCAATAAATTCACTAACATTTCGGCACTGCTTACATTGTATTTTGCTTTTACCCGATCGCAACTTGAATATGGCAGTATTATTTGAAGCTTTTTACTAATGCCATAAATTAACAATCGAGGAGATTCAAAGAAAAACACTGAAATATTTGTAGTTTAAAACGTATGGCTCTTATCCTGAATAAGGTATTGATAACTCAATTCTGCTTGATACGTTTCAACTTCCTTCCTGTGAGTTTAGAAGAATTCCTGTGAGTTTGTACTTTATCTACAAGATACTGCACAACAAAATGGAATGTTCAAGTATCTTATCTAATATCTACTTCCATATTTCTAGAATGTCCGACAAAATAAAACATTTCACCTGTCTACCCGTAGAACGAATATCCTGTTCAAGTCGCACATTTATATGATGTGTTTACTATTTAACAGGATAAGTAGTGCAGTGGATATACACTCCGATTGCATTAAACATCTCTTCAAATAGATTATTAATCTAGTTGTAGTTTAATTTACATTAAATGGCAAATGATTTCATCTCAATAGTGTAGATATTTTGATTTATATAAACTTTATGCTTATTTAATAATTAATTAATTGACAATTACTGCTTTTGTGGGAATTATGCTTATTTTTGATTTCTATATATCTTCATACATCCAAAAATGTTGTACAAAATTGTTTTAGAAATTTGTTGTATTAATGTCTTAATTATGTGTTTGTCCTACAATTGGTTCCTGCCGTTAGGCAATAAATATAAAAAATATTAGGAAAAATAATATTACAGAATAGTTTCCAAAGTGAAGGTTGCAATATTTTAAATTGATTAAACCTTACAACTCCTACCCGTTGCAATAAAAATTATCAAATTACAAAACACTATACAGATTACAGATTTAAATATTGTCATATGGTCTCTTATATAAAATCACAAATCTTAAAAGTTATTCTAACCAAAGAGCCTTGAAATAATTCCATATTTCTACGACTTCCAAAGTTTCATAGATTCCAACTATTAAAGCTCCAATAATAATGGTCTTCTCCTCGTATAAATTACCATCAAACTTACTTAACATCGATATTATTTTAACTTGAATTCAAATATACAAGAGCTTTAATAGCACTCAGCCAAGAAAGCTAACCAAGGAACAAAATAAAATCGAATAAGTTTGAATTGAACATAATTAATTTTAATAGAATTAGAATTAAACCTGAGATTGAATAAAATTTTAATTTATCGAACTAAAGTTAAACCCATAGAATAACTCAATATTACTTAAAGTGTTTTAAAATATACAGCTCTACTTACAATTTATTTAAAATTGGTGACGATTATCTAACTGCGGGCATCCTTTAACAATTAGCAATACTTAAACTTGGACTAATTGTTATTTTATCGATCACTATTTTATTCTAAAACAGCTTTATTTGTCAATAGAACAACGGGAATAATCCGTTTTACAATTGCTTTCGTATTTTATAACCAATTATCCAGATTGTAAATAACAATATCATTCAGGAATTCCGCTATTTTGTAAAGTATTGGACTTGCTAACAGTAACGTAACCCAGCACTAATAACAATAGTTTCAACTCACCCAAAATATCTTAATAATGCGAAATTACTTGATTAACCAAACATAAGAACCAATTATTTCAAACTGCTATCTGTAAGTTTTTTTATAAGTAAAACGTTTGCTTCTGATTTCGGCTTTCACTGCAAATGTTAGCTTCTGCTAAATGGAATAAGGAACAATTACGAGATTTCTTACATGAAGCGACTTATAGTAAACGTAATGCAATTTTCAGTAAAATAAATAAATGTTATGGGAATAAACTTAATTATTTAATCAATTAGAAAATTTTCGAATTAAATCTTTACATAAAATTTACAACTGTGCTATTTCGCTTGAATTTATTATAGGACAGTTTCACATTCAATGAGTAGTCAAAGTACATTTTGTTTGGTTTAAATTATTCACTAAATACTTATAACTTATTTAAGCTATAAAAGCATTCAGGGTAAACATGTGATCCGCGTAAACGTGGCATGCAATTGAAATTCAATTAATAATATCACGTGCAGATGGTAAGAACAAACAATCAAATATGTAAAAGGTATAAAATTTCTAAATCTGTTTGTCTTGCAGTATAAGCTATTAACACCCCCTTTATATGTGTAACGTCGTAATCTCGTCGCTGTGTAGCTTACCAAATAAATATTTTGTCTCCAAAATGATTTTTGCTAAATTTCTAATGATTGAATAAATTACGTGGTCCAGATTAATGATAATCAAAGCGGAAAAACTTATTTACGATACCTTTTTGGTTACATAAATATTCTTTATTTACATACTTTGGAAACAGTTATTTTACAATGTAACTTGCTTTAGGTTGACACCGCTTATATTTATTAAATTATAGATTTAATAGTTCATCACCTCTATAAAATGAGCTTTTATGTTAAACTCACTGTACTGTTTTTTGGTAATTTAAATTTCAATTTTAGTTATTGAACAAACGCGCAAAACTTCTATTACACTGAGTCTTGTACAGGACAACAATTGGAGGATAATGTGGTGTCTTTTTGACTAGCCTTACCCGGAAATACTGTCTGTCCATGTTAGAGAATTGCCTCCGAATGGGAACTTTACAGTGCGGGGATAGCTAGCCTGTAGGAAAACTAATCAAAGTAGATGTTTATATGAATGAAAAGCTGCCTGTGTCTAATCTGCACAATGCACCATGACTCCTTTTGAGTTCATTCATAATATAAAACAACATAAAATATAAAACGAGATCCTTCACATTTCTGCATGATAATACTAAATTTTTATAAATATGTATAAAATTAGTGCAATGAAATCCATTTTCATACTTAATGCAGTTCTGTTCAGGGATTCTGATCACGAATTACTATGTATCAGCATACGTGTGATCTAGCTTGTAAATAAGTACGCTCAGAAATACTAGCATCTGTTCGCTTTTGTATAACTGCTACTGTGACATATGACTAAACTTGTGTATGCAGGATGTGCCAGATTTTGTTAAACCTTTTTATCAGTACAAACTTATCTGCTCGTACAATTTTGATATGTTTTATGCAATTTCTTGCGATTACCTAGACCGCAACTTAAAATTAGGATTGACTTGTTTTGTAAACTTTCAAAGCAATTGTAAATAATAACACGCTTCTAAAGAGAATACAGGGGTTGTTCTTACCTAATATGCGATTTCATTGTGTTCGTATTATTACCTTTATAGATACCTAATATCTGCCCTTAAGCCAATTGACCGGTTAATAGTATTAATAAATACAGCAGCATCCAGTAAATTGTTTTGTTAAAATTAGTTGTATATAATTTTAATTAAAAAGAAACTAGTTGAAATGTCATCTACGCTACTTGTCCCTCTAGATATTATATGAGATTACTATAGGAACTTACAAGTATGCGAGTTAAGGTTCGGACCTTGGTAGCTGCGTTTTTATTAAAAAACACTTCCAAAACTTAACAAATTTATTTTAATTGATACAGAAATTAATGTGGAATTTTGACAAACTGATTTTAACTTTAAATCGAAATAAATTAATTAATTGAACTAATATTGTGTGTCCCCTAAGCAAACTGCAATGCTAAAGCTGAATACTTTGACTGAGTGCCGGGTCCCTAAGCTCCCGGACTTTTTGTAATGTTCCTGCCCCCTCATATGACTGTGGGAACTTGCAGATCTCATGTCTGCTATATTCTCAATTCTATACTTTGTTACATTGTTACAATCTTATTTTCTAGGTAGTTGCGATATCTTAACCGTCTGTGACTTGCCACCTGCAGTATCACTATGGTATGGAATACATTGTATTGCATCCGCTCTCATGAACTGTCAATCACCTGCCTGGTTTATCCTTGTACTACATTGTGTTGCAATTGACTTATGATTTCTTTAACAATTTCTAATAAGTTCCTATTGGATTCTATTATTTAATATATAGGTACTTTGAGGGATACATAACTTGCGTATTTTTAAAAAGAGGAAGTAGTCATCCTACACATTTGCTAAATACACAAATTAAATTCCTCGTAAAACATTCAGTTCAATTAATTTAATATAACAAAGTGATTTTCAACTTAGTCTCCATTTCCTAAAGCCCACCTACGCCTTCAGACCGTTATTTAATCGCAGGTTGTGGTGGGAGGATAGTTGGGTGACGCAGTGTGCGTCAGTAGACGTCCTACACAGTTATCATTAGTACCAGGGTGAAAGGCTCTAAATAGATCGACTGTTGGCGCGTTTTAGTTTTACCACATCTCTGCAGATGGCGCAGTAGGTCTATTTTTAAGAACGAATTTATATATTGCTTAATATTTGTGAGGTTTTGTTACTAACCTAACTTTTAGCGTCTTTTTAGTTTGCACTTTTGCAGATTGCACTTTAATAACATTTAACGTTTTACTTGATGTCAAATAATATATTGGTGTTTTAAATGCTTTGGAAAAAGCCGTGCATATTTGTATCATTTTTTATATTATTTCTGCCACATGTATTATAGCAAGTATACAAAATAATTCTTTATGTCTAGGGGAACTTTATTCTAAATCTATGTACCTTCAAATAGAACTAAAGCTTTTATTTTTTTATTAAAAGGTTATATATTGTAGCCATCTCTTTCAAAATGGTTGTTTCACGCAGTGTGCCAGATTGCTACAATAAAACGTCTACTAGGCATAGATTCCCAATTCCCAATAAAGACAAACTACATTTTGCAGAATGGTTACATGTAGTATGCAACCCTAAGTTGCAGATATTAAACCCAGATCTTGTATTTAATAATTATTGTGTCTGCCATGAGTACTGTACAACTGACGACAAATCTTGAAACATGTATTTGAAATGTACAGCTATACCGTCAAGAAAGTTACCACATGGTGAAGGTATTGTATTTGTATGCATTTTCACTTAATGTAACGTTTTTATTTTAGACAAACCGTTAGAAAATAAGTTGACTACATCAGTTACGATTCCATTAAATGTGACTAGTCAGGCTACAACATCTGTTCTTGTTGCGATGAGTATGTAGTACTGTGATTTTTTTTTACAAATACAGGGATCTGTCATAAAAGCAAAGCCACATAGTTTATCTTGACACCAATCCATTAATTCGTTTAATTGTTTCATAAATTATTTCAACTTTTATCAGCTGGTGCTAGGGATGCTGCAAATTGAATTTTTTAATTTAAATATTAAACTAATAAAAATTAATTAGTACATGGCGTTATGTTTTAATATGATCCTGATGTCACTAGATTATGTACTACAGAAAGCGGTATTTATCAATTGTTTGTTTGGATCTATTCGGACAGTCAATCAAGTAAACGTGTCAGTTTCAGCAGTTGCAAGTTAGATATTTCTGCATAAAATTTCCATGGTTTGAAACTATTTAATGGCTCCCTTACAATGAAATGGAATCCTTGCTGAATATTTGTTGCATCTCTAATTGGTGCTACTATATGTGTTTACTAGAAAAAAATTCATGTTTACCATTATGTAGCTATATATCAAATTTTCATTTTTCCCATAAATTCATACATTCACACGCAATTATAAAATCTTTGCAAACTCAATGGAGAACAAGAATCATAACATTGTACTACTGTTAGTAGTTTACTGAAACAGCTTTCGCTATTACAACAGGAACTTTTTGGTTAACTTACTGGTTCCGTTTCTAATTTATAAGAAAAATGTGTGGCAGTTTATGCGAAATTCCTACTTGTTTATTTTCAACTTCATGAAATGTGATTAATGTGCAATACTGATATTTTTTTAATTTATAGCTGATCACACATATGCGTGTGTAGAGGAGACATCTTCAACTCCAATACGAACTAAGAGTGGTACTTCTACTAGTGTTTGTTATAATTGTGTGAATATAATGTTATGTATTTTCAGGTACTACTGACAGCCCTTTACGTTCTGTAAATGTTTCCCGAGCTATAACCTTAACGCCCAAGGCTAAAACTTTGTACAGGAGCGCAAAATATTTGAAAAGTTCAATAGCTGTTTATCGCAACAGAAACATCTCTTTTAGAAAGCGACTACAATTGGCAAAAAACAGCTTCATTTTTCAATTCTTCCAATACTACATCGCATCCAGAGGCATTTAATTTTTGTATTCAGCAGTGGAGTCGCAAAGCGACAAAGCCTAGGGGTACGAGATTTACATTAGAAGAGAAGGTGATGTCTTTAGCTTAATATAAAACATCTGGTCCTGGTTATCGCTTCTTAGCTAAATGGTTTAAACTCCCTTCTAAAAAAATTTTATCACGATTATTACATAAGATACCAGTTACTGATGGCATTAATTTGTCTGTGATGGAAAATTTGAAAAATTCAATACAGCACTTTAAACCAAGAGAAAAGTTGTGTATGGTTCTCTTTGATGAGATTTCTCTAATGTCGCATGTTTCATACCAGAAGCATAAAGATCAACTAATGGGAGTACAAGATGGTCAAATTGTAGATTATGCTCTGGTGTTTATGGCAAGAGGTGTAACTAGAAAATGGAAACAAACCATTTGCTACACCTTTTGTAAATCAACATCAACACCTCAAGCTATTAAAGCCTTGCTTACATCAGTGATTAAGGAATTACACGAAGCAGGTAAAAAGTGTTGTCAAGACATTCGTATAATACACATCATTAATAAATATTGATAGGAACACATAATCTTATTAATGGTCTCATAGACCATATAAATTTCTTATCAAGTAATTTTTTAGGATTGAAAGTACTGGCTACCATATGTGTACAATGCACAACCAACAGATCAGCCACAGAGAGAATGGTGTTAGATGCATGAGCAATATATATAAAAAACAATTTGGTTCCAAAGCATCGTATAATTATTAATGACTATAAAATTATTCCCCTTTATGATGTCCCTCATTTAGTTAAAGGTCTTTGTATAATTTATTAACAAAAGACTTAATTTAGAAGTCGATGGCATATTAACAGCAAAATGGGAAGATATTGTGAATACTTATTTTATAGAAGCATGCAGTGGTGATATACGTTGCCTGCCAAAAGTAATTGACTGTCATGTGGTTAATAGAAAAATTAAAAAGAATAAGGTTTCACTTGCTACAGAAGTATTTAGTCATTCTGTGGCCGCAGCGATGAATATTATGGCTCGAAATGGTAATTATTACTATAATTAATGTATCAAAGCACTAAAACACCGTGTTGTTTAGATTTTTAGTATGTTATGTTATATAAAAATTATACTTGTATGATGAACATACTATACGTTTTAATTTGTAGACGAAACTGATGTTATGGGAAAACACAAATTGGACAAACGTGCACAAGGAACAGCTTAAGTGGTTAAATTTTTGGACACACTATTTGATAGTTTGAATGGTGGGACATTTAAATATAAGCCCGAAAAACCACTTCCTGGAGCAGTTACCAAACGTTCGCACCATATCGAATTTTGAAAGAAGTCAAAGGTCAACCTACTTCAAATGTGTTTCCGCGTATAGGGCACAAATGAAATTAGTGTGTCGCCACCTTTAAAAATGTTATTCGTACTCTTAATGGATTTATTGACCTAGCTGATATAATATTTTCCAATGGTATCGCATACTTTTTGGCGAGATCCTTTAATCAGGATTCATTAGAAATTTACTTTGGTCAAATAAGACAGAATAGGGGACGACACAATAGTCCAACGTGTGAACAGTTTAGAGACTTCTATAAAGCACTGTTAGTGCGAAATGTTGCTGGAGTTTACTCGGTAAGGGCAAATTGTGAAGAAACCTTTGAGTCATCATTGATGCAACTTAAAAATTTCTTTTTTGTAAAAATGTTGACGAAGGATTCTAATCATAATAGTGGTTTGCAAAATTCAGTAATTTATAGGGGACTAGCTGCTATTGATAGTGGGGTGTTGGAAAGACCTATTCGTAAGGCTGCAATGAGATATGCAGCAGGTTTTATAGTGAAAACTTATTAAAATTTTGTAAATTTTGTAAATTTTGTAAATTTTGTAAATTTTGTAAATTTTGTAAATTTTGTAAATTTTGTAAATTTTGTAAATTTTGTAAATTTTGTAAATTTTGTAAATTTTGTAAATTTTGTAAATTTTGTAAATTTTGTAAATTTTGTAAATTTTGTAAATTTTGTAAATTTTGTAAATTAGTAAATTTTGTAAATTTTGTAAATTTTGTAAATTTTGTAAATTTTGTAAATTTTGTAAATTTTGTAAATTTTGTAAATTTTGTAAATTTTGTAAATTTTGTAAATTTTGTAAATTTTGTAAATTTTGTAAATTTTGTAAAATTCATATGTTAAAGAACACTAAGGACAACACAAGTTTTACTTCTTCAACAATTGCTAAAGAACTAAATGAACAACATTTTAGTCTTTATATTGGAATGATTTTTTGTCTCATACATATATAGAACATACAACATAACAAAATGTATACTTTCAAATTTTGCTTTAGACAAAAATGTTCGTCAGATTATTTCTAAGAATGTACAACAATATGTCTTCTTTAGTTTTGTTTGTGTTCTAAGGATTCAATAATCGATTTTATTATTGGTTTTGTAATTAATTTATGTATTTTTAATTTCTGTAAAGCAATTAATGCTATAATTACTGGTAAGGATAGCAAAATATCTAGCAATAGTTGCAGTTTATATAAGCAAGCACCAAATATTAAGAGGAATAAAACGAAGTTTAAGAAGTAGGAACTTTCAATAATTTGTCCTATGTGCGAATATTTTGGTTCTTGAATTTAAACTTTTATAAAAATATTAACATATTAAGATTGTTCTTGCCTATTACAATTAATCACTATAAATGTAGGTACTTCAAAAAGTTTTGTACCTTCCATAGAACCTTATGCTGTCAATTTTCTAGAATTAATAGAATATTCTCACTTTTAATTACATTGGCAATACTACTATTTTCTAAAATTCTATCATTAAATATCTAACTGCATTTTGGCTAATATCCATGGTTTGCAACTAATCAGTGCTGTGATTCAGACATAGGTTTTCAGTATTCTGTTTTGTAATATCTAGCGCTATCTATTTGGTATTATGCTCAACATCTCCAAGGCCTTCCGTCTTTGGGCCTTCAACTTTTTACATCTTTTCTTCTATTCTCCTTTGTGATCGAACTTCCTAAGTAGCAAAACTAGTCTTAGGGTTAGGCATAGTGTATATTTATTTACACTATGGGTTAGGATTACTCTCTCGCACACCTGCTCCTCCTAAATCCGAACTGATCCGTTAATCTGTTCTCAATTTTACTCTGTACCCTATTATATATTTTTTTTAGTTAATATTTTTGAGCATTAAAAGCCCTACAATTTTTGTAACTTTTTGATCCCAATCTCACCATAAGTAATTTGTCCGATTTAATAAAATATACAAGGTGTGCAGCTACATGTACATGTTTCAACTTTACACTGGACCCCATAATCTGGCTTAAAAATTCCTATAAACAAAGCTACACTTAAAAATTGCTTGTAAGTATAAGAATTAGAATAACGAGGTGTACTTTCAAGTAATATCAAAATTAGAAAAAGCGATTTTAGACATATTTACAGTAAAAACTAAACAATTAAGCATTTAAACTTACAGCTCTTCCATGGGGCAAACCTATGGATCCATTCCTAAGGCTTAAGTTGCTTTAATGCTTTTTCCAAATTCCGTTCTTAGCATTTTGCATCTTGCTCCTCTTTTTATTTCGAATGTGGTAAATGCATTTCTTTCGTATTGTATACATAAATTTTTGAAAGTGCAGTGTTATTAGTTTCTATAACAACTAAAGGATTGTATTTACTAAACAATACAAATTTCTCTGAAACTATACTCTCCCTATAAATTACGAATATCTCGGGAACTGCACATTTTTTAATTGTTACTGTTAGAATTAGTACTTGGAATAAGGTATCTTGTTGAAACACTTTCATAAATAAACGTTATAGAATTGATGTACCTGTATTATGTATAATCAAAAATAAATTTGGTATTACCTAATTTATATACATTTATTTATGTGTTACAATCAAATTTCAATCTTATATTTTATTTATATTAATTGTAGATTATGTTTATAATGTATACGTAGTTTCTGATTTAATAAAAAATTAATATAAATTGAATTCATTCAAGGTGAAAAATGGACATGGCCGATTACCCACTACAACATCAGCGGACTTTCAGAGAAAGTACTGCACCCAATATTGATGAAGAAATTAGCCGTCCGAGACAATGGTCATCTAGCTAATAGAAAATAATTTTGCTTGGAATCAGGCAATTGTTGTACAAGTATACTAGTCATCATCATTTCGTTTTCGATCTTACTTAAGGTCGGTTTGACGCAAATCTAACTTTTTTTCTATTTTGTGCTAATCCAAAAAGTTCTACATACCCTTTACAATCTAAAGTTTTAATAATGTGACTAATATAGCTTGGTCTAGGTCTTCCTATACTCCTCTGTCTTTTTCTTATCTACCTGGCTCTATACAGAGATTGGCAACCAGATGGTAGCTAAAGAACTCCAACATGTTTACATGATTTACATTTATAAGGAAATAAAATATTACCTGGTTATCCCTTCCAAAAAAAGGAAAAGTGTTAAATTATATGTTATGATAAGGCTTAAGTAACGAATCACTGTCAACATGCCAGACCGCTAACTAATTGAGAGTAATGTTATGTTGACGTTTATTAAATTACATGTTATGGTAAGACTTAAGCAACGAATCGCTACCAACAAGCCAGATCGTTAACTAATTGTGAGTTATGTCATGGAGACGTTTATTAAGTTATATGTTGTGATAAGGCTTAAGCAGCGAATCGCTGCCAACATGCCATATCGCTAACTAATTGTGAATTATGTCCTGGTGATATTTATTCAACTGATTTTTAATTATTATTTTTTTGCTACTCAAGGTCCGTTTGACGCAGCTCAAAATTCTTTTATAACTAGGCTATAACTCACTTGTCATTATCTTTGTCTTTCCTGAGTTAATTTTCATACTATATAGTTACTCTCTAGTATCTCATCTAAAATATTTAAAAACTTTCCTAACTCTTTTCTAAACTCTGCTATAATGGCATATCATCTGCAAAACGTGGCATGTCTAATTTTCTCTGTACACTAATTCCTATCTCTTTTCTCTTTCTAGCTAAGTTTAAATCTTCCTCAATATAAACATTAAAGATCAAGGGAGATAGTATACAGCTCTGTCTAACACCATTTCTAATTTTAGCTTCCTTTTCTATTTCATCAAATCTAATTACTACGCTTTGGTTTTTATATAGACTAAATAGTTTTTCTATCCCTATGAGAGATTCCTATTTTTTTCAAAACCCTGAACAGAACAATCCAATTACCCCTATCAAATGTTTTTTTCTAAATCTACAAACGCGAAATGAGTCTTTTTATTTTTGTAAATTTTTTTCGATAATTACCCTAATCATTAGTATCGGTTCTCTAGTCCCTCTATTTTGAATTATTATTGTTAGTATTTTGGAAGCGTGGAAGCGTGGGAAGTTAAACTAACCGTTCTAAAATTATATTATAGTAGACAAAACTTAATTTGTTTATTGTTCTCTATATAAAAGAATGAACAAATTAATTTTTATCTATTATGCTTGTAGAACACTTGGCTGCTACCGGACAAAATAATTTTTTATAATTGGAATTTTTAGTTTTATTTAAAACCTTCAAAGAGTCGGATTCTTGACCTTTTGAATAGAGAAGTCGCAAACTACTGTAGCAGATTTTAACGTCGTTTAATTTTACCACATTTCAATAGATGGAACTAATTTGCCAACAGTTACGATGCAGGAAATGGCATATCTATTCTAATCTTATCTAATCTATGATTAGTACTTTATAGATTGTTTGGGTCCCCTCGTTATTTATTTTGTTTGGCCATGGCGTAGGTTCAGTGAATCAAGTAAGAATGTTTATGGATCGTCATCTACGCTACTTTAAAAAACACAAATTTAATGTTCAGTATTTAAAGGACAATCTAGATAAAAGTTGTACTATCAGGTTTAGTTTATTACTCGTAGATATTATTCAATGATATGGATGCCAAAAAACCACATAACACTTTTCTAATTGAAAATGTCACCTACGCTTCTTTCACTTATGCTACCACATGATAGTAACGTAGATGACACTAAAGTGGCGTAGTTGATTATTGTCTGTTGTTATCTTTCTTTTTTTTATTTTGCAGAATGCCTCTGTCTGCTGCAGATAAATCTAAAGGGTATAAGGACAGAATTAATCAAGATCCACAAAAAAGAGAAGAATATTTAACAAGATGCAGAAAAAGAGCCTCCAAGCAGAAAAGAATTAGTGAATTATCTAAACGTGAACACCGATATAAAAGAAAGAAATTGAGAGAAAATCAAACGAATTGTCGCCAGAAAAAAAAGAAGCGATATAGTACGAAATATATTTAGAAGATAATGCTCCGTCTGCATCTTCGTCTACTTCAAAAGAAATGTCAGTAAATAGAAAACTAGGACGAAGATGGATAGAAAACCAAAGAAGTTCATCTTACAGAAAAATTAAAAAATTCGAAGAAAAGTTGAAAATGTGTCAAAAATTAAAAAGGAAATATAAAAAGAGATATCAAAGAATAAAAATAGTGGAGAAGCCTCTAGACATTGATAACAAAGAAAATTTGCCGCCAATGAAGATCGATACAGCAGGATATAATATAAGAGAAAATGTAAAAAGACAGTTAATAGTTCAAAATGCCATAATTACACAAATTAAAGATAACTACAAGAATACTAAAAACGAGAAAGATAAACATTTTATTAATCGTACTATTACTTTGCCAATTAATAAGAAATATAGGTGCCCAACAGTTTTAAAGAAAAAGGTAGAATGCTTTGTTAAAAGGACAAAACGGGAAAACTTAAAGGTTGCTCGGTATCTATCACTTCGTATAAAAATAAGACAATTTTTAAATAGAAATGACATTACAACATTAACACGAGGTAAGAAAAGTACAAAAACAAGAGGCAAAGTTAAAAGGCAAAAACGGTTACTAACTGATAACATGAGAGTTCTACATAAAAAGTTCTGCGCGGAAATGAACATCAAAAAGAGTTTTTTTCAACTTTTAGTAAACATAGACCCTTCTGGGTTGATAGACCTAAACTTACAGATCCTGACTCTTGTCTTTGCAAAAAACATTCAAATATGCAATTCTAATTAGATGCCCTTGTAAAAGAAAAACTTGCTGAAAGAACAAGCATTGAAAACTTATGCAATATGATCGGCTCTAGTGAACCTATGTTTATGAAATGCATGATGAATGACTACGAGATGTGTAAAGATGAAGATATTGTTAAGGTTAAGAATTAGGAAAACGGAGAAAAACAAGTTAATTATTTTCAGTGGAAAATTGTTAAAGAAGCAAAAACTAAAGGAGCCAAAACATTTACGTTAATAAAGACAATTAAGAGTCAAGAACGAGACCAATTACAGCACTTGGTTACATCCTTCAATATAGAGTTTCGTTCTTCATTTTGTCCACATGTTTATAAAAAACATCATCAATCTCAGCCGAGAATGAAATGTATTAAAGAGTTAACATATGATGAAGCAGTAATTCATGCTGACTTCTCAGAGAATTACCTCTGTAAGATGAACGCTGAAGTCAAATCCATGCCCTTTGATTCGTCCCATAACCAAGCATCACTTCATACAGTTGTAACATATTTTGAAAATGGAGAAACTGAAGTTGTATGCACAATCTCTCCTCCAAAGCGCCACGATCTTGCTGCAATATGGGCGCATCTGATTTCCGTGCTTCGGACGCTAAGAGATAAAGGAACTGAAACTGTACACCTTTTTTCTGATGGTTCTACATCTCAGTACCGTAATCGAGATAATTTCTACTACCTAAACGTGATTTTGAAAAATATGGGGTTCTTGTTTGTAACGTAGAATTTCTCAGAGGCTTCACATAGAAAGGGAGCTCCAGATGAAGTCGGTACTGCAGTAATGAAAGTTGTTGTTGGAGTTGTTTCCCATGGAGATGATATACCAAACGCTGAAACACTTTATGAAAAACTTCAAGGCAGTCTGAACGTTACACTTTATTTTATTACGGATCAGGACATTACTGAAATTGAAGCATTGAAAGTTAAAACTGTACCCCCCATCAAAGGGATTATGAAAATTGGGCAGTTAATATTTGATTCTACCAAATCAAAAATAAAAATGAGATAACTGTCGTGTTTCTGCAAAAACTTCCCTCAACGTGTTTGTGCCATAATCCTGTTACAGTTACTTTAACCAGCAGCGAATCCTTAAATTTAAAAGCAGATAGCGGCATGAACGTGATTCGTGAGAGCAATGTTCAAGAAGTAGAAACTCTTGGGCCAAACAGTGTAACTCTTTTAGTGGGCAGTTGGGTGTAATAAAATATAACAAAAAATATTACCCAGGACTAATTACAGATAAAGATCAATCAAACTCATCATCATCATTAGGTCTTCAGTCCTGGAACTGGTTAGACGCGTACCATCATTGTTTCCTATTCTGAACTAACCTACAGATTTCCCTGAAATTTGCACAGTCTGCATCTATCACTATCGGATCTAGGTCAACATCTACCTCTTTTTTCCTATCTCTGCTTGTAATATATCCCATACTATTACCCAGAAATCCCTTAAAACGCATTCTGCCCTTCTATTTCTCTTATCTTTTTCTCCAGATATCCTTCTTTCCCTACTATTTCTATAACCTATTTGTTATTATCTTTGTCTGTCCATGCTATAGTCCTCATACATCTGAAACACAGCATTTCAAAAGACTATGTATACAGCTCGTTCCCCTTCTATTGTTTTCTAATTTTATGCCCTATTTCACCGAGATTCAGTGAAGGGGGTTAAGCAACCTGTGGCTACCAAGATCCCCCAACACTTAGATATTTGCCGAAATAATGGTTTTCCAGTAAATCCTTTCAAACACTTAACATTATTTGAGAATGTTGTCCAACCAATTCTTGTAGTTACTTATAGTAATCATCGTGTTTAAGCACAGTTATTTTCTCGTCATTAGTTTATCCATCTTGGGATTGGTTGGATGCGTACCTCCATTGATTTCTATTCTGGGCTAGCCTACACATCTCCCTGAAATTCCTGCAGCCTACATCTTTTACTATCTGTGTGCAGTAGTCTAATCTAGGTCTGCCTCTTCTTCTCTTTTTCCCTATCTCTGCTTCTAATATATTCCGCACTATTCCCTCATGCCGTAGTATGTGGCCTATCATCCTATCTCTCCTATTTTTTACCGTTTTCCACATATTTCTTTCTTCCCCTACCAGTTTTAGTACATCTTCGTTCTTAACTTTGTCTGTCCATGATATCTTCATCATACGTCTGTAGCACCACATTTCAAAGGCTTCTAGCTTTTTCTTGTCCGCTTCTCCTACTGTCCAGGCTTCACAGCCGTACAGTACTGTGCTCCACACATATGTTTTAAGCAATCTTTTCCTTGTTTCTATGTTTGTGGTCTTTGGGCACAGTAGTTGCTTTTTCTTGTTAAATGTCGCACGACCTTGTGCTAATCTTTGTTTTATATCTTTTGCGCTTTTCCCATCTTGCGTTATTTGGCTTCCTAGGTAACAGAAATCCTTAACCTCTTGTAAGTTCGTGTTACATACTTGTATTCTTGTTTTTGATTTATTTTCCACACCTTTGCATAGTCAATCAAACTATACTTACGAAATTAATGCTCTACACTCTGTTGGTTATAATAAATATGTTTGGCCGGCTAATGAAGACAAGAGTTGGTATAACGAAGATGATGTTTATTGTACCGCTGCATCTCCCATAAACATTAATAGAAGAGTTCGGATGTTTAGTGATGCGCCTTGGCTGAATTAAGTGATTTGCATTTTTTTAAATACCAGTTGGTGTTGTTTTTATTTCAGATTATATACAATTCATTTAAAAGTCATCTACGCTACCACACTGTCATTTACGCTACTTTTATTAAAAATTTGAATCAACGCAGCAATTTAAATACAGTAAGGAACAGGAATTGAGCGTATATGTTTAATAATAACAATTTTGAGCTGAAAATCTAGAGTGAATAGCTTATTGTAATAAATAATTCAAGAATTTGAATTTGTTGGCGTAGGTGACACAAGATTTTGCTCAAATATTTAAAAACTAGCTTAAAATACAAAAAAATGTTCTGTTTCATACATTTTCTCAATGTAAATATTATTTTTAATCATAATATTTAATGCACTCTTTCTCTTTTCAAAGTTAATTTTATTTTTATTAAAGCGCTCGAAATATCCTGCTTAGTGAGACTTACCCAGAGTAGTTTCTATTAAATGCTATTGCTCAATAATATGATCTAATGTGATTATTTTTATAAAGTCCACAGGCTGTAGACAGCGCAAGTTTAAGCTGGACGAACAGTTGTGTTGGGTGTTTGGAAAGAATCAATAGTTGTATTTGTCAAAGTCCTATAACATGTTCACGGATTAAATTAACCGGAAATACTTGCCCTGAACGTTGAAAAGGGTTGCAACGAACAAGCACGTTTGTAAAACAATTGAATTCAACTTAGTGCCATCTCCTGTATTGTTGACACGCGTTCTAAAACCCTCGTTAACCGTTCTATTTATGTTAATATCTATACTTATGCGGAAAGCATAATGCTGGCTTGAATGCTTCATAGTATTGTCACGGATTCTCCTATGTACACCGTTGGCATTATAATTAGTGTATAGTTCATGAATGTAAAGAAATATAATCCAAATCAAAACTAAATACTCGAGTATAAAACACATTATAATTTTGTGAACTTTAAACTATTTTATCCTAAAGAAATTTTGTATATATAGTTGTAAATATAAAGGCTAGTTTTAGGTTGTTATGAATTACACTCAAGGGTGGCTCTACGGTAAGCAAAGTATCGCTTCGGTGCTGTTTATTATTTTAAGCTTAAAAGTTTACTGGCACATAGTAGAACTTTCACGACATAAAAGTGTAACAAGATAGATATTTTTCTACGAATTAGTTTTAACTAACGATAATATAAATATTTGTATTATTTCTGCCTGTAGGATAGTTTTCACATGACGAATGTTACACGACACGACAACTTTTGTTAATAGATAAACAAGAATATAAATGATTTAATTATATAACTAGATAATCAAGTGACGTACCGTTGAAGAACATTAATTAGAAAATTCCAATATAACACTGCAATGCAGTCTTGCTTTTATACGGTTTGAAAGTTTGAAGCATTCTTGTATTTTGCCCCACGCTTGAGCGCTAGTGAAATAAAATTTTATTAATCCAAACTAGAATAAAAATTAATCAACCAGGGAATTGCAACTAAAGAGTACTTGGAACAAATTCCGTCTCGTGTTATACGTCAGTGAAATAACTTTTTTATATCCCCACGTTGAGGTGCTAGTTAATCAATAATTATTTAACAAGCATGGAACAATGTGGAACAAGCACGATCGCGGCATAGCTCGGGTATGAACACTGCAGAGGCACAAGAATAGCCATAGATTTGTTGTCTACTCGGTTCGAAAAAACTATAAAAAAATTGGGGAAAGACACCACTGCATCTAATAACTCAACAAATAGATGGACTACGCCAAAAGGGAGATGTAGAAAACCTAGTGCAGTACTTACACAAACGTACTTAAAACTCAGGACTACTTTTCAAAAATGGAAAGACCACACCTAAAAGAGGAATTACAGTTAGTGCATATATTGAGATCTCTGTTTGTGACCCAAAAAATAATATAACAAACATAAAAGTATGTTACAGTTCATAGCAATAGAATAACCAAAGATAATAAAAAAATTTCAGTAGGATGTTTCTATTATGAAGAATATGTAAATTTCTTTTCAAACAAGTATTTTTCACATTAGTATTTACAAAATGCATCATGGCATTCAACCATAATCGTAAGAAATTGATTTCAATTCAGAAAAATGTTCTTAAGCAAGTTATTTTCACAAGTTACCCTTTGAACCAAGGGACTATCAGATCTGCTAGCCTTACAAAACATACAAGACTTTCTTAAGATAGGATTAATTTCTTATAATTTCAAAAGGTATGCGTAATTTGATCTAACTAAAGGATACAATAGTTATTTTCATCTTTAAATTAACCATTGACCATATTAAAAACAAAGTCAAGCTGTTGGCGACGTTTTTTCACACTGGCGTCTCGCCCTAAAAGTATTTTGCCTGGGTATTCGAATAGACGGGCACGGCGTGTTGGAATTTCAATTTAAATGGTTAGTGATTTCTACAACTAACTTTTTTCTTTTACAGTGGAACAAATTCTTTTTACGAAGTTTAAACAAAGTTTAAAAAACTTAAACAACAACCACGTTTTATTACTACGTTTTTATGATGCTGTAAAATAGTAGTTTTGTATAGCGATATATCTACGGCAACCATTTGAGAGTTATAATAAATAATTACGATTAATTACTACTTTCAACTTTCAATTATGCATGGTTTTTTATTTTTTGCACCTGTTGATACAACATAAGGGACTGAAGATCCCATTATAAAATTGGTTATGAAAATCTAGTAATATTTTCCAGTTCACATTTGCAGAAGCGAGACCGGTTCAAAGAATAAAACGTTCATTTAAGTTGGTAAAATTCTCAAATTGCATAACACATACTGTTATATGAGTGTTATTTTTTATTTTATTTTTTCCTGTTTTCGTTTTTTCCAAGAATCTAAGATTATAAAAATTAGTTTAAAATTAATTAAATAACTTCGCGTTCTAAGTTCATTAATAATATAAATTACGTCAGGATAAAAAGATCTAGTTTGTTTGATGTTATACCGAAGTGTGATTAATGTAAAAGGCTCTATAGTTTGAATACTTAACAAAATTCTTATTACAGCTCATTCCAATTATTATATAAAGGAAACGTGTTTTGTAATGCTATGGTTCAGATCTGAAAGATAACCAAAGTTTTCGCTAACAATGGCTGTGTCTAATGCACGGAGTGTCTTATATTTTTATATATGGACTTACATCCGCGTTGTTTTGTTGTTCTAAGGTGTAGTTCCTACTCCTCAACTAAATGGACTGTATGTGAAATTACAGTACGTGTTACGTTTGCACTTTCACTGTGTTTCTTAGGGGTTTATCGATAAAGTCACATTCGGCGGCACTAATGACTATCTCACTTACCGAACGAACAACCGTTTCGCTCCGATATCGATGTGAGAATGTTTCAGTCACTACCTCTTCTTCAACTTAGTTTACACATGCACAAAGGAGGTTTTACGACAGGATATAACGGGACAAGGGATGACAGCTTTATTATTTGATTTACAACTACAAATTTAAAATAACTTAAAATTAACCACGTAAACGTGTGACAAAGAGACCGAACAGGTTGTAAGAATTTTAATCACTCATCCATTTTAATTAGATAAGAAATACAATAATTTATTTTCCTTTAAATAAAAAGTACTTGATATATTTGTGTAAATAGTTCTAAAAGAATGTAGTTTTAATTATTTAAAAAAAGGAATAGAATTGTAATTTTCGCTGCCTGCTCTTTTGATTTCAGTAAGTAACGATGCTATAAGTATGACAAACACATTACTGATAAAAAGTTTATAATAAAAGTGACAAGTAATCTTCCTCATAATAAGCAGAGCGTCCATGTTAGTGTGAGTACAAGTATACATTGTTAATACAGTGACGCTCTGTATTACTTTCTTTTTGTACCGTATTTGGTAATTAAAATTTATATTTAAAGTTCATAGGTCTATGAATATCTTTTCTTCACAGGATCTATAACGAAAATATTACAACTTAAGCATTTGTGCTTAGTTCTGTTAATTACCGTTTAGTCCTTATACTTTCTGAACGTTATTCTTGGTAAACACTTATTAAGTGTAGTGGCGCTTACGGGCAATCCGTATCAAACTCATCAATTCAGAAATATGGTGCTCAGAGTAAACCCAGCGGGATTGATTTAAAATTTTATATTTTAATTTGGGGGAGAATGATGTATTAAAAAGGTCATAAGAGGTCATTGAGCACCACATTCTGTGAAAAAAACCTACCCAAAGTTGAGAGTAAATTTTTTCAATCTTTAATTTTTAGTGTAATATGTCTAGTAAGAAAAACTTATTATTCTTTTAATACATAAGTAAAATCCCATAAAAATAATACGCTCTAAGTGTTATGACATATCATTTAAGAACGAAACCTAATCTAAAAACAAGTATAGTCCGTGAAAATGTGTATCATCTATTCATGCAAGAATCCGTGTGCAAATATTTATTCTCCTGAACAATATCTGTTTTATTGCATTTATGCAGACTGAAAAACGAGTCTAAGGTGTAATCTTTCGTCTACTTAAAAATACTAAATGACTGCAATGTCAAGCTATCTTCTTTAAGATATATCATTTAAAACAAGTTCGAAATGGCGGAAATATAGAAATGTATACTTTTCTTAAATGTAAATTCAATAACGCATTTATTCTCGTTAAAAATACTATTTAATATAGAAGTTTCTAAAACGTAGTAGTTTCCTTTAGAAAAAGCCACTTTTGGGATAGTTCCAGAATTCGATATATTTACGTTAACAAACAATGTGAATAAATATACGTCAAACTCTGGGGGCGCGATGACACCAGCAACCCATAATACCAGATAAAATAACAAGAGCTAATGACTATACATTACAGAAGTTTGCAAAGGGAGAGAGAGGGAAAGAGAGAGAAAGAGAGAGAGAGAGAGAGAGAAAGAGAGAGAGAGAATATAGGGAACTTTTAAACATTTAAACATTTAAACTGACGGACGATTAAAGATAATGAATACGTGAAATTGTGGTTAATTATTAGATCATAAGGATGACTCACCGCCGAAGATATGATTGAATTTCGAGAAAAAATGATGTATTAAGAATGTATTTATATAAAAGACGGAAGATAATGGGAGGGATTCCTTGAAAGTTTAACATTTAAAATTTGAACATAAGTACTTCGACACTCGATAACTGATAGATAGTTGTTGAATGGAGTGCAACAACGTTTAATTTATTGCTTTCTATACATAATAAGTTTTCTTGGTACAGGATCACAGACTATTTTAATATTCTAAAGATGCAGTACTTTCGAAAAGTTATACTTCGGCGGATGAAGATTAATTGATATGGAAATCTAAAAGAAAATGAAACCAGGAGTTTTTTAATGTAGTTAATTCTAACGATAGCAATATGAATATGAATACCAGCAAGAATTTGACGATCCAAAATGCAAGTATAATTTTGAAAGATAAATTGTGTATTATTGAGTAGATTAGATTAGTATGAGCCTTTCTTTCTTGCGTACAGAAAATTATTTGTGAATGGATAGTTTTTGCTTTAGCAATTCTGAGGTCAGGTCCTGAAGTGTTTTGGCTCTTACAAAAATTTCTGCTCAAAATCGGTGGTTAGCTACACTGAGATAGGGTTTTCTAATTATCAACAAGGATTAGGTGAAGATTGTATTAATATGTAGATAATGCTAAAATATTGCTTTTCTATAAACTTAAACTGTAAATTGTTTTTGTAAGTTTTCTTTATATCTTTGGGGGTAAGTAAATTTCTTAGATAATGTGTGTAGAATAAAGATGTTTTTGAATGTATTGAGGATTATTCAAAAAAATGTTGTACCTAGAATTATACATATACTGTCAAGATTACTATGTTTCATAACATTTTCGTAAAGTTTATAGCGCATTTATCTTTGAGCTAATAAGCAAAATCGGGCAAAACAATGTAAGAATCCACATTATGTTACGCTTTATTACGTAATGCTCCGAAAAATGAGTTCATTAATTTAGATTTCAGAACATTTTTAGGATTCAGAATGGAAAATTCCCCGCTGATTACTGCAATTTTTTGTTGACATTGTGAAAACTATGTTTTATTAGTGTTTACACGGGTGTTGACGTCATTCATTTATTTTGCGGTCGTAGACCGCTGACATAAGACTTTGTATGTGAGAAGCAGTTCGTTTTTCATCAACGCAAGCGGATGTACGTCGTTTAATGTGAGAAACGCCGCATAACTCGAGGATTACTGTACCGACTTCCGCAGAAGAAACATTGCCGAACCGCCTGCTGTGTAGTGCTGTTGTGAGTGCTTGGTTTTCGTTCCAACCTTTCTAACCTATCCTATTGTATCGTTCAGAAAGACACCACATGCAGAAGCAGCTAATAACAACAAGAGCAACACCAGAGAACCCCCGTGAGGAAGACGTCGGCTGCCATTCAAATATCGGAGTAAGTGCTTTATAATCTTATTTACTGCCCGGGGTTTATTGGAAGCGGTTGACATAATAATTTGGCGCTCAACCTAGTGTATGTTTTGTTGTTGTGAAATACTTTTAAGCAGCTAGATATTAGAGTTTGCGAAAAAATATATAATTATCCGTTTTTATCTATTATCGAAACTAATAAATCTAACTAATTGAAATACATCGTATCTTTCTAAACGTAGCACAATATCTATGTCATTTACTAGGGAGGTTCGATAGCCAGTTCCGTTATACACCATTTCAAACTTTGCATTAAAATATTCGGTAGTTAAGTTGAACACAATTGTTTTTGTGTAGTTGATTTTTAAGGTGTGACTAAATAAAAGCTTTCAGATGTACGTCTGTGTGTTTATATAAAAATCAAAATTTGTTTAACTAGTATTTTAAAACTGTGAGACATTGAAAAAAATTTGCAGCATGTACTACAGTTCCAAATCTAATGAGGTTCTATAGATAAATTACCATAAAACGATTAGCACTAAAATTGAAGAGATTCTGAAAAGCTAGTTTTCTTTACTTGTATGGATCTCCATCACAAGTCTGCTACAGAAGTTAAAATAATTGTATTGAATACATAGTGAAATATATGAAAACTTACATTCTATCTTCGTTTTAAATAAATTCACTAAAGTTTTTTCTGGTTGCGTATTTTTAAGTATGCACTTGTAAAGCTGTGCTAGGAATGAGTTTTAAAGTTTCATACAAGCTGTTGAAGTTTACAAAGAATTTTATTCTTGAAAGGAATTAATATTGAGTATCTACACGTACATTAATAACGTTTCATATATAAGTAGACGCCATTTCCTCCCTGCCGTTCAAAGTGATTTGTTGACAAAACGGAGAAATACATCAGCTCCGTTCTTACAAATGTGACAACTGTTGCTCTTAAATTTCAAATGCAAAGCGGTCGCTCAATGATGTATTTTGTAAGAGTTCAAGGATACGAGCACCCTTGTTTACGCATATTTAGTAGATTTAAAATATCAGATCCTTATTCACGGGCAAAGATTTTACCGTTAACTTCATTTCTGCTGCTAAAAGTGGATGTTTTTGGTAAGCCACATTCTTTTATAGTGTGTCAGATAAAGACGCATTACACAAATGCGTTTCTCCATCAGCTGCAATTTATTGTTAATTAACCATTAATATTGGATCCTTTCACGCCTTTTATACTTGATATTTAAAATCATGATAGGAGGTAATGGTCACTTTTGATAATACTAAATACAATGCTTAATTGTAATTAAGATGGCCACTTTGGCATTAGAAAACGGAGACGGAATCTATTGTTTGGGATTAATGCGTGTAGACTACAGTACTAATTTCAAAAATCCTGCCAACGTGCATCACCACCAACATTACGCTTGTGGAGTATAGAATGTGACTTTTAGTTTCCACAATAATTTTCAATCAAGTTCTTAGAGTAATAAGCTATTAGGGGTGGGCCTCAAACGGTCTTAACTCGAGTTATTTTTATCGATGTAACCGCTGTATATAAATAACTGCTTTGCTCGACGCTGAGAGTTTTTCAATTTATATGTGATATGAAGATATCTAGGTATGAAATTTAAAATGAATCTTGCCGATGTTAATATTTTTAGTAGACTGCATCTTTTACAACACACAGTATAATTTTAGCCGTTAGTGAGTGTAGGTGTATTTATTCTACCCAATTCCAAGCTAAATAAATCGCACAATGACGTTTAGTTAACTTATTGTCGTTATCGGTGCTGACTGAATTCCTATCAGTGGTGTGTTAAAGATTATACATCCGGCCTGGTCTCATAGTATGACAACAAATGTGGGCGGCCTTGAGCTGCCCAACTCAGATATACCTAAAAATGTCTGTGATGATAGTGGTTTAACTGCATTAACAATAATGGATATAAACAACTCCAATAAAAATTGAAACTTGCAACGCGATTACACTACCCAAGGTCGGGAAGGTAGAAAACGTAACAGGTCAGACGGAAATGTAACGCGGAAGAGGTTAATTTGCACTCACAAAAAAAGTTCTTAACTGATGTCTATAACGAATACGATTTAAGCAATACAATTCAACCTCCATTCTATTGTTTTATATAATCTGTTAATAAAAATATCGGCAGATTACATAGTGTGGTGATAGGAGACGTTCTACACAACAGACTTAAAATTAAAAATTCTATCGTTGAAATAGGGTCTGTTGGAAAGAATAGAATCCGAGTAGAAATGAAATCACCATCACTTGTAAACAGATTAGTTAGAAACCCATTAGTTAAAGCCAAGAATTATCGGGCTTACGTGCCTAAACATTTAACAGAAAGACGTGGCATTATAGGAGGTGTAGATACCAATTAGGGATGATAAATATATCTTAGAAAAGACGGATAGTGACATTTGCATTATTGCCGTTAAAAGGCTTAACAGAAAGGTTACTGAAAACGGTACTATTTCTTATAAAGCTACTCAAAAAGTTCTCGTCACATTTACGGGCAAACAATTGCCAAATTTTATTATTCTTAACAGTGCACCGTGCTATGTGGAACCTTTTATCTCTCGAGTTGTACAATGCTATAACTGTCTTCATTATGGTCACGTATCTTCACAGTACAAAGCGTCTGAAAGTAAATGTAAAATGATGGTGTAAATCTGCTCATACTCATGGTGATGATTGTACCAACGAACTTTTTTGCATTAAATGTAAGTGTAATTTGAACAGAACCACTTCCCGTACCTGCCCTATACATGAACAGCAATTAAAAATTAAATCTATAATGGCGGAACAGAACTTATCTTTTAAGGAGGCAGAATTAGTTTCCAAGGTTTCGATGTCTGCCGTATTCTTAAATAACAAGTATTCGGCCCTAAACAATTTAAATGATAACAATCAATTTCCAGCTTTAAACCGAAAATCTGTAAACACAAATAACAGTAAAGTATCCAATTTTTTTACATCTATATAACCTATAAAGAAGAAAATACCGCAACTAACTTCGAAACCCTAACACATTCGACTTACCTCCATTTCAGCATCCCATGGATGAAGTTGCAAAAAATAGTTTAGAAGACTCTAATGGAATATATGAATTGGAAAATTTATTCAAAAACATAATTAAGTCAATTAAATCTCAAACTAAGATAACAAACTTGTCGTGTATAAGTTTTAATAAAGGTTTAGAATCATTGCCTTTTAGTTATCTAAATGGCAAGGATGGATAATATAGATAACTTAAAAGTAGTTCAATGAAACTGCCGTTCAGCTGTGGCTAACGGTGGTAATTTATTATATCTTTTAAATAATCAACAAGTAGATATTGAACCTTTAAGTGAAACTTGGTACAAACCTGACACCTGTTGTTCGTTATAAAGGGTACAATATAGTTAGAACAGATCGCTTTGATGGAAAAGCTGGTGTAGCTATCCTGATACTCAACAAACTTAACTACGAAATCACTAAATTTTCAAAAAATTACAATCAAAACATCTTGGTTTGTGGAGTAACGATTAAAAATAATATTAATATACGTTTTGTTGCTATTTATAGACCTCCGAGGGTTAATCGTAGTGTCAGAGACTGGTCTAATATTTTTTCAATCAATGCATGACGAAAATAAGGAGTTACACTACTGAGTGTTACTGATAATCACAACCTAGTCTTAATCAACGACGGCTCACTCACCAGACGATCTTACGGTACTAATCCATCAGCGGTTGACCTCACTATGGTTTCCCCTAAACTAGTCCGGCTCTGTTAATGGTCGGTTTCAAACGTAACCCTTAGGTCAGATCATTACGTGATTTATTTAAATGTACAAGTAACATTTAAATACAACGACATACTCTTTACTAGAAACTTAAATGTAACATGAAGAATGCAGATTGGTATCTATTTAAGTCGTTATCCGATTTATGATTTTCCCAGCCTCCACATTTTGAAACACCCAGGCAGGAATTTGTATACCTTATTGATTCCTTACAGTATGCAGCATAAAATACTTTCAAAAACAATAAAGAAGAAATATACGTCAGAAGTGGCAGAGCATCGCCAGTTTGGTGGGACAAGAATTGTGATACAATAATACACGAATGAAAAAAGGCTGAAATTGAATATGACAATAATCCAACCTTTGATAATTGGCTAAACTATAAAAAAGTAACAGCGTGTTCCAAAGGACTGTTCAAAACAAAGGGTAAAGCATCATGGAAAGCATTTTGTTCAGAATTAAACAAAAATACTCCATTGACAGAGGTATATCATATGGCAAAAAAATTACACCGTATAAATGATAATACTTCACGAAATAGTAAATTCACTGGTTGTGAGGAATTTTTAGATTTGATTGCACCTTCTACCGTATAAAATAAATATCACTTTAACATGACTGAAAATAATAACTCCCTTTTGTTGGCAATATTTTGAACCAACAAACTCGACAAAGTTTTGATGGAATTGCATAACGATTCATCGCCTGGTGTAGATAATATTCCCTACCCAATGTTAAAAAACCTTTCCTATTCTGGTAAAATGTATCTATTAAAGATTTTCGATAGGGTATGGAACAGTGAATTGATTATCCCGAAATTGAGTGAAATTCTTGTAGTATAATAAAGACGGGCAAGGACAAAAATCAAGCGTTCTCGTATCGACCGATTACTCTCGTGTCATATTGGTCCAAACTTTTTGCAAGGCTTATAAAATGTCGAATTGAAAGTTTTTTTGAAAAAAGCCAGGTCTTTCCTAAGGGAATGTATGGTTTCCGCAAAGGATTAGGAACTATTGACGCAATAGTTTAAGTAGTTTCCGATACTCAATTATCATTTTCCAGAAATAATTATTTAGGCGCAACTTTTCTAGATATTATGTCGGCTTATGGAGGCGTTAATTTAAACTTACTTTTGACTAAATTAAGTGCAGTCGGCATCCCGCTAAATAACGCTATCATCAATTTATTCCGAACCAGGCGAATATTTTTGAGAGGATATGAAAGCAGTCCCAGAACAATTAACCGAGGTATTCCAATGGGATCCGTACTTAGCCCCCTTCTATTTAACGTAAATACAATGGACATTCATCACGGTTTTGCTGACCACATTAAAGTAGTTCAATATGCGGATGACTTTTGCTTTTATTGCGATGAAAAAACGCTCAAAAGTTGTACTAATTCTCTTAAGGAAATTTTACAAAAGCCGAAGATTGGTGTGACAAAAATTTTCTTGTAATTTCTAAAGAAAAAGCTGCAGCTTGCATTTTTACAAGACACAATTTGTCTCACGTCCAAAGCGTAACGATTGGTAGTCATTTATATAAAGTGGTTCCAAACATTTGTTATCTAGGGGTGTTTTTGGATAAAAATTTAACTTGGAATATTCACATGAACTATATTTCAGGTAGGTACAAAAAGATACTCAATTTTCTGAGATTATGTACTAAAACATGGTGGGGTGCTGATGTATGTTTCTGTGCTTTTATGGAGTGTATTTTAGAGCTGTTGTGGATATCTGCCAATATTTTATACGGCTCCGCCAGTAACAACGTCCTCCGTAAGTTAGATATTCTAACCAATAAGGCCCTGAGAACATGTCTAGGAGCTATGACATCAACACCTACTCTTGTCCTCTACGCCAAGCCGAAGAATGCATGCTCAAATTTAGACGACAGATCCTAGCTACCAAATTTGTATTAAAATTACGAGCATGTTTGGATTCATCGTACCTACAAAATATTTTCGACCTATCAACTCAAAATCTGGTGAATAAATACTGGAGCAAACGCAATTCCCCGTCAATCTGTGACGTTTTTTACAATATTAGTCACGTCGATCTATATTATATATAGGGAAAGACCTCTGTAAAAAAAATTTCTGGTTCACTCACGGGTACCAGGCAAGTCCTCCTAAGGTAATTTTTCCAAGTTATTCAGTAAACATCACACTTAATGAAAAGATATTTTTATCTTTATTAGAATTGTACAAAGATCTTCACAGATGGGTCGAAATCTGCGGAAGAAGTGGGATATGCTTTCATAATTCCCTCTCATACAGAATATGGACAAAAACCCAACAATATGGCTGCAATATTTACAGCCGAAGCATTTGCTATATTATCAGCGTTAAAGTATAGCATACAAAATATTAACAGTTTCGATAAAATTGTTAGAATCTCGGACTCAAAATCCTGTTTGCAAGCAAATATACATGTGACGTATAGATCACCACATCTAATACAATTGATACTTGAAAGAGTTCATCATAAAAGCTCACTCAGGTATAACCTTAAATGAGCAAGTATACTTGTTGACCAAACAGGCAGTGAATGAACATGCTAATATTTCCAGCACCTTGATACCCTTCTTCGATTTTCTATAAACCTCAAATCAAAAACCCCTGCTCATTTATATAAAATTGGTGTCTTAGATTCTCCAACTTGTACTTTCTGTGACGAACTTGGAGATTTGAACCACATCGTCTTAGAATGCAAAAAATTAATAGTTTAAAGAAACAGTTTATTTAAAGAACTCCTCGCACTTAAAGCGCCAATTCCGTTCAACTTAAATTCCTTACTTGCTTTAAATTCACCCCACGTGTTAAAGTATGTCATTTTATTTATACATGCCACCTTCTCCTGTAAAGCTTTAGTGTTAGATCAATTTTGATATTCCTGTTAACGTCTGTGGAAAAATCCTTTTCTCCTTGGTCAATTCTCTATGCGTTAGTCACCATGACGGGCTACTACGGTGCGAAATGTGTCTCATCTCTATTCCATCCTTGCCTTATATTGTACGCACTTTATTTTGTCATGTTAGGTTACATAGTTAATTTTGTGGCTAAATGTCCTTGTAGACAAAGCCAATATAAAAAAATTTTTTTTACAACACAATCCAGAAAAACATCGGAGACAACTTTTCAACTAATTATTGAAACATACTGATTAAACGAATACTTTGGTAAACTGATTTACGAATGAAGCAAGATTTTGCGGCCGACGCGCTAACCAATTGCGCAATTCGGATGTGTGATTGCAGTCCGGTAAATGTACAAATCTAAATTATGTACGCAACCATACATCTACTTAACTGTCAATTACGTTTGGCATTTTTGTCAATCCTATTTGACAGTGTCAAGTTTTTGACTTATGTCAGATATAGACAGGAAGACTCTCAAATTTAGGACTATTAGCAACTATTAATTACAAGAATTAGTAATTGCACAAAGCAAACTGGTTTTCAATGTTATATTAATTAACAAGTAGAAGCAATAATTTAGATATTAATCCAAACCTAAATGATCATTCCAAATTGAGCTAGTAATTTATACTGATGTGTACTGCTAAATTACGTCAAAAGGGGTTGAACAATTCCATTCTGATTAAGTCAAAAACCAAAATCACGAGAAATACATGCTTTCCTTCTTATCAAACAATTAAATATTTATTTTGGTTTATGGTTATGCAAATATTCAGTTCGACTTGCATAGGTAAATTAAATTTTAAGATTCCCATTTACAGATACACTTATTACTTAATATTATGACATAAAAACTGTTTTTTGCAAGTCGCCTAATTGCAAATTATTTTTATTCTTTAATAATATCGATTATACTTGTTGTAAGAAACGATCTTGGCTAGGGATATTTTATTATGATATTAAATTAGGTACATAACGTATTCAAATCTCAAAAAACTAGGGCGTGTTTGAATGGCTATATTTCAAAATTGTTGCTTTATACATGAAACAACTATTTTACCTCCACGGATATTGATGTGGCAGACGCCAGATGGAGGTATATTTATACGTTTGACATTGAGGCCACCTCTATATATATATATTGCTGTGAATCTTCTCATATCTGCAGGTACTGGCCCTTTAAAAAAAAACATTCGAGCCCCACAGTTTGGGCGTCTAGAATGCTGTGATACCTTTAAAATCCATGAACTACGCTTTTCGCCTCGGCTGCTCACCTAATGTTATAAACCTCTCATTCATAAAAAACAACACATTCCTACCAAAACATCAACGTTAACTCTATTTACATCAATATTCAGAATACATTAAAATTTCAAAATTAAAACTCAGCATAAATTTCAGTTTTAAAAGAATTTCAAGATTAATTTTATTATCATTTTACTGTGCATCCAAAATTAAAGTCCTTGTTGGATGCCTACTAATTAATATAACAATATAAGCAGACCGGAGTCTGAGTATAAAGGGAGCATCTACCACCCCTTTACGTTAATTAACCAGGTTCGTCTAATTGAGCTCAAAGACATACCCAAATTTTCATCATATTCCCGAACATCAAAACAAAATACCCCTTTTAACTTAAACAAGCAAATTTCATCTTAAAATTAAACTTTTATGGTTAGAACAATTTCACTAATGTCCATTTAAAGTAAATCAATTATAAAGTCATTCAATACACACAAAAATGTCAAACAAAATAGTATAATTTACCTGAAGGTTACTGTCCTCGTAGCTTCGAAGTGCACTGAAGTACATTCATGTTAGCACGTAAATAACAAGCTATTTTGAATCACTAAAATATACTAGCAAACTTTAAATTATTTAATCAAACTAAACTGCACGGTTTAACATCTTCAATCAAGTCGCGTATGTACGAGCTTTTAACGCATCGAATCGTCAAAAGTCTAAGAGTCTAAGAGGGCTTGTTTATCTTCATCTCGGTATATATAGCAAAAAGCCTGTCTATCGGTCTGTTCCCCAAAACGGGTAATTCTAAAGAATTTCTCATGCCATGTTCCCAGTCTGTCGCTCGCGCGTCGATTTTTACGAATTTTCACTCGCCCCATTTAAATCTCAGAAAATTTCCACACGGCACGCAAGCATGTCCGAGAAAACTAATTAATTTTGTACAGAAATTGTTGTTCTACCTCTGATATTTGCATCCTATTTTTAACCAATCGTGACCCTCGTGACGTTGTTTAAATCCCGCCTTTTACAATATGTGTCTTTGCTTGACGCATTTTCTCTTTCCTTCTCAAACCTGTTCGTATTGGTGCAAATTGATATTCTTTATTATCGATTATTTTAGTCCACATGGAGTGTGAAATAACCCAGCTTTAGCAATTCTCGTAACTATTATGCGACGTTTTCCCAAAATTCTTTGAAACATTAATTATCTGCAAACTTTACGCCGAATGTGATATTTAAACTACGCAGGTGTTCAAAATAATATTAATTCTCAGAGCTTTATTCCGTGGTATTTTAATCTTGGGTTTTTACAAGTTTTTATAGGTATTATATGTTACTAACGGTTTAATTAACTCCAATTAAAATTGATTTCTATCCTTTTCATTTTTAGCGAATACAACTTAAATATTAATTATTATACGTACACTTTGTTTTACTACCGGTTACTTAAAATAGGGTTAATTAATATAAACTTTGCACGTAATTTCTCTTTGTTTAGGAATAATTACATTACACGCAGAGCTTTTCACTACTGCTTCGTCTTATAAATAATTTAAATTTCTTATTTTTACTGAAACAACCGAGTTTATTTATGCTTCATGGTTTTAATAACGCGTATTATTTAATGAAATTCCTTATACACGGTGATTAAAATTATTTGATGTGATTATTTAATTTTCTACCCTGGTCTAAATATGAGTAATATATATATATATATATATATATATATATATACATATATATGTGTGTGTGTGTATATATATATGTATATTGCTATGATAATAGGGTTATTTAAGGGTATATAGGGTCAAAGAGAAGGTATACTTGATATGAACATCGTAAAAATAAAGAAAGCCAAATATTTAAATCATAAAAAGTACATAATTCGTCCATTATGCAAAAAGCCAATTCCAATCACTTTGTATAAAATCAACAACTAATAAAAGGAATTAATAAAAGGAAGCTCATTCTGCAATAACTTAAAAACATTAATGAAAATAAATAATTTTGGAAGTCATTAAATGCATTTCTAAACATTTAAACTATTCTCAAGCGCCAAAGCAAATACAAAACATCTTGTATAAAATAAAAGGAAGCGCATTCTGTAACAACTAAACCACATTTAATAAAAAAAATAAATCTGCGCGCAACCCAATTCATTTTAGAAACGTTTAAAGTATTCATAAACTAATAATAAATTCAAATTAGGCATATTTATACGTGAACCAAATCTCTTTAAAACTGGACGCATTGCGTAAGGAGTAGAAGTCAATAAAACAAACTTTAGAAAAACAAGCATGTTTCATAAGTAAAAAGATATGGAAACACGTACGTGACATTAGAAATGTAGAAATCGACACATTTTTGTAAAGCCCGACATGGGTAAACAAAATATGGAACAATAAGTTTTGGTATACGTGCGGAATTAAAAGGAAAATTTTATAAATTCCTGTACAAGATTATCTCTACGTGGTGTTTCAAGCGTAAATTACAACACTTGTTGACAAATCCCAATACAAAATTATGTATACATGCAAAGTTAAATGCATAGAGCAAATAATTTTGAATAAATCCAACAGGTTAAGAGATAGGAGGGAACGAAGTCGTTCTACACAAGAAACCAAAACGGATAAGAGTCATTCATTCCATTAACAACGCACGTCTGTACCAGTCTAGACGAATTTATTACGTGAATCTGAAATTAAGCAGTCAAAAGTGACATAAAATTAAATAACGTAATAAAATTCAAATGAAAAATAGTGGAAGTGCTCGTGAAGTACGTATTAGTGAAAATTTGTTATTAGTATTAATAATGTAAGTCTAAATTTAATTAATGTAAACATATTCTTTATCATTTGTTAATTTAGGGCTCTAAGCAATTAAGTAAGAATCCAAAATGTTATCTAAATTAAATAACGAAGTAACAAAACAATCCAATAAATAACTAACAGTACTGTTTAGTACTACAGGTTATTAGAAAACTTAAAATTACTGGGTTAAAAGCCAAGTTAAGGGGTCAACAAAAAACTTTAGCTGGTACGTAAAAATTACGTTAAAAGAGGAATAGTTTTTTTGAACGTTCACGGACCTTTCAATATAAAACATAATTATTTTTGCTGGCTTTAATTGCTTAAAATTTTGGTAGTGAACAAATTTAATAAGAATATTTATTCTTATTTGATTGAAAAGTTTTATAGTTAATGATAATACAAGGGCGTAGTTATAAATTGTACATTTTCTTAGCCTATTATACAAAATATGATGAATTTTGTTTGTGTTATTCCGGTATATGAAGTGTTAAAGATTAGTGGCTATATAGTCTCTCTCTCTCTCTCTCTCTTTCTCTCTCTCTCTATATATATATATATATATATATATATATATATTGCTTTGCTACTGGAATTATCGAGCCCCTACGTTGGGCTGTTATATTAATTATTCTATGACCCTCTAAATTATTCGCGCTCCATCATTTGTGCGACCATATTAATAATTGCTATGAATAAACAAGATTGTAATTATCTCCTCCGACGTTGGGCTGTCTTATTAATATTGCTATAAATTCCCTCCAGAAACTTAACTGGATTTTATCTTGAACCAACCTTGTCTACCAATAACAAAATTTGATACGTTACCGCCTTCCTCGTTATCAATTTCCTATTCAACTCGTAGCTCCTCCTTGAACTATTTAAATTATCAAATTACTTAACTTTATCTTATGACCTCGACTAGCATTTATTTGGAATTATAAAATTCAGGTAATTCGATTTTATATAATGAAACCAATATTCTGTACATCTTTTGTAAATTATTTGAAATACACTTTTCAATTAGTTAATGTTGTAAATTTCATTTATTAAACATCATATACTATTTACTCAAAACCCAAAGTCACCAAAAAACCTATTATCTTTATAAACGAAGTGTAGAATGTTTTAAACCTGTTATCATATCACGCACTTTATACGTATTCAAATCCTTTGTTGACTTTTCACATTCATTTATATTAAGCAAATTCAATATTAAAAAAAATAAAAAACATAGAAAAATAAAATGTCTTATAACTAAAAATCTGCCCTGGTTTATCTTCTTCACATCGACGCATCCATTTGAATAAAAATTATCTTCCCCTAATTCAGGATTATATTGTCTATCCACACGCTTGAACCATAGCATTTAAATTGTTGCCATCACCCTCTGGACTACCATTAACTTGTACTTATGCACCCCAGTTTATTGTCGTCTTATTTCAGACTTATTACTTCTTATTCTCGTCAATTTCCCCAAATTTAGAATTGTATTATCATCATTTATTTACCCTATTGCATTTATTCTCCACGTACTCGAATATCGTAGTTTATTTTCTCTCCTTACTCAAAGATTGTAGTCTGTTTCCCCTTAGTTAGAATTTGAATTTTTCTTCCCGGCTTTAGAAATCGCATTATTCTTCCCCCAGACTTAGAATTTGAATTTTTCTCGTTTTTAAATGACTTTTACTATAAAGTACACCCTTAAACAACCCCTTATCACACCATAATATATATATATATATATATATATATATATATATATATACAGGGTTGGGATAAAGTATGGAACCAAGTGAATATCTTTAAAACGAAAAGGACGATATTTATGAAACTTTGTAGATAAATGCAATCAGGCAAAATGCATCTGATGTGATTTTTTTTGTTAATAATGTACTTCCGGTTTAACCGGAAATGCCCTCGATTTTTTTTATTTAAATGAGACATCCTGTATATTTTTGCAGATTTTGATAGATCTTGTTATTTCGAATTCATACATACCAGGGTTAATGGAAATAATCTGTAAAAACAAGATACTAAAGCACTTTACATTTACTCAATAATAAATTTTATTTATAAGATTAACGAGAATGAGAATAATATTGATTTTAATTTAAACAAAATCATTTTAAATGTTCAAAATGCTCGCCGTTTACTTCTTGACAATATGCAAGTCTATTAATAAATTCCAAGACTTCTCCATGGATGAGTTCACATTCATAAATGATTCTTTGTTTCAATTCCTGCAGGGAACATGTGATTTCAGATAACTCCAAAGAAAGAAATCTAACGGACTATGGTCTGGAAAACGAGCAGGCCCCTCTACAAATCATCTACGTCCAATCCATCGATTTGGAAAATTTGCATCTAAAAAATTCAAAACCCGTCTATTATAGTGAGGAGGCGCTCCATCTTGTTGAAACCAAACATTTTGTGGTAACTGCCCATTTTGATGGAGTGCAGGAATAATTTGGTTATTTAGTAAATCTAAATACTTGTCACCATTCAAGTTTCCGTCTATAAAAAAATGGGCCTATAAGCCTATTTTTCACAATTCCCATCCAAACATTCAACTTTTGTGGATATTGGGTATGGGCTTCATAAATCCAATGAGGATTCTCATTTGACCAATACCTTGAGTTATGGCGGTTAACTGTTCCATTTAAACAAAAAGATGCCTCATCCGAAAACACTACATTATTTGCAAAATGTTCGTCGACATTACAGATGTCCATCATTCGTTCGCAAAACTTCAGCCGTCGGTCAAAATCATCATCAGACAATTCTATTTGTATTTTATACGGATGATATTTTGCACTTTTTAATATCTTCTCTACAGAACGTCGACTTATACCGTGGTTTAGTGCCAAATCTGTGGTAGAAGTTTGAGGTGATTTTTTTAATTCAATAGCAATGTTTTGTTTAATAGCTTCGTTCGTTGCGGTCTGTTGTCTTCCAGTTTTTTGACCATCCCTGTTGCATTAAAACGTTGTAATGTTTTAGTTACTGTTGAACGTGATATAGGATTTCTTTCAGGATGCAAATCATTAAAAATATGACAAACTTCTTCCCTAGTTCTAACACGATCGCCAAAACCAATCATCATTAATATTTCAATTTGATCTTTTTCACTTAAATGTACCATTTTTAACCGTACAATTTATTACCGTAAATTATAATTAACTTGACAATTTGTCTTGACATTTTTCCAACAGCTACTTTACTAAACAGTACACGTTTAATACAAAGTAAACATCAATTTGCTAATCTAAATGGTTTTTATTTTTTTGCGTAAAAACTTAAAAGTGATTGTACTAAAGTGCTTTAGTGTCTCGTTTTTACAGATTATTTCCATTAACCCGGTATGTATGAATTCGAAATAACAAGATCTTTCAAGATCTGCAAAAATATATAGGGTGTCCCATTTAATTAAAAAAAATTGAGGACATTTCCGGCTAAACCGGAAGTACATTATTAACCAAAAAATCACATCAGATGCATTTTGCCTCATTGCATTTATCTACAAAGTTTCATAAATATCGCCCTTTTCGTTTTAAAGATATTCACTTGGTTCCATACTTTATCCCAACCCTGTATATATATATATATATATATATATATATATAGGAAACTATTTATAACGAAGGGTAATTTACACGCACTTTTATTTCAATGATTTATTTTGGAGAAAGAATCTCTGAGATGACCGTACTCTTGATCTTGAAAGGTCAATATTATCGTATGCCATGTTTAATTCATACTTTGGTATACCTTTAGTAAATGTATATGTGTTTTGCTTTGCCCAAATTCTCATTTCTGTTTATCATTAGTATTATCTGTAAATATTTAAACTTTAGGTATTTTTGTAAGGTTAAATGTATCAATTTATTCGAGCTGCAAGGGGTTGATGTTATAGCCACTGAAACAGCCGTGGAAGAGATTCGTTTTATTTAGTTAGAAGATGCTACGACTGTTGGATAGGGAAGCTACTACGAGGACAGTAGAGAAGGAAATTGGCGCAACGCAAAGGCTCGACAGATATTCAACCGACTTCTAATACTGCAACAAAAAGTTGACGTCGAAACGTAAGGGCTTGACAGCTTATGTATACTTTCAATATTCATAGCAATATATATATATATATATATATATATATTGCTATTATAATAAGGTTATTTAAGGGTATATAAGGTCAAAAGGGAGGAATACTTCATGTAAATATCATAAAAACCACGAAAACCAAACGTTTTAATCATAAAATGTATATAATTCGTTCATTAAGCAAAAGCAAATAAGTCAATAAACGCATGGTATAATAACATTTGTTAACGAATTGCAATACAAAATTTTGATGTACGTGCAAATTTAAACGTATAGAGTACGCAATGTTGAATAAAACCCAACAGGTTGCAGATATCACACATAACTGCAACGCCTTTACCATGGTCTAATAACAGATAGCGGACTGTCAACCAATAAGAGCATGTGGAACGTCCGGGCAGGAATTTGTCTATAAAACCAACCGGAGCAGATAAAGGGAGGCATTCCATAATCAAGGCGTTGATTGTAACGGTTGAAACCAAATTATTACGTAAAAGAAATTTAGTGAAAGTAATAAGTAATAGAAAATGAAATATAATAGAAATTAAAAAATTAAAGTGAAGTACATAGTAAAAGTGCGTGTTGAAATACGAGTGTAGAAAACTCTGCTGTTGATATAAAACGTAAGTCTAGATTTAATTAATGTTAACAAAATCTTTACAATTTATTTAGAGCTCAAGTACGTACCCAATAAATGGGAAACTAAATCAGAAATAAGTTAAGACTAAATTACGACGTTAAAAAAACTTAATTCAGGGGTTAAAAGTCTACATAATAGATGGTATAATACTCAAAGTACAGGGTTAGTATTTCCAATCATTGGACAGACGACTACATGTGGCTGGTAAACATTTCGAAGTACTAAGGACCACGCCAAGTTGCGGGTTAAGGTTTCGAAACCACTGAACAAATAATCGATTTAGGTCAGGAAGCCCTAGTGTGACACTACAGGAGGAACACAAGGCCAGAATTAATTTTTTTAAATTTATAGTATGTTACATTTATTATTTTAAATATTTGCTGAGCTTAAAATTTGCATGTAATTTAAATCTTTGTGTATAAGGTCAACAAAATTTTGGTTGGTTTGCCGAAGTAAGTTATAAAGAGGGAGTAGTTCTTTGAATGTTCGACGAAACATTCATGGTAAAATACAATTCTTTTTGTTGGTTTTAATTGATATAGAAGGGTGATAAAAGGAGTCATAATCTTTGTAATGAACAAATTTGATAGGAATATTTATTTTAATTCGGATTCAAGGGTTATGTAAATAGTACATTGTAAATTTTCTTCGCTAATTATACAAATTTTGGTAAATTTCGCTTGGCTTCTTCAGGTATATGAAGTGTTGGCAGGGTGTGGGTAAAAATTCTCTGTTATCATATCGTCGTTCACTCTGTGCTGAGTATCACTGAGCTAGTCGAGGCATAAAACTTAATTGTGTCAATTTTAAATTATTTTAAAGGCACAGAGAGGTGGCGATCAGCAGGC
Source organism: Platerodrilus igneus (assembly GCA_036346225.1). NCBI lineage: Eukaryota > Metazoa > Arthropoda > Insecta > Coleoptera > Lycidae > Platerodrilus > Platerodrilus igneus. Next base: position 8,632,434 of record JARFIW010000090.1, read on the forward strand.
AATTGATCGTTGTTCATCGCTTAGCTGTACTTCCCACGAGGTGTCTGTATTAAATATTACAACTTTGCTACTTCTGTCCTGATGAGCCCCAATTATGTCGTGGCTAAATTTGAGTCACTTGCCAATAATTACTTTTTGCTTTGTATTAATTTAAGACTCATTAAACCTACTTTTCTTTTAATTATAACTTTTGGCTATGGGAAAAGGCAGTTGCGCCGGATCACTTCCGTGTCGACTGTTGTAAAACCTGCGATGTCAGATAAAACGACACGAAGACACAAATTGTGAGCTAGGTGATTCTGCACTTCCTTTAAGGTGTCTGTATTAAATATTACAGCTTTGCTACTCCTGTCCTGATGACCCCCAATTAAGGCGAAACGCGTCAACAGGATGCCCTCGTGGCTAAGTTTGAGTCACTTGCCAATAATTCTTTCTTACTTTGTATTAGTTTAAGACTCATTAAACCTACTTTTCTTTTATTCGTGTGTATTTGGGGCTGTTGGTAGCAATAACGTATGCTCTTTTTTTATATGTCGAAACCTTGAAGTTTGTTTAATCCTTAGTATAGGCTTTCTAACAGTGGTCAAACTGATTTATTGGATAACCCTATAAAGGGGAGTTATTTGAAAAGGACAGAATTAGTATGATCTATATGTGCATACAATTACGAAATGCTGCAAATAATACAAAATAGTATATATATCAAGAACGTTATCAACCTCGTTATATCTATTAAAATTGAAACTATTCTTTTGTTAAAACCTAAATATAGTAAAGTATACTGATTGTACTTACCGATTGGTAAATTTGTATCTTCAACGATTATACAGCGGGAATTGAAACAGAATGAATATTTTATTAACAATCTACTACTTTCCATGAAATAAATTAAGGTTTAGCCGTAGAAAAAATGTTTGTGATTGTCTGCTGTATTTCATATTCCAGTTTATATTATTGAATGAAATACGCAAACACGTATTCCAGTATTTGCATTTCATTTTCAGATTGATGAAATTCTTATAATCTTCACACTTGCGTAGAAAGTTCAAACTTTCAGCAAAAGGAATAGTAAGACGCTCTTGGGAAACTCGTCCAATAACAAACCAACTTGCAATTCACATCTCATCAACCGTATCATGAATTCTTTATAGCAGCGAAATAGAAACTGTTCGTGTTATTTCAATAGAGATATCCTGCTTTGTCCAAATGCGTAAAAGCACGTCTTGTATAAATGCCATGCTAAAAAGGTCTTTTGTAATTTGTGTTTGTCTTACAAAACGTATACGGATGGTATGGTTTATGGGTATGAAAGATTGGAATTTATTGTACCTTTCAATGTCTTTAGTTGAACGTTTATGGCAAATGGTAAATGAGTATGTGGGCAAAACAAAACCAATGGTTGGTAGGTATAATTATAAAAATCTTTCGCAGTTTCCAACATAAAACATTTTAAAGGCCTTCACACATTTTGCAAATATTTAGTTAATAGTAAAAGTTTTCTTTCATTAATCATTCCAAATTAATTTGTGTTTGCCTCCTAAATACAATGCAGTAGCTAGGTTTAATTTTAGATCAGTTGCCTATAATAGTGGTAATATTGTATAACCAACTACGCCACCATCCAAATCGAAAAGGCGGTAACTGTTAAAATAAAAATTGAGTAATGGACATTAGTAAACCAAGCATAACCTCATAAGTCAAGAACCACAAAATATATTATAAGGTACTTTCTAACTCCCAGAATGACAATGTTGGAATTTGCGTAACTGCAGAATTCTTAGGTTTATTTAGCAATTACGGTGTAACTGCTTTATAAAGAGGAAAATGACCGTATGGGTTGCGCGGTTTCGCTCATTTGCCGCATTTTTCCTGTGTAAGATGATGATACTGCCTATTCGGTGTGCAAGGGCCATTCATTTCCGGTCTGCTTTGTAAAGCCAGTCAGTTCTTTCATGATTTTTGAAAATTTTCGCTATAAATAAACCACCAAAGAGAAAGAAACCGTAAAAATTGAAATATCCGAACATTTATTATGCTACCCTGTATAATACAAGCGTACTTCTTTGTCATTAAAAGATAAATTATATGATTAAATATCCCGTGCTCTCTGTATTTACAGTAGAATGTGAAACCAATGTAAACTAGAAAACTCAATTTTTTTAATTAATTGGTATCCGCGTGTAAAAATGATTATTTAAAACTAAGTTTCATTTGAAGATACAAATATAAAGCTAATGCAGCTATCATTAATTAAAATGCTATATAAATTTTCTCTGTATAAAACCCAAAAAAGGTAATCCTATTTGCAATTATTAACATGTGAATCTTTTTGCATTTGCAAGCAATTGAAGCTTTAATTACTGACATCCGCCCTTTTATTAGAATGCAAAGTAAATTTAATATATAAATAAAAGGAGTTTTCAAATACTTACATTATTAATATACAAATCAGCAATAAAGAAAGTGAACGCGTATTTTAATTATTTTTCCGTGCGTGTTGATATATCATTTAGCTTCATTTTAAAGGTATTTAAATAAAACCACATTCTAGAATTCTCTGGTAAATTATTAATAAAGACAAATTTGTCGCCTTTACTAAGAAATATTTCAAAAGCTAATTAATTATTAGTATATGCCAATACAAAGAAACCTGCGAGCCATTAAAAAGTCACAAAATGGAGGAGAAATAGGATAACGCGAGGTTTATAATTTTAATTGCCTTGTCTATACGAAAGAAAAAAATGGTAACCGATAACTCTGTGCATTAGACAAGGATAAACAGCGCGTTTTACGATATAACATAGTTGATGCTAATTAGACCATTAAACGTGTCATTTGCGGTAAAATTATATAATCTGGATAAGTAATTCTCCAATTAAATACGGAATACTATGGAAAAAAGCAAAGCAGAAAAATTTTAATATAATAGCCGGAACTTGATTAAAACGATTCATTGATTCATTCGTAAAGTCGTGATTCATTTTAAGACGAACATGTTACTTTGAGAAAAGTCGTTTATTAAATGTGCGGTATTCATCCAGTATTTTACATTTAGGATGTCATTTTGAATAAAGAAATAATTCTTAAAACTTAACTCTGCATAAAAATCGAACGTAATTATTTCTAAAACATTACAAGAATTGAACAACCTCTGACATAGATAATCCTGATAAAATAGAAATAATTAATTAATTAGTTGAAAAATAGAAGACGCAGTTTGAAAATTAAGATTCCAAATAAAGATTTAAAATTATATGTATAAACTGGAAAACTGGGATTTTAACGTCACTTTTAAAATGGAAGTGGAAGGTATTTAATATCCTTGAGTACACCTTGGATAAGCGCTATTTGATTTCGCAAGTATTGATTTTAAATATCTTTGTTTGTAACAGATATTTGAGTATTTTGTCATTTGATAATTAAGGTAAAGTAAATTTTAATTTTAATTTCGTTGTACGTAAGGCTATTTACCAGAAAGTTTTGAGGTAAGAGTTCGAAACGTTTTGACCTTTAATAGATTATCTGGAGTATCATTGGCCAATTATACTATTCCTTCGGAATAATAAAATTATCCACAAGAGAAGAGATTTCAGTTCTGTAAATTTTAACAAAGATTGGGTAAGGAATATTTTAATAATTAAGTATATAGGTACTTGTTAGAAATAATTGTATGTTTGTATATATATTATAGTGGTTTTAAAAGATCAAAAATAAATATAAACGAAGCAACTTCAAAACACCCTGTATAAAGGAACAACCAGAAATTACGTGCGAAATATATATTAGTTAATTCATTTTTAAGTATCAGGTATTAACGAAATTGTATAAATAATTAATGAAATTTAAGTAGGTTTGCAAAGAAATTAAATGGTAGAAGCCATAATTTGCATAAAAGCGTGTAAAAACCCAATGATACCAAGATGAAACGCGTTACTATCTGACAAATATATCAGTGGGGTAGAAATACGCCGAACTTTAAATCGTGGAAGTGTTATTTAAAACGTTACGATTGAACACCTGCGTATTTCCTAAATGTCAAGTTCTGTTTAATTTGTAGATAACGAACAAATTATTCTAAGGATTGTACAGGCGGTCGGATGTTTTAGCATGAAATACTAATGAGCGATTATTTAACTCATGTAGAAAGTCCACGTGTAGTAGACAGCCCACAAACAATGATATTAATTTTTACCACTCAAACCAGGTTAGAAAGGGACGTAGAAAACGTATAAGCATGAGACCACAATAGTATTGGAGGGATTTTAGAAACGTCATTCGGTCTACGATTGGTCGGTATGAACACGAGGATAGTGTAGCGTAATTTTCTTAAAATATTATAACGAGGTACTGAAATTCGCGGATTTGAAAATGGGGTTGAGTGCAAAATTGTGGGAATGTGTTGTTGTGAGCAGGGGATTTCGGATAAATGTGGCCAGGAGAGGTTACATTGGTAAGATATAAATAGTTTAGGAGAATATTATTAAAGCCCTTATTATTTCGATCGTCCCAAAAGCACGTATGAAAGTCAACACGAGTTGTAAGTATTGTAAAATCATTTAAATTGTATTTCATAGTGGTAGCCTCTTAAATTAAAAACGCGGTTAGTGTGCCGAGAGTAAAAATTTTTATTGGGGTATCACATATAATTTTTTATCAACTCGTGTCGGGACATTAAGTAACGTAGATTACTGTGAAACAAGCATATTTGAAATGAAATTTGGAATTTGGTTATACCGAGAAGGCGGCGTTGGCGGATCAACTTAAATGGAGTTCGTCTAGTAATAGCTAGAAACGACCTACAGACCAGGGAGAAAAATACATGGCATCATCTACAGAGCGGAGATCTTCTAGGAAATTCCCGGTAACGATTTAAAATTGTGATTTCTATAAACTGTAAATATTGGGGTGGCGTATGAGAGTGTTATTCAAGGTAGTGTGAATTATAGGCGTATTGAACAGAATATGTGTAAATAACTTTATTACGGTATTCAACTAGAACTTTGAAGGTGTCTACAAAGCTTTTAAACGTTCCATCAGAACGTGAAATTTTGTGAAGAGTATATGGCTTTGATTTTTTTTTATTTTAAGCGTATGTAAAGTAGAAGGGCATACAGTATGCAGAATTAGTTGGGTTATTATAAGCTCACCATACCCCACAGTTTACTTAGATTATAAAAATAAATAAATAAATTATAAAGAAGGAATTTTAGAGAAGGTATTATTCAAGGTCGATTTACTCCGAGTACATTTTATGTGTTTCATGATTTTAAAATTAAATACAGGACATTACAAAATTAGAGTTACTGAAGTTTAACGTGAACAATAAAATATGGACAGTGTTGAATTGCATTTTTAAATAGGAATAAATAAAAGATTGTATGTTGATTGTAATTTGTGGTTTTATTGGGAGTGTGCGTGAATGATAGAATTTGAGAGTGAATATAGATATCCAAAAGGAGGTCCAAATGAGCTAGCCGGAAGCAGTTGAAGAAGGCCATTCAACCGAGGAAGAGAGGAAAACGGGCAAGGATATTTTTTTTGTATTATTTAATTTTTGAATTTTCGAGTTTTGAAAAATATATAAAATTTTCGAAAAAATTTATGGTTGGTAAGGATCTTACCCGAGTTCCACGGCAATATATATATATACACATATATATATATATATATATATTGATACGATAACGCCGTACTCGGTGTTATGAACGTTTTACTTAACGCCACCGCAGTGTTCTCACTTCAATCTTACTACTTTTATTATTATGCCACGGCTTGCCCTTTTTAATCTACACCGAGTGCACAACGTTACGATGATCAATTTTCTCTTCTCACCCCTTTATGATTACCTATTTGAATTGATAAAACGAAGTCAATTATTTTCATATAATGAAAAGAAATATTATTTACAATTTTTTAAATTCTTTAAATACACCCTTCAATTAATTAATATCATATGTATTATTTATCCCAAAATTTATATACTTTCAATTCAATCTAAAGTCACCAAAAACTACCTCCTTAAAAAAATCTGGAACGTTCTAGACCTCTTTGTGTTTTATTACGTAAGTTTAACGTATGCAAATGTTCCTGTTGACTCTTTACAAGTTTTGGATAAATTGAATAAATTCAGTATTAAAAATTTAAATTGAAAAATATCTTAAAATTAAATAGATCTGACCTGTGATATGTTGTTCGTGTTGCGGATCTACACCCCTTTGTTGTCTTCAATCGTCTACCAATGCTCTGCTTAGTTGAACCAATATTTGAGTACAGTTACCCCTTGTTTTCTATAAATTACTTCGTGCTTCTTTATTTTATATTTGTCTGCATATGCCTTGAATCTCTTCCCTTAAATACTTTCGACGCAGATTAGAATTGCACCAGAATTGTACCAAAATTCGATTAGAATTGTCCCCTTAGAATCCACTTAGAATGAGAATTTTTTCCTTAGAATCCGCGCAGCTTTGAATTGCCCAGAAATACACAATAAGTATTACTATCGACGCAGATTTGAAGTGTCCAGTATTATTGTCGACACCGACTTGAAATGTCCAGAAATATACCAGAAGTATAATTGTCGACGCTGATTTGAATTGTCCAGTATTATTGTCGACACCGACTTAAAGCCCTATCATTATAAATATTTAATTTAAATCAATTACCCAGGTTCTACTCACGTTTTCTATAAAAAACGGCAAAAACTCTTCATAATTGTTGCACTATTTTCACTGTAACATAAACTTGATATTCTACTATACTTTATTTATTTTACGCGTGGATTTCTGGTTATCAGTGTCGCATCTTCGACGTGCATCAGTTGTGGACTGACTCGTATTACTACAGAATGGGTGTTAAATAGCCTTTTCCCACTACCTCTGGGCTGGGTTTTAAGCAGTTCTGCAGATTATCTCAACCAAACCAGGTTTTGTCTTTAATATTCCCTATACTTTGAAGCTGTTTCTGATGTAATTAATTTGGATTTCCGTGTAATGGTGTTTATTAGCTATTGATACCTTATTATTTGTTATCTTTGCTATACGTTGTTTTGTGTACATATCGCCTTTTGGATAATTGTACAAAATAAATGATGTAACTCTAATGCTGTTTTTGTTTGTGTATTTACGCATATTTAAAACTGCGTTTTCTTATCAAAGCGCTTATTGTTTCCGCGTAATTGCATAAAGCTTTGTTAGGTTTTATCTTTTATCTTTGGCGTCTTTATTTTATAAATTGTAGAATACTTTTCAATTACATGTACGATCATTTCTCTTCTGAATACGCGTTCTATTGTTGAAAGATATGCTCACTGACATTACTTAAAATTAATAACGGTCTAAATACAGAGTGTTAAATGCTTACTATTTACATAATGTATGAATTACCTATTTTTCTGCTGAACACGCGTTCAATTGTTGTAAGATATGCTTACTTGCATTGTTTAAAGTTAATTACGGTCTATATACAGGGTGTTAAATGCTTGCTATTTACATAATGTACGAATTACCTAGTTTTCTGCTAAATAAATGCAGTTTTCTTATTCCTATTGCTATTTATAGTTGCTTCACAACCCTTACTACTCAATACACAACTAAACAACCCATTATCACAGCCGTATGTATATATATATATATATATATATATATATATATTTCAGGGTCTTTAAATAAGTTCTACATATAAATATTTATCAAACACAGTTTTTCTCTTTCCACAATCTTAAACGGTTAATGAGGTACAACGGGCCTCTAAAAAGCACAAAATTCAATTTCGCCCTGTAACTCAAAAACAACGAAGCCTATGAAGATTCCGTTAATGACATAATAAATTTCACAATAAAATAGTAACAGTTTGCAAAAATCGCAAGTTTATAGCTACAATAACAACCGAGATAACCCAGTTTTGCAACAAATCTAGAACACCCTGTCCATTGTGGTATATATTGAAAATAAAGTCATTTTCTATCTAAGCCATGGCTTTAAAAATAACTAAGCTCACTTTTGTCATGACTAAAGCTAATGAAATAATTTTTATTATATCCACCGCTGAACTATTTTGCTCGATCTATTTAAATTAAAGAACTGCTAAGCAAAACTAAAAGTTAAAAATTGGGTATTGTCTACATAACGGTTGTGTTAGATGGTTTGAATCATATCATATAGAGGAAATAAACCACCTAAGGGTCTACCCAATTATACCCAATTCAAATAATTTTTTAAACAAAATCGCAAGTGAAGCTTTATTGAAGTTTGTTTATATGGTCCATTCGTCTTCTGCTATTCATTGCTCGAGCAGTATCATCTCTATAAAAAATAACATTCGGTTCGACAAAACGATCTTCGACAGATCCATTTTGTTCACCTATTATTTGAGAACTTACTTCTATTATTTAAAAATCTACTTTTAGTATATATTATTTTATATACTAAGGATTAATAGTATATTATTCAACATACGGTAATGTAGGCAATAACTCACGCAGATGAAGTTTGCGGCACGAGCCGAAGGCGAGTGCCGTAATTCATCAAGTGAGTTATTGCCAATACCGTATGTTGAATACTATACTTTATCTACGACTATAAGCACAGTAACAAATTTTAATAAACACATGTAAGCAAGATTATTTAAAAAAATTATAGTACAAATTTGTTTGACATTAGATAAGTGTCAATGAGCATGGCTACTTTGATACTTTTGGTAATTAAATAGAAATATAAGCTGGAAGCGTGAGTTATTATAACTCACGCTCATAACTTACGGTGTTTAATTATGAACACTAATACACTATTACTTGTTCAAAAGTATATGAATAATGGTATTATAACTAAATAGGAGTAGATAAAATAATTTACCCTTTGATGACAAATTGCATTTTGTGTCGGAATAAATAGTCCAATATCTTGCGAAGTTAAATCGTTTAAACGGTTAGCGGTTTATACGAGAAATAAACACTTTTTACAATTTAGATAGAATTTCATACCACTGTATTTAAAAAATACATTCTATATAACTTAAACACAGATTTTTTTAAAAATTATTTATTTTTAAACTTAACTTAGCAGGTGTAAAATTCAAACTCTCAAGCCTCAAAATTGGAGACTCTGCTTATTACTCTGTCGCAAAATTACAGATGTGAGAAATATAAGCAGGAGTTGTAAACATAGACATAATATAAATAATTTTATATTGCTGAATTGAATACAATTTACAGTTAACATCTGCCATGGGAGATTTTGCATATCGCTGTAGACCATTTCGAATGGGTTCTGTTGATATTGTTAAAAATATAGTTACTTCATCCATTTGGATGTCTATTGTCAGTATTCTATACATATTTTAGGGATCGATAGATGTGGTCCTTATCTTGCCATGACTTAATAACGATGCATTGTTGTAATCAATGCCTGAAGTGAAATATAGCACGATACGTTTAAGAAACACGTTGTCATGTTAAGTTTTCAACAATGATATAATACTTAGGTATAATACTATATTTATATGTGTTTGATCTCTTGGTATTACATATGGTTGTTCTCTCGTATTGCATGCGATTTTCTATTATTGAAGCGTATGCTATATAGTCTTCGTTCAAAAGTTTTTGGTAGTTTTGAACATATTGTCCGAAATGTCATTAACCTAATATTTCTTTTATTCTTGTAAACTTTTCTTCTGTAAATTACTGTTTACTAGTATATAGATTTCCTATTTTTGTAAGATGTTCGTGAGCCCTGCATATCTTTATTGCGCGTACTTTTGTCACGCCTTTTCTTACCCTGCTAGCTTTCGTGCTGCTGTTGGTCATGTATGCAATTTTAAATTGATAGCTTTTTGGTATATGGTCCACACTGTATGCTGATTGCCTATGTATGTTAGCGTTGTGGTGAATTGTTAGTTGTTGTTTTCCGATTTGTTATTGTCTTCAAATTTGGCGTCTTTGCTTTGATGACTCAGATTAAGAGCTCGACTACAAAAATCAACAAAGTAATAAATTCAGCGATAAGGCATCCGGTTCAGGCAATAAGCTTTTAGAGTTAGGCGAAACACTACAAGTAGGATCCCAAAGTCTACATAAAAATAGACTATGCGTAGGCATTCAAAGGGAAAAATGGTTTTCATCTGCAGTCTACTGAATCCGCAAGAAATACGAAACCTGCAAACAATATTATAAGGGCTTACTGAGCTTAATTTTTTCGCCAGCATTGTCTGTAATAGGCTCTCTAAGTCAAATATTTGGAATTTATTGATTGATAACGAAATACTCAACGAAATTATAATAAGTCCAAAAATTATCTTTAATAAAAAAGAATAATTTGGTTCAACTTATACCTGTAACTGTTGAAGTACAAGTTTAGTTGAGATAAAGGCTTTGCTTGGACCTTTTATGCTATGTTCAATTATAAAATCTTTATATAAACAGTGCCTTTGACTCTTTTCCAAAGTTGCTTAGGACCATCCATTACTTAGAATGACAATGTCCTCAAAAATGTGTGAATTTCCGCTGCTCTGCTTAGATTTGATGATAGTAGGGACCGTGAAAAACAAAATAAAAACCGACTGAACAACCGTTATTTCCAATAATTTCAGTAATTTTGTGTTTATCTGACAGAAGTTATGTATTTAGGAAAATTGTGTAACTGTGAATGAGGTAGTACTTCTTTTAGTGGTTACTTGTGGCTATCGCATCTGCATTCCTGGTAATTCCGCAAAATATAAAACAAAAATTATATGCCTACATGAAGGATGCCAGAAGTTTGTATTTCTGTGATCGGTATTCATATTCTGGAAAAAATTCATATGGTATTGAACTTTCAGAATTCTAAGTAAAGCTGCCCAGTTTTTTGTTCGTTTATATAACCCAATTGCGAGATCTAACTGAAATATACCGTTGATAACTATTTCTCCTCCATAGAATTAATTGATGAATTAAAGGAAAGTGGCCATACTTGTGCGGGAACTTTAAGTAAAAACAAGAGAACGTTCCTCTAAAACGCCAAGCTAATAAAACTAGAGACGTTGGCGAACACTATAATGACCTTTTTGCTGATACAACGTAAATTTGGTGTGTACCAATGAAAAATAGAGCTATGCTTCTAATATCCTCTATACGTCACATCACAGATAAGGAACTTACAAACCGGAAATAATATTAAATAGCTGCGCAATCGGGTATTGGTGTTTTGTACATGAAACGTGCCAACAGTAGTGCAAACCGAATGACAAACTGTTGGCAGTTGGTCTTTTTCTAAGCAATTGTCAACGTATTTAGTCAACAGTTTTATACTTTGTCTTTGTTACGAGGAAAATGAGTTATAACTTCTTTTCAAATTTATGAAAGATTTAATCTACGCGCTACTTGATCCAATAACGCTAAGACTGGATATACATTTTTTTCGAGATCCGAGAAAGAAAATTGAAAACTTCTTGGTAATATATTCCGCGTTTCTAGGGAGAGAATGAGTAAAAATGTACCAGATAATAAGCAGCTGCCTAGAACAAAACTGTTCAGTATTTGTCCGCGGTAATAATGAAAAAGATAAATTACGGATATGTCCACTGTTCAAACGTCATCTGTCTGGGGTGCATTAAAAAAGTTTGCTTGCATGCCTTGAAAATCCATAAATTTTATTTTTCCTTTATTGTTCCTTCACTTGGTATATGCAGTTAGGTAAAGTAAATGTCATTTTAAAAATAATAATTATGTACTCATGTTGGTACTAACTACAGTACAATCTTCAAATCAAGCGGAAACTTGAAAAGCTTTAAAACCGTATAGATTGTGCTTAAACACTGAATGAATATAATAGCAAAGTAGGCAATTTAAATTTGCAATGCATAGTCAAACATGAAAATTAATTAATAATACCTAATAAAGTAAACGTCCATTGATTACTGCTAATTTGAGTTCAGTCATTTGGGAAACCAAGCTTCCGTTTAATTAGCAAAGGGTTTAATAGGAGCATAACGATAACGACTTCACACCGATGCAGATATTTTGAATAAATGCTTTGCCCACTAAATCCAAATAATGGCGCGAGTATTGCAAATTATATGATTGTTTTTCCGGAAGTGCTTAATCAGGTTATATCTTCTGTATTGTAGTAAAATCGCAACTAACCCAATTATAGAGAAGATCGCATATAATACAAAGTGACTGAAAATTATTAAGTTTCTGCCTTAGAAAATTTAAGCAAAACTGAAAATGGCCAATGCTTTCCAACTTATTGTTTTTATGGGAATTTTGTTAAAGCATTTATTACAAAAGTATAATGGTACGAAGAAAATTATACAGATTTAAGCGCTAGAGCGTGTTTATTTACTGCTTACGCACTCTATTACTTGCAGCTAGGAGCGGGTGCATTTTGAGGACTCACTACATAGAACCAGCAGCTGATCTGAAAATTCTACAACGGTGTGTCGTATAAGCATGGGGACAAGCAAATAGTATTTCCAACTATTTTGTTAGAAATATAGTTTGCTGGTCCTCATGCTTACGTGAAACGAGAATAAGCTTCCGAAATATTTAGTGTCTTATGTGCAGTCTGTGAAATAAATGATTGAACTTTTTATATTTCTATCGTTGCCGTGAACCAATCAAAATATATTGCAGCTATGCTTTCCTGCGAATTCGCTCAATACAAACATTGGCAGGTCTTAACTGGCCTCCATTGAAAATATTTTTTTACATCGTCCTGGTATCTATAAAAAATTTTAAATGGCATCAGACGCGTGCGTTGTGGCAAAACGCATCGATCAAATCCTTTTGCCGAACCAAAGCCAGGATTCTTTCGTAACGTCAAACGACGTAGGTCATAAAAATATATAACATATACAAGGTGTTGCAAAGTACCTATGACTTTGTGAGGCAATGTCTGTGATGTTACGCAGGTTTGAGTGAACAAAAACAGTAATATCAAAACCCAATTCAGTTACTTTTGTAAGCTAAGTGAATTAGTTCTCTAAATCTTGTTCCAATCTACCGCAGACATTGATTTATATCCTACGAGCCACTACAAACTTGCAGGAGTTTTTCCTGAGCACCCTTCCACCAATAATTTTACGAGATATCTCAAGGCCCTTATTAGAAACACCTTTAAGCGTTTCTACGTTTCCTGAAATTGATGTTTATTGAGATCTTCTTTGCATTATTCCTTTGAACTAATTCTGTTAAAGGTTCCTTTTTCGACAGAGCTACGTTAATCGATTTGCCAAAATTTATTTTATCCCATATATATATCACAAAAGACATTTGTCCCTTAACAAAAGTAATTACCACTGGAGATGCACGCGGGACTGCCGACGGATTATCGGTCCGCCCCGCGTCTCACACTTAATCGCCTGTCCCGTTCCTAGTCCCGTCTCGGAGTAAGAATGCCCGTCCCGTTCCGTGTTTCATCCCGCACTTAAAACGACAGGACCGTCCCGTCCCGCAATCCCGACGGACATGATGCGCAGTTCCGCATTTTTATCTTAGTTTATTTCTACAAAATGTGTACGGTGTAGCACCTACACCAATCCAAAAGAAAGAAATTTTAAATTTACGCTTTAGGGAAAGTTGTATTTTAATTTTGAGCATATTTGTTTTCATTAAATTTTGTTTTTTTGAATAGATTTTCTTTACTATAGTTTGATGCATTAAAACATTGATATATTAAAACCTAAATAAGATAAGTAACTTACTTAGCTTGGTTAATGTAGTTCATTTGTTTGGCTAAAGACATATCGAAAAATCGTTTCATTCTTTATTTTCTGGTTACTTGAGTTTCTACCCATGGCAGTTTTTTCTCTACAATGCGATATACCACTTTCTTCCATTTTTATGAGTTTTTGGTTTCCCGATCCCTGTACATACTATACGTAGAGGGATATATTAGAAGTGACAGAGTGATCAATAATAAATACCACTTGAGGAAAAATTGGTGATTTATTTTAAGTAACTATACAGTTTGAGTCTCCGTTGACGCGACGATCCATTATGAATAGACGGTAAAAAATTTAAAATTTTTGCGTGTGCAATAATATGTGGCTACATGTGGCTACATTTTAAAATTATTTTGAAATATACAGAGTGTTCCAAAAAAGTGTGGCATATTAAAGCTGTGTTTTTCTTCTAGAACACTCTGTATTTTATTGCATTTTTGGATTGTACGTAAAAAATAAGATAAACTCTCTTAAACAAGTCCTATACCTAAACATTGCAATTTCCTAGATATTTTGATTTTTCATAAATTTGAAGGTCTAAAAGGGAAATTAATAACTCCCAAACAAATAAACTTATCAAAATCTAATTTTAACTATAAATATTAGACCAACAATAGAAACTATCGATGTATTTAAACTTATCGAAAATTCTACTGGGTGTCCAAAATGGAATACTTTGCTAATGACATTCTCAAACGTCATTATCGTGTTCATGTTAAACGAAACACCCTGTATTTTTTTAATTCACTCATGTAGTAAATTTCATTACTTTTCAAAAATTATAAAGGTGTACCACACCTAAATAGTTTAGTTTTTTGCGATTTTAAGACGAGACTTCTGGGAACTGTTAGAAGATGTTTCATTAAATATTAGACAAAAGATGTGGATTCAGTTGGATGGTGCTCCTGCACATTTTGCAATTGATGTAAGAAGTTATTTAGAAAGAAAATTTTCAATAAAATGGATAGGAAGAGGAGGACCAGTTAATTGGTCACCTCAATCTCCTTAGCTGACCCCTATGGATTTTTTTTATGAAGGTATATGAAAAACATTGTTTATAATACCGTTCCTACAACAGCAGAAAACATGAAAGAAAGAATTGGAGAGCTATTTCAGGCAATATCTCCAAATATGTTATGCAATGTAAGGAAGTCTTTTGAAGAAAGGGTCAGACTTTGCATTCAAGAAGCTGTTCATCATTTTGAACAGTTGTAATTTTAATTTTAAAGTTGTTCCATTATTTTGCAATTAAATCTGCATTGTTAATTTTTTACCGTTTATCCATGATGGACTGTTGCGTCAACGGAGACTCACCCTGTATACAATAGTGCAAAACTAGGCTGACTACTATTTAAAAAAATTGGTTTAGCTACATATTTGCAAGACTTCTTAAGCGTGGTAAAAGAAGCTTTTCTGTTGTCTCCGACTAAACACAAAGGAGCTCATTCCAATGTGAGCTGATTTTTATAGTAAACCCAGCTATAGAAAAGAGTCTTTCCGCTGGAACAAAGGTGGCTATGGTTAAAAGAATATCGGGCGGCTCCGTGGCGAAGTGGTATGTAAGTGACTACTACGCTCAAGGTCCCGGTTTCAAATCCCGACACGGTCCGCTTGAAAAATCTTAGGCGAGCATTTTTCACAAAAATACATCCTCGTTCGGATGAGAGGTAACATGGAGGTCCCGTGTGCGTGTTGTCACACACGTTAAAGATCCCTTTCTTGCTTGGAACAGCAAGGGTTCGGTAAAATTACAACTTTTCCAGGTTAAAAAAAACTCGCTTCCTGGTCAATGTAGTACCTACGGGTGGAGCATTGAAGACCACCAGTATAATGTCTAATTTTCTGTGCTCTCTTTTTTTCTCTTTCTATTTCTCTTCTCCCCCCTATAGGGCGTACATTTTTTGTATAGGAACGGCATTTTAACATCGTTTTTGTTGTTGATGCTATCTATATCCTATTTCCCGGCTTCGTGTCCCGAATCTGTCCGCTTGAAAAATGTTAGGTGAGCATTTTTAACAAAATTGCGCCATCGTTTGAGTCGGAGGTAAAATGTAGGTTCCGTGTGTGGGTGTTGTCATGCACTTTAAAGATCTCTACCTCCTCCTCCAGACGTACGTTTAACACGATCATAAGACCTTTCCTACTCTACACCTCAAGAGCGTACAGAACCACCTCCACAGCGTCCTTGTATACCCTGCTTCAAATCCCTCCGATCGAAATCCAACTAAACTCCTCACTCCAAATCCGAAGCCTCAAACATAACCTATCAATTATCCTACACGATAGAACACTTCACTATGACGAATACCGTACTTTCCCTAAAACTGACATAAAATCCCGAATACATAACTCCCTACTCCATTCCTGGCAAGATCTTTGGTCCCACTCCACCACCGGCAGATATACATTTGATATCTTCCCTGATATCACAAACATCCCTCCACTTATTCCTTTCTCTAAACCCCCTACAATACAATTTCTGTCCGGCCATGGTAAATTCCGTAATGAACTTCATCAATTTCATTTAACTCCTTCCCCTCACTGTCCTTGCAACAATCAATCTCTAGAAATCCCAGAACACATGATATACTGCTGTCCTCTAGCCTCTCTACTACAAATCAACCTCAAGCAATCTACGAACTTTGACCCATTCTCCCCACTTCCTAACATAAACTTCCTAGTCACTAACTACCCTCAAGAATTCAACCATTTCCTAAATGAAATCTTTTTAACCAAACAGACCACCCACAACCAGCGGCACTAACACACTTAATATACACTCTTGCAATTTACTACCACATCACACTTACACTTGCACTATGCACACAATCAGCACAACTCCACCTACACAGTCGACGACTAAGGTAGGGGCACAAATCCCCCTCTCCAAAACTTCAAGAACCCCAGTTGTCTATGAATTATTTATTCTAAGTTCTTAAATAGATGTAAATACTTATAATGTACGGCTAGTATGGGCTCTGGCCTAGGTATACTCCACGACAATATTTCAATTTGTCTATCAATCAATCAATCTCTACCTTGTTTGGAACGGCAAAATTCAAAATTTCCAGGTAAGAAGAACTCGCTTTCTGCCAATGTAGTACCTTCGAGTGGAGTGTTGGAAATTCAAATGTAGTGCGGGTGCTGTGTAGTCTGAACGCAGAAGATCCAGCTCCTTTTCCTGTTGTTTCCATTTGGATTTCTTCTGGTAATTCTTGATATTTTTTGTATAGTTGTTTAAATTCTACTCCGGTTTCAGTTTCCAGTGAACGTCCGTAGTCCTATAATCGAAATGTTTCGAGCTTGTACGAGAATCGATGACCATTGAAATGCAATATGTCTAATTTGTTTTGTTGCAGTACTTTGTAATTTTTTTCAGTGCTGGTATAAAGGAGTTTCTAAATTGATAGCCACTCGATCGCCTTCGTCAGTATTGATTTATTTAATTCTTTGTTAAGATAGACGAGTAACAAATTTATAGACATGACCACACTTGGAAGCCCTTTTAGTGAGTTTAATATTTTCTACAATTTTTTAAGTAGTCCTTCACGGATTTGAGTAATCAATAACGCAGAGAACATTAATGGCTGCTTTAATTTCAAAGCCATAATTTATCATAAAAAATGAATTCCATCTAATAGAAACATCTATAACAGTCCATTTTAGGTTGTTGATTCTACCGGGCTTGCATTCAGACCCATATCGGGGTCTCAGTTGCTTTAAATTTTTATTCCTTTATTAAACAGTTCTTATGCGGTTGAGCATATTTTGTTGTGAAGAACCTCCTTCGTTGTTATCGTCATTTTCATGTTCATACTAGTCTTCATGTTCATGGCCATCTTCGTCCCATTCGTCGCAATCGTTGAAAGAGGTTGTACCATCATTACTTCATGGAGAGCCAAATTTACTATGTGACTGAAACATCAAAAATGTGAATTTTCAAAGTCGAAATCAGGTATATAGTTTGTCAGCTCTTCGATAAATTTGGAATGGGTTGTCAGGTGTTATTCTTTGAACCCTTCTTAAAATGTCATGTTTTTCCAAAGTGTTTTTGAAAAATCTGGCTATGTCATTTCATATGTATTTTTATTGAGCAGGTATGAAATCTAAAACAAATTACTGTAAAGTCTACTTTTTGTTAAGTGTGTAACTGGCTTTATATATATATATATATATATATATATATATATATCCCAAGAACCAAAAAACAAAATCTTTTCTATATATATATATATATGTTGTGTCGTCAGTGTAACTTATTTTTCTTAAGGGGCGCCAGTGAACAAAAATCTTCCGACATAGCTAGGGGTCTATTCCTGGGTAGAGCAATAAGAAGTGGGGGGGTAAGTCGAATTTTGTTTGCAAACCAAAGCTAAACTAAGCTAAATAGGCGCCACCAAGTCCTGAGATAATCGCGATAATAGCAGAGCACAATTCTAAGGGCGGACGTGGAAACCCAAAGATGAACCGATCGCCTTCGTTAACAAAAACCTGTCTTATAAAAATAAGACGCAGTTCCTGTAAGAAATTGCAAAGATTAAATAAATAAAAATGTATATCCAACATGATATTGGCACAAAATTATTACTCAAAAGTTCTACCTTTGTGTTATCAGATTGGATCGCATTTGACCAAAATAAAAGCCTCAAAGTTTAACTAATTGTTTACTAAAAAAAACTCTCTTAAAATTTCAAAACTTTTTAACAAGTAAAAAAAAATTTCATCATTAACATCTATAACAAAGTCAAGATTTTGGCTTTTTAAAACAAACAACTGCTTTTCAAACGTAAACTTGATTTAAAAATTTGTTTATAAATAATTTGTAGCCACAATACACTGAATTAACGTTTCTAACCTGGGCAGATCTTTCCAGGTAAATTACAGTTTCTAAATTCTTACGCAGCGTGTATTTAAATTTTCATATCTAGATTTTATAATTTATATGTAGATAAAAGCTAATCACAAAAATAGGAATGTTTAATTTAAATTCTATGACAGCTGCAATAAGCATCTTCTTTCATAACAACATCTGTCAACTGTGTAACACAAAAAAAAGTATTACGTCGAAAACATACCTTGAAATTATCTAAGGTTCAAATGGAACAAAGCTTGTAATTATATAAACCTAACTTGACAAAATTTCGTTCTACGGCTTGTAAAACCAGTTCAACAATAATTGAGAATTAAACAGATTACATGTTTGAAAACATAATAGCAACTTTTCGTGCTTTATATGATAGTCTGTTTATCAAATTTTTACGACATTCAAAACACATGCAAGAAATTTCTTATATCTAATAACGAACCTAACTGCCTCTGTTGCTCCAAGACAAATCTGGATGGAAATTTATAATCTCCACACAAGGTTACTAGCCATTTCTAATTTGGGATGACTGCAATCAAAACCAACATTTATCATTCTTCGTTGACGAATTCTTAGTTGACAAATTCTTAGTGACAGATTCTAAGTTGACAAATCCTAAGTTGACAAATTCTAAGTTGACTAATCCTAAGTGACGCGCTAAATAAATGAAACCAAATTTAATTAGTTCTTAAAATGTATACTTTACCAACCGTTAGTATAAGGTATCAAAATGGTTTCAGGCCTAGCACGACCTGACCTGCTTACATAAGTAATTTATCTGAAGGTCGCATGCCTCTAGCCGGGAATATATCTTGATAAGGCGGTTGCTAGCGGGCGACTAACTTGACGAAACGAGAATCGAAAGATAGGGACGCTAGAGGTGGGGAATACGAAAGAAACAGCAAGAGATGCTTGACGAAGTAACTTTATGTCACACAGATATTTTAATATAAGAAGATTAATAAAGAATAAGGCACGTTTAGCGCATTATCCTCGTAATTCAATGCGAATAATTATTGCTGAAATTAAACATGTTACAAGTGGGCTGTGATGCGATAGAAGCATTTGCCAGAAATTGAAATCAATCCATCGGTAGTAAACCATACTTTTGACCAATTAGCTGCAAGGAGTTTAATAACAGCATCTTGGAATTTTTGAAAACGCCCTAAATCTATGGCGTGCATAGCGATTCTCTTAGTATATATTCTTGCTATTTAGGGAAGTAAAAACGCTTGGATATTGTCGTCGTTAAAAAAAAGAAAATGTAAAATATTTACAGGCCAACCAGTCTACAAGGCCGTTCTCAAAAGTATTTGAGCTTGATGTACGCATTGGAACAAGACTGCAAAAGAATTCATAATTAATTGAGCATAATATGTTATGATGAGTATGTGGGGTGTATTGTGACTGAATAGAGGATAAGTGCAGCTAAACTTGGAATGAGGTATACTTAAAATATATTTAATTTCGATAATTGAGTTCGTTCGCTCATTCAATGGTAATATAAAATTGCTCATTAAATGAGCAAAACATCACATTTATCGATATCACATATATTTTACACATATTTGAAGCATGGCTGCACCTATTTTTTGACATAAAAAATAATATATTTTGTATATGTTTCATGGGGCATTAAAATTTTGGAAAGGCTTAAGTGGCATATGGCATAAAAAAAAGGTTGGGAAACACTAAAATAGTGAGTAAGAATGAGATAAGGCACTGTCAATGCACACAAACTATACTAACCCGTAAGAATCTCATGATCGTTTTAGATTTCGTTTTAAGGGAATGCTGCACGGTGCCCATTTAGAGTATTTAGTTTATGAATTATTTATGCTAAGAATTAAATTTATGTGTTTAAAATTGTTCTTAGGTTGTGCAACATATTGCACAAAACAATAACCCAAAAACGTTTTTCAACAAATAAACTGAATAAATAACACAAATAGCCTATAAAACAGAATACGCGGTGATGTCATGAAATGGGCCACGTGCAACATTCACTTATGCATCTGTTTTACTGGAAATAACAAGAACTTATCCAGAACAAGTACAATTTTACAATAGATTTGTTACGCATAGAATGGACAGACGAAGGCAAATGATTAGGGTTTGGTACGATTCGGCGCAACCGTTTTTGCACAACTGTTACGGCGCAGCCGTTTTGTCACCTTCCATTGTAACCTTTATAATTATTCACCTTACTAAAAAAATTAATGAGGTTGAAATTTTCTTGCTAAACTATACATGAAGTGCACTCTTATCTCAAGGCCTGCAGTGGGTTCTTTGAATTGTTATTCCTACTAGTAAAACATACACTTGGTTCAATCGAAGTTCAATAAACAGTAACACATTGCCGCTATTTTAGTGAAAAAAAAAATATATTTATTTTTATTTGTTCCAACGTTTCAGTAGTCTGCTACCTGAAATTTAAGCAGACCTGGCTTCCCCACAGAAAGTAACCGTCATGTGTTATGTGTGTATGTGTGTGTGGTGGGAGTGTGGTTGTGTGTATGTGTGTGATGTTGGTCCGTGTTGCGTCCCCCCTCTAGGACCAGAACCATCGGCAGCCGGATATTCCAGTCGTCAAGGAAGAACGCACAACGGACATTGCCTTGTCAGTCCGGACCATCGGCAGCCGGAAATCCAGATGTTGAAAAGGCAATGTAAGTGTGTGTCGTAAGGTGTGTGTGTGTGTGTGTGTGTGTGTGTGTGTGTGTTTGTTGTTTGTAGAGAGAGAGAAAGAGAGAGATAGAGAGAGATAAAGAGAGAGTGATGGATAGAGAGAAAGAGAGAGAGAGAGAGAGAGAGAGAGAGAGAGAGAGAAAGGGTTGTGTGTATGTGTGTTGTGTGTGATGTTGATATCCGTGTTACGATCCCCATTTAGGACCAGGACGTGCATATGTTGTTGTCAACTAAGTTTATGCGTTCTCTGTATGTTGGATAGGGTCCGTGGCCAGTTAGGTAATGAATAAATCCCCGACTGGGCACCAAGTATTTGGCTTTTAAGCGGTCTTTGATATTTAAGATCATTGCGTATACACTTCTACCGGTTGTGCTTTGATCCTATCTTGTCTGCCATTTTGCAAGTATGCAGTTCTTCATTTCCGCCTTTGTCGTAGGCAGTTGGTTTGTGTTTAAGATGCGTTGTAGTTGTTGGTTGTCATAGTGTGTAAGATAGTTCATTGCAGATCGCTGTTTTACAACTAGGTCCAAGGGCATAGTTCCCACCAATACATGAAGTGCATCATGTGCGGTAGTCCTATAAGCCCCATCAGTCGCAGTAAAACACATCGTTGTGTACTGTTAATTTTTTGTCTAGGTTTGATTGTGTTAAGGCGATGTCCCCACGCGCTTCCGGCGTATGTTACCATAGCACTGAGCACACTGTTGAGATATAACCTTACGCAATTAAGTGGTATCTTATAAGTTCTTTGGGCCAGTGTTGCGATGTTCTGCATTGCAGAAGTTGCACTTGCACAGACGGTGTTTATATGTACAGAGTAATTCTGTTTTTCGTCTAATGTTAAGCCTAGACATTTTGTGTTTTGTGTTCTACTTATATTTACACCGTCTAGTTTGATTTTGGGGTCCCTTGCCAGGGTTCCCTTCATCACAAGATATGTAGCTTTTGTGATGTTATGGTCATTTTGTTAGTTTTGCACCAACTTTGTGTATGAGTATGGGCGATGTTAGCTTTACGTTCAATTTCCCTTCTGGAATTGCCTTCAACCGCCAGCAAGATGTCGTCGGCGTATGCAATCGTCAACAACACTTCGTCAACGGTGTCCAGCTTTTCCAGGAGTTCATCCATTACAATATTCCAAAATAAGGACCCCTGCGGGCAACTTTTATTTATATGTTTGGTATTGCTCTCCGTGCCTTGTAGGGTTACATACCTGTCCCTGCAGTTGGTCCTTAACGAACGGTATAGTTGCGATGGACAGTTTATGGTCGTATGTCTTGTAAAAAGTGAAGGCCACCAAAGGTTATTAAATGCGCCTTCTATGTCCACTAATATTAATAGGACGTATTTTTAGTGTGATTGCTTGATGGTTTGATTTGCTTGGTTTATGGCGTCCTCAGTCAATTTGTTTTCTGTAAAGCCGTATTGTCTTGGATGTACTCCTGTGATTTGTCTGTGGTCCTGCATTCGTTTACATAATAGTTTTTCATACGTTTTTCCTAACGTGTTGAAAAGGCATATGGGTCGGTAAGAGCCTGGTTGTTTGGGGTCTTTACCTTTCCCTTTAGGGATAATCACGACATTCGCCTGTATCCAGATGTTCGGAAAAACAGTTTGTCGTATGCATTCGTTGTACAGTGCTGTTAGCGTCATTGTTAATTTATCTTGTAACGCTATGACAATCTCCTCAAAAATTCCATCCGGTCCAGGTGCTTTCCTGCTCTTCGATTGGCATAGTTCGTATCCCACTTCGTCTTCTGTGAAAGGATCTAAGTTGTCACCTTGTCTGTTCCATGGTCGGTTACCTACGTGGTTTCTGCCGATTACTCCTTGTCGTCTGAGTCGTTGTCGTTCGTCTTGAACGTTGTCATCAGGCAAAAGTGTTTGTAATAGTAGTGTCGCAGTTTCACCCCAGTCTTTTGTGCATGTACGGTCTTGTTTTATTAAAGTCGAATAAGTCATCGGTGGTTTGATTTTACTCTGAGTGATTTTAGGGTATTCCCCAGGCGTCAGTTTGTAAGTGTCTTTCCACGAATAATTCCCATAATCACTTTTTCATGCCAGGCAGTTCTTTTTAGTATACGTCTTTTAATTGTCGATAATTTGTTAGGTGGTAAGCTCTCTCGGCCGGTGTTAGGGAGTTTTGGTAGCTTTTCTCGCTCGCTGTGTTTCCTTTTTTAAGTTTTGTAAGCGTCTTGTCCATTGAATTGTCTTTGTGTGTTGTGTTTTCTGTTGTTTTGGGACCAGTTGCTCCATTGTTCGTCTAATTGTGTTGGTAAGTAGTTTTGTATACTCGTGAACGTTTTCATCTGATCTTATATCTTGTGGGGGTACAAATGTGTCCCTCAGTTCGTATTTTGTATCGTTGCACTTTGGTGAAGTTTTGTGGTGTGTCAAATGGCCTGGTTGTAATGTCAATGTTGAACGTGAATAGGTTGTGGTCACTAACAGTTTGATGTTCTAATACCTGCCAGTCTTGTATGTAGTTGTACGCCAGCCCATTTGTCAGTGAAACGTCTATGTTTGTTCCTGTTTCTGCATGGGTGTTGTATGTGGATGGGTTATTAGAAAGGTTGATTACTTCGAGTTGTAGTTTGTTATTCAAGTTTTCGACTTGTTCTCCGCGTTCGTCCGTGAGGGAACTGTGCCACATCGGGGATTTTCTATTTGCGTCTGCCATAATAACTATTGGTTTGTTGTTGCAAGTGTGTAATATGTTGCGTATGTTGTTTATGTACGGCTGGGGGCCCAGTCTGTACTGGAAGTAGCTTGTTACCAAGATCCACTTTCCAATCCGACCGTTTGAGAACTCCAGACATGTACAGTGTTCTATGCTGTATCGTTGGATTGTCGTGATTGTCAATGTGGGATCAAAAATAACCACTGCCGTTTGTGGGTTTCTACCTCTATGTATTTGACTTGCCCTGACTGGTATGCTTGGAATCTTCCCATGCACCAGACTAGGTTCATGTATAAAAAATGCATGTAATTGTAAAGTTTCAGCTACTTGTCTAAGATCTTTCATTACAGTTGCACAGTGCATGACACTTATTTGGCCAATTCTGATCTTTCCGTCGTCCATTAGGGGTAATAGGTGTTTATGCTGCATCCTGGTTGTTGCTTGTGTTTGTGTTGAGAGTGTAGGTTCGTATTCCGTTTGTGGGTGGGTTCCTATTTTGTCTGTGTGCATGTTCTCTTGTATTGTTTGTTAAATATGTTGTCGATTCGTGAGTGCCCTTGCTTTGTCCTTTTGAATTTGTAAGTAAACTTTTGAGGGTGGTTTGTGTGTGCTTTGTGTGGGTTTAAAGTCTATAATCTGTTTTGTGAATTAGTCTGTCCATTAGCATCTTATGTGTTGGGCAATCTTTTGAGATTGATGCACATTTCTTGTTGCGTTTAAGACAGGGTGTACACACAGTCGGGTGTGCATGTTTTGGGCAGTCGGTTTTTTTGTGGTGTGATTCGTCTTCTCCGCAGTGTCCACATGTTTCGGTCTTATGTTTCCAGTGTTTGGTTACATGTCCTAAGTCTAATCATCTCATGCCTTTGGGTACAACTAGGAAGTCCTTATCGATTACGCTGCGATACTCAATACAAATTTTCCCTTTGTTTATTAGCAAATTTCTGAGTTTCCCCGTTACAGCTACAACAGGGTGTTGTGTTGCTTTGTTTTTTGGGCCGGTTTTAAAACTTAGCTTGAATTCGTTATTGAAATCTTCTTTAGTAATGATTGTTTCGAAATTCTGTGTGTAAATTAATTCTTGTACCTCTTCGTTTTTAAGGCAGGTTGGGACGTCGTAGATAATCACTAGCGGTTTCTTTTGTCGTGGTTTCCCGCAGTTAAGTGGTTTTCTTTAGTTCGGGATGGTTTAGGATTTTGTTAGCTTCTGTTTCGTTGTCCGTGTCAATTATTAGCGTGTTTGCGATTGAACGCATTGATTTAATTTTAATTTTGTCTTTTGTCGGATGTATTGTTTTAATGAAAGTGTCTTGTATTTGTTTTGTGCTCTGTCCCGTTTTAGAGGTTATGAATACTGTGGCGGCTTGTTTGCCGATGGCTCTAGATATAGCATCTGTTTTTGGTGGTTGGGTTTTAATTGGTGCCGTCACGTTCGTGTACGTGTTTAAAAACCTGGCTGGGTTGAGCATTTTTTGTTGTTTAAGGTGGCTGTTTTCTACTTTGGTTTTAATTACCTTGTCTTGTAGTGTATTATTTTGTATTTTAATAAATTTATGTTCGCCGGTTAATTTGGCTTGTAGATGTATTAGTTTTATTACTTTATCCCTCAGGGTTTTTGGGCTTCTACTCGTAGGTTGTTACTCGAGTCTAGTTCGTGGTCTATGAAGTTTAAAAGGTCCGTCCCTAGGTTTTATAGGTGCTCTAAAATGGATTGTTTTATGTCTTCCGGGTTGTTGTGGCTGGGGCTTCCCCTCAATCTTTTGTTACGTGGTTTTTCGGTTGCTAGAAGGTTGGCAGAGGATGTTAGTAAGACGCTTATTTGGCTTTGAAAGGCAGAGTAAAGCTGGATTGGTGATGTCGGGGTTGTGTGTTGTGTGTGGTCAGAATCTGGTGTTGTTCTACCCCCAAGCAAAAGCTTGGGGGAGTGTTGCGTAGGCATCTTGTACTCTAGCTTTCTGATTTAGTAGTGTTAATTATCATTAAGTTATTTAAATTAATTAAAAAACAAATGAAAAAACGAAAGTCCGTATTTTACAGTAAAAGCGCTATTCTAGACTATCCTATGCTCTGCTCGTTAAAAATTGTTATGTTAAAATATAGTAATTGTATCCTTAAATGCTATAAAAACATTCAGAACGTTGTTACTTCTACTGGTAGGTTAATACACGAGCGCGTTTATTGCACTGTCACGACCTTACACACTTTAGAGAATACGATGGTATCGTATTTATGCGTAAATGTAGTTATTAATAATAATGTTTATTGTCCTTGGCACTATATCCTAGATTCGCTATTTTATGCAGTCGTTATTTATTATTTTTAAAATGACAGAATGTGATGGTGTAAAACCGATGAAGTAATGCCGATGCTAATAATATAAATAATTGTGTTATTTGTCCTTGGCACTCTTCCTAATTTCACTGTTTACGTAAGCGTTGGTATGCGGATATTAATATTTATTGTTGTAATGAGGTCACTGCCGGTTCTAAATTTTCTAAAAAATTCCCAGATTGTTCCCCAAGTTTGTCACTTCCCTACCAGAACTGGCGTTAGAATACAAATAAAAGTTGTCTAATACTTGTTCGGAAGTTGTTTGTACTTACAGAAGTCCTTATTTATGATTGAAACTTCGGTGTCCAATATTTGATTGTTTTTCCCTCACCTGCACGCACTAAACTTTAACTTAACTACACTTATGTTACACTTAAAATTAAAAGATAGTATAAAATTAGGAAAGCTACATAGCACGTCTGATCAGTACCATGTTTGGATGGTATATATTATAAATAATTCTTTAAACCAATGATATGTACAACCAAATTTTTTTTTATAAATATTTTTTGCAGTATTTACAGTATGGAAATGTTGCCACTTGAAAAATAAAAATAAAATAAAAAATTGCTGAAATGCAAATGGCATAAAAAAATTTGTTAAATATTTTAATATTGAATAAAATCGTCAAGTATTTAAATCGAGCTCGTTTTAATCGTTTCAGACTTGTACAAAATTGAAGTCCCTTGATTAGTAACTAATTCAAGCAAAAAAGTTTAGGATAATGAAATTTTATGTGCTGCTTTAAAAAATGTTACAGTACAGTTTTAACTATTCAGTGAATTACAATTTTACTATTATAAATAGAATAAAATTGAAAATACCTGTTTGCGTGTTTGGTACGTAGATAGTTATTGTCGCCTGATTTAAGACGTTAATATAGATGTTACCTAACGGGCCTCAACCAGAACTTCCTACTGTTGATCGATCAAGGACAACACCTGTGCAGATAAGAGCTTCAAAAACATAATTGGATAGCGTGCTCGATTAACAGTTTTCCATAATTTACGATTACATCACCAAAACGCTTTTTTTTTGTGGATTCCATGCGAAATAACTTATTAAACTGTAGACTGGTTATACTGACAATGGTTAAAAGTACCTTTCGGAAATGATGGCTGCATTGCAGGGTGCGTTCAGAATGGCAACAAATAATGTTTAGGTTGTTCCAAACTCAGAGGTTAGAATTCACCATGTGCGATTTCTATTAAAAAAATACGTATTTCTGATACCAGAGTGAATAAGCCAGAATCAAAATTATTTTCACGTGCTTCCGGGAAAAATTTAGTATTGCGTGCTTCTCGCAATAATTGAATATCACGTGAACCCGTAACTAAATTTCACTTTCGTGAATCCGTAACTAAACTCTGAAGTAAAAAACCCTCATTAGATTTAACAATTTCAAATAAATAAAAGCGAAGTACAATTACCCACTTTCGGCTTTGCACATTATTACAGCGTGAATATACTAAGTTATGAGCACTGATACACTTAATGCTTTTCAAGCAAAGCTCAACTTCACAATTAGGAAGACCAATTTTCGTGCAGTGCTTAAATCAAAAAGGAAGCCAAAATTCGCGTGTCTAACGAAGTAGATAATATCACTCCTAAACACAGATGGTTTCTAAAATGTTGTTTTCCACCAAACACGTTCCTACGAAGTCTGTATGTATGGTTGTCTATCTATCAGAATAACAGAAAAATTCTAACTGTTACACCGTTTCGGCGCGGATCGTTTCGACGCGGGCTGTTTCAGCTCGTGTCATTTCGGCGCCGCATTTTGTCGCAATGGTTTTGGCACCATATGTTGTTCGCAATATTTTGTGGATTATTGAAAGGAGCAAAATCACACCAACTACTTGGGAATTAAATAACTAACTAGCTGGAGTGCCTTTCAGATGTTGCCCCTGCTACTTTTACATTTCCGAATTTTCAAAAGAAAATTTGGATTGAATGCTGTTTTTACTTGTTGAGATATATGTCATTCGAGCGATATTAAATATTCATTGGCTGGATTCTAACGTTTCGATTTTCGTTAAAAACTTTCTTAAAAAGAATTAAAATAACAAAGTTGCTTTCAGCAACATTTTCCTTGTTTCTAAGTTTGTTGCCTTTGAACATAGTAGCTGCTTTTTCTTGTTAACTGCAGCACGGTCTTGTGTTAATTTTTGTTTGATGTCTTTTGCATTCCCATTTTACGTTATTCGGCTTTCTAGGTAGGAGAAACCTTAACCTCTCGTAAGTTATCGCTTCGTATTTGTATACTGTTTTTTGACTTATTTCTCCCTTTTTTACATACTAGTACCATAGTTATATTTTTGTAAATTTTCTTACCGATCTTCTTGTTAGTACGGTTTCCATTTCATTAACAGCTGCTTCCAACTAACTCTTCCCTGCTAGATGCTAATACCGCTATATCATTTGCAATTCTAAAAATATTAATCTTTTGTCACTGCATAATAATTCTAACTGTCCTCCTGCATTTGACAGTATCGATTGCTGCTTTATGCAAGTTAAAAACTAATAGGGATATGGGTAATACCTGTCTCACGCTTTTCATAATAATTACTTCTCTACTTTCCCACTCTAATTCTGTTACTGCTGTTTGGTCTTTCTATAAGCTATGTAATATCCTTTCTCCTTATAACTCATTTCAATCTTTTGAGTATTTCAAGCACTTTTCCAATTTTCTATTGTCGAATACTATCTCCATAGCTACAATCCATATAAACATGGTTTCTACTTTTCTATGTTTTTTTCCATTACACGATTAAAGCTAAAACGGCCTCTCGTGTTACTCTGTTTGCGTGTTTACCTAAATTGACCTTTTCCTAGTTTTTCACCCGTTTTTGTAGAAATTTCATTCATATTTTTGACACGTGTGTCTTCAACCTATTGCTCAAAAATTTTCACGATTACCCAAATATTTCTTATTGGTATAGTGACTATGGTGTTGCGTGTGAAATCTTTGGGTATCCCGTCTGTCTCATGCATATAGCTTACAAGTCCAGCGGCTTTTAGAGTATCTGTGTGTATCTTACCTATACAGGCTCCCTTACTATTTTGCAGACCATTTAATGCTAATTCAAACTCATCTCTAATGTCCGATTATTGTTCTTATGCTTTAATTAGTTGGCATGCTAAGACTGTCTTTCCTATTTCCATCTTAGTTTGTTCCTTTTAGCACTTTTCATCAATACATTGTTCTTTAGCATAGCTGCATTTGCGTATAAATTCCCATTGTATGACTTTTGTATCTCTGTTTTCCTGCTCTATCTGGTCTGGTCTTGTATTATCGTCTATCTTCTATTAAATTTAGAATATCTTTTGTGACCGATGCTTTCTTATTTTCTTTTGTTTATGCTCCAGGATACCTCTGGCCGCATGTCAAGGCCGGAATTAATGTCATTTCATTCTGATTCTAATTCCTTAGTATCAGACATTTTTCCGATGTCTTTCAGCAATTCGTTTGACTTTCTCAATTTTTTGTAAATATTTTTATCATTTAGCCTCTCAAAGTTAAAGTGCATTTTTTCTTGCTTTTTCGAATTTTTATATTTTAATGCGGCTTCCATAATTACTATGTTGCAGTTGGTGTCTATATCTGCTTCTGGGTAGCAGTCTTTTACTTCTTTCGTAAACCGTTGTCGAACAAAAATGTAATCTATTTAATATCTCTCTATGTCTCCTGGCACCTTCTACGTGATCGTCCTCCAGTTTGATATTGAAATAATATGTTTGTGGGAGTAGATTTAATTTTTGTTCTAAAATACTACTACCATATTTCACCTGTCGTTTCTCGTTTTTAAACCAAACAAACATTTTCAGCTCCCCGAACCCCAACTACCACTACATTACAATCTCCGATAACTATTAAATCTTTGTGTCCTTTTACAGATAGTGGTATGTCTTTGACTCCTTTGTAGATGGCTTCTGCCTCCTCGTCGTAGCTAAATGTGGTCATGTATATATTTAATATATACTATATTTATCGGTTTAGATTCTAATATAGCAATAGGTACTCCTTTATTCTTTTGTAAGTAGTTTTCTACAGTGTCCTATCGCCTTCTTCACACCCAAATTTCCCTCTTCCAACCCTGTATGGATCACCCTAAAGCCTCCGCTCCAAAAATCTTCCGCCTCTGGCCAACAAACTTTGCTAATCTTTACTATATCCAATACTAGCCTGTCCATTTCTATTTTCAAATTGTTTAGCTTGCCTTCTTGCTTCATACGCTTCGCATTCCACGCCCCGACTCGCAAAATATTCCCGGGCCTTCTTTCCTTCTTGTTGAATTTGCTGATCAAATCCCCGGAAGTATCCCCACCGCCCGAAGATCGAAGTTGGGAGCTATTTTAACTCCGGAATCCTTTTCCCATCAATGCCATTCTTTTCAAAACGATTTTAGTACGCTGTGCACATGGCAGGTAATGTGGTGGTTTCCCGTTGATTTCCAATGCAATGCCGACCTCAATAGTCTCTGCATATCTAAGTACCAAAAGAGTTGCTGCCCTCTTTCGGGGTTGTATCCAGAAAAACAAAAATTTAGAATGAATCCTGGAAGTATCTTTTACCTATTCTTGATTATGACGTTATTTTCCAATATCGTGTGAATGTGGCTTTTTATCATTCGATGATATGAATTCCGTAACTTCATTCTACACATAGACAGCAACTTCATTGCTCTGTCAAGTATCACATTTTTTTAACGTCTTGTAGCACAGATCCAATGCACTTGACATGCTTCTCTTTCTTTAATATACGTTGGCTACACTTTGGCAAAACTTTGCCAGGCAGCACAGATAGTATAGCAACACGATTTGTTTGCCAGTAGAATTACACGAGAAACATTTTTCATTATGCAAAGTGTAATTTCCACGTGCTCTAAGAAATCTTATTGATGTAGATGAAAAAGGTTTATCAAAAGCAATTTGAACTTTGGTACTCGAGAACTAATTATCATTACCTAAACAATGAATACTCAATTCAAGCCCTCAAATGTGCTGTTAAGCCTGATAACATAGTTCATTAGTTTACAATCAATAGGTCTGACATATTGTGCCAATGGCATTACATTTGATTTTCCAATGCTCCACCCGAAGGTACTACATTGGCCAGGAAGCGAGTTTTTTTTACCTGGAAAATTTGGAATTTTGCCGAACCCTTGCTGTTCCAAGCAAGGTAGGGATCTTTAACGTGCGTGACAACACTCACACACGGGACCTCCATTTTACCTCTCATCCGAACGAAGGTGTATTTTTGTGAAAAATGCTCGCCTAACATTTTTCAAGCGGACCGTGTCGGGATTCGAACCCGGGACCTCGGGCGTAGTAGTCACACACATACCACTACGCCACGGAGCCGCCTTGTGCCAATGGCAACAATTTAACCATATTCTACAAGTCATTACAACGAAAATTTAATACCCTTTACCTAATACAACATGGCTGATGCAAATTACAAGGGAGCTATTTTTTGGACATCGCTTTGATCAACCAAAGTAGTAAGCAAAGCTTGTATCACTGATTTGTTCTACTCGGTAAACACATCTCAATGCCTATTCATAGGCATTTTTTACAATTAATAGGCATGCTCTATTTTCTAACAATATTTCAATCACATTTATTTTTTTTGACTCGTACATTTTAAACAAATTTATTCCTAATTAAGGAATCAATGTACTACTTTCAAGGCAAAATACGCTTTCGGACACGAAATGTGAATATTGCCCGTAAGAAGTAAAGGAAATGGACGGTCATTCTCAAACGCCAGCTCTGACTTGCTTTTCAAATGCAAATAATAAATGGGCAGTAAAGGGATCACAATCTATGGCTCTGACTAGTGCGGCACCTGTATATTTTTATTTCGCTTTAATATCACGGTAAAGAAAATGAATGACTACATTGAGAATACAGTCTTTCTCAACCGATTAGAAACGCGCTATGATCCAAGTACGATAAGTTGCATTCAGTATTAATGTAAAATATATGAAGGTCAAAAAGGCATGCAACTTTATACGCCACGAAATAGACTAGAGGACTTAATGTGCTATAATCAATTAACGAGTTATAGAAAATAATTAAAATTGACGCGAAACGTATAATTACAAGATTCGTGACGTAGTTCTTTAGTCTCACGAACCTCAGAATAATATTGAGAAAAATTTGTTGCACTCCAGTAGAACACTACAACTTTGAAAAGTTGTCATAAGGTTTGAAAAAAAAATCATTGTAAAGCTGGTCCTTGTTGAGCCGGGATGTACGTTATTTTATTTTTGCTGAGAAAAAAATGTAGTAACTGCAGCTTGAATTTTGTAGTTTTAAACTAGCAACTGATATAGATCACACTTTTAGTCATAGACATAATATTAAAACTTGTAAAGTGGGATCTATACTAAAAATTATACCTGGCACGTTTATTATAAAGTTAGCCCCTTGATACAGTATATAAAAATTCTAAAGTGAACTTTAAGCTTTGTCTCAATTGTAGCAGACAATTTACTAGTTAATCACACATATCAGATTAATTAATAGTTAATTCTATACTTCCATGCAGTTGAAATGTTTCTGTAGTTATTGAGTCAAACAATGTCTACTGTGGACAGCAATAACCATAAAGTGTTGGGCGATTCCCAGTGGACTAGAAAATAGAGAAAGCCATTATGCACGGTCGCATTTAATGGTGTACATGCTTTAATGATAGCAATCTGCCATAGAAATCTTTAAAGTTGTAACTAACGTACGTACTTGCTATATATCAAACATTATGTACCTACTAATTGAAATTTTCAACTCTTATCTCGTCAATAACCATTCAACACAATAAAACAAATTTCTATATAAACGTATTTAGGAATTTATAACGCATTTTGTAGGTGTAGTTAGACGAACGCCATATAAATATCGACCTCGAACATTTCAAAGTGAAAATGGTAATTCCATTACTAATAACTTACTGAACTATTCTATGCATAGATTATTATAACAAGTATGTACCACATATTGTCTAGTGTACCAAAATATGAATTAATATCTCAAGTAGTACCAAGATTTTATCGTTCTGACATTAAAAAAAGACTTTAATATAAGGTAATAATTTTTTACGGATGAAAACGACGTTACGTTAAAAATGTCGATATGCCCAGAAAGGGCGGAAACCCCGCGACAATTTTAAAGATGCAGCGGCTAACTGCTGTGGTGCGAAAGTAAGTTTCCATTGGAAAAAATAATAAAAATAATAAACTTATGAAATGCAAAAATCGTCGAAGTACAAAACTGCTTCACAAGTAAAACGTACTTTGCAAGGCTTTACTAATTGTCAAAAATAAAGGGCGGTAAACCGTCTTAACTCAGCAATTTCTTCAATATATTTGCTATCTTGAAGGCTGTAATTACGGTGTTTGCATTTGGCGTTCCAAAATCTCGTCATTGCATTTGGTACCTTTCGTAACTATACCTTAAAAACACTCCTCGGCTTTCTATCAAATTACAGAAATCTTCAAAATAACAGCTTCTCTCAAATATGAACTCATCACTGGGGTAACTGTATGTCCTCTAACGATGTTCGCTTTGCCTATCCTATAAAAAGTTAAAATTGAAGTCCGCCTGAGTTTAACAGTAATTTACGAAAATATAGTTGCGCGTACACTAACCTTAAAGGAAAAAAAACCTAGCCTAACCTCCACCTGCCACGTATTATTAACAGAACTCAAAAAACGCTACTATATAAGTAATACTGCCATTCCATTGTACTGAATCCCTAAATTGCTTTGTACAGTATCGTTAAGTTCAATTTATTTCGACGTTCCCTTATCAATCATACTTAGAAATACATAGCACAATACCAACTTCCGTTTTGGGACTCCAAATCTTATAAAAAAATAAGAAATTTACAAAAAAAAATTTACTAGCAAAGATTTTGATATTCGAATTCTCTTATGGGTTTTGTACAAAGTAGGATATAATAGTAATTTCTTTAGTTTTGTTCTTCGGTAATAATAGCATAATAGATCCTACATTCGATTTTAGAATGCTACATCCCAAAGCACTACTGGCCAGAAAGCAAGTTCCTTTACCTAGGAACTTTGAATTTTGCCGAAACCTTGCTGTTCCAAGCAAGTGAGTTTAACGTGCGTGACAACACACACACACGCACGTACGCACGCACGCACGCACGCATTATACATCAATAAATAAAGGTACGCTTGTATTACGCAGGGCATAAGCACGAAGTTACGGATAATTCCATTTTTTTGGGATCCTATTATACTTTGGTGGGTTTTATTTTTAGAAGTAGGGTTCCAATGACCACTCCTAACCCCTTATCACGTCATTTTCCTCCAAATTAAAATATAAAATTCGAAATTTGTGTTATTTTTTCGCATACATGGGTAATTCTACTAATTTTATTTCTATCTACTTGCTAACTATAACTAATTCAATAAGCTTTATAATACACACGCAGAATCTTTTATACTAGGGCTTTTATTTTTCAACAATCCACCTATTTCTATCTTATTATCTAGCGACTACTTAACTATACTGCTTACGTCGAAAAAATTATGGTCTAGAATCTCTGTATCTAGCCTACTTACGTTACTTTCAAATCATACATCTTCAACTACTACTTATTATATGCATAAACTTCAGCCTTTAATGGTTTACTATCAAAACATTTTAACTCATTTTCACAATCAGTAGCAATTCTTAACTCTCTGTCTCCCAATTCATACAATTCTTCTTAGAAGAACGATTCTATTTTATTCTTAACTTCATTTGAACATATATCAGCAATTGATCCCTTATCTACACTATCTTCAAATCCTCCCTCAAAGTAATTTACATCTCTCTCAAAATAACTCACATTTATACTATTAACTCCCTCTTCCTCATTCATTTCAATAATATCTTTCATTTTCCTACGCTGCCAATTTTTTCTTACATCCGCATATTTGAATGAATGTTTCGACAAACCAAACGCTGCAGGAAGCAACGCCCAAAATTACGGCTATAAGCCAAGTATTAAATATATAAATATTTTAAGTAGTTTTTTACACAAGATGTTGATAAATACAAGAAGTTGATAAATACTAACGTAATACAATTAATAAGATGAAATAATAACTTAGACTTTTATGCAAAGCTCAAATGATCGTTTCAAATCGAGCTAGTAATTGAAAAAAAGAAAGTATAAGGTCTTGGACAGGAATTGAACCTGTATCTTAGTCTTTCCGGGACTATGCGTTTACCAATTACACGATTTAGATTTGTAAATTTTCCAATTATCATCATCGGTCTCGGTGCTGTAATTGGTAAACGCATAGTCCCGGAGAGACTAAGATACAGGTTCAAGTCCCGACCAAGACCTTATATTTTCCTTCTTTCAACTACTAGCTCGATTTGAAATGATCATTTGGGTTTTGCATAAAAGTCTAAGTTATTATTTCATCTTATTAATTGTATTACGTTAGTATTTATCAACTTACCCTGTGTAAAACACCTAAAATATTTATATATATTGCTGTGGTTCGTGCGGTCAGTTTCTGGAACTCCCTAAAAATCATTCAAGTTCTAACGTTTGGCTGTCATTAGGTTGCTGTGGTCGGACTTATGGGTTTGACATCGCCCGTGTCAACACTGATTTCCAAAAAAACAATAAAAAATTTTTATAAAAATATTCTTACCCGTTTATTCTGCTGCAACAACCTCCAGCAGCTTTCCTGGCTAGCTCAGGTGTGCTTCTTCTCGGATACCTAAAATTATAATCATTCTTCCTTTTCACTCACACATTATTTAATAAAATCACCCAATAATACAACAATCATACAATCTTTATTTACCGCTATTTACAAGCAATTATTCACAGATATATACAGTTTGGTACACTAATTACAACTCAATAAGTGATATTTTTGTAAAGTCCGTAGTTTGAATTTTTAATGGCAAACACATTTAATACAACAGGAGTAAATGGGGCCCAAATTATACCCTATATTTATTGCACACTGGAGTACGGTGAGCTCATAATAACCCAGTTTATTAATGTATGCTTTTTACCTTGCATAAAATTACTACAAAACTAATAAACCCATGTACCCTTAACAATCCAATTTAAATTCGTAATGAAATTTAGTAAGCTTTACATACACCTTTTTGAATATTTAAAATACCCTAATAATTGTCAAGTACACGTATCTTTTCCAATACGTTAAATTACCATAAATAACCCCCAAAGTTCACTCACACATCACAAATAATTCCAGCAGTTTATCAAGTAACAGCAAATTCAAATGAGTTAACTTGAAAATGCTTCAAGTTCCCATCTCCTTCGATGATGTTCTATCCTCCAGAACCCCTTGGCTTTGTGACTATGCGCTCTGATCCACCAGATATTTATAGATGATAACCTCAGTATACGCCGAGCTCCTTGCTACCAATTACCATTCTTTCCCAGCAACCAAATTCACGTATATTATACTTTTGTTTATTGCTTTATTAGCTTGTCATGGTATTAGTTGGACCTCGATTAATTTAATTCACTCGATACTACTCACGTTCATAACTATAAAGCCTCCACTTACCACGTTATAAGTGCTAATACTACTTTTACTGAATTATAAATTTTTTCAATATTCACAAGCCTCTATTCTCACGTCTAAAGCGATGAAAATACAAAGAGAGCGATGAGAATACAAAAGAAAACGCTCTTAATTTTCTTAAAGTATTTATACTGTTAAAATGCCACCTCTCGGCCACTCTTCACGCGAAAAACATTTTTTAAAATATTACTTCTGCAAATTTTAATATAACCGCCTTAAAGCTTCCAGAAATTCACCTCCTGAACGCGCTATATAATCCGAAAAATCGCATTCACCTGTCGCGTGTTCGTCCGTTGTGAAACTACTTGTTGCAACCAATGATACTGTTCTGTGTCGTCATAAAACTCCGCCTGTAATATTTTTATCCCTGTCTTATGCATATTTGATGTCGCATTCCAAACTCCACTTGAGTTATAAAAAATCGATATTGCTGACCGCGTCGCATGACTCCACGTGGACTGAATACGTGCGTTTCGAAACCAATGCTTTTATACCCGTCTCTATCTGTAGCATATTATTGATCGTGCATCCCTTCTGCTCTTTAAGAAACTTCTTTGCCTTGTTATTTGAAGCAACTGACGGTTCGACATATTTTCTTTGAAGTCCGCTTTATTATGCTGATAAATTCGAAGAAGGTAACCCTTCAAACATGCAGGTGTGCTTAATTATTGCCCGTTTAAAATAACAAATCTTGGAGTCTATATTTCACGGTAATCCATACAACTGACGTCCTTGTTTGCTACAACGAACATTTTGCCTTGGGATTATTGATTTTCTATACCCCGGTGTGCTTTCTAATGCTATTACACGTTGAATTAAAATAAATTAAGTTAATTATGCGTTTCCATTTGTTTTTAAAACTGGTTTTCTTTATGAACCTATTACTTTTCAATCATTAATTATAAAATTTACGTCAATACATGTCCGTTTAAATTAAATAAATGAAATAAATTTTGCGCGTAAATAAATTGTTCGTTTCTCTATACAGGGTGTTTGAAATTGCATTGCTCATTCCAAATTTAACCCTTTGAATCCATAAAATATATATATATATATATATATATATATATATATATTTATATATACAAACACACACACACACACACACACACATATATATATATATATATATATATATATATATATCTATATCTATATATATATATATATATATATATATATATATATATATGTATTTGCTAAGACAAATAAGCGCTATTTAAGTTAATAACAGCATAATTTGAAGTTATATCAATTCATAGTAAAGCTTTGTGTGTATTTATTGCTAAGACAAATAAGCGCCATTTAAGTTAATCGCAGCATAATTTGAAGTTAAAACAATTCATAACAAAGCTTGAATTTCCTTACACGGCAAATAGAACTACGGTTTATATTATTTCAATGGATGGATGTTTTACTTCTACTATTCGTTTATTATCAAGTGATACTTTTAAAAAGTAGGAAACCTATATTTTACTGAAATTGCATTAATTATTGTTATAAATAGCTACATTCATGTTGGCACGAAATTTTAAGAATTCATTATTCCATCCAATAAAATTAACATCTACAGTATCAAATAAAGTATTGTATTTTGAAAAAGCATTTAGATTTCGAAGATGTTTGTGTGAGAGATGGTAGATTGATCTGAGGGATTCTATGTATTGTTAATGAAGTCGATTCTCGTATGGTTGGATGCGCTAAACAACAGGTACTTTATCGTAGTCATAAACTATTATTACTGGGACGGTGTGCATGATTTTTCTAGCAGGATTAAGGTCCTCGGTAAATAGTAAAACTCCTGAGCGATACATAGTGGTTGTTAACTGGGGCTTAAGTCTATAAATACGAGTGTAGTCTTAAGGAATTCTTGA
This sequence comes from Platerodrilus igneus, assembly GCA_036346225.1. Classification (NCBI taxonomy): domain Eukaryota; kingdom Metazoa; phylum Arthropoda; class Insecta; order Coleoptera; family Lycidae; genus Platerodrilus; species Platerodrilus igneus. The sequence continues at coordinate 8,671,165 of JARFIW010000090.1, forward strand.
TGTGCTGCAGACACTTGCCACTATTGAAAGTAATGCGATGATTAATAAGGATCAGTGCAAACTTTAAAGTATCTCCCACTATTATAAAATGTTTTCAATTACTTAATATTTGCCAATTGTGGAATATTGTATGTAGACGTACATATTTTGAATTAAGTATAAGTATTAAGGATTACTTTTAAGGCTTTTTTTTCTTTCTCGGTTTAGTGCTAGTAAACGTCTAGTATAATGTAATTAAAATAAAACGATCATGTCATAAAGCAAGTTGTAGTAGTATTTTATATGAGGAGGACACCCTTATCTAAGAACCATTAATATTTGCATCGTTTGCAGTTAAAGTATTGAAGGGCTGCCAAATCAGGAGTCATTTCAACACATCAACTGATAAAGCTTAGAGTAACAGTTAAGCTTTTTGTCTATGTACCAGAGTTTAAGAAGATATTTATATAATTTTTAAAATAATCAGAAATTCGTCTGTTATTGCAGTGTTTTGGAATTTGATACTTTTTAATTGTGAAATGTTATAATTTATAATATTGGAGTTTAATCAATTTACTTTATTCCCCTACTATTTCTATAACCTATTTGTTATTAACTTTGTCTGTCCAAGCTATCATCCTCATACATCTGAAGCACAACATTCCAAAAGGTTGCTACCGTTTTCTGTCTGCTTTTTCTACTGTGCTGTGCTCCACGCATATGCTTTCAACAAATTTCTTCTTGTTTCTACGTTTGTTGTTTATGATCATGGGCGTTGTTCTCTCTTGTTGGATGCAGTTCGGTCCCCTGCTATTGTTTTACAATTATATACCCTGTACCCTATTTCTCCGACATTTAATGGTTGTGAAGGGGGGTAAGCAGCCTGTGGCGCGTTCCCCCTGCACTTGAACATTTGCCGATTTGAAATTTTTTCCAATATACCTTTTTGCAGAGTCAACATTAGTTGCAAATATTTCACAACCAGCATCAGTAGTTGTTTATAATAATCATCAGATTTAGCTGCGGTTATTTTTTCGTCATTAGGTTTTCCGTCTCTAAACTGGTTGGATACGTACCTCCACTTATTTATATTCTGTGCTAGCCTACACAGTTACCTGAAATTCCCACACAGCCTATATACAGCTCGGACCTCCTTCTATTGTTTTCTAATTCTATGCCCTGTTTCATCGAGATTCAGTGGTATGTGAAGGGGGTTAAGCAGCCTGTGGCTGCCAAGATTCCCCAACACTTAGACATTTGCCCAATTAATAGTTTTCCAATGAATCCTTTCACACAATTAAGATTATTCGAGAATATTGCACAACCAATACCTGTTGCTTCTTATAATAATCATAATGTTTAAGTACAATTATTTTTTTCGTCATTAGTTTATCCATCTCGGGACTGGTTGTATGCGTACCTCCATAGATTTCTATTCTGAGATAGCCTACATATTTCTCTAAAATTCTTACAGCTTACATCTTTTACTATATGTGTGTAATAGTCTAACCTAGATCTACCTCTTCTTCTCTTTTTTTCTATCTCTGCTTCTAAAATATTCCGCACTATTCTTTTATGACTTAGTATGTGGCCTATCATCCTATCTCGCCTATTTTTTACCTTTTTCCAGATATTTCTTTCTTCCCCTACCATTCTTAGTACCTCTTTGTTCTTAACTTTATTTGTCCATGATATCTTCATCATTCGTCTGTAGCACCACAATTCAAATGCTTCTACCTTTTTCTTGTCCGCTTTTCCTACTGTCCAGGCTTCACAGCCGTATAGTGCTGTACTCCACACATATGTTACAAGCATTCTTTTCCTTGTGTCTATGTTTGTTGTCTTTGAACACAGTAGTTGCTTTTTCTTGTTAAATGTAGCACGCCCTTGTGCTAATCTTTGTTTAATATCTTTTGCGCTTTTCCCATCTCACATTATTTGGCTTCAAAGACAGCAGAAATCCTTAACCTCTTGTAAGTTGTTGTTACCTATTTGTATCCTTGTTTTTGATTTATTTTTCCCTCTTTTGCATACTAGTTCTTTAGTTTTATTTTTGTTAATTTTCATACCGTATGTCTCTGTTAGAACCGTTTCCATTTTATTAAGAGCAGTTTCTAACTCTTCCTTGCTAGATGCTAATACCGCTTAGTTTAATACTCTAATTTATAAGATGGAGAATCTTTTAAAATTTTTCCAATTAAGCTAGTCAAGGAAGGTAGAGTTTCTGCGACTATTGTGTTAAAGAGGGGTATTTTTGTGATATTTCAGGAATAGCAAAAGGTAAGCGTGCTACATAACATCACGGCAGATTTTCGCACCCAACGACCAGCGCTTCAAAAACACAACAGATGATTGGCTACACAACTCAGGGGTAATAACATGACAACAGTTAATTGACGCCCATGGAAAGTAGCGCGATATGCACTCAACAGAAGTAGTTCGATTTTGGCACCCAACAAAAGTGGCCCGATTGAATGTTCAGACTCGATTTTTTTGTAGATCGGTTAAATTTGGTTTACATTTTTTTTTCAGTTTGATTATATTATTCACAAAGTTTTGAATGCAATTGAAGGAGAAGTAAGTGATGTCCAAGTAAAAGAAGAACCACGAAGGTTGGACCTACTGAACCGTATAAAAAGTACGAACCGAGAATAGGAAAAATTCAGGCAGAAATTAAAATTAAATCAGGAAGTGTTAAGTTAAAGATTTAGTTTGGAATTAGACAAGATCAGGAAAAATTCAGTCAGGAATTTTAAGAAATGGATGATAGAATAGATAATTTTACATTTTTAAATGGATAAAAAGTTTAGGAAGTGGTTGACCCAAGTATGACGAAAGTGATAAAGGAAATAAATACGAGATTGGATAATGTTGGTATTACCTTAGAAACTCTACAAGAATCGGTAGAAGAAAATGAGCGGAACACGAGGGTGGAATTTGGCAAAGTAAAACAGATTGTAGTAGTATTATACAATGAAGTTAACAAAAAATCTTAGCGGACTGGCGGTAGAAGTAGATAATTTCAAAAAATGAGCTAGAAAAGGTCAAGTGGACGATGTATGGTATAGTAGTAGTGTTATTCCGTTAGAACAATTGCTGAAATTCCATTGGGATAGAAAAATTAACCCTAAAATGTTTTCAATAGTAAAAAAGTTACCGTAGCGACTATTGGAAATAAACAACTACAATTAAATGTGGTCAGACTCATGCTAAAGGATAACACTAAAATTTGGTTTAGTTTGGTGGAGATGGAGATAAGTACGTTTGAAGAATTTGAACAGAAATTCTTTAACAATCACTGGTGGGATGATGAACAAAACAAGATTAGGAAAAATGTATTAATGGGAATATTTAATAGTGATTATGGACGGACAAGGGAATAGTATACAATACAAAGATTCAGTGTTGCAAAGTAATTATATCCTGTACTAGACGATAAGTTAATAGAAAAGTAATTAGCGAACCGCTTTAAACAGGAAGTGTGACAACACATGACACTATAAAAAATTACAAATAGGGATATTTTCTTAAAATATCTCAAGACACTCTACAATTTGGAACAAACACAATGAATAGAAAATAGGTACAGGTGTAATCAAATAACTAATTTTCAATTAAACATCAACACAAGGCGAAAAAACAATTTGACTAACTGCAGGAACCGGACACGGGGATATAATCACAGGAACAACAATTATTATGACATGTACACGGGGCCATGCAAGTGCAGAGGGCAGGATTGGTCATATAACACACGATATAAAAACGTACAACGGAAAATGGGAAGGAAACTGGCTTTGAAAGAGTATTGCCATTGCCCAGTAAAAATTCGTTAATAAAAATAAAGTGATTAAAACGTAAGTTGACATTGGCGTGGGAGTCAGTTTAATTTCAGAAAATTTTATAAAGCAACATAAAAGTTTATCAGAAGAAAATATGATACCTCTAACGAAAAATAGTTTAATAGCGCTGAATAATAAAAGATTTGCAACAAGTAACAGTATGGTGATTTTGAACTTAAAAATATGGAGCGGTGTAGAGCAACGTGAATATTTAATTGTACCAGGACTCGAGTTAGGGTGCATAATGGGGATGTATCTAATAAATAGATTATAAAGTTTACTGCCGTGAGTAAAAATATGATTACGGGGGATTGTTGTTTAAGGTGGAAAGATGAATTGAGCACTGTCAGATATGATTGACAAAAATTGTCAAATCTAATTGAAAGTTAGATTGATATATGGTTATATATATGATTTAAATTTGTATATATTTCCAATTGTCATCACCAGTCTCGGTGGCGTAATTGGAAATCGCATCGTCCGGGAAAGCCGAAGATGCAGGTTCGAATCCTGTTGCGACCCTATATTTTCCATCTTCCAATTACTAGCTTGATTTGGAATGATTATTTCAGCTTTGCATAGAAGTTTAAGTTATTATTTCATTTTGTTAATTATATGCATCATATGTTACAAATATTGTGTGTTTTTTGATTTAGATATTTTCGGTAACAATAAACCTCTGTATTGCATATTATATCGTGAACTTCTTTTTACTCATCGCTTATTAAAAGCTGTAATTTTAAATTAATTTGTAATATAAATCCAGTTTTCGAAGTTATTCCTTGTAGAGACCAAATTGCGTTCAATGTTTACGAAATGAAAAAGAATCGTATTTAGGAGAGTAATTCTTAATATATTTAAAAGTACTTATTTGAACGAAACCACAGCATACTTGTGATAGCAATCAAAATATTATTAAAACCTTGATTTCTTCGTTCTGAAAATTTAAGAGCCCTTTTGCAATCTCGGTATTACAAACGCATTAATGTAGTGGGTAGCAGTATGAAGCTACGCCCAAGAGATTGTTATATATTACCGGTTTTGTGTTTTAATAAAAATGATATAACGTGGATGAAATTAAATGTCAATATTCCTGTTCCCAATTTTCTCTTAACTGATGGAATCAAATACATATAGCTTTTATCATAGCTCCTGCTTTTTAAATTAATTCTATAAATATTGTGTAATTTACTAGAGGTTCATTATCGTTTTGCCACACCGACTTTTTCTGCAGACTCTTAAGCTACACTAGAAGACGAGCATTTAAGCTTAACGTTAATTTTAGTGACATAATTATAGTTATTATTATAAAAATATAGACCTACAGATACTGATCTTGAAAATATTGTATATAAAACTTCTGTAGAAACTACCAACGAAAACGAAGGCTTTATCCATATTTTATGTTGCAGTTCCAGCTGTTAGCATAATAAATTTTTGAAGTGCAGTAAACGTCAGTAAACGTTGAATAATTAGAAATGTTTTAAATAAAGAGAACTTCCAAAACTGACATTCTCCAATTGCGTTTACAGTTTATAATAACGCTGACGCGTTTTCCGTTTTGTTGAAGGTAATTAAACCGCGACAGGAAATAAAGTTTTATTATTGAAATACCTTTTCACCTATTTTCAAGCTACAACGCAGCAACTGTAAAATTACTTTTCCCTTGGGAATTTGTTTTGGTTTTTGATTTCAACAATTAACCGTCACTTTTTCATTTGCTAATAGTCTGCGTTTTTATTTCCGGTATAGTATTCAACATTCTGAAGCCTTTTCAATGCTACAATAATTAGAATGCTAACAATATGCAAAAAATAAAAGAATTTTAGAGAGACCGAATAGTTAAATTTCCTGTCAGATTTCAGTTACTGTGAAAGCTTTACTGTACTGCACCTTATGTGGCTATTAATCCAGATATTTCCGATGTTTATATGTAGTAGCACATAACAAGTTTCTCAGACATAAAGTAGCTATTCCACAATGGCTTATAATTTTCTTTGGAACATTTGTTGTGAATATGACATATGTTATTAATATATTTCAAACTTTATGTACCTTTGGTCTATTTAAGAGTTGATTATTATAGAAAATATCTGAGTATAACTTTATAATATATGCTATCCCAGGCACTGCGACAGGCAAGGTGAAAACCCCGGCTTTCAAACGAATAAGACTATTAGCTTTCATAATTAACTATAAACTATTTGAATGATTTTGGAACATAAATGGACGACTATGTGCCAAACAGAGGCAACAACAACGACGACCTGCATAATTTACGCCATAAAATAAAATTAGATTGTTTAAAATTTAAAAAGGGCATTTATATTAATTAGTTAAGTTTTATGATAAAAGTATCTTTATATGCTAGTATGTGAAATGAGAGTAGAGTGTGTACAAGTAGATAATTTGATTAAAGGGCCAGCCTTCGGTGAGGTTTTGCCATTATATAAAAGAATTTATTAAACCTAACTATTCAGATACGTTTCAATACGATTTCAAAGGGTTGTAATTTGAGTTATCTGACTTACCTTCACAAATTTTGTATAAATTGAGATTTACTTAATGAGTTATTGGTGAATGAAATTAATATTAGTGTCTGCTCATCCTGATTATAAAAGAGACTTTTGACTCTATTTTTAGTGTAAGTGAGTGATTATTCAGAAGCTTTATTTTTTGTTAAACTTAAAATATTGTTTGTAATGCAATTTTGAACTCTACTGCGGATTTTAATATTTGTGCCAAAGTACTTTTTCTTAGAGGTTGTATGTAAAATATTGTTTGTTAGAGAAACGTTGTTGTGAATGTAGTAATTATTATTTAAAATATGGTTTCTTAAACAATATTTAGAATTATTCTAAGTTTGATGTCTGGCTCTGGTTATATTATTTAAATTGAGCTAGCAAAAATAATTACAGCAACACGTTTATTAATCACTTGAGTTCCCGGTATCTTTTATTGACTTCAACGTCGGGCACTTCAGTTCACAGCAACTTTTATGGGCGACCCAACCCTTTTGAGTTCTTATCTCCACATTTTCATCTCTCAATCGTTCACAAATTTCTTTCATTCTATGAGTCATTTTGAATGCTGTTCCAGTAACAACAAAGATTAATGTGCTGAATACTTAAAGTTTGTTTAGGAAATGACTTTATGTAACTGCACCCGGCTTCCTTTCTTATATCCATCCTTTATGCTGGTTTGTAGCAAGTTGACATTAAATGGTGAGTAATTTTGTTTGTGATTGACAGTCCAAATAATTTTGCTACATAGTTATGCATAAATTTGAAATGAACCAAGCATTAGCATAAACAAAAAATTCTTGGCATTTTTCGAGCAAAGGATTATGCTTTTAAAGTACTAACTTGTATAGACGCAAGCCAGATCTTTGTAGTTAGTTGTAATTAATTGGGCAACATTAAATCGACGGTTCAGTGCTGAAGTATCTCATGTTAGAAAACCTATTTTTTCAGGAGAAGAAAATAAGTGTTTTATAAAATAAGTATTCAACCTTAGTTTTTGGTTTGTGGTTCAGAGTATGTTTTTTGTGCGCTATCGAACTATACCTAGTCGGTTATGGGCTATGACCTGCCAAAGCAGTTTTTCCCGCACATACGATGCTTTTGCACAAATATTTCATCTAAATAGTGACTTACGAAAATAATGCTTTTAGTGTATTTCGGAATATTTGTAATTTCTAAATACTTTTTACAGTTAAAGTAGTGCAATATTACAATTTCTTCATCTCTATTATCTGGAATATGTTCATCTATCTTTAGGGCTTTATAAAATCCGTGGCATGAAGCAGGAATTACTTTCTCCGAAAAAAGATACATCAAGTCGTGATGTTTTGATTTAGATATAGGATTGGTATCTTCGTATGCTCTATTAATAACGCAACTTTGAAAATCTTTCTACGCTTTTGTATGCAAATCATTTTTAGATCATCAAGACAATCTATACTTGTAAAAAGTTTGATGTGGTGCCGCCTTCATAACCTTTATGTATTTCACATTTTTCCAATTAACTATTTCACTTTCAGAGTTTACAGTCCAATTAGATGCAATATCACTAATAATTTTTTGAAATCGTAAAATGAAGAATTTTCCATTTCAATGGCTTGATACAGTGGAGAATGAGATTTAGCAGTTTCAACAATTGTATGGAATTGATTTGGAACGAATACTTTTTGCCTTTTCATTCTTCTCTCCAACAAAGCGTGTACACTGTCAGCTTCATTTTGAGTGTGTCCTCTTTCTACGAATGTGTGAGATATTGAACTTAGCGTTAGTGTGCTAACACTGTAGAGATACATGAAATACATGAATCGATTTCGATTTTGCCCTGAACAATTGTCAGAGAACAAACTAATCTCTGTGGCGCCTTCTTGTACCTTCTTCAAAATATACCTCTGAACACAAGATGCAATCTCATTAGCACCACGTTTACCGTCGCCCTCGTGCCAGTTATAGCAATAACCTGTATTAATCTTCATATCAAAAACGGTAAGATTGTAGAGAGATAGTTTTCTTCTATAGTATAGCTGGGATGCATTGAAGTATGAGAAATTTATAACCTTTTGTAAATCAAAACAGGCAGCCACTGCATCCGTTCGATACATAGTTTCCTAATTGCATCATCTTTATGTTCACGAGCTGCAACTTTGTTTTGCATGTGGTCTTTCCAAATGGTTTCCATTTCCGACTTTTCTTTACCGCTACTGTTGTATTTTTCGCACATTTCACGAAGGTCTTTCTTTGGTAGAAAAAATGATATAGTAAATTCGTGATTAAAAACTTTTCGATAGAACCACAATTTTGCCATTTCTTTACCATCTTTTGCACATTCTTCCCAATAGAGTTGGTACATCTTTGATAAAGTTAAACCCAATTCTAAGTACATTGTTTTAGAATCACTTCTAATAAAATGTGAAGCAACTGTCGGAAAACTCTTTATGTGATTTCTAACATCCTCTAGAATGTGTAATTTCACAACTGAATGGAAGCCATGCTTTACTGCGGGTGACTCAGCAACTGTATCTTCAGAAAACTTTTTCGTAAGGATAGTCTTCACCCACTGTTGGTTTATTCCTAGTGTATACAAAAGAACACCTCACACATTTTAATACTTTTGTTGTATAGTTCGAAATAGTATTCGAGGGTTCGTTTTATTTCTGAATCGGCCGCTTTCCTCAAGCTACGTTTCTTTTCAATAACCATAATACAATTGTTAAGATAATCTCTCTACCGGTTGATATCAGCAAGTTTATAGAAACCAACGAATAGGTTATGTCTTTGGTCATTGGAGATTTTGTTTTACATTTACACCGACTGGCAACTCCACAGCCAGTACCTATACCTATTTCTAGAACTCGTTTCCCTTTAGATGTAGTATATGCTACGACATTTTTCCCGGATATTCCTTTCCATATATTTAAATTTCTTTGTCTTTTTTTGCAGTTAGGCTTTCCTTTATCTTCTAATAATGCAGAATTAACAGTTAAATTAGTGTCACCTTTTTCTTCAGTAGCCAGTTCAACAGATGTATCACTTTCATCTGTGGATGGTTGATACTCACTTCCTCTTCCGAATCCGAATCAGCTGTACTTTAGTAACATATTAATGCACATATTTTTTTACTTTTGTTGTTACACTTACCGGCAGTGTTGAAAGCCCCAAAGTCATGAATTGCAGCAGTTGAATATAATTTTTCTTTTGCACCGTCTCTACCACGACTGATTGCCTTTATAGGCACTTCTTTATCTGGCCGATCTTTTGAAGTCGTTGGCGTGTCTAAAGTGTCATTTCCATTATCACGAATTCCTGAAAAGTGTTTCTATATGTGCAGAATTTCTAATTTCAGAAGCATTAAAAACCTACCTTTCATTACTAACTGCAGCATTAATTTACCACGTGAATTTGACGAACTCATCTTTTACGTACAGAATACACGTATAATATTATATTAAACGCTTCACTAATTCAAAATGTTTGAACACACTACATAAAAATACTATTGTTACAATGCAACGGTTATTATTTGATTATCATGAAACTGCTGCATTAATTTAATACAAGAGATTAGGTGAACGTATAATGCAGGAGTGCAAACAATAATCAACGTCTTTCATATTATAGAATCGCTAGGAACTACTTATCACACACTTTGTGCATAATATGCATTTTCGCATTGCGTAGCAAAATATCTCATGCTGAACTATTGATACAGTTAGCAGGTGACGCCTTTATGCAAAACTATCTTATGTGAACTTACGATCGTTTTGCACGATAGTGAAATGTATTTTATTCGTAAGATACTATTGTAGCACGTCTTTACTCTGAAGTGGCTAGGTGTACACTTACGAAGATGCGTGAAGTTAGCGGAATAATGTGGGCAGCAATAATTTTAATTGGTGCAATTGTAAGTGCTTTTTAGTGCCCAAATATGAAAGTCAGCGGACTATTCAAACAATAGTTATAAGCAGTTAAAGTTATTTCGCCAACTTCACGCTTGGCGGAAAAGTGTAGGCAGAATAATTGTAGCACGTGTAATGGTCAGTGCTTCGTAAGTGCTCTTTAGTGCCCAAATAAGAATGCCAGCGGACTACTCCAAAAATAGTTATATGCAGTTAAAGTTATTCCGCAACTTCACGCTTGGCGGAAAAGTGAAGGCAGGAATAATTGTAGCAGGTGTAATGGTCAGTGCTTCGTTAGTGCTCTTTAGTGCCCAAATAAGAATGCCAGCGGACTACTAAAAAAAGTTATACGCAGTTAAAGTTATTCCGCCAACTTCACGCCTGGCGGAAAAGTGTAGGCAGAATAATTGTAGCACGTGTAATGGTCAGTGCTTCGTAAGTGCTCTTTAGTGCCCAAATAAGAATGCCAGCGGACTACTCCAAAATAGTTATATGCAGTTAAAGTTATTCCGCAACTTCACGCTTGGCGGAAAAGTGAAGGCAGGAATAATTGTAGCAGGTGTAATGGTCAGTGCTTCGTTAGTGCTCTTTAGTGCCCAAATAAGAATGCCAGCGGACTTCTAAAAAAAGTTATACGCAGTTAAAGTTATTCCGCCAACTTCACGCCTGGCGGAAAAGTGAAGGCAGGAATGATTGTAGCGGGTGTAATGGTTAGTGCTTCGTTAGTGCTCTTTAGTGCCCAAATAAGAATGCCAGCGGACTACCCAAAAAATAGTTATATGCAGTTAAAGTTATTCCGTCAATTTCACGCCTGGCGGAAAAGTGAAGTGTCGGCAGGAATGATTGTAGCAGGTGTAATGGTTAGTGTTTCGTTAGTGCTCTTCAGTATCGAAATATGAATGCCAGCGGACTGCTAGAAAAATAGTTATATGCAGTTATAGTTATTCCGCCTACTTCACGCTTGGCGGAAAAGTGAAGGCAGAAATAATTGTAGCAGGTGTAGTGGTTAGTGCTTCGTTAGTGCTCTTTAGTGCCCAAATAAGAATGTCAGCGTACTACTAAAAAAAGTTATACGCAGTTAAAGTTATTCCGCCAACTTCACGCCTGGCAGAAAAGTGAGGGCAGGAATGATTGTAGCAGGTGTAATGGTTAGTGCTTCGTTAGTGCTCTTTAGTGCCCAAATAAGAATGCCAGCGGACTACCCAAAAAATAGTTATATGCAGTTAAAGTTATTCCGCCAACATCACGCCTGGCGAAAAAGTGAAGTGTCGGCAGGAATGATTGTAGCAGGTGTAGTGGTTAGTGCTCTTTACTACCGAAATATGAATGCCAGCGGACTATTCAAACAATAGTTATATGCAGTTATAGTTATTCCGCCTACTTCACGCCTGACGGAAAAGTAAAAGCAGGAATGATTGTAGCAGGTGTAATGGTTAGTGCTTCGTTAGTGCTCTTTAGTGCCCAAATAAGAATGCCAGCGGACTACTAAAAAAAAGTTACACGCAGTTAAAGTTATTCCGCCAACTTCACGCCTGGCGGAAAAGTGAAGTGTCGGCAGGAATGATTGTAGCAGGTGTAATGGTTAGTGCTTTGTTAGTGCTCTTTAGTGCCAAAATAAAAATGCCAGCGGACTACTAAAAAAAAGTTATGCGCAGTTAAAGTTTTTCCGCCAACTTCACGCCTAGCGGAAAAGTGTAGGCAGGAATAATTGTAGCAGGTGTAATGGTTACTGCTTCGTAAGTGCTCTTTAGTGCCCAAATAAGAATGCCAGCGGACTACTCCACAAATAGTTATATGCAGTTAAAGTTATTACGCCAACTTCACGCCTGGCGGAAAAGTAAAGTGTCGGCAGGAATGATTGTAGCAGGTGTAATGGTTAGTGCTTCGTTAGTGCTCTTTAGTGCCAAAATAAGAATGCCAGCGGACTATTAAAAAAAAGTTATACGCAGTTAAAGTTATTCCGCCAACTACACGCCTGGCGGAAAAGTAAAGTGTCGGCAGGAATGATTGTAGCAGGTGTAATGGTTAGTGCTTCGTTAGTGCTCTTTAGTGCCAAAATAAGAATGCCAGCGGACTACTAAAAAAAAAGTTATACGCAGTTAAAGTTATTCCGCCTACTTCACGCCTGGCAAGAAAGTGAGGGCAGGAATAATTTTAGCCGACGTAATGGTTAGTGCTATGTTAGTACAGATTACATTAAGTATATGAACGCCAGCGAATTTTATAAATAGGTGTTAAAAACAATTCTCAAGGGTCTATTCAAAAACATTTTGTTTGCTTTAAACTATAAACCATATATAGTATGGAAGTTGTGGTAGAAACCATTGCTTAAATTATTTGTACCTATAGGTGGCGAGAAACGAATAGTTGTTTTATAGTACTTGATATCAAGCCAATTTGTAGTATTAAGATTTAATTTTTTTTTCAATTTGAGAAGAAATTTTGCTATTTTAAGTTGAATGTATGTATATGGTTAATCATGCGATTAGGTATAACACAAAATAAATAAGTTCCCACACAGCAGTTCTGTGAGTTTTAAATCTGCTATACTATATAAGAGATTTGAATTATAGAGTCACTGTTTTATTTTAGAAATCTTACAATGCATAATTTTATCTCCACCTGCTAATCTACTATTAACTACTATTGCTATTTTTGAATAAGGAGATGCACAATCTTAATCGACACGCAAGCGATGCCTGCCAGGTACCTAGGAATGTCATTATGTAATACAATGGTTATTGAATTCGGTGTCATTAACTGCATATAACTATTTTTTGAGTAGTCCACTTGCATTCATATTTGGGCACTAAAAAGCACTAACGAAGCACTATCCAGTACACCTGCTACAATTATTCCTGCCGACACTTCACTTTTCCGCCAGGCGTGAAGTTGGCGGAATAACTTTAACTGCGTGTAACTTTTTTTTTAGTAGTCCGCTGGCATTCTTATTTGGGCACTAAAGAGCACTAACGAAGCACTAACCATTACACCTGCTGCAATTATTCCTGCTTTCACTTTTCCGCCAGGCGTGAAGTTGGCGGAATAACTTTAACTGCGTATAACTATTTTTTGAGTAGTCCGCTGGCATTCTTATTTGGGCACTAAAGAGCACTAACAAAGCACTAACCATTGCACCTGCTACAATTATTCCTGCCTACACTTTTCCGCCAGGCGTGAAGTTGGCGGAATTACTTTAACTGCTTATAACTATTGTTTGAATAGTCCGTTGACTTTCATATTTGGGCACTAAAAAGCACTAACGAAGCACTAACATTTACTCCAATTTAAATTATTCCTGCCGACATTATTCCGCTAACTTCACGCACCTCACTTACGATGCTTTTGCACAACACATATATTGACTTGTGACATGTTTAAATTTATTTTATTTCAGAAGTATTCTGAGTACGGTCTATTGTTTGTTTTGCTATGGCCATCATGTGAGTGTAATTTACTTGTAAACTTTTAGGTTGGGTACGTGTATTGTAACTAATTTATCACTTTACTTTCCTATTAGAAAAACTACATGTAAAACACAAAAACAGTCGAATCAGAAAATATAAAAATTCGCTTGTTTACAGTTCAACTGAATGTAAAATTGCCAACTGCAATGAATAACTAAAAATAGTGACTTTTTAGTAGAAAGTTTGCTACTCCTCTTTTATCAGATTTCTATATTTCTTACATTTTCTTAACCTCTACAATTCTAATAGATAATTAGAACATGAAACTTGGAAGTTGTATAATTCAATTTGTAGTTTTATCGTTTGCTTGAACAACACATAACTTTGTTCGCGACTTGAGAACTAGCAGGGGTTGTAATTCCTACTCTAAACATACATAAACAGCAATTCTACAACGTGCTCCAGATTTTGTAAGAATAAGTTAAATGGTCTCTTAAATCTAAAGTGATCTGCCCAGAGTTTGTTCGCCAATTCTTATTTTGTTGTAATTTCCATAATGTGTTGTCAATTATATTTAATTCTTAAATAATTAAGACTGATCGCCAGAAAAGATATTGGTTAATGAATAATTGAAACGAATCATGTTGTACCACTGTTTTAGATTCCTTCGAAGTTATGAAAATTTAAAAGAATCATTCAGATAACTCACTACGGTTTCTGAGAAATTTTGTACGAAACGTTACAACTTCTAAAATTCCCTAGAAAGCGCGGTTGTAATTAGTATCTTTGATGCTGAACTTAAATTATTCATTATGTCGTAATTTTCCTAGGAAAGTTGGATAAGCCAAGTACGTAGTTAGCAAACTAATATTGGTATAGTTAGCTGTTTATTTTCACAAAGTATTAAAATAACTCAGGATTCATTTTAGAAACTTAATTCTATCCATGCGCAACAAAAACTTTGAGCTTCCGTTAGGTTCAGAATGCACATAGAAGACTTTGAAACTCATAATTATATTTTGTGTGCACAATTCAAAGCGAACACAATTTTCTTTCACTATTACGTGCGATATTCTATATTTAGCTTAAAAATCACCATTAGCAAAGGTAAGATTTTATTTGTGGCACAGTTTTAATCTCTACAGAAAAACAGTGCTTCATATAATATAAATTATAATTACCGCAAACCGCGAAACCCCAACTACGTAATACTTGTGTTAGAAATCACTGATGATACTATATAAGGACTCAGGAACGACACTGGGGGAGACTATCCCATCAAAATTTTTCAGTTGTCAAATTTACATTTAGTTGAACAGTATAAAAATCAAAGTTGGGAACTGTAAAAAGCGAATTCTTATATTTTCTGATTTAATAGTTTTTGTGTTTTACATGTTTTTTTTCATAAGAGTGGTAAATTAGTTACAATACAGCACTCAACCTAAAAGTTTAAGTGTAAATTACACTCACATGATAGCCATAACAAAGCAAACAATAGACCACACTCAGAATACTTCCAAAATAAAATATAAAAAGGACAAAAGCTTCCTCGTAACTGTTAATTTACAAATAAAAAATGTTTTTGAGCAAGGATACGATACTAAAAGGAAGCTGTATGGCTGTAACTGAATATTTTGGTCATAACCTACTACCCTACCATTTCGCAGCTGGTACAAAAGGATATGCGTTGGCACACCTAAGATCAACCGTTACGATCGTGTTGAGACAAAAGACCTACATACCAAAAACTACCTCAGGGAGGTGAAAATACAGCTAAATTTTTTATGGATACTAGATGGAATGCATCACTTAATTGGAATAAGATACTTGCCACATAATTCTTTGAATCACTTCATCAAAGTGCATAATACGCTTCAGTAAAAAAATTACAATAACACCAACAAATTCTAGCACTGGTACATTGTTATCGTTTAATGTTAGATTTATTAAATGTCAGAAGTATTAAAGTATATGCTGACTGTTCTGCCTTTGCAATTATCATCATTAGGTCTTTAGTCCTGAAACTGGTTAGACGCGTGCCTTTCATGTGTCCTATTCTAAACTAAACTACACACTTCCCTGAAATTTGCACAGTCTGCATCTTTCACTATCTGCGTGCAATAGTCTGTTCTAGCTCTACCTGTACCTTCTTTTTCCTATCTCTGCTTGTAATAATCCCGCACTATTCCCAAAAATGTCTTAGAACGTTTACGCCCTTCTATTTCTCCTATTTTTTCCACAGCTATCTTTATTCCCCTACTACTTCTATAACCTCTTTGTTATTAACTTTGTCTGCCCATGTTATCTTCCTCATACATCTGAAGCACGATATTCCCAAAGGCTTCCACCGTCTTTCTGTCAGCTTCTCCTACTGCCCCTATTTCATAGACGTTCTGTGGTGTGTTCCACATAGGCGTCGCCGTGGATCAATGTAGTAAGCATAGGACTACGGATCCCAAGGTCCCGGGTTCAAATCCCGACACGGCCAACTGCTTGAAAAATGGCAGGTGAGCATTTTTCACAAAAATTACGCCCCTGTTCGGATGAGAGGTTAAATGGAGGTCCCGTGTGTGAGTGTTGTTACGCACGTTAAAGATCCCTACCTTGCCTGGAACGGCAAGGGTTCGGCAAAATTCTAAATTTCCAGGCAACAAAAAACTCGCCTCCTGACCAATGTAGTACCTACGGGTGGAACATTGGAAAAGTAAATGAACGGTGTGTTCCACAAATATGTTTTCAACAATTTTCTCCTTATTTGTGTTTGTTGTCTTCGAACATATCCGCTGCTCTTTCTTGTTAAATGTAGTTTGGTTCAATTTCTATTGCTTATCTATTATTTACAAATATATACCCTATTTACCCTATATTCAGTGGTATGTGGAGGGGATTAAGCAGCACTTGAACATTTGTCGAATTAATAGTTTTCTCAATATATCCTTTCGCACAATCAACATTAGTTGAGAAAATTTCTAAACCAACACCTGTAGTCGTTTATTATAATCATCAGATTTAAGTGCAATTATTTTTCCGTCATTAGGTTTTCCGTCTTGAAACTGGTTATTTTTATTCTGAGCTAGACTACACCATTAAAGGAAATTTCCACAGCTTCCGCTTCTGTTGTTTCCTAATTATATGCCCTATTTCACTGAAATTCAATGGTTTGTAAAGGGGGTTAAGCAGCCTGTGGCTGCCAAGGATCTCCCAACACTTAGACATTTGCCCAATTAATAGTTGTCCAGTAAATACTTTCTCACAATTAACATTAGTTGAGAGTATTGCAAGAACACTACCTGTAGTTGCTTATAATAATCATAAGGCTTAAGTACATTAATTTTTTTCATCATTAGATTTTCTATCTTGCAACTGTTTAGACGCGTACCTTCAATGATTTCTATTCTGAGTTAGCCTACACATTTCCCTGAAATTCACACCGCCTACATCTTTCACTATCTGTCTGGAATATTTTAACTTTGGTCTATATCTGACACCTCTTTTTTCCTATCTCTGCTTCTAATATATTCCGCACTATTCCCTCATGCCTTAGTATGTGGCCTATCATCCTATCTCTCGGATTTTCTACGGTTTTCTACATACTAATTTTTTCCCCTTACCCTTTCTAGTACCTCTTTGTTCTTGACTTTGTCTGTCAATGATAATCTTCATCATACGTCTGTAGCACCACATTTCAAAGGCTTCTACGTTTTTCATGTCCGCTTCCCATACTGTCCAGGTTTCACAGACATATAGTGTTGTGTTCCACACATATGCTTTAAGCAATCCTTTCTTTGTTTCTATATTTGTTGTCTTTGAACGCAGTAGTTGCTTTTTCTTGTTAAATGTAACACGACCTTACGCTAATCTTTGTTTTATATCTTTTGTGCTCTTCACATCTTGCGTTATTTGGCTTCCTAGGTAGCAGATATTTTTAACCTTTTGCAAGTTCACATTATCTATTTGTATTCTAATTTTCAATCTAATTTTCCATTCTTTGCATACTAGTACTTTAGTTTGTTTTTTGCTAACTTTCGTATCGTATCTCTCTGATAGAACTGTGTCCATTTCATTAAGAGCAGCTTATAGCTTTTCCTTGATAGACACTAATACTGCTATATCGTTTGCAAATTTAAGCATATCAATCTTTAACCCCTGCATAATAATTCCAAATGTCTTCCTGCATTTGACAGTATTCATTGTCTCTTCGTTGTACAAGTTAAAAATTAATGGAGATAGGGCACATTTCTGTCTCACCCCTTTCCTAATATTTGCTTCTCTAAGTTCCTACTTTAATTCTATTACCGCTGTTTGGTCTTTGTATAAGCTATGTACTATCCGTCTATCCCAAATACTCATTCCAATCTATTTGAATATTACGAAAATTTTTTTTCCATTTTACATTGTCGAATGAATTTACCATATCTATAAACCCTTTATACACACTTTCCCCTTTTTCTATTGTTTTCTCCATTATCACCCTCAGAGCTAATATAGCCTCCCGTGTTCCCGTGTTTCGTCTAAAACCAAATTGATCTTTTCCTAGTATTTCTTCAGCCTGTTTTTCCATTCGTCTTTGTACAATTCTCGTTAATATTTTTGACACGTGTGCTCTCAAACTTACTATTCGAAAATTTCTCATCTATCCGAGCCTCTCTTTTTTGGTATAGTTTATATGAAGTCACGTTTGGGTATCTTGCCTGTCTCATACAGACAGCTTACAAATTGGAAGAGACGTTCTGTTACTGCTTATACAGCGGCTTTTAGAATTTCTGCTTGCACTGTACCTGTACCCGGCGCCTTAGCATTTTTCAGGCACATTAGTGCTAATTCAAACTCATCTCTAAGTATAGGATATTCCTAGGCATTCTTTTCAATGTCTGATTCCTGTTCTAATGTTGTTAGTTCTTCGCCTGAATACAGGGTGCCCACAATCTATCTCCGTATATGGGTAACTTTTTTATTATAGAAGATACAATATTGGTTAAATTAGCAAAGTTGAAGAGAAATTTACGAGTAGTATGATGCTTTTTTGAAAAAAACTGAAATTTGCCATTTTCTTCAAACGCTAATAACTTTTTAACGGTTTAACCTATAGAGAAAATAAAAACTGCTTGTAAGGTAGAATTTAATAGCGTATATGACAATTTTAATTGGAAATGGGTTTTCAAGCTACAAACATAACCTCACTTTTTTAAATGGAAACCATAGTTCAATATAACCCAAATGGAAAGGTTTTTCTTTTCTGATTACCCTGATGTAAGGGTTGATGTACTTATTTTCAGTAGTTTCTTCATAATAAAGAAAAAACGATTTATTTATTTGCGGGCATCAAGGAGTCCATGGATACATATTACAAACAAACAAAATGTGTAAAAATCAATAATGGAAACACAAGTTTATTGTAACTAAATTTATTATAAACTAAGAAAAATAAAATACTTAAAAATAAACTATCCATACAATACAAATAACTTAATCAAAGGAAACAAAAATTAATTAATGCGAATATGCCCACTCCTACATTAACATATGCTCAAAATGACCTCCATTAGCTTGCAAACACATTTCGCACCTTTTAATTAGGTTTTGGTGCACCTTATTTAACGTTTGTGGTTTTATACTTGTAATAGCTGCTGTAATACTATCCTTGAGTTGCTCAATGTTATTGGATTTTTTAGCATACACTACATCCTTTACAGTACCCCAAAGAAAAAAATCCAGTGGCGAAAGTTCTGGTGACCTTGCCGGCCATGGAACAGAACCTGCATTGCCAATCCAATTTGGAAAACTATTATCAAGATATTCAGAAACGGCTTGAGCATTGTGAGCAGGTGCACCGTCATGCTGAAAATAATATAAGTTTTGCAGTAAATTAAGTGGCAAATAATCGAGCATTTCTTGCAATTCGTTTTGTAGAAAATTCAAATAGTGTACACCATTTAAATTATAATTATAGAAGAAAGGCCCAAGTATTTTATTACCAAAAATGGTACACCACACATTTATCGAAAATTGATGTTGATCCCGCCTTTCTTCTGTTAAATGGGGATTTTCCTGACTCCAGTAGACTGTATTTTTTCTGTTAAACATGCCTTTGTTAGTAAATTTTGCTTCGTCGGTAAATATAATAGTGTGACTAAAACCAGGGTTATTATTTGTTTCATTAAGAAACCACCTACAAAACTGTTGTCTTCTCTCACAATCCCCATGATACAGTGTATTGCTAACATGGGTTTTGTATGGTTTGTAGCGGTTTTGTTTTAAAATTAGGCGAGCTTTTTCTGTAGAAGTAGCGCACTCAATTGCAGTTTCTCGGTGGACGCTGTTGGCTTAAAATTTATGTAGGCTAACACACGTTCTTCATCATCAGTTTTGAATTTTCTTTTATCAGTACTGGGTTTTGTAAAAGCACCAAACCTTTTTAAATTGTTTTCTAATTTAGAAAACAATCGTTTATCTGGCTGCCTTCTTTCCAAATATCTTTCATAATACATATCACCAGCAGCATCACAATTTCTGTTACAGGCATAGTAACAAAAGAGCATGTCATTTTTTTCGTCGTTTGTATACATTCTCTATTATAATCAAATAAATTTAAAAGTCTTCTACACAAAATTTGCAACCCAGAGCAAATAACCACTTTAACTAATAATATCTGACAAATGCCAGTTGTTTTTTGTTTATTTAAAATATGTATCCATGGACTCCTTGATGCCCGCAAATAAATAAATCGTTTTTTCTTTATTATGAAGAAACTACTGAAAATAAGTACATCAACCCTTACGTCAGGACAATCAGAAAAGAAAAACCTTTCCATTTGGGTTATATTGAACTATGGTTTCCATTTAAAAAAAGTGAGGTTATGTTTGTAGCTTGAAAACCCATTTCCAATTAAAATTGTCATATACGCTATTGAATTCTACGTAAAAGTTACCTTACAAGCAGTTTTATTTTCTCTATAGGTTAAACCGTTAAAAGTTATTAGCGTTTGAAGAAAATGGCAAATTTCAGTTTTTTTCAAATATCTAAAAAAGTTGAGCATCTAGGTGAGTTTTCAAAAAAGCATCATACTACTCGTAAATTTCTCTTCAACTTTGCTAATTTAACCAACATTGTATCTTCTATAATAAAAAAGTTACCGATATACGGAGATAGATTGTGGGCACCCTGTATATATTCCCTATATGCTCTTGCCATCTTTCCACTTTCTCTACATTTTCTATAATGACGTTTTTTCCCGCATCCCTTAATTTTTGCTATACGGTTTTATATCCATAAAATTCATTCTAATTAGTTTGTATGCTTCGTCTGCCTTTTCTATTTCCATCTGAGTTTGTACTTTATTGCACTTAAGCTTTCCTGCATTTACGAATAATTTCGCATTTTAAGCTTTGTATCTCCTGTTTTCCTATTTTGGCTGATCTATTTTTGTATTTTCGTCTATCTTTTATTAAATTTATGATATCCATTGTTATCCATGGTTTCTTATTTTCTTTTTGTGTATACCTCAGAACATCTCTGGCCGCCATGTCTAAGCTGGATTTAATGTTATTCCATTCTGTGTCTACTTCCTTTGTCCCCAAAATTTTCCTGATATCTTTCAGCAATTCATTTGACTTTTTTCAAATCTTTCGTGGATATCGTTGTCTTTTAGTTTCTCAAAGGCAAAGCGCCCTTTTCCGTTCCCTTCTTTCAAATTTCTAAATTGATGAGCGGCTTACATAATTGCGATGTTGTGATCGGTGTCTTTATCTGCTTCTGGGTCTTTTACTTGATTCCTAAACCGTTGTCTAACAAGAATGTAATCTATTTGATATCTTCCTATATCTCCTGGCATCTTCTACGTGTATCATCTTTCAGCGTGATGTTGAAATAATTGTTTGTGATGGTTAAATTGTTTTTGTCGCAAAATTCTACTAACCTATTTCCTCTGTCATTTCTCGTGCCTAAACCAAATAAACTTACTACCGCTCCTTCCTTACCCTCATCTACCATTGCATTAAAATTCCCCGTAATTATTAAATTTTCATGTTTTTTTAGGTATCTTAGTATGTTTTCGATATGTTCATAAATCGCTTATACCTCTTCGTCACTGTAGCTAGAGGTGGGCATGTATACTTGTATTATTACTGTATTTACGGTTTAGATTCTAATCTAACCTTGAGACTCTTTCGTTCTTTTGTAAGTAGTTTTCTACATAGTGTCTTTTTTTCGCATAACTATCCCCACGCCTGAATTTCCTTCTTCTGATCCTAAATGAATTACCCTAAAATCTCCACTCCAAAAATCCCTTGCCTCGGCCAGCCAACTTCGCTGATCCCTACTATGTCTAGTGCTAACCTATCCATTTCAATTTTCAAGTTCTCTAGCTTATCTACTTGCTTCATATTTCTAGAAATCCACGCTCCGGCTCGCAAAAGGTTCCCTGCTCCTTTTTAAACTTTACGATCACATCCTCCGAAGTAGTCCCCTCCCGGAGATCGAATGGGGGACTTTTTTAACTCTTAAATCTTTTACCCGAAAGGATGCCATCATTTGAAAACAATTTAAGTACGCTGTGTACTGGTGAGGTAATGTGGCGGTTTCCGGTTGCATTTCACATCACAGTAGTGTGTTTTAGAATGTCTTACCGACCCCTATGGTCTCGGCCACTCTAAGAACCGAAACAGCTGCTGCCTCTTTCGGGGATCTGTCTTAGTCTAGTTCCTCACTAAAGACCTGTGGTTTGGCTCTTTAGATCACTGGAACGCAAAGTCACGTTACCCGTTCTAGTAATCTAGAACTTCTTCTTGGTGCAGGTCCATTCGGAATGGCTTTGCAATTTAATTCAATAAAAATTGTAGATGTACCCTAATGATAATTATCTAAATGTGAGTATCAATTTAATTTTATCGAAACAAAATAACTAGTATATATAGGCAGTACTAGACAAAAAATTTTATGAAACTTTTGTCTTACATCGATAAAATTTTCTATTAACAATCTTACAAGTATTAGTCTGGTTATTTGAACGTAACTCTACTGCATTATATAACTGAACATATTACTACGTTACATTTCAACAAATTATTTCATCAATTTTCCACTACTGATCTTAGAGAAAAATAGATAACAAACATGTTGAGTGTAAGGTAACTATACATTAACAAATAATACTTTATTTTAATTATTTTTTTTTAGTGCTCTAGTTACGGATGTTCCAGAAGGGTTGCGAAGTTTTTATACCAAACAATTATTGACTGGTAGAATTCGATACGACTTCAAAATTTCACATTTGCACGTGGTTAGAAGTAAAAAATCGTAAATGCCCTGGATTCATTCCAAATCAACAATATAATTTATGTTCATGTATTTTTTCAAATAATTTAGATACGAATTAAAGTTTAAAAGAATTTTTATTAACCGAACGTCATACGTATTCTGTAATCTGGGATTTTAATATCATACCTAATTGAAGGAAGAATCTGAATTTATTAGGATGTAGGTAGTGCGTTGGAGTACTGTCCTATAACTTTTTAACGACCTCGTGTTTTGAAAATAAGGAAAGACAAGGTACGGTCGAATCATTCTAAATTAGAGAACAAAAAGGGATGAAATTAACCATCCGGTCAATAAACAGGTACACCAATAAAAAGAATCAGCTGATATAAAAACTCGATTAATAAAAGGATTGACAGATTTAAATTCATCTATATTTATGTAATTGATAATATTACTGCCAAATGTGTATAATGTTTAATGCATTTTAATTGTAATAAAGAGTTAAATATAATAGAAATTAATTCTTCCTGCTTAAATTTATTAATATTTAAATAAATTCAGGAATTTTACAATCTAATAAACGTGTGAAATAAACGATATTTTAAAGAAGTTACATCATACCTGATGAGTCAGACCAACTGGAAAGGTATGGAAATTTGTTAGAGCTTGTGACGTATTGAAGATTGTATTATATAATGCCGTGAAAGAATGCAAACGGGCTCATTCGCCGCCATTCGGAATTTACGAATAGTAGTTCTGATGATAAAGTACTTGCTGACGATCCGTCTTGTTAGTAAACTACAAACTGTAGTGGAACTTAAATTGCGTGCAAGGGTACGTGGATATTTTATGATTGTGAAAATGACGTGTTTTTAAAATTTGAATAAAATATAACGCTCGACGTACAAAGGCAAATATTATAGTAATGTCGTTAAACGCAAATGGAAAACAGAATGAAGTTCATTGGTTTAGTATATTTCCATGTAAGAGGGCAGATATCACTGGTCTATATAAAGAAGAGAATAGATTTTTCAATGCAGTTTAGTTTGAAGAATTTATTTTGTGTATTATAATTAATTTATGGAAATTAAATTACATAAGGATACAGATATTTTTCTGTAAATGGATATTGTAAGACTGTTTTGAGGTCAAATTCGATTAAGTGCAACCATTGTCAAATTTTATATAAAGGTATCTGATCAACTAGGCTTTTATGCTTTTTCGGGGGTAAGAGATTATTGCAATTATCCATCCTATTTTTTTATTTGTACATAGTCTGACTTACAAAGGAAAGGTCTGGGAAAGATTATGTGCGCTTCAAATTAATCTAAAATAATTCTGAGAGGTTAATTTTTACTTAAGATGTACTCTTTATTTATAGTTTTAATGCTTGTACGTAAATAATCTATTTTGTATAATCGGTGTTAAAGAAAGATATTTGTGAATGTCGCAATTACTAAATTTTGAAGGATTGTATATAAATATTTAATGTTATTATAATTGTGATATTGACATTTCGTTGTTTTATTTTACCTGAGTCAGCAAGATAATAAGGGCATCTTCGGGCAATAATTCACATCAGATCAATTATGTTTTCATAGTATCTTTTATTGAAACTCAGCATAAGTGTCATATTTTCTATAGTTACACAATTCATAGCAATATATATATATATATATATATATATATAATATATATATATATATATATATATATATATATATATAGGTAATAATGAGGTTACGAGTGATCATTTAACCACAAAGCCTACAAATAAAACCCACCAATTAAAAAAGAAACCCGAAAGAATAGAAATTTTGGAAGATTCATTGTTCCAACCTTTATAATACATGCATACCTTTTAGCCATTAAAGTGCAAAGCGAAAAGTGAAAACACAATTCCGTGCGTATAAATAATCAGTCCAAGAGATAACTACAAATCC
The DNA here is from genome assembly GCA_036346225.1 of Platerodrilus igneus. Lineage (NCBI taxonomy): Eukaryota > Metazoa > Arthropoda > Insecta > Coleoptera > Lycidae > Platerodrilus > Platerodrilus igneus. The sequence goes on from JARFIW010000090.1 coordinate 8,696,006, forward strand.
ATTCATTTTCATTTATTAATTACCATGGAAATACAATTTCTGTGCATAAATATGCTCTTCATTCGCTGTAAATGGCATGGAATAGTGCCAGCTTTACCCATTTTACTTAAACTGCATTCAATCTTGATAACGCTTCAATATTTATATAACGCGTTTTGTTTGCATTTGAAAGCAATTAAAAGCGTTAGTTATTTATATCATAAATAATTACCCCGTGTGTAAAATATTCGTGTAGAAGCAATGCATATATTTTGCATTTGTAAAGCAATTAAAGATTTAATTAAATAGCTAAATTGACTCCCGTGTGTATAACATAAATTTTTGGTATTAAAAAACGAAGAGTACGCCAATTAATAAGAGATGTCGTATAAACTAATTAAATAAGCAAACATTTATTCTAAGAAGCCGCATCAACATTAAATATCCATAAAATCAAAAAGAATTAATTTTATAGCTTTTGCATTACTGTAAAAAGAATGCGACTCCACGTTCAACTTGTTGTGTTGGACAAGGACAAACAGCACGTTTACTACATAAATATAACGCTATTTGACACTAATGAGGTAATAAACCGAGTTCTTCTCAGAAATCTTACATTGTCTAAGTGAGTAAAGTAACCCTTCGAATTGAATCGCGTAAAATCTAGAAACAGCGACGTACAGTGGCAAACATGTTACTTTAAGAAAAATTGCTTTATTAAGTACGCTGCATACAAACTGTATTTAATGTTTAATATGTAACTGTGAATGAAGGTATAATTCTGAAAACGTGACTCTGCATAGATAATAAACGTAATTATTTTAAAACATTACGTGAATTGAATAATCTGCAACGTAGATAGTCCTGATACAAAAGCTACTTTAAATTAATTAATTAATAGGAAGATGCACTTAATGCACAAATAGTATTGGCGATCTTGTAAGCTAAACATTTGCTATCAATTTAAAATCGAATGGAAGGTATGCAATAATATGAATGGGATATGCGCTTTTTGATTCTGCTAGTATAACCTAAGAGTCTCTTGTTTGTAACGGATACTTGAGTATTTGTCATTTAAAGTTAAAGTAGAATAAGTCTTAATCCTATAATATTTTTTTATAAGGATATTTATCAGAAAGCTTGTGATCAGAGTTTGAAACACTTTGACTTTTAAATAGGATTTTTGGCCAAACAACCTTACAAGTGTGTGGTAGTATTCGACAGGTAAATTATCCATAAGAGAGGAGATTTGGATTCTGTAAATTTTAGCCAAGATTAGGTGAAAAATATTTTAGTAATTAAGTAAATAGGTACTTGTTGGGAATAATTAAAAAAATATGCGGTATATGTTCTATATTCTTTTGTATCAGAGAAGATGGTTTTTTGAAGGTATAGATGTTATAACGATGTTGCTGAGATTGATTTCATTTTGTAAATTCCATTACTTTTGTTAAGCTAGTCAGGCAAAGAAAAATTAGAAAGGAAGGTAAGTCAGTAATATCAAATTTACCATTTTTGTACCTGTGTCACAGCACTTTACCGTCGTTCTTACGCACGTACGTTATCACGTTACTCATTTAGTGGCGCTCCAACGCCGGGCTTATCACAGCATTCATTTAGCGACACTCCAACGTGCGACAGTTGTCATATCAATATATAATGGTATAGGTATTAAATAACTATTGTTGCGCTAAAGAACATTGACTTTATGATACGATAAGTTAGATTTTCTGTGTAAAAGTAGAGTAATTCAAGGGTATACGTGTACGGATTGTACAAATTGGAATAGAATTGATTTCTTAAACAACAAGATACAGAGACTTTATAATTCGAACGTATTCAAAGGTTCTGCAGCATATGAAACAAATCACATATTTATTATAGGAATATGCAGCTTTTTATCGGGTGCCATCGCATATGCAGCTATAACAACAAACTTTGCTTACTGTGCGGGCGGTGTAGAAAAACGCGCATAAAGGATAAATCTATCAATTTTATGTCATTTCCTTTTAGTAAAACGTTAGAATCAGCAAACAACTGTTACTACACATGTTTATCGAAATACATACGACTTTGTTCAGCATATTATAGATATTTGGTATACAGCTTGGGGTTGGAACCTTTTATTAAATAATTTTAATAGGAGGTTAGGAAATTCTTTGAAATTAAACAGCACACATTGGTAGTCTGTATGCACAAGTTTTAAATTTGGTCATTGATCCGGAAATGCTTTTAACGGGCTATTATTCTGCTTGGTATGCAGCAGCGTTTTGACATTTCTAGTGCACCTACTCTAAAATGCCATTAAACCTGTAAATCTATTTAGCGCGTTCTTTGGCAACCCGGAAAACATATAATGAAAAAGAAAAAATTGTCTAAGTGAAGGTGTGGAGCAGAATATACACCAAATTATCTTCGGTAAACTAAGTTAGGATAGTTTCCTTTTTCAGGGTTTGAGCTGTAACACAAGGACGTAAGCAATCTTAACAGATTAATAACATAGTTTAGAATAGGCGGTGTGCAAGGCACTTATTAGTGATTATTAATAGCGTGTAATATTACAGAATATAGTGTTGTAAATATCATTAAAAATGGAAAATCTTTCACAAGCGCAAAGTACTCTTGAATATTTTTGCGAGCAATGTTTTTGGTAGACTTATAAGTAACACCGCTATTGGCACCTGCTTTTGAATTAGCTAACATTTATCAAACTCACATTTACAAGCGCACTTCTCTTAAAACTATGTACATACAAACTAATTTTATTTTCTGTGCATTGTCTCAAATGCGTAGAGTAGACAATATTTGTTTTACGGAAAACCGTAATTTCTCAAAATTATTCATGTTGGGCAAAACTGAGCCTCTGAAATATTTAAAAATTACTTGTATATTGCACAATACTTTATCTTTTATCTATTACAGTCAACTGAATGCCATTTCTGTATCTATGATATTTTAGAAGTTACTGAGAAACAAACAAAAATATTTTTTGTCAATGCTAGTTACATATGTTGGGCGCCACATTCACCCTACCGTTTATCAGGCGCGGATGAAATGAATAGGTGCATGACAGGGTACAAATAAATTGCCCTGGTTTAGTTAGACTCGGCCGTTGTTGGTTGCGGAGGCTGGAAAATACCAAATCTTAGGGGAGAGATAAAGAAACTTGAAAAGCTCTAACCTTATAAAGAAGTGATTACAAAATAGTTTTGGAACGCAGATTTGTGAAATAGAAATGGTTCAGTATTTTAGTGACAAATGAAATTGTAACGATTTGTTTACAGCACAAAAAAATTAATTTAATACGACTTTGGACATAAGTCAAATATAGTAGCACATCACAAAGCTTTTTGTTTGATCATACTATTTTTAAATCAAATACTTATAAGCTTAAGGCCATATCTTCTTTTGTTCCTAACGTTAAATCCACATTAGCAAAACACAAGTTTAGGAGATGATGTTAGTTAAAAAATATGCTGTTATAAAGATGTGATATTAATCATAATAATCCTGAACCGACAAACATTTGTAAATATTAGGTATTGTTACACTTTATTTTAAAGTTATTACGAATTCGATCGATTAATTTAGAAGTTTGGGAATTTTTTTAAAATTTGTAAAAACCCAGTTAAATAGTGCAATTTTGTTAAGGTTGTGAAACCCCAAGACCAGTAACGTTCACACGGATCTTGACGTCAGTAAGCGCTGACGTAGGGTTCTGTTGCGCGAAAAAGTTCATCTTCCCACGAAGGCAGGTGGAAGGACGTAAATCTCGGTAGAGGGGAGGAATTTAAGGCGAGGACGGCCACTTAGCTTGTCAGATTTTATCGTAACGTCGGATTTATCGTACCGACAAACTCATCGTACCGTTACCGGACAGTGCTGGCACGAGTGTGTTCGATTCCCACCTTTTCTTAACCCATTCTTACTGTCTCGTTAGTGAAGCCCCTACCAGTAGGAGCCGGCGCAGCTACTCCAACAACCCACAACAGGACAAAGCAAAAAAGGACAACGTCTCTGAGATCATCAACGTCAAGTATCTTTCAGGGTAAGTATTTTAAATAACTTTATTTCATTTGCCCATGAATTTACTGGAAGGGTTGAGTCTGATAATTTGGCGCTCAGCCTAGTGACTGTTTCGTTGTGAAAAAATCTTTTAAACCAGTTACAAAATGAGTTTGCTGCCAGTTTCGAGCTACTTTGTCGCAAAATTTTTAGCTACCTCGTGTAATTCTGATGCGTACTCTATAGATTCCGATAAAGACTTGGCTGAAATACAAGATATCATTAAAGACATAAGAATGATTATTTGTTCTAGCGATCTCCTTCCCATCAAACAGAATCACGTTTAAGACATGCAAAACAACGGTTAAACTTGTTTACAAATCTGACCCTGATAAATTTGATAAAATCCGAAATGAACTTATGTCGGACCTATTTCTTATTGAAGGTTTCGTTTTGGAAAGATTAGATGTTATTTCAGAACCTTCTGTTAGAAGCCCTAACTTAAATAATCTGTCGTTGCCTATAGAGAACATAATCGTTTCCAAATCCGTTCCGATCTACAGTGGAAGCTTACTTTTTCAGGATATAATTCAAAAATTTCTTTCACTTCTTTTCTCGAACGCTTAGATGATTTAAAATTTCTCGAAACTGTACATATCAACAATTATTTCTTAGTGCCGTGGAACTTTTTTTAGGTAGTGCATTAGATAGGTTTCGAAGCATTAAACACCAAGTTCATCCTTGGCCTGAATTTGTTAATCTTTTGAAACAAGATTTTTCGACCTTCGACAATATTACGAAATGTTATCACAGATTCGTGCTAGTTTTCAAGTTACCGATAAAAATGTTTTATTATATATCATCAATATACAAACTTTATTTAATATATTAGATAAAAAATGTGACGGACAAGAAATCTTAAATCAACTTATTCGCAATTTAAACGCTTATTATTCTGAACGTTTTCATTTACGAAAAATTGAAACAATTACTCAAATAAAAGACCTTTGCCAATACCTACAAAAGGTGAAATTTCGTTTGGAAAAATATCGTCCCTCAACAAAACCTCCATCAAAACCTTCGTCACTAAATGTAGCTAACCGTAATGAGCCTTCCCATGATGTTAATTTTTCTTAGCCTATATTGAATGTGACCGAAGTTAGCTTTCTTGCTTGCTGGAATTGTCGAAAAGGTAACCACAATTACGTTAACTGTACAGGGCCCAAAAATATCTTTTGTTATGGCTGTGGAAACCCAAATGTTTATAAGAATAATTGTTCTCATTGTAAGGTGCATGAAAACTACCAAATGGGTGTCTTTGTTAATGGTGTAAGCACCACTGTATTGCAGAAAAAACATCCAAGCCCATAAAATTACCATAATCGTCGCAATTAAAGTCAAATTCCGTTATATCGTTACCCTTGGAACAACAGACCAATGATTATGTTGTTATGTTTATTTTCAACATAATTAAGAATAAACACGCTCTCAAATAAATTTCTCAACTCATATCCCTTTTGCTTTTAAAACGAAAATTTATTCGATAAATTAAATAGTCTATGCATTGTTTTAGGTATCCCGTAATCTGTTAAATTCTTCGACAACATCCTGTTTACCAGTACGCTTGCTACAAATTTTAATTTTGAACTTATTTATTTCGAAACCACAGGTTTATGCTACAATTAAATAGTTACATCCTGTTTTTAGGTACCCGTTATCTTGGTATCCTTTACGACCGTCGCATAATGGTTTTTCTATTGTTCTAATGTAACGATTTGTTGAAATAAGGTCGCACACTATCCGATAAAAGTCGGGTTTTCTAGTTTTACCGCGCTTCGGTAAGCTAGGATGTGCAGTTCGACTCTGTGTTGTTTGACCCATTGTTGCATTTGATTCTACAGCTTGTACGTCGAAATATTTTCTACATTTATTCGTCACCGTATTTCAAAAGCGATGCACGTTTTTCTGTTCAACAACTAGGAGGTGTCTTGCGTGTAATCGGTGAGTTTTTCCGCGTGTACCCATTCCAATCAAATTCTCTTTGTAGATTTTTTTAGCTGGAGACCAAATGGGTTCTTTTTTATGTAGAACAACTGCTTTTGTCTGTAGACCAACTGCTTGTGTCCGTAGACCGCGGCTATAATTACAATGGCAGTGCGAATTAATCCTGACAACCATGCCGTTGTTGTGCTGACTCACCCCCTGCGGTTTGCAGGATACGCATTCCGACGCACAGAGGTATGTGACTCGTTTTCTTTTACCGTACATCGAGGATCCTTATTTATCAGCGGTTGATGTTGTGAAACCAGTTTACCATCCATGTGTAGAAGCTACCTTCGCTAGTGCTTCTGGTTGTCTTTCTTTAATTCTTACTACACCTTGGTCTACATTTAATACTTTAATTTAACCCACTTGCTATGGAGAAAACCTACCTTTAATACTTTAATTTAACACACGTGCTATTGAGGAAATCTACATTGCATACTTTAATTTAACACACTTCCTATTGAGAAAACTTAAGCATTACTTTTTTTTAATGACTTTTATTACCTGTTAGCTACGAAATACGCACTTCGTGGATCCTTTATAAAATTTGTTCTTTAAAAAATATAACTCAAATTTAATACTTTTCTTTGTACCTGTGAATCAAGAAATTTTAATTTATTTTCATTGTTAATAGATAGTTGTGGGCGATGTGTTTTTTTGTTTCTGTTTGGTATATAGGCGAATCCCCCACTCTCGTTTTTACTGTTGAAAGAGGTATTATTTGAAAGTAAGTAAGTAGGCAAGATAGGGAAATTCTAGATCACAATTATTCGGACGTAAATAGTATACCTGACTAGTTGCTGAGACAACTTTATGAAAATCTTATACTCCATATTTTTTCAAGATTACGATAGTTTAGAGAGGAATGTGCGATAATATGATGAGTTATGTGTGATAGGGAAGGGAATTCTATATGAGATGAAACTTGATGGAACCGTGTGTAGATATGAAAAAATTAGAGATATAGGATAGATATATTAGATTATAGATGATATTAGAATAGAATGAAGGAAAGTGTAGAAGATTATAAGATAGAAGTAGGAGGATTATTAAAAGAAGTGCCCTAGTATGAATAGATAGTGCACGTGTATTATAAAACTTATAGATTAAGTTATTGATACCAAGTAGTTAGAAATAGAAATAGTAAAATTACTCATGTATGCGATAAAATAACGTTGACTTCTTATTTTAGATTATGATTTGGGGGAAAATGACGTGATAAGGGGTGACGAGAGATTATTGAAACCCAAATTCTACAAATAAATTCCATTAAAATATAAAAGGATTTTGAAAAAACGGATATTTCCGTAAATTTATGGTTCATCCTGTATAATACTAGCGTACTTTTATTCCTTAAAATGTACGAGTGAGAAATGCAATTGCGCATGAATAGATAATCACCCTGCATGGTATAAGCGTGTTGTAAATGAATAGCAAGTAACGTATATTGTAATATACCGTAAAACGCATTCAATGCGCACGCAAATCAATCATTTTAAGATAAATACAAAGCCATTTATTTTCACCCATTAATTATCAACACATTTTCGATGCATATAAAAATGCTTTTTATTTGCTTAGAATAGTACTGGCTTTACGCATTTAGCATAAAACTACAATCACCGTGTATTTAAAACCCCAATTTTAATATTAATTTTGTGTACTGAAACGCCTTTTGCTGTAAAAGCAAATACTTCTATAAAATGCAACCCTTTTTGCATTAAAAAGCAATTAAAGTTGAAATTAATTACTCTATGGATTACAGAAATTTATTTTAAATAAAGAATTTTCTAGAATATTAGGAATATAAAGTTATCCGTATTTAAAACTATGTAAATATCTAACTAATAAGTGAAACATTTATTCCAAGAAGCGGTCCGATCATTAAAAAAACCTCCTAAAATTCCTGGAATAACTGATAAAAATTATTTATTACCTTTCGCATTCACTGTTGAAAAGAAGCGATGCGAGACTTTTAACCTTTAGTGTTAAACAAAGAGGTAAGCAGCGCGCGTCACGAATAAGTGGAACGAGATTACGAGGCAATACAAGTCCTGATTATAGACGCTAATGAATTTTTCTGAAAACCTTAAATCAGAGTTTTCCATATTATTCCACTACCTTCTGGAAATAAATAATTTGGATATATAAGGAAGCGCTTATTAAAAACAGGGATTTATTCGTTTCTTAAATTCAAACGCGAAATGTTATTTTGATTTAAGTTGCGAGTTGTTGCTTTGCGAAGATAATATTTGAAGTATGCAGTAGTAAGCAAACTGTAATTTAGTAATTACATTGTTACAATGAATATAAAAGTGATGTTTTTAACGCAAATTACATAAAAAAGGAAATTTTTAATTACAATGAAGAGGGAAAATTCTTCAATATAAAGGGATATTAAAATTATATTAGATAATCGAAAGTAAGATTTAATCGAAAATGTACTTTGGTAACTGCTGTTTGAAATGAGGATTTTAAATATGAAAAATCTTGTAAGCTGATTTGGACAACAATTTAAAATAGGAACATATTTAATAACGAGCTAGATAAAGAAATGCTTTGTGGATTTTTGCAAGTATAATTATTTTGTAACATATTTGAATTTTGTCAATTAGTTTAAGATAGTCCTAATAATTCTTTTTTGTAAAGAGTTTTTACCAGGAAAGTTTGTGTTCGGAGTTGGAAATACTTTGACCTTTTAATAGATTATCTTTTAAAAATTTTTGGCCAAATTAACCTTACAAGCGTGGAATAAACAAAGTGAGGTAAAATATCCAAAAGAAAGAAGAAATTTAGTACTGTAAATTTAAAATAAGGTAAGAAATATTGTTTTATAATAAGTACATCTTAGAAATTATTTTGTTTAAAAGAAACGCTGTTGTAAATGTTATCTATGTTTTTATATGAGAAAAAATATTTCATACTATATAAATGCTATGCGATATTGCAGTTTTATTTTATTTTTGAAACTCAATCAATTCCGTTGAGTTAGCCAGGCAAAGTTAGAAAGGAAGATAAGTGAACAATTTTAAGTTATACACAGCACAGTTATCACAGCACTCTTCTAGTGATGCTCTCAACGCGGCGTTGTCTCAACACTCTTCTAGTGACGCTCCAACGCTGAGCTTACCACATCACCCTTTTAGCGGAGTACTAAAGCGGGGCTTACTACATCAATATATATATATATATATATATATATATATATATATATATTGCTGTGATATGAGAATCGAGCCTCACGAATTGGGAGTCAAGACTGCTGTGAAACCTACAAAAAGCCTCACCAGAGTAAAAAAAAATATTCGAGCTTCTCGAATTGGGCACCAAGATTTGCTGTGATTCTCGCCCTGGTGAATCTCTTCTGATAATCGCCTCTTTACTCTTTCCGCCTCGATTGCTCACCTAGTTAACATTTGATTACTCTCTCCCGAACAAAATAGCAAAGAAATTCATAATTCGTTCACGCTATACTAAAAACTGCATACTTCAATGTATTTATTTATCGCTACTAATTTGGATAATTGGTACAGTAATATCCGCAAATATTACTAGACTTTATTACCTTATCTATCTCCTCTAAGTGTACTAATAACTTTTATAGTAGCACGTAATCACCACGTATTCTACTTAAAGTATTAAATAATCAAAAAATAAAGAGCAAAACTGTTTAAAGTATCGAATAAAATCAAAATCTAAGAGAGCGAAACTCCTATAAACACGGGTTTTTATAATGGCCCGCTTGCACGTCGAATTTGTCCCGCAACGGACAATTTTTAGAATTTCGCAATCTATTTTCCCTTTCGACGGTCCGGCACAGCGATTCTACTAAAATTTGCACACGTCCAAGTTGAAAATCTAAGAAATTTCCACACGGCTCGCAGCATGTCTGAGAAGAACTAATTAATTTTACACACCAACTGATATGCTTTCCCCTCTCATGTTTGCATCTTATTTCAACCAATCGTAGCGCTAGTGAAGCTTCGCAAATCACGCCTTCTATTATCAGTGTCTCTGCTTTACGCGTTTTATCCGTCCTTTTCTACCTTGGTCTGAGTGGTACAAATCGATATTCTTTACTATCTGTTATTTAAATCCACGTGGATTCCTACCTGAGTAAAATAACCCCTCATCTAGCCTTTCCTGCTAAAACTTCCGACCGTTTCCAATATACGTTGAAGCTGCATGTTTATCAGCACGAATTTATTAAAATTTGACATTTAAAAGTTTGCAGGTGTGTGCTCCTAATAAATGCTTTAAATATAATTCTCCCAGCTTTGTTTTCATGGTATTTTAACCTTGGATTTTCACAGACTTTTATGCTTATTATATATTACTAATGGTTCAATTAACTCCAATTATAATAATAATGAATGGCATTGACTTCTACCCTTTAATTTTTAGCGAATACTAATTAAATATTAATTATTATTTGTACACTTTGTTTAATACCCGTTACTTAAAAATTGAATTAATTAATATAAATTTCGCACGTAATTTCTATTTGTTTCTTTATACAGGGTGATTAAAATTATTTGATGTCGTTAATTAATTTTCTACCCTGGTCTAAATTTGAGTAAATATATATATATATATATATATATATATATATATATATATATATGAATGTATTTTATGGAATTGTTATATTTTAATGGTAGATTTTAATGCTGATTTTTTTTATTAGAAAACGATTAGAGTTATTGGGTATTTCCATTATATAACGATTAGTGTTAATGGGTTTCTAAGGAGCTTTCTCATTAAATACGATTAGTTTTAATTGGTTTTTAAAGGGTTTTCGCATAAGACGATTAAAATATGTGACTCGTGGTGCTCGTTAATACAAAAATATACGGAGTGAATCTGTATAAATTTAGGGTTAGATGCTATCATGTTAGTCTAAATTAAAATGGTATCTGTGCAATTAACAATACGATATTATCGCATACGTTCTTACTTTTATATATTACGTTACTCTAGCTCTAAAAAGTTCCGATATCCAATTAAGTACAATGAAAGGAATTGCCTGTGTATTTCTTATGGGAGGAAAATACGATTTGCAATAGGGTTAATTAAAAAAATATGTTCTCGCTACCATATAGGTGATAAATGGATCCAAAGGTTTTAAAGATCACTTTGTGCTAATTTTGCGTAACATTGCTTACCGTGGAATGACGTGTTGGAAGTATAAGTTAGTAAAATTCTCCGAGGGTTTGTGATACAGCTAAGCTGCTGTAACTAGTCGGGTATTATGGAATCATTACATTTAACAATAGTATGAGGTATTCAAGTAGTAATTTAGATTGACTTGAAGGTGAAGTGGCTAAATTGGTTTTTCTTTATATAGACAGAGAGGGTTCGAATCCCGCTTGAGTCGATTTCTTATATAACATGCAACGTATATGCTCCAATTGCAAAAATTTGTGACTTAAGAAATAAGAAAAAATGGCATGAGGTTTGAAGTTGAGTAATAAACTAATAGTTAATAGGTTTCGCCATTAAAAAGCGATTAGCGTTAATGGGTTTCCCATTAAAGAACGATTAGTGTTAATGGGATTATAATACGAAAACCAATTAAAAAGGTTAGCGTTAATGGGGTTAACGATTAATGCTAATGGATTTTAATTGGAAATTCCATTAAAGAACGAATAATTTTAATGAGATTTTAATACAAAAGCTCATTAGAAAACGATTATCGTTAATAGGTTTTCCTAAAAAAGTTTAGTGGTAATGAGCTTTTAATGGGAATTTCCCTAGAAAACGATTAGTGTTAATGAGTTTCCCATTAAAAACAATTAGTGTTAATGGGGTTTAATGGATAAACCTATTAATAACGATTAGTGTTAATGGGATTTTAATAAGAAAATTCGCTAAGAAACGATTAGTACCAATGTATTTTTAGTGAGAAAACCCATTAAAAAATGATTAGGGCTATTGAATGAGAAAACCCAATAAAAAGCGATTAAAGTTCATTAAGGGAGGATGGGTTCCAACTTCCGTAAAATCACTCTACTCAGGTTATTCCAATTGGATGGCACCGTTATTATTCGACTTCAGACGTTCCTTAGGTCCTTAAGGATGGTTTTATAAGACCCACTCTCTTCTCCACTGGTCTAGTTACGGCAAACGTTCCAAGTAATTACTGCTATTCAGTGAGATCTATTTGTCCATGTTTATGTGTGTATTTTGTTCTTTGTGGGCGGTTGCGTTTTCTTTTATTCTATGCAACGTTAAATATAATATATAATTGGTAACAGTCGGACAATTGTATCAGACGGTAGTCTGGCAGTAGTTAGTGCTTGTCTTGGATTAATTATTTCAAAGCCACCGTCGATATCAGCTCATAAGTCAAAAGGGTTGATATATTAAAGACACTCTGATTCGGAATATTTAAAATATTTTGCCATGAATGCTAAAAAGGAACCTTGAAGTGGTAGTTTTTAATTACTTATTATTATATATACCTTCTTAATTACTTTATGGCTTAAAGTAACATCTAGTATTTAGTATTAAAGAATTTACAATAAAAATTAAGATTTTTAATATCTGGGCCAAGTGATATGAAAAGCGGCTCGTACACATGATACTATATGTTCGCGCTGATAAAACAAAATAAACAAAATAATAATTTACAGTGGACTGTGACTAAACAAATTTACTTACCCCAGGACAATATCTTAAACACTGAATATCAAGATAAAGGAAAGGGATAATAAGAATCCTGTTATAATAAATTAATACCAGTTTGGGTTCCCAAATAATTTTGCACAAACTTAATCTCACAACTACACTAAAGCTCCTTTTCCATATACATATTAAGCTCCACTGAACTCCTTTCCTTTTATCAGCCAGGTGTTTTAATAACAGCTGTCCAAGATAAAAGTGTATCAAATTAAAATAATGCAATGGCGCAAACACTATACTTAATACAATTTTTCTAAGGTCTTAGTCACTAAGGTGATTTTTATCATAGCCAGCAAGTTTTTCGTTTTATTAGTAGTCCGTGTCAACAACAGTAAAAGTTATAAAGCGAGAAATGACGAGCGGGAGTACCACTATATAAAGAATACAAATAAAATATTAATGGCAATAGTGTATAGGAATAATTATAAAATCTCCATCCCTAAAGTGAGTGAAATAGATTGGAAGGATGTTTCTCATGTATGACCAATGCTGTAGCAAAGTAGGTTGAAGTTTGAAATATTCTGCGTTGTAGTTTAAACGTTTTATTTCATGCATGGGAAGTCTGAGGTTTGACATTTAGAAAGTATATACTTTCTAACCCTTAAATAAATTTCCGTCAATGTAAGATTTAGCCTTCGCGTAACAAAGCTCCTAGACGGAATATAATTCGATTTGCTAAATATAGGTTGGGCGATATAAATGAACGTGGAGCATAAAGATTACACCTTGTTAAAAGCTTAGATGTCGTCGGAATTTATCTTAATAAAGTTGCTTTTCTGGAAAAACATCCATGAATATATAATTTTTGAATCTAGTGACACTTTATTACCTGTAACTATGCTAGCATAAGGGTTTTGAATTTCAACATAAAACAGCATTGACTGTGGTAAAACACGGGTTTGCTTCCAACCCCTATGACAAACAAGTTTATTGTAGAGCGGTGACCAGTTAGATACGTATTGGTCGCAAAGATCTAGATTGAGGTTATTTAAAACTGTAGGTGTGGCAGATTAACCAAATTAACATTTTATATTGTAACTTCAACTGTTTTAAATTGTAATCGCTACAACCTTAAATTGTAATTTTTACAATTCCGAATTGCAATCTCTACCATTATGTATTATAACTGTAAGAAATTGAAGCGCACAAAAAAATCTTTACTTCAACAAAATTTTATTTCAGTAAAAAATATAAATGTCACATAATTACGAAAACTATTATTCCAAGAAGACATTTTGATCACGAAAGGTCACCCACTCTTTAAAATAACCAAACACCTGTAAATTTTAACGATTTATTTTTCAAAATGAGAAAGTCTTTTGGCTGACAATAGTTTCTTATTATTGCTACCACCACCTTAAGCATTTCAAATAAATCATTTTGAATGAATTACGGATGATAATGCAGGAAAAACTAGTCTTCCATATTTACGCTTTGTTTTTGAAAAATCTCAATACTGTTCATGGTATTGCTAATCCAGTGGCGTTTATGTACCGTGGATCGGGGTGACTTTTATCAGATTTGAACTTTAATTGTCGGTTATAGCTAAACTTATGAGAATTGGAAATGCCTAAAATTATATCCGAATTGCATCATTTGGACATCTCGAATTTTAGAGGACACAAATTTTTTTTGGTTACATTTCTTAAGTTACAAAAATAAATAGGGTTGATCAAAGTTAAACTTCGAGTGGGGCTACTTTGATCGTCTGTGATTTTTTGATTCAAAATAATAAGTCACCCCATATAGTGTTACAATAGTCTTTAAATTATATTTTTACCTATCGCCGTTACTAAAATATTGAATTATTTAGGTATAAGGATGTGAAATTACGGCATCAATAAGTAGAAATCATTTATGTATAAACTCTCATGCCAACTACATAATACTTTACATATTAAGCTTCCTTTATATTAATGTTATTTATTAAAGTTTAAACAATGCTGTCATTAACAGTTAGAATTGTTGGAAACGGCAAGAACTCTAAAATATCATCTCTGGTAATAGAAAAGATGTCATCTTTTACCACATTAATCTTTTTCTTAGAGCCTACAGATTTTAAACCTAAAATTATTAGTTCGTCTTCATCAACAAGATCTTGAATTAAACAAACATATTTATAGATCTGCTTTTGATGTTTTCCGGAAGAAAACTTAGCCAGCACGAACTGACCAGTTTTCAAAGATTTATGTAAACCGGTATCTAGTGAAGTAAATTATTTTTCAGATTGTTCTGATTCGTGAGACTTATCTAAACTGGTTTCTGGTGAAGCAGGATTTTCATCATTATTTTCTGATCCACTGTCGATTCTTCATGACTTTCATCGCCCTTCTTGGATGCTCCTCATCATCGAATGCTGTTACTGTTATACTTCGTCCAGGCTCAACTTGAATTTTTGTTCGTTTTTTCCGCGAAGTAGTAGGTTGTTCAGCCCTTTTGGATTAGAGGAATTGTGTAAGAGAATCATTGACCGTTCGGTTTACATCCTTTTCGGGAGATTCTAGCAACTTGCGCAAGACTTTCTCGGGCTTTGTTGGAAATATTCCAGTAGCAACAAAACCGCTTATTAAATTTTTTGAAATTTTATTATCGGTACCATCCATATCAACAAAAGTCTCTTTCACTAGCTTCGGAAAAGTTTCTTTAGGCAAAGGGCCGCTTCTTGGATGCATAAGTTTCCAATCTAAAAGCTCTTTTCGCCATGCTCCTTTTAAAGAACGAAAGAAAGCTACGTCTAATGGCTGACATGTGGGTGGCATTTGGAGGTAGGCACGTAAAATATATATTATTATCATCACAAGCTGTTATGATAGACTCATTTAAATGTGATGATAAATTATCTCCTATGAGAACTCTTCTGCCAGGAAGTTTTTTCGCATGAGGTAAAAGCGTGAATGTAACCCAGTCCTCAAACGTACTGGAGTCTGTCCAACCATGTTTTGTCCTGGCAAACCGTGTTCCTTTTGAACAACAAGATTCGGTGCACGAAGGCGCTCCAATTGGACCATTTTGACACCAAGTGTTCCACATGCAGTCACTTTTATAAATAACGTAAAGGAGCAATAGCACACCACTTGATGATCCGCAGATCATAATTGAGGTTGCTGATTTAGAATGATTCACCACGCGTTCCGGGTATTTTGTTCCTCTTCTAAAAATGCCTTTTGATTTTCCGGGATCGTCTGACAAATTCGATTCATCGTAGTTGTAAATGTTTTCCGCAGGAATATCTGTAGTAAGTGTTGCTTTTAGATTTCCAAAATACTTCTCGATGGTTTCTAGGTTCAAGCACGCACTCGTACGTTTTATATTTGCTGCAAGTCGCTGCGTAGCAACAGTCTTATTTCTCTTTAACAAAGAATAAACAAAATCCCTGCCAGGTAAATTGGCCTTGAATCTTGCTAGAGTTCTACCACGTTTATCTAAATAATGTTTAATGAACATACGGACATGAAGAACATCTAAGGGAAATCCCCAGTCGCCACATCTTACAATTGCTTGTATTAATGCATTTTCCTCAGGTTGCGAAAATACTGGTTGTCCTCCAGGTTTACGAACCTGTTTACTCTTAAATCTATTATACAAAGTTCCAAAAGCGATTTTGTACTGACAAGATGCTGCCCTAATTGTTAAGTCGTTATTAGCGATTTTAGCAAGTGCTTCTTCTAACACTTCATCAGAGTAGTTTTTATAAGATCTTGTTTCGAGCTTTTTCTTATACACTCGAACCATATTGGGCCTAGAACAAGAAAATAAATTAAGTGAACAGTGATCAAACTCGCCCGAGGTTGTTAATTTACAAAATTGTGAAACTAGTGTAGCTTAAATTTCAAAGATATCGTAGTATTCCGATGCTTTGCTAATGACATTAAAACAAAACATACACATTAAAACTATATGTGGAATATACACCACTATAATACTCGCATTTAGTCAGTTGCTCAGTAAATCATAAAGTATGCTACAATTTCGATATTACTAGGCGACGAGATGCACACTTGAAGTGACAAAATGAGACTGGTTGTATAAATAGAATTGAATGTTAGCGAGCCCATCACAAACAATACCACTGGAGTCGTACTGCACCTCCGCACAGACACGAATAAAGTAGGGATGTGCATTTGATCAAAGTCACCTCACAGTTACAAAGTCGCCCCTCTCTACGGTAACACTTTTGTTTCTCATTTTATTTAAACTGGATTTTAATCTTTAACAATAAAACTATATAAATGGTACCTACTTATTTCAAAAACTTTATAAATGTTACCTACTTATTTCAAGAATCTTGTTTTAAATTGTATGGAGCAACATCATCTTAATAACCTTCTTAAACTTTAGTGGTTCCTTTGCTGTTATTAAAATAATGCAGTTCCGGTCTTTTGCTTCTCGACTTGCACGTGTGAAATTTTATTCAATATTACTTCAAATTGTGCTGGAGGTGCAATATGTTAAAATGATTTACCAACATAATAGCTATAACATTACTAGAACTACGACAGAGCTTAGACAACGTTAAACTTGATGTGTTCAAGCGTTCTAACTTTTATAATTATGAGTAACTAAAAATAAACTATTTGTTGTGTACACGTTGTACAATTTGAATACGATTATTAAGCAGTTCACCATCAATTGTAGGTAATACGCATGCGCGGCGTTCTACTGCAAAGTCTTTTTGTAGATTATTACGATAGGGTATTGTAAAAAGTCACGTATCCGCTGAGAAATTTTAGGCTAAATGTGTTAAATATTACAACACTTGTTTAGAATATTTTATTATCGAATTATTAAACTTCATATGATACAAATTGATACTAAAATAGTGAATTTAAGTAAAATGTTTCGAATGCAAATTTATATGAAACATTACAACACTAACCTTCACATATTCCTATTATTATTGTTTTATTAATAAGAAGTTTATTAATACTTACTACAATATTTCAAACACAAAATTGTAGTAAAATTATCTAGCCTAACTTTTTAATGTTCTGTAACATGTGTATTTGTTTGTGGCACTAACATAACAGTATGGATTGTTTACATAATTTATCACCATCAGTAGGTCTTCAGTCCTGGAACTGATTAGACGCGTAACCCCATTGTTTATTATTCTGAACTAACCTACACATTTCCCTGAAATTTGCACAGTTTGCACCTATCACTATTTGATCTAGGTCTACATCTACCTTGTTTTTCCTATCTCTGCTTGTAATATATCCCGTACTATTCCCGAAAAATGTTTTAGAACGTATTCTGCCCTTCTACTTCTCCTATTTTCTTCTACAGTTATCTTTATTCCCCTACTATTTCTATAACCTATTTGTTATTATCTTTGTCTGTCCATACTTTCATCCTCAAATATATTAAGCACACCATTCCAAAAGGCTGCTACCGTTTTTCTGTCTGCTTTTCCTACTACCCGTATTTCATAGGCATACTGTGCTGTGCTCCACACATATGCATTCAACAACTTTTTTCTTGTTTCTATGTTTGTTAACTTTGTCCACAGACGCTGTTCTTTCTTGTTAGATGCAGTTTGGTCCCCTTCTATTGTTTTACAACCGACATTCAGTGGTTGTGAATAGGGGAGGTAAGCAGCCTGTGGCTGCCAAGTTCCCCCAGCACTTGAAGATTTGCCGATTTAATATTTTCCAATATATCTTTTCGCACAGCCAACACTAGTTGCAGATATTTCACAACCAATACCTGCAGTTGTTTATAATAATGATCAGATTGATCTGAGCTTATTTTTTCATCATTAGGTTTTCCGTCTCAAAACTGGTTGGACACGTACCTCCACTTATTTATACTCTGACTACACAGTTCCTTGAAATTCCCACATAGCCTATATACAGCTCGGTTCTCCTTCTATTGTTTTCTAATTATATGCCCTATTTCACCGAGATTCAGTGGTAAAGGGGGTTAAGCATCCAGTGGCTGCTAAGATCTCCCAACACTTAGACTTTTGCCGAATTAATCGTTTTCCAGTAAATCCTTTCACACAGTTAACATTGTTCAAGAATATTGCACAACCAATACCTGTAGTTGCTTATAATAATCATCATGTGTAAATACAGTTATTCTTTTCCTCATTAGTTTATTCCTCTTGGCACTAACTGGATGCGTACCTCCGTTGTTTTCTATTCTGAGCCAGCCTACACATTTCCCTGAAATTCCTACAGCATGCATCTTTTACTATATGTGTGCAATAGTCTAACCTCGGTCTACCTCTACTTTATTTTTATCGTTATATCTGCTTCTAATATACACTGCACTATTACCTCATGCATAGTATGTGGCCTATCATCCTATATCTCCTATTTTCTACCGTTTTCCACATATTTGTTTCTTCCCCTACCATTTTTAGTACCTCTTTGTTATTAACTTTGTCTGTCCATGATATCTTCATAATACGTCTGTAGCACCACATTTCCCTTTTTCTTGTCCGCTTCTCACTGTTCAGGCTTCACAGGCGTACAGTGCTGTGCTCCACACATATGTTTTAAGCAATATTTTCCTTGTTTCTATGTTTGTTGTCTTTGAACATAGTAGTTGCTGTTTCTTGTTAATTGTAGCACGACCTTGTGCTAATCTTTGTTTTATATCTTTTGCGCTTTTCCCATCTTGCGTTATTTGGCTTCCTAGGTAGCAGAATTCCTTAACCTCTTGTAAGTTCTTGTTACCTATTTGTATTCTTGTTTTTGATTTACTTTCCCCTCTTTTGCATACTAGTACCTTAGTTTTATTTTTGTTAATTTTCACACCGTATCTCTCTGTTAGAACTGTTTCCATTTCATTAAGAGCAGCTTCTAACTTTTCCTTGCTAGATCCTAATACCGATATATCATCTGCAAATCGAAACATATCAATTTGTTGTCTCTGCATAGGAATTCAAAATGTCTTCCTGCATTTGATAGTATTCATTGCCTCTTCAATATACAGGTTAAAAATTAATGGGGATAGGGCATATCCCTGTCTCATCTCTTTCCTAATGTTTACTCCTCTACGTTCCTGCTCTAATTCTATTACTGCTTTTTGCTCTTTGTATAAGCTATGTACTCTTCGTCTATCCCTATAACTCATTTCAATCTTTTTGAGTATTTCAAACGTTTTTTTTCCATTTTACATTGTCGAATGCTTTTTCTAGATCTGCAAGCCATATATACACGCTTTCCCCTTTTTCTATTGGTTTACATAGTTATACAACTTAAAATAATGTCAGTGCTATAGGCAACGTGTCGTCTTAAGCTAAAACTTAGATTATTCTACTCGTCTGTTAATTAACATCTACTGTCAAATTTGTTTCCGTCAGTAAATAGTTGTCAAATCAGATAAAAGTACTTATCAGTATTATAAGTAGTTTTTCATACTTAATAATAAACACAAATAATGAAAAATTTGATGTGCTGTGCTATTTTCACAGATCAAAGAATAATAAATGTGTTTAGGCATTTATATCCAAACAGAATACAACCTCATGAAAATACTTTTCAGAATTTATAAAAATCTTACGGCGCATTAACAACGCTGATGACAACAAAAGAGTAAACAATGAAGATGATGAAGAAGTTTTTATTTTATCCTACTTCAGTGACAATCTTTGAATTCTTGCAAAGTAAGTAGTTCTTGACTTAAATGTTACAAAATTCCAAAATCAAAAAGTTGGGAAATTACACAAACTAGAGCCGTATATTGCATTTGGTCTAAACATTACATCTTGATGATACTTCCAACAAGATAGTTTTTTGTGCATGGCTCCTGAATATGGGAAGGCAATATCATAGTACCATCATTTTTTACAGACGAAGTCAATTTCCATAGAAATCGAATTTATAATCAATGTAATGAGTATTATTAGGATGATGAAAACTCTCGCATGGTTGTTGAGACCTGTGCGCAAATCGGTTCTTCAATTAATGTTTGGACACGACTCGTCGGTAGACTTTTATTAGCACACTATCTTTACGATGGAACATTGTCTCAAGACCGCTATTTAATATTTTTGCAAAACGAATTACAGAATTATCTAGACCATCTATCATTGGCTGCAGATGAAAGTTATGGTTTCATCAAAATGGCGCCCCTGCTCCATATCGAGGTCAAGTAACCAATTATCGTAATAATGAATTTAGTCGAAATTGGATTGGAGTAAAATACCCTGGTTTCCTAGTTCGCCTGATTTGTCAGTTCTTGATTTCTTTATATGTGGGTTTCCGAAAACTAAGGCTTGAAACTCTTTCCCAAGATGCTAATAAATTTGGAAACAGAATCATTGAAGTTTTTTCATTAATTACGCCTGAAATGTTGCATAGCGCTAAGGAAAATATAATCAATTGTGCTCAAAAATACAGGGTTTCCACGAAAGAACTTTGGGGTTTTGGGGTTAAAAATTCTTATTAAATTAAAATCTTAGTGTAATGTATTAAACACGAATTTATAAGTAATATTCTCAAGATGTTATTGCAATTTAGTACATTTTAACGTGAGCCCCATTAGTGGCATGGCACTCATCCAAACAAATCCCTGTATCTGTAGTTTAGTGGTGCGTGTTTTAAACAGTCATTATAACGAATTTCTTCAATTTTGATCGCAACTTTGTTGCCTTCTATCTAACTAAATGTTTATACAGAGCAATTGAAAGATGTGGTTTTGAAATAATAATTTAATAGCCATATTAATTTGGAAGCAATATAATACTTGTGATGTATCTTTATAAAGAGAAATTAAGTTAGAATTCGTTTTTTTTTAAATGTGCAAGGGCTTCTTTTAAAAAAAACACAGTTACACAATTCTTCAGAACATCCGTCTGCCATGGAAGGAAAATGTTTCCACTATTTTATAAGCCATATTTTACTTGACAAGTCTCTCATTCAACTTTTTTCTGTATCTGCAATATTTCAGCAAGTATAAATTGGACAATAAAAAATCAATTACCCTGTATATATATATATATATATATATATATATATATATATATTATCGTGTAAATTATATGTAAAGAAGAATAGATAAGTCAAGAGAGTAACTTTGTAAGGACCGGGTATATAGAAAACAGAAATAAATCATTTACGCTCCAAATTAATTAGTTTTAACCTTAAAACAAACGGATAATAGCATACATTTGTATTAATAAATCGTAATGTTAAAGTTGCATAGTGTGGAAGCTTTGTAGTACGTAAAAACGCAAGGATAATATGAGTATAATTAGCTTTAATATTTCAAGGTTGTAAATCGAGCACATCAAATAATAGGTGAGAACTTTTGTATATAAAATCGATAATGTAAACGCGTATATTTATTTTAACTAACAAAGCGTTTGCTAGAAACAAATCCTAAGAAATCTACAGGATAACAACATGGGAAAGTACAATTTCAAACTGGCAATCGGTTCATAGAATAGACTGACAGACAAATAAACAATTCAAGAAACTATAATGTACGTTGTAATGTATTTCTTTAAAAATTTCTGTTAACGGTCGAAGTGAAGGGTGAGAAACAACAGGTGGTTTGAAAACAAAGTAGAGACTGGATATAAATAGAATAGGGTAAACGATGATGACAAATAATAGACGTTGGATAAAACAACCATTTAAAACACGCGATATAACAGCCATTTAAAGCGCGCGATAATTTGTAGAGACTAACAACGGTATCGATTTTAAAGTGCTATAGTAGGATTTTAATAAAGACAGTAAATATGAGTTAGACGAGGATAACATAGTTAGATGATAGACCTACGACAGGGGAAATGGTCTGGATTGGCTGATTGCGATTGGAGTGAGAGAATTTTCGAGGAGCATTGCGACCGTTGTGGAGGACAATCAGTATTTTCGGATTAAACTGAGTGGAATGAGAAATTTTTGAGTTTTAAATGATCGTTGCAATTTGGATTTTCAGAATCGGTTACAGTGGTGGTGTTTTTCGATGAAAACAGGGTACATGAGGTAGGCTTCAACGCTTATAAATACACTAGGAGACGTGGTGGGGCTCTCTTACTT
The DNA here is from genome assembly GCA_036346225.1 of Platerodrilus igneus. Taxonomy (NCBI): domain Eukaryota; kingdom Metazoa; phylum Arthropoda; class Insecta; order Coleoptera; family Lycidae; genus Platerodrilus; species Platerodrilus igneus. The sequence goes on from JARFIW010000090.1 coordinate 8,718,718, forward strand.
CCTCTGTTCGCTTCAGACCTATTTGGCGTAACATATAAGGTAAAATTTTGTAAGTCGGTGATAGTGCAGTCCGTTTAATTTAAATTAAATGTGTTTGAAAGCACGAGTAGGTACTATGTTATAAACGGTGCTGTAAATAAATACGAATAACGAACAAAAGATGGTACTAAGATAAGCGAGACTAGTTATTTTTTCGGAACGAGGGTGCTGGTTGTTTGGTAGATTCAGAAGCCTATCAACATATTTGAACAAGCATATGGGTAGATGTATTGAGGTCGCCGTCTGCATAGAATTAGATAACGTGTGGAAATGAGTTTGATGTACATATAGCAGAGAGAAGTTGGATGGAATGCAACGACGAGGATTTGAGTGGACGACATCTTCAGAGGTGATGGTGCAAAAGCTTACACCAGGTAACGAAATTAGTTTCCTTTTGTTATTGCTTGAACATTTTGTGCTGTTATTTTGTGCTAGAGTGATTTGACATATTGTGGTGTGTATTTTATGAACATAAAATCTAATTTGAAGGTTATATGAAAAAGACAATCTGAATTTATTATTTAAAGGTACAAATACATGACGTATAATTTTGATGTTAAAAGTAAACGGGTCTTTAGAGTTGTTAAAAACAAAAATGCAATTTATTTATGCATTCAGAGTAACAGGGTTTATACTGAGCTCACCATAGACCAGAGTAAATTTCAATTTAGGGTTTCAAGATAGGCCCATCTACTTGAACTGTATATAAACAAATGTTGAAATAAATTAAATTCCTTAAGTTTAAAAGGATTTAAGGGTTAATATTGTAAAATTTTATAAAGATGTTTATATCCGATTTTGTAAATATTGAGCTGGTGGCGCAAATTTTTGATTTGTATGAATAAAAGGTAGTATGTTTCGCTGAATTATTTGATTGGTAATTTTTATTTGGAAGTCTAAGTGAGAGAGGGTAAGCATAGGATGGGTAAGTATCTCTGAAGAAGCTGGACGCAGAGCTAGCCGTGGAATGCTGATTTAGAGGAGCTTTGCAAGAGATACTGCAATGAAAAATTTTCTTAAACTTTCGTAGGTGTTAACTTTATTTTACAATAGGTACACTGCAAATTTATGCATCTCAATTTTAGGGCTCGAAGGTAATCCCGAAATCCACAGTAATTTTTATGACGGCCCAATTCGTGGGGAGAGAATAGAAGGGTAATACACTGCTATATATATATATATATATATATATATATAATATATATTTAAAATTATATAATTTATTGAGGATTGCAGCAATTATGGAAGTCTACTCTTTATTTTATAACTCGAGCTTTCGAGAATTTATTTTCTCTTCTTCAGGAGCAAAATGCGAGGTTTGACTTAAATTAAAAATATTAATTCTAAATTACAAAAAATTGGTTTTCAAATTTTGAAGGTATAAATGTCAAACCTCGCATTTTTGCTCCTGAAGAAGAGAAAAATAAATTCTCGAAAGCTCGAGTTATAAAATAAAGAGTAGACTTCCATAATTGCTGCAATCCTCAATAAATTATATAATTTTAAATTAATATTTATCAGCAAATAAAACTTGAAGATTATATATATATATATATATATATATATATATATATATAAACACTACTTGTTGTTGAATAGAATTATTGGGAACTATTTAGTTCGATACGAAATGCTTGTAGTAGAATGTATTTATTTATACTCGTGACGTTTTGAATCCTTTTTCGTTTTTTTTCGAAGACTAAAATGGTGACAGTTAAAATACAATTAGGTACATAATCGAAAAACATACATATAAATTTTAATCAGCATTTTAACTTTAACTAGCAAAATCTTAAATAATTTAAACTTTGACAACATCTTGAGTCACGTTCAACTTCCACCACTTTCACATCAACAAAAGTGGGGTTGTGGTGAGTGGTTTGGATATATGACACTAGTGCGCAGGACATCTTCCCAAGTTTAGCGTCACTCTTATGTTCTATTAACCTTCTGCAAAGGTACTGTTTTGTTTGTCCAAGGTATAAGCTCCCACACGAGCACTTTACTTGATATATAACGTTGCTTAACTATTGTCGGTCTGTCCTATCTTTGACTCGAGTAAATAGATTTTTTATCGACTTGTTAAAATATACGTGATTTTAATATCATTGCGCTTCAAAATTCTTGCTAAAGATGGAGAGAGTTTGTGAATGTAAGGGATGTTCTTATGAGTGGTAGCAAGTTGAGGTTTTTTCGGTTTCACTTCTGCTGTATTGACGTCTGCAAATAAAATTTTATTCACTGTGGATTTAGGAAAACCGTTGTTAATAAAGGTTCTTTAAAGTTTCAAAAGGATTTTGTGTAGATATAGGGGATCACATATTTTTAGAACTCGATTCTTCATGGCCAGAATAGTGTTTATTTTGTGTTGGTAACAATGATCAGAATAATAATTTAGGTTACGCTCTGAATTTGTTAGTTTTTCTAACAGTCAAACTTGATAATGCTTGCAGAATCTCGTATGACAACAGTATCAAGAAAGGAGATTTTCGGTCGACTTCTATTTCATACATAAATTGTAAGTGGTAATTGAATTCATTGTCAACCATATTTTTGGGAATGCTACACACGATGTCATCAACATATTTTGCAAATAATGGAAGATAGAGCGGTAGTTGTAGTAAAACTTCGTCAATCAAAGAATCCATCACAATTTGAGCAAGAATTGGAGAGAGAGGAGAACCCATAGGTGTACCAAATTTTTATAAATAAAATCTTTTTTCATAGCAGAAATACATGTTACTAATATCAAACTGACTGAACTTTTGAAACTGTCTAAGGATAAGTTACAATGTGGTGATATTAAATTCCACTTTTCAGTTATGATTCTTTGTGTTAGATCGAGTAGTATGTTGATGAATAGTGATTTATCATCCAAAGAAATTAAAATGTGAATATCTGGTAAATGAAAATTTTTAAATTTAGTAACAAAGTTAAAGCTGTCTTTGATGTTATATCCTTTTGTAATTGGAAAAGCTTTGCGAGAATCTCGGCTAGCCATTTAGCTAAAGGATATGTTGTAGTATCGATAAGAGGAAATGATTGGTCGCAATTCCATTGTAGGCTTGTGTAATTTCGGTAATCTATAATATTTTCCAGGAACGGCGTTGTTGACCTATTAGGTGATTTTTAATCTCGGTGCTGATCATTTTTTTATCAAATAAATATTATATGTGTTCGTTGTTCTTTTTTTGGATGTTATGTGTGGGATCTTTAATTAGAATATCGTAAGTGTAGGTGTCGTTTAAAAGTTTTAAAGACTTGTATATGTACTCTTGTTTGTTCATGATTAGGGATAGACTCGTGCCGGGCTTTTAATGAGCCCGGCCCGACCCGACGCAGAAAAGTGACCGGTCCGACCCGAGGTCCGACTCAAAATGAAAACTGACGGCAAGGCCCGCCGGGCCGGGCCGGCCCGAAAATTCGGCCCGGACCAACTTTCATTCAGTGAATGAGAAAATATTTTTTCAGTTGCTTTCAACAAGTAACTATCACTCTTTTGCTTAATTTAAGAGTATAAATATTTTGAGTTACAATCAAGATTCTTGTGGAACATACCGTAGTATATCATTTGATTTTTTGATTTTTTTAAAAATCCTAGAAAAATGTAACAAACGTACAAAATGTTTAGCAATTTTCAATATTTATGAAATTGTTACAGACGGATTTTTATAGCCTTTTTTACCTTGAGAAGCTGAAACTTTTGGAATTGAACTTTGATCTATAATTTGATTGTCTTTGTTCTAGTTCTTTTAAATTTTTATTTGACCGACTGACAAATCGTGCCAAAGATCAAAATTTAACACTTTTGGTAAATTACTGAATGCTAAAAATTAAATAAATTGTTTATAGGTCATAGTCAAAACGGTACCAAACTTCATCGGTTAATGTCTCAAGCGATTGAAAATTGGTACCTAATTTTATTAGAACTTACGGAACTTGAAAGTCAAATAATATACCAAATGTTTCCTTAAAAAAAGTTGGATTTTCAAATTGGGGTATGTGGAGGATACCTTATTCTTTAGAAATACATATTATCTGATGGAATGAATAGAAGTAAAATGAAGTAATTGTTTTAAGTTGAAAAATTTTTAAAACATTGTTACCAAAAGGTAGAAATCAGTACATAGTTCCTTTTATATATTAATAAAATTTTATTTACTTTATCCTTTTTTTATGGCATGAGTTAGATAATGGCATTATTATACATTTTCCCGCAATAAATAGAAAACTATATCTGCAGCCAAATTTTACTATTCAACAACAAATTAAGTGATAATCATGCACGTAGCTAGGGGTAGGAGACCTAGAAAGCTAACACCCTCCCCCTCCCCCTAAATACTCTAGCCCCCCCAAAAAGGGTGTTCAGAAAACGCTAAATATAAAGTTGTATTTAGAAAATGATTAATGGCTGTTTAGCCATATACACCCCCACCCCCACCTCCTAACAAAAAACTAGTTACGTTACTGGTAATAATATCAAAGTATTCAAAGTATGAAATCGTTATTTTAAAATACATGCAGCAGTAAAAAAAGCTAACGCTAATTAATATATACTACATGGTAGCGTTTTGTATATCAAGACCGCGAAATTTTTTTTAGTGTACCGAGAGAAAGTTTATCGCATAGATCGCTTGCGAGAGAAGCAATATAATCTCGAGGCCGATATAATAATTTCGTGGTCTAGGTGCAACCGTTTCCATGGTTTTATTACAAAATTTTTTCACTTAACCGATTAAGCTGTAGCTAAAATTTATATGTTTATATAGTGGCTTTACATCACGCGTTGCTATTGAAATGATATATTTAAAATACCGACAGTATTCTTGTAAATTCCTGAAAATAAGACTGCGCTAGTACTACATAGTTCAATTTCCTGCACTATTTCAGAGCAAGTGTTTTCTCCTTTACTCTTTATTTTGACATAGATGTATAGTACTCTATATCTATTAATAATGTTTTAATAATGAATAAAGAATTAATGTATTTTGTGATAGGGTTTAACTATATTGGAAAAGATCAAAAAAATTCTATTCACACAAAGATGAACCTTTTTTTTATTATTTGAGTCTTTCATTTCCCACTGATTCGATATGATTTGTATGTGTTGTCAAAGTGTTTTCACGGAATACTCTTTGAGTTTACTTCAAGACACTATTTTTTACTTCTTCTCAAGCCTATAGCATATCTGTTTTCAAAAGGATTTTTACATCTTACTTCTAGAAAAAGCATTACAAAACAGTATCCTCGTATTTAGAGCGTTGACGTTTTATATCTTTTTCGTGTTATAAACTTGAACATTATATCTCTAATTTTAAATACGGAAACAACACTACAGAAAGCCATTTAATTTCACAATATTTATACAGAACGCAGACAATTAAATGTAAGTTTGTACGTTAGGCATTAGATGTATGTCAATATTAAGGCGCCTTAGATAAAAGCATTTCTTGCCTGTATTTGAATTAAATAAAGGTGTCCTGTATTTTAATACAGTACAAACATTAAAGGTGTGTTAATTGCGCATGTGTAAATGTCAAATAAAGGAAAATTTTATTATAAAATTGGTAAAATAAACGTTGCAATAACTCTCTGGTGTTTTAGGCAGTATACATAAACTATACACGCGATTGATAATATCAACGTTCACCGCGTGATTGAAATTTAAAGTATATACAAATACATAATATAAATCCTGCAAACCTTTGAATTATGAATAAATCACCTAGTTCGATGTTCCTGGGCATTTTTAACTTGCCTAAAGTACAACATGAGGACATTAAACAGTAATAGAAAAACATATTCGAGGTAAGAAGTGTTATAATATCACGTCTCTTCTACACTAAGCAAGACGAAAAACTGATCATTAATGGGTTCATGAAAACGCTACGTCAAAATATAATTAAGAACGTTTATTTACTCAATGTGAGATAGAAGTGAAAGGACGGTGGAGTATCTACTCATGCTTTTTTCGGGCCGGCCCCAAATCGTTTAGTCCGGCCCGGCTCGAAAAAGGATAAGCCCGCATCGGGCCCGGCCCGAATAAAGTAGTCAACGGCCCGGCCCAGATTCAAGCCCGAAATCGAGCCCGAGTCCATCCCTATTCATGATTACCGTGGCGGCTCCTTTATCAGCGCTGGTTACTACTATATCTGGATTTTGTTTTAACACATTTTTTGCAGTTGTTATATGCGTCATTCTCAAAGCTAGATTGACATTTATTGTTGGGATCAGAAAAAAAGTTTGTAATACAGTTGGTAATCTTAGCTCGTAGTGTGTTTATATCTATATTGGTGAATTCATTTGTGTTAATTATTAACTCTGTTGAAGCTAATAGTTTTCCCATATTGATCTCAAATGTGTTCGTTTTTAAATTAAATCTTGGTCCTGGTGATAAGAAATTTTTTACCTTTTCAAGTATGTCTTTGTTGCTACGGTTAACTACCCATTTGCTGTTGTCACTAAACCAAGATCTAAGTGTGAATTGACTGTTCTTTAAATTGTTAAATTTTTTAGTATTTATTTTTCGTACTTGCATAAACCGTTTTTTGAAAAATTGTGCTTGCCTAAACTCGAACTCATTTATGTAACACAATGGTAGGGTTAGTTGAAGAGAATTTTTAAGAAATACTACAGCACTAGACAATTTGTCTCATTTTTCAAAGTTTAATGTAAGCCAAGTAAATTCTTTTTATTTCTTGTAATTATTCACCTAGCTTCATTTAGTCTTTAAAATAATAAGTGATTGAATGCTTTAGTATGGTTGAACATTTAATATTTATAAATGCAATACTTGACAAGAGCGTGTGCAATGAAACTTGTCATTGGGGCACTTTATGAAAGTTCAAACCATAACGGAATTACAATCCATAGGCATCGCCTTTATTTTAAAAATCAAGCTTTTCTACTTTAGAAAACGCTAATATTGATGCGGATCTTATGTTAAATACATAAATGCCAGCTTAACAAAGATTGTAAATAACCCTACAGTATTCGTATCTTTTACGCGTCTTCCAAAGAAAAATTACCTAACAAAACCGAAAGCAACGATAAAGTAGTGCATGGAACATTGGAGCCCGGTTAACGATCGTCATTGCTCAACAGGCGAGTTCAATATTAACCCTCGGAAATAGCCAAACCCGTAAATTAAGCTCCAGAGATGCTGATTCATCTATGGCTATTAATCACAGCGACCTCAAAAGCTTTATTTTTAAAACTTACTTGTAAGCTAAATAACTTTCTTGTTTGAAGGATATGAATGTGTGGAATGGAGTAGTGATAGATCTGATAGACCAGGCTGTACAGTTAAAACATTCTTTCGATTTTATCAAAGTGAAAACCTTATAGCTGTTAACGTTGCAGTTTAAAGCAAAAAGCTTTTAAAAATTGATAAGCGGTTTCGACGTTTCTCGAGTTTTTGAGGGTAAGGGTTATCACGAATATCAGAGACAATCTGCGCTATCACGCAATGGTATCGTGGTAAATTGTGCTTCGGGAATTAAACAATCGCACCGCGTTAGAGCAATTGGATGTTTCGTAATCATCTCTAAGTATAAAATTGTGATTTATGGCTATACTAAATAGTACTTTTAATGAGCAACGTGGGTTATTGGTATTATAGTTTACATACGTTAACTAATATAGAATAAAACTAGGACTCTGAGTTAATATACCATTAGAAGGTCGGTACAAGCTGGCATATTTCAACCATCTGTGTGGTTAGTTTCAACTTGTTTTTGTCCAACTACGCTTAGGAGTTTCGCACTCAGTTCGATATGGCAAAATATTACTACATCTCTTAGCCACAGCCTCAATGTGAGTTCGAAATAGCTCTTTGATGTTTCCTATACTAACTTAACTTTTTCAATATTCCATATATATTTTTTCATTTGATGTACATCCTTCAGCCCTTGTCTTCTTATACCCACTTTACATTTAGCTCTGGCCTCTAATGCTGTACTAGCCTATGTCTCATGTATCAAGATATGACCTATCATGATGACACCTTTTCGTTAGTTAAACTAGTAATACCTTTTTTCGTAAGTTGTTTTTTAGATGCTGTGGTTACTAACCTAATGTGGCCAGTTGATGTCGAGCATTCTGCAATAGTACCACATCTAGAAAGTTTCGGTCTTTCTAGCTTTTTCTTTGTCTACTGACCGTGTTTCTCAGCTCGCACTAAGGGCTAAACACAGACTTTTAATAACGTTCTCTCAACAGTATAGCACTCTTTTAACTGTGAAACCTGGACAATACGTTTGACTTGTAAAGTATTGCTTAAAGGTGCCGTCAAAATGTTGGTAAAGAATTTTCCATTTGAAATCTGTCCACTGGCGGAGAAGATAGAATAAATGGCTAACGTATAGATGGAGTCGGCGCCACCTAACTAGGGATAAAAGTGAAGAAGGAGATTAAGGCCCCCTCGAATAAAAAACGAAACTACAAAACACCGTTTTCCAAAGATTTTACATGAAATACAGTATCTCTTGTTGCACACTCAAAGCACATCAATTTTTAACTCTTTGAACCCGATATACCAAAAATAAGTTAAGTGCACTTACTCACTCGGTATACTTAACATGCATAAAACAAAATTACTAAGACAAATAATCAACTGAGCCCTTTCTATTTCATAAATCTTATATTGTGTCAAACAACAACAAAAATAATCAAATAATGAGTAAATGCTCATAAAATATTAAAAAACGGAAACAGCTTTTTACCTGTGTTACATCTTTTAGACGGACTACTAAACATGGAGGTGGTAACCAGGTGTCCTTAAATTCATGAAAAATCAACAACCAAAAGGATTACATTAGAAATAATAACTTTTATGTGCTCTATACACTTAAGAAAAATAAATATAATTTTTATTTACATACAGAAGGAACTACAAACTTGTTAAAGGCATTATCTATCTGTTCACAAAAAAAAGTAAACCTTTAATTATAGTATATCATTTTCTTAACGACTTTAAGCTTTTTACAAAGAAAATTAATGATTTGTCACGAGGAGCCCTAAAAAACTTGATTAAAAAAAATAAGGTTCTTTTTTTACCGTTGATTAGTTTTGACAAAAACCGTTAAATCATTCATTAAAGTCTTACACGACAAGCATCGGGCACAGAACAGGTAAGCTTAATCTAGCATGCATAATTACTTAAAATAATTAGCTTTACGCTCCCCCACCCCCCATAAGACAGTAAAAATCTGCAAACCATAATAAAAGTAAAACAGTCTTCCAAGCGCGTAATAAAAATACTTATCAGCTGTTATGGATTGGTTATAGGTAGCTCAAAAAATAATTCTCGGTATTGTACAAAAAGAACTAAGTGAGTGGTTATCAACAACTCAAAATAGATTTATATATTTCTGTACTAAACTGTGGAGGCATCCATGCACGAATTTTTGATATACTTGTAGAAACAACTATACAGCATGACCCGTTCCAGACAGCACACAAATAAAGCTTCGCATCCAAATGGTAAATTAAAAAAAAACGCGTACCTTGTCGTAGTGATATTTTAACTTCATGATATAGTATCCGTTTTTTCGTTGTGCTGCAACTCGAAAGCGTTTCCTAAGAAACTAAAACAACATACAATTTTAAAAACTAACTTATAGAAACATTTACGAAACTAAATCCCAACTTTTACCAACGATCACGTACGGCCACTAGGATCCATTTGGCTACTGCTATTCACTGGTTAGACTAAATGCATTATGTTCTACTCTAAAATTTAAACCGCCCAAAATAACAACTAACGTACGACCTTTACAACCATAAGGGACATTTTGCAAACAACACAAGTATAGAAAAAGATATGCATTTAAATAATAAACAAGAGAACAGGTACTCAAACCAGGAACTTTAACAAATTAAAATCATGGACGAGTACAACCAAATAGATCATCATCATTAGGTCTTCAGTCCTGGAAATGGTTAAACGCGTACCCTCATTGATTCCTATTCTGAACTAATCCACACATTTCCCTGAAATTTGTACAGTCTGCATCAGTATCTGATCGAGGACTACATCTACCTCCATTTTCCTGTCGCTGTTTGTAATGTATCCCATATCATTCCCCAAAATGCCTGAGAACGTATTCTGCCCTTCTATTTCTCCTATTGTTTTTCCACAGATATCCTTGTTCTCCTACTATTTCTATAACCTATTTGTTATTAACTTTGTCTGTCCATGCTATCAGTCTTATATATCTGAAGCACAGCATTCTAAAAGGCTGCTACCGTTTTCTGTCTGCTTTTCCTACTACCCGTATTTCATAGGCTTACCGTGCTGTGCTCCAAACATATGCTTTCACCAATTTTCTTCTTGCTTCTACGTTTGTTGTCTTTGATCATGGGCGCTGTTCTTTCTTGTTAGGTGCTATTTCTCCGGCCTTCAGTGGGTGTGAAGGGGGTAAGCAGCCTGTGGCTGCCAGCACTTGAACATTTGCGGATTTAATATTTATTTCTAATATATCTTTTCGCGCAATCAACATTAATTGCAGATATTTTACAAACAACAATTGTAGTTGTCTATAATAATTATCAGATTATTATCCGCTTATTTTTTCGTCGTTAGGTTTTACGTCTCAAAACTGATTGGACACGTACCTCCACTTATCTATATTCTGGGCTAGCTACACAGTTCCCTGAAATTCCTAGACGGCTTATATACAGCTCGGTTCCCCTTCTATTGTTTTCTGATTATAGGCTTTAGTTCATCAAGATTCAATGGTATATGAAGGGGAGGCGGCTCCGTGGCATAGTAGGTATGCGTGGAACTACTACGCCCAGGGTCCCGGGTTCGAATTCCGACAAGGTCAGCTTGAAAAATGTTAAGCGAACATTTTTCATAAAAATACGCCGTAGTTCGGATGAGAGGTAAAATAGACGTCCCGTGTGAGTGTTGTCACACACGTTAAAGATCCCTACCTTGCTTGCAACATCCAGGTAAAAAAAACTCTCTTCCTGGCCAAAGTAGTACCTTTGATTGGAGCATTGGAAAAAATCTAACGTAGGGGTATGTGAATGGGGTTAAGCAGACTGTGACTACCAAGATCCCCAACACATAGACATTTGTCAAACTAATAGTTTTCCAGTAAATGCCTTCCCACAATTAACATTATTCAAGAATATTGCACAACTAATACCTGTAGTTGCTTATAATAATCATCATGTTTAGGTACTGTTATTTTTTCGTCATTAGTTTATCCACTGATTTCTATTCTGAGCTAGCCTACACACTCCTCTGAAATTTCTACAGCCTACATCTTTCACTATCTGTGTGCAAATGTTTAACCTAGGTCTACCTCTACTTCTCTTTTTTTCTATCTCTGCTTCTAATATATTCCGCACTATTCCCTCATGCCGTAGTATGTGGCCTACCATCCTCTCTCCCATTTTTTACGGTTTTCCACATATTTCTTTCTTCCCCTACCATTTTTAGTACCTCTTTGTTCTTAACTTTGTCTGTCCCTGATATCTTGATCATACGTCTGTAGCACAACATTTCAAAGACTTCTACCTTTTTCTAGTCCACTTCTCCTACTGTCCAGGCTTCTATGTTTGTTTTATTTAAACACAGTAGTTGTTTGGTTTCCTAAGTAGCAGCAATCCTTAACCTCTTGTAAGTTCTTTTTATCTATTCGAATTCTTGCTTTTTATTTACTCTCCCCTTATTCGCATACTAGTACTTTAGTTCTATTTTTGTAAATTTTCATACCGTATCTCTCTGTTAGAACCGTTTCCATTTCATTAAGAGCAGCTTCTAACTCTTCCTTATTATATGCTAATACCGCTATATCATCTGCAAATCTAAGCATATCAATTTTTGTCCCTGCATAGTAATTCCAAATGTTTTGCTGCATTTAACAGTATTCATTGCCTCCTCAATGTGCAAGTTAAAAATTTATGAGGATAGAGCACATACTTGTCTCACCCCTTTCCTGATATTTACTTCTCTACGTTTCTGTTCTAATTCTATTACTGTTGTTTGCTCTTTGTATAAGCTATGTACTATTCGTCTATCCCTATAACTCATTTCAATCTTTTTGAGTATTTTGAACATTTTTTTCTATTTTACGTTGTTGAATGCTTTTTCCAGATCTACAATCCCTATGTACACGCTTTCCTTTTTTTCTATTTTTTCTCCGTTATCATTCTCAGAGCTAAAATAGCCTCTCGTGTTCCACTGTTTCGCCTAAACCCAAATTGATCTTCTAGTATTTCTTCAGCTCGTTTTTCTATTAATCTTTGTACAATTCTAGTTAATATTTATGAAACGTGTGCTATCAAACTTATTTTTCGAAGATTTTCCATCTATCCGCGCCTTTCTTTTTCAGGATAGTTACTATGATGGTACGTTTGAAATCTTTGGGTATCTCGCCTCTCTCATACATATAGCTTACAAGTTGGAAGAGACGTTCTGTTACTGCTTGTCAAGTGGTTTTTAGAGGTTCTGCTTGCACTTTATCTGTGCCCTGCGCCTTACCATTTTTCAGACCCTTTAATGCTAATTCAAACTCATCTCTCTAAGTATATGATATCCCAAGTCATCATTTTCAATATCTGGTTCCTGTTCTAGTGCTGATAGTTCCCCTCCTGCATATAAATTACCTATATATTATTGCCATTTACCACTTTCTTTACATTTTCTATAATGACGTTTCCTCCCGCGTCCTTTATATTTTTGCGATATGGTTTTATATCCCTAAAATTCATTCTCATTAGTTTGTATGGTTCCTATTTCCATCTTAGTTTTACCTCTTTGCTCTTTTCATCAATCCATTGTTCTTTAGCTTTCCTGCATTTGCGAATAATTTCCCTTTTTATTGCTTTGTATCTCCTTTTTCCTGTTTCGTCTGATTTATTTTTGTATTTTCGTCCTCAATTAAATTCAGGACAACCTTTGTTATCCATGGTTTGTTATTTTCTTTTTACCCCAGAATATCTCTGGCCGCCATGTTTAAGCTGGATTTAATGTTATTTCATTCTGTTTCTACTTCCTTAGCATCAGTAATTTTCCAAATATCTATCGGCAATTCATTTGACTTTTTTTCGAATCTTTCTTGAATATCTCTATCTTTTAGTTTCTCAAAGTCAAAGTGCCTTTTCCATTTCTTTCTTTGAAATTTTTTAATTCAAGTGCGGTTTTCATAATTACGATGTTGTGGTCTGTGTCTATATCTGCTTCCGGGTAGCTTCTACAGTTTTTTATTTGATTTCTAAACCGTTGTCAAACAATAATGTAAGCAGATATAGACACTAACCACAGTCTGCGTCTATATCTGCTTCCGGGTAGCTTCTACAGTTTTTTATTTGATTTCTAAACCGTTGTCTAACAATAATGTAAGAAGATATAGACACTAACCACAGTCAGTGTCTATATTTGCTTCTGGGTAGCTTCTACAGTCTTTTACTTAATTTCTAAACCGTTGTCTAACAAGAGTGTAATCTATTTGATACCTTTCTATATCTCCTGGCATCTTCCTCGTATATCGTCGTCTAGCATGATGTTTAAATAATGTGTTTGTGATGATTAAATTGTTCTTGTCGCGAACACTCACGACATGATAAGTGTTTTAGAAAATGACTCAGAAACGTCCTCAAGTTTACGCATACACAAGTAGTCTTTTAGATTGTTCTAAATTGGACACTACGCAAATCATATAAATTTAAGTGAACTTCATATAGTCCTAGCGGTTATGGCTATATTGTCAAAGACCTGCACTTTACGAAAAAGGCAAGCCACTTTGTACAGTAATACTATGGATAAGAAACCGATTTGGCCCGAAGCTCCGCAATTTTCATCCCTTAGGATCAAGACGGTACACATTTTCCAAAATGGCGGCATTTTTAAAAGAAAATTTCATAGTAACCAAACGGCTGCATCGACTTTGTTGATTTAGATGTCAATCAATTCTTCTAAATAAATATATGGTTCTGTCAAAAAATGAATACTATAATGTTTGTGCAGATTGTTTTTGCTAGCTGCCAAGACTAATAGGCGGACTACTCCTAATGCCAACGTAGATATACATAAATCTGTAACGATAAAGCACATGGGTCAGGCAGAAACAGAGAGGACAGCAAAGTAAGGACCTGCATAAATCATCATAACGTATAAAAAGATAAAAGTAACTTAGAGAGACCGTACTAACTACAATTGCGGAGAGGAGTGGATCATATAGACAAACGAAGAACATCGTCGTAGGATTTTTATTTACAATTAATCAAAAAATTTTATTTAAACTTTCAAAATATTATAATCTACAGACGATTTTTCATAATTGATATACGAAGTAAACATTTCGTATTGTAACATGACATGAATTGATAATGAACAAAAAGAGAAAAAGTAACGCGTATAGTCTCTTTTATCCAAACAAGAAATTCTTTTTAGTATGAATAACTACGTACAAACTTACCGATCCACCGAGGTTATAAGCTTCTCGTGGAAGCCGTGCATCGTTCTTGAGGAAATAGAATCAGCCACGCAGAAAGCACATGCTAGGATGAAAAGCAGGATCAAACTGAACCCAGATCAGGAAACGATATAATAATCGACTTAAATATTAGGATACCACATGTCAAAAGAAAACTTCTACAATCTTTTTAATGCGCAATTAGATAAAGAAAGCCGACAAACACGAATTCAATTGCCTTTATTAATCACACATGTAGACAATCTATTCTATTTAAACTTATATTAAGACTTTTAAATAAAGTGTACATATTCTTTCAGAAAAAAACGATTGTTGATAACCGAAGACATTTGTTGTGTTATATCAAACTATAAAATTAAATTGAATTACTTCGATTTGAATTAAATACACTAATAATAACATTCTACAGGGTGTTGAACAAGCACTTATTTCAATTGTATTGGAATGAGTTTTATAGGATCAAATTGTAGTATGAATGTACAAAATTAATTCAGGGTCGAACCCACGAGAAGATGTTCATACTGAAACCAAAAGCACCAAGAAACATCACACGATATGAAAGAAGAAGAATAAACGTTTATCTGAGTTGTATTTATGTCTGGTGACTTGGTCAGTTATCTACGACGCCATGTGTACACGCGATTATATTTAATATAAATTTTCTTAAAGTATCACAAACGTGATTACTAGCATAGCTAACAAAATTTTTGCTTAACTAATAGCTCATGCCACAAAGGGTAAAAGTAAAGGGAGAAATGGCGAGCGAGAAACCACTGTATAAAAAACAAAAAAGAAAATGGAATGGCAATAACGTATAGAAGTAATTGTAAAAACTCCTTCTCTAAAGTGAGTGAATTAGATTGTAAGCATGTTTCTCGTGTAGAACCAATGCTAAAGCAAAGAAAGCTGAAGTTTAAAATATTCTTCGTTGTGGTCTAAATGTCTTATTTAGTGGATGGTATGTATGAGGTTTAAACTTTAAAAAATATACACCTCCTAATCCCTAAATAAATTTCAGTCTTTGACAAATTTAGCATTGCGCTACACAAATTCCTACACGGAATATAATTTGATTTGCTAAATATAGGTCGGGTGATATAAATGAAACTGGAGCTTAAAGATTACACCTGGTTGAAAGCTTAGATATCGTCGGGAATTTATCTTAATAAAATTGTTCCTCGGGAAAAGCAACGATGCTCACATTATTTTTGAATCTAGTGACACTTTATTACCTGTAACAATGCTAAAAGAATTGTTTAAAATTCCGACATAAGCTAGCGTTGTGTATGGTAGAGCAAGGGTTTACTTCCAGCCCCTTTGACAAGTTCATTGTAAAGCGGTGGCTAGTTAGATACGTAGTGGTTGCAAAGTTCTTGATCGAGTTTATTTAAAACCGTAGTTGTGGCTGGCTAACAAGATGATTATTTATATTTTAGGAAATGGTACATAATATATAATACACGTACTTACGTGGGAGTTGTTATTGACTAATTAAATGGTGATTCGTCGAATATCCTGAATTTACTCTTATAATAATGAAGTGAATACAATTTTCTTTTTATAGTTCATGAACAAATGAAGGTACAGGTTTCCGAAAATATTTTTTAAAACATAGAAATCCTAAAGTTTTCAAACATATTTAGAGTATTTCAGCATGATTAACTACACTAATACTCCATAATTTATGACTTAGGTAAATTATTGGAAAAACTGTACGATAACAAATAATAAATACAACAAATTTTCTTTAAGAGAAAAGGTTCATCTCAACTAAAGGTACCATCAGAATCGTATTATAGAGCTTCGATGCCGGACATATCGGTGTGGGGGTATTTAATTACAAGAAATAAATGATCGGTTTCAAGGTAAAAAAAAACTATCAGATACAAAACCCCGAAAATAAATAATTTTACAACTTGGTTGAAAATTTCAAAAATTAAAAACATGAACGAATTTGATCCATAGGTATATCGGCAACCTTCGTGCCGGTATTTCAGCATTATGAAGGTCATTTTTGCTTAAAATTTCTAGTACATTGAAGTATCTAGAAAATTCTACACAGAATTTTGGTTATGCACCGGAAAATATTTTTAAACGCATATGATTACGATTTGACAGAGAAGAACAGTCTACATTAAAGTAAAGGTGCAAATTTAACCAGATATGGGAATTCTCTTGATCATCTAGAATCATTTGTTCCTATCACTACAGATTGGATTCGAGGTGTTGTGCCAATATTTCGTGCCCTATTTTATAGTCTCAAAAGTTCTTATCTAAAGTAATGCCTATTTATATCTAATACAAAATACTTTCATTATCGGTTAAATATTGGAAATACTGTCATTTAATGTGACAGAACTATAGATAAAAAAAACAAGTCTTGGAACCAATCCTAGTCTTGGTGCATATCGGAAACGTTGCTACTACAAAAAGAATTTTATTACTATTTACAAAATAATTTAATTAATTACGGTCAACTATACTGATTGATATTATTATTACCTCCATTATTATTTATATTCATATAATAACTGCAACTATTACAGTCAATGAGTAAATAAGAAAATTACAGTTATATTTTTCAAAAAGTGAAATAACCTTAGACTGCTAGGTAAAAAAGTTGTATAATGACCATAGCAGACCACATACCTTAAAACCCTTAGTGTGAGCAAGAGTACGTCCCCTGTGAATATTGTTAACCTTTTTTTCATATTAGTCGGTTTACTTGCTATAAATTTTGCAAGTCCTAAATCTAGTGCACAACTGATACAGCAACATCTCTTTTCTGCGCCTCAAGAGGTTTAATACATAACGAATAATATTGAGAGATTTATTACATCGAATTGTGGGTTGCTGAATGTAAGGGTTGCTACAAAAGCTTTCTGTAACATGTAAGACTCAGTAGTTCAATTTTGTTGCTTATTGGTATTACATTAAATGTAATAGTTTTTGTGCATCATCGTACAGATATCATCATCTACAGGAGTGGATACTCTGACATTTTTAAGGGGAGAACTAAAAATCGTAATTGTCTGCCACTACAGTTACTTCATCGATACCTCTCTGTAAGGTATTCGCTATTTCGATGATGGAATAAGATGAACAAAATAAAATAAAATCTGCTACGTAGATGGAGCTTCAAAAATTTAATTATGACAGTTAGGTGGGGGTAGAGAGTAAAAGTGAGGTGGACAGGGAGTCGATGGTTGTATACGGGCCGTCAGGAGCACGGCATTAAAATGACTGCTCTTAATATAATTAAAATAAGTTTCAATATTGATATTATTAATGAAATACAAGTATAATTTTTAGCTTGCCTGAAATTTATCAGTTAGTTTCAAATCGTTATGGAACATCCATATTTAGTAGATAATGAAGTGTTTTATCCCTGAAAGTTCTTGTGTATTATTATAGCTTTAACTTTTGGCGCGTATTTAGTTAGAACAAAAGAAGCTCAACGCCTACTACTTCAAGGAGTTTCTCTACTGCTATATCGAAAAGTGTGATGCTCAAAGGAGATCCTTCGAGAATACCATTCTCTCTTGTCGTTTTGTGAAAGCACATGTCCCACTGTAACTATTATAAAGCTTCGATCGGTTAGAATATTTTTAATAAAGAGCGCTAAATGTTTTGTTTAATGCTCCATTTATGCAGATTTCTAATGATCGCGTATCTTCATGTCCTTTGGCATGCTTTTGTAAGTATAGTACAACCAAGACCAAGTGGTTCCTTTTGGCAAATATGTTTTCTTTAGGGTTTTGTGTTCGAGTCTTACCAGCTAGTCGTCGGTAGGCTAAACCTTCTATAGTTCATTTGAAATGCTGAAAGTAGATTGCTTGTTTGAAGATACCAAGTTAAACACGGATTTGCAATGTTCTCCAGTACCTTGCACAAGCGATTTGTTAAAGATATGGGACGATGAGTAGCTGGCCTTACAGGATCTTTTATGAGCTTTAGGATAGGAATTATTACAGAGGAGCGGCATATTTTATTAACCACACTCAACAGATCAGGTTTAGCTTGATTCAGCAGGGATTTTATTCTGTCATAAGTTATTAGGTCGTTTCCCAGGGTACTTCTTTAAAAGTCTTAAAGCACATCTAGTTCTTGCCTATTAATGTTTCTATTAAACTCTGAAGCATTGCTGCCTGACAAGTCTAACGCTTTTTTGATTGCTTTTTTGTTAGTTCAAAATGATTCTTCCTCGATCTTTTAAAACTACTGAACGATTCGAAGTGGTTAGCTAAAGCGTTTGCTATTTCGATAGAATCAGTCAGAGTTGAACCGTTCATAACGATTCTTTTAGGTGATGAATGTCCCCTTTCCCCTTCAATAGGTTTTGTTTTACTCCAGATTTCTGTTGGAGTCACTTCACTTGTAATAGAGGACACATATGCTTTCCTAGATCCTCCTTTTCATTGTAGTTGCTTATTTAAAAGCTATCATATTTACTTATATCGGATTTTTTAGCTAGGTAAGAGCTTAATTTTTATCTTTTATTGCTGCTACAATCTCAGCATTCCACTAAGGCACAGACTTCCGCTTTTTCGAAGTTTTTGACAATGGTATTGCCTGATGGGCTACTTGTATGATCGCACTTGAAAATGAGTTTATTATAGAGTTGATGTCTTTATCTAGTGAGAAAGGTTCTAGGCTTGAGTGGAACTTGTTCCAGTCCGCTCTACTACAGTGCCATTGTTCAATTATTTTGGCTCTTGTACTTTCAGGTAGGCGTAAGGAAATCGGAATATAGTCTGGGTAAAGATGATTGCCTAATGCTTCCCATTCGAATATATGCTCTAGCTAGGGTAATGCAATTGACAGATTGATTGCTGACATACTGTTAGATCTTGTATTTAAATTAGTTCCTGCGCCAGCGTTAAGAACCACTACCTCGCTCATTATTTGCTCAACAATTTTTCCCATTAAATCTGAACATTCTGAGATAACAGCTGATTGTGAGCATTAAAATTCACAATCAGCAAAAATGGAACTAGAAACAGCTAGTTGAGTAAGTTCTTTATTTGGTTACTAGTCCGGTGACTATTAGTTATATAGATTGCACATAAAGTGAATTTGTAGGGAAAGACAAATTGAACTCCACCGCCTGCAAATATGTAACTACTAATACTGCCACTTATGGATATCCACCTGCTACCAAGGTTTAAACGACTTTTTTGGTACTCCTACCACAATGTGTTTCTTTCCTGTAACAGGAAGATACTTTTAGGTAAAGGGCTGTTTTTCTATCAAACGAAATTCCTGTATGCATATAGAAATTACCCGTAATTTTTTAATCTGGTTTATTAGACCGTTGCAATTCCATTCAAGAATATTTAGTTTGCTTGTATCCATCGTCGTCAGGTGTTAATTATTTACTTCATTCATTTTAGGGTCACTTAACTAGGCTAGTGTTTCTGCTTTCTTTACTATTGCTAAGGGATCGATCTCCTTTCTTTTTCTATTGCTTGTACATTTTCCGTTATCTCTTCACAAGAGGCATCTGCTCAATGTACTTGATCTATTCTTGTATCAGATGTAGTCAGCTAAAGACGAATATTAAAAGAGACGTGATAGGAAGTTTCCCTACCAAGATGGCCCGAATAAAATTCGATTCGTGGAGAGACACGTCGCTTGGTGTATGAAGAGGGCATAGATTTTTCTTGAAGACAATCAGCAAGATAAACAAGGTCTATAAAACGGTTTGTAAGCATGACAATATGGCGTCTTTATAGAGAATAATTCATTTAAATTTTTAGCAAGCAGTTTTATCAATAAGTTTCACCTTTAATTATAAATATATAATGGATTTCTGAATTGATTAGCATAATTTTGGGCCGTATGGAAGTCGATAAGCTTTGGAGATGTTGATCCATTCGTTCGTAATGTAGCTAAGTTGGCACGTGGTTGCAATCTGCAGGTGTTGTAAGTGTGTGAACACTTCAGTTCGGTGAGTATGCTATTATTTGTTGTATCAAACACCGACCCAAACAAGAGTTAAGCTTATTGTGCAACATGTCGACTTAGAGGATAAATAGTTTTCTAAATGATTTTTTTTTAAAATTCAATAACATTTCTAATAATTAAATACATTAAAGTTTTCTGTTAAACGATTTTAAATTTGTAGCATATTTTCATATACCAAGGTATAAAAGCTTTCTTATTAAAATAAATTATGTGTTACTGAATACATATAAGATAATTTGCTTAACGATTTAAAATAGTTTTAGTGTTTTGAATACAGAATTAGAAAGTTTTTCAGTAAAAAGAAAATCACTTTATTTAGAATATGTTAGATAATCTGGCTAAATTTTTTTGTATTAATTGTTAAATTAAAATAGTTGATTAGGGCATATCTTGGTTTAACATCTGCCAGATAAACATCTGGAGTTACATGTTTACTCAAACAAGTCAAATGTATGTTGTACAAATGAATTGTATGATAAGCTAATCTTTGACTTATCCTTGTGAGCCGAGAACAAAGATGTTTGATTGAAGCATTTGTTTAATGTAATGAAATATTATTTTTATGATGGGCTTCACCCACTAGCAACTGCTAATTTGTCAATTCAACATCGATAAGACCTTTCACTTCATGTTCTTATAATTTTGATTGTCTTTAATTTATTTTATTTATTTTTATTTATTATTTTTATTTTATTTATATACTGTGCTCAACCGATTCCACATTTAATGATCTTGGCCTTTTTATAAAATTGAAGATGGGTCTATTGCCCTCGGATACCCTAATACCAGAAGGGACTCGGACAAGGACAAGAATCGGAAGCTTAGTTTGCTTCATGACAGGAAAGATAAAAGATGCTGAAAAATACAGCTTTGTGTGCGTATATGTATAAAGGCATGAACCTACATACGTTTTGTGTTTAAAATGTAAAGTCGAATGTGTGTGTGCATGCGTGTATGTGTGTGTGTGTGTGAAAGAGAGAGAGAGATAGAGAGAGAGAGCGACAGAGAGAGAATATCTGTGTGTTCCGAGTAAGTTTGTGTGAATAGGTGATTTAGGTTACTTTGGTTTTCTCGTTTTGCAATCCAAATACCCAGCAAACCGGTTAACTGCAACGCGTAAAAGAAAATAAGCACTCTGATCAAGTCAGGGTGTTAGCTAATAAGTGGAAATATTATTAATAATAAAATGATGGTAAGGTTGCTAGGTAAATACTCTGCAGATGTCTATTCATCTTCATAAAGCCTTCAGTCGTGAAACTGGTTAGACGCGTACCTCAATTGTTTCTTATTCAAAGTCAAGTTACACATCTCCACGAAATTCTCACAACCTATCTTTCACTATCTTTGTGCAAATCCTATCTAGGTCTACCTCTACCTCCTTTTTCTTTTTTTCTCTGCTTCTAATATAAGTTGCACTTTCTCCTATTCCTTACAGATGAAGATTATTGTATAAATATTGGTTTTTGTACGAAAAATAAAGAAACTGGAAGCGCTAAGTGTATGTTTATATAATTAAGGTAACCGTGATGATGAAGATTTGAATGTACACACTTTATCAAGCTGACTATTAACTTCATTAATAATAAATTAGAGCAACCTATATTCAAAAAGAATAATTTAGATGTCACTTATCAACCCGACTAAATCCTTTTATGGTTATGGATCTAGATTAAGAAATAGTAACGTC
This sequence comes from Platerodrilus igneus, assembly GCA_036346225.1. NCBI lineage: Eukaryota > Metazoa > Arthropoda > Insecta > Coleoptera > Lycidae > Platerodrilus > Platerodrilus igneus. The sequence continues at coordinate 8,740,861 of JARFIW010000090.1, forward strand.
CCATAAAGAAATAAACACACGGCATATGAAAACAAAAAGGGCTAATAAAGTGTAAATTTGTATTTAATAATTTAATGAATGATGACTAAAGTTGAAATGCCATTACATTTGATTTTTTTCCCAATGCTCCACCCGAAGGAACTACATTGGCCAAGAAACGAGTTTTTTACCTGGAAATATTGAATTTTGCCGAACCCGTGCTGTTCGAAGCAAGGTAGTGATATTTAACGTGCGTGACGACACTCACACACGGGACCTACATTTTACCTCTCATCCGACGAGGGCGTATTTTTGTGAAAAATACTCGCCTATCATTTTTCAGCGGACTGTCACACGTAAACTGTTATCGTTCGAGTGGGCGGCGTCTGAAAACATATAGGCATGGCTTGATTATTTGTTTAATAAGTATAAGCAAAAATAATTATAAGTTTCATAAATAAATAAAAATAAAAGTGAAATAGTTAAAATTGTATGATTTAACAGTTTGAAGCAGTTCCGAAGCCTTCGGTAATCTTTGAAACTCTTCGGAAGGCTTGGTGGTTGCTTGTGGAATCAAAATAAACTTAAACACTTATTGAATGAATGTATATACAGTTTAACGGAGTGTAAAAGTTTTCGGAGCTCTTCGGAAGGCTTCGGAATTTGCTTATGAGGCCCAGGGAGAACTACAACAACGGTAGTTAGAAAATATTTACAGTTTGAAGAGATCCAGACGTCTTCGGCGGTCTTCGGAACTCTTCGGAAAGCTTCGTGTTTTACTGCTGGGACAACGTGAAGTTACACAGAATTATGATACGAAATTGAAACGTTTAATTGAACATATATACAAGCATAGAGGGGTTTAGAAACCTTCGGTTGTCGTCTGAACTCTTCAGACGGCTACGTGGTAGTGGTGTCTTAAGCCTCGTCGAGTGCGTCGTCGTTGAACTCTAATGGAATGTCGTTTCTAAGGTAGAGTTGACAGACGCAATCACAATAACAAATTGTCATTGAAGTATGAACAGAGCCTAACGTCCATAGGCAGTTTGTTAAATAATGATTGATCAATTATAGTAACGGCGGTGGACAACGTCTCCGTCGGAGAATACGCAGGCTATATGGAGCACTGCGCGCTGAAGTATAGCAGGCTATGGAAAGCACGGCTCGTTTTGAAGGTTTTGCAGGTTATGGGAAGTACTGCAAAGTGATTCCTTAAATCCTTAGGCTATGGTGAGCACTAACAAATCACGCGCCCCACACCACTATAATTCTTCGTTAATAGTCAATCAATTGCTAATAAACTACGTATGGGTGATAAGCACCGTTCCATGCACAAAGCCAACCGGAAGTAGGCACAGAACGCTCTCCGACGTGCGCTTTGTTCAATTTTACTGAAACCAAAGCTTTTGTTGCCTCTGCCACCATCGCCGAACCATCTGTGGCACGTATTCAAACCGCCTCCACGACAAATACACGCCGAGAAGTTTCTTATTGTAATGTCACCGACTGCATCTGTCAAGTCTACCTCCCGGACAACACCTCCGTAGAGATCAACGGCGATGCACTCGGCGAGGCCTAAGGTACTGCTACGCCAGACGTCTGCCGAAGGGTTCCGAAGATCACCGGAGATTTCCAAACCCGTCCTACTTGTACATACGGCCGCACCATAATTCCCCATATTCCACGTTGTCTCACAAGAAAAACACAAAGCTTTCCGAACAGTTACGAAGACGTCTGGGCCTCTTAAAACTGTAAATATTTCCTAATTATCGTTATTCAAGTTCTCACTGGGCTTCACAAATAAATTCCGAAGCCCTCCGAAGAGTTCCAAAGACGTCTGAACCTCTCTATGCATGTATAAATGTTCAATTAGTAGTTTTAATTTCATATCATAGTTCTTTGTAACTTAACGTTGTCCTATAAGTAAAATACGAAGCCTTCCGAAAAGTTCTGAAAACAGCCGAAGACGTCTGGACCTCTTCAAACTGTAAATATTTTCTAACTACCGTTGTTCAAGTTTTCCTTGGGCTTCATAAGCAAATTGCGAAGCCTTCCGAATAGCTCCGAAGACTACCGAAAACTTTACACCTCGTTAAACTGTATTCATTCAATAAGTGTTTAAGCTTATTTTGGTTCCACAAGCAACCACGAAACCTTCCGAAGATTATCGAAGACTTCTAAACTGCTTAAAACTGTTAAAAATCATTCAATTTTAACTATTTCACTTTTATTTTTTTATGTATTTATGAAACTTATAATTATTTTTGCTCATACTTAATAAACAAATAATCAATCCAAACCCACATGCTTCGAATGATAACAATACCAACTTCGCCACGGAGCCGCCAGTTGAAATGTCAGCAGGATATATACATTGCCGTGAGAACAGGAATGCAAATCTTTAGTTTCGTTTGAAGCTTTAGCATTGTTTCTTTGTCGTTCATTTCTTAGTGTAAAACATTAATTAAATGTTCTGCAGTGTGTTGGTTGTATTTTCTAATTTTATTTCAGAAGATTGCAAAAAGAAGTAATATATAGAAACACAAACCGCTCAGCAAAATCTGTATTTTGGCCCTTGGACTATTATATTGCTTTCAGGCTGTAATAGATGCCTCGGTTAATAATATACTATTATAGCAATAATGAATGACGTCATAAAATTCTACAAATCCTGTCGTTGAAAAAATAATGTCTTCGATTTCGATCGCCTATTTCAAAAAGCATTTCTGAAATTTACGAAAGTGAAAACTAGAGATAATAGTTAATGTTTATTTACCAATACCGGAAAGATACATATTTCAATTATTGTTATCACTACTTCTAAATTTATTTTCTGTGCGGATACAGAGAAGCTGGACTTGAGGTAACATTAATGCGGTAGTTGTAATTCTATAGGTTGTTTCACCCTAACGTTAGTACGATTTCACTGACCCAAAAGGGAATAATGCCTAGCAATAACATTTGTCAAGTAGTGGAATGGAATTATCCCACTTTCGCTTTGGAGGACTACAAATTCGATTACGCGGGTAGTAAGTGCTTAACCGTCTTTTGTCCTCCTAAAATCTTTAAAGGAGCTTGAAAATTTACATTGACTAGCATATTGTAACTCTCTTGAGAGGTCAATCAATTTCTGAAAAATCAAGAATTTCTAAAAGCTGTTATATACTTCATATTTATAAAAGTAGGTGAGATTTTGAATTGAGTATTGCACCATTATCCATTTTAGAAAAAGCGGCGACAATGTACGGTACACAATACTTAATCTATGAGTCTAAAAAGCATCTTTTAGCACCTAATAAAAAATTGATAATTTTAAATTGAACATGACTAAGTTATACATGACTAATTGATTCGTTTTGCGAGAAACATTCAATTCCAAAGTAATCGGCTGTGTTTGTATAACAATTATCAACGGTATTTGTACAAATCAAATAATGGTGCAGGATGAAGGACCATGCGGCTCTATAGCAAGTAAATCTTAATAAATGAAACAATGCTAAATTCAGAATAGTTAGGATTCAGTAAAATCCCAGTACGCTGCGATAAATTCCGCACGGAGTTTCTAGAAACTCCATTTTCCACCTTACATCTATAAGCCTAGCTTAAATGTTTGTCGCATAGTTCTTGTTGGTATTAATAATGTGGTATTCTTAGCTTTGCGATGTTTTCTTCGGAAAATAAAGCTTCTTGAAATTGATGGAAGGAAGTTCTAAGAGTCTAAATTGTAAAGTACATCCAAGAGTAAGTACAGCAGGCTTGGATGTTTGGAGGCATTTTTAACACATTATAAGCGGAGCGGGTAAAATTACCCGTTGCGAAAACTGCTGGTTATTAGTGAGGCGGGTATTTTTACCTTTTCAATGTACTTACTTTGAAAGCGGAGCAAGCTATTTTTACCGGATAGGTATACATATGAAACTAAAATAGTTAGCTCGTACAATTATTTCAGTTTTATAAATTTTATTTTTTAAACGTTTGTTTACATAATTAAGGAGCTATAAATTTGTTTCGCCTTGGAGTTATTTTCATGCAGACCACGCATAATTTATGTATATATATATATATATATATATATATATATATATTGCTGTGATAAGGGGTTGTTTAAGGGTCTACTTTATAGTAAAAGTCATTTAGAAATCAGAAACTATAATAGGCAGCAGAAAACTGCATTTATTTAGTAAAGAATTGAGAAATGGAGATAGTTTGTAGATCGTAAGCAGTCAACACCCTGTATATAAAGTATAAGTAGTTTTAAGTGACGCAAATAAACATAGGAAGACGCATAGTTAGCGTAGAAACCAGGAACATATGCATTAGATAAATAGTAAATATTTAATACCCTGTAGATAAAGTTTTAGTTAATTTAGGTAAGGCAGATAATAATATTTTTCAGTGGAAGCACGCGTATTTTTATATGTAAACATAATAAAGTGTAATTAGACACGCATTCAAAAGATTTCCAAACAATTAGGCTAATACTGAGATAAGAAATAGAGCTTCAGGAAGCATAATGCGTGCAAGTAGTAAGAACTTTGATTAAGAAAGGAGATTAAAAATTGCGCGAATAACAGGCAGATATGAAAATTAAAAGTCGAATTGCATCAGTTGTTTATGGAAAAGCAATTAGATTTATCAAAACATTGCATGTTGATAACGAAGACAGCTGCGACCAGCTTACAATTATTGGGAAGCATAGAAAATTACATCAGAAACTACTTTGAATGTAATTATTTGATTGGTTATAAATGAGCGACGAGTATGTTGACCATAACCACCGACGGAGTGGGAACTCAATGATATATTAGCAGGTACAGTGATAACAAAGTCAGTTTTGAACTCAACAAAGGCCGAGGTGCGCCACTATGAAATAAAGTAATACGTAATAATAATAATTCAAAGTGAAAAATTGTAAAAGTGCTAAAATGAAAATTATAATTGCCGATTAAACGTAAGTAGATTTTGGTGAATTTATTTTAAACTAAAACATAAAAATAATAGGGCTTCTAAGTACGGGGGAAACAAACTACGATATTCGAGTACGTGGAGAATACATGCAATAAAGAAAATAAACGATGATAATACAATTCTAAGTTTGGGGAAATTGACGAGAATAAGAAGTAATAAGTCTGAAATGAAACGACAATAAATTGGGGTGCATAAGTTAATAATGGTAGTCCAGAGGGTAATGGCAATAATTTAAATGCAATGGTTCAAGCGTGTGGATAGACAATATAATCCTGAATTTGGGGAAGATAATTTTTATTCAAATGGATGCGTCGATGTGAAGAAAATAGACCAGGTCAGATTTTTAGTTATAAGAAATTTTATTTTTCTATATTTTTTATTTTGAATATTGAATTTGCTTAATATAATATGAATGTGAAAGTCAACAAAAAGAGGATTTGAAAACGTATAAAGTGCGTGATATGATAACACGTTTAGAACGTTCTACACTTCGTTTATAAAGATAATAGGTTTTTTGGTGACTTTGGGTTTTGAGTAAAAAGTATGATTGTTAATAAATGAGATTTATAACATTAATTAATTGAAAAGTGTATTTCAAATAATTTACAAAAGCTGTACATAATATTGGTTTCATTATATAAAATCGAATTACCTGAATTTTATAATTTCAAATAAATGCTAGTCGAGGTCATAAGATAAAGCTAATTGGAGTGATTTGATAATTTAAATAGTTCAAGGAGGAGCTACAAGTTGAATAGGAAATTGATAACGAGGAAGGCGGTAACGTATCAAATTTTGTTATTGGTAGACAAGGTTGGTTCAAGATAAAATCCAGCTAAGTTTCTGGAGGGAATTTATAGCAACATTAATAAGACGGCCCAACGTCGGAGGAGATAATTATAATCTTGTTTATACATAGCATAATTAATATGGTCACCCAAATGATCGGGCGCGAATAATTTAGGGGGACATAGCATAATTAATATAACAGCCCAACGTAGGGGCTCGATAATTCCAGTAGTTTATAGCAATATATATATATATATATATATATATATATATAAATTTTCAGATTCGACAATAAACAAATTTTCGAAAACTAACTAATTCGAAAAAAAATTATCCTTACCCATTTTCCTCTCTTCCTCGGTTGAACGGCCTTCTTCAACCGCTTCCGGCTAGCTCATTTGGATCTCCTCTTGGGTATCTAGATTCACTCGCATATTCTCAATCATACACACACTAGCAATGAAACCTCAAATACAACCAACATACAAGCTTTTATTTATAACTATTTACAAATGAAATGCAATAGTGTCCATATTTCATTGATCACGTTACACTTCAGAAAACCTTATTTTATAATGTCCAGTATTTTATTTTAAAATCATTAAACACATAAATTGTACCCGGAGTAAATGGGCCTTGAACAATACCTTCTGGAAACTTCCTTCTTTATAATTTATTTATTCATTTTACTCTAACTAAACTCTGGGGTAGGGTGAGCTCAGAATAACCCAGCTAATTATGCATTTGCATACTTTTAAAACAAATACCAAAGCAAAGCCATGTACTCTTCACAAAATTTTCACGTTCTGATGGAACGTTTTAAAGCTTTATAGACACCTTCAACTTTCTAGTTAAATGCCGTAATAAAGTTATTTACACGTATTAAGTTTAATACGTAAATAATACACACTACTTTGAAATTTCACTCTCATACGTTCTCCCAATATTTACAGTTTACAAAGTCACAATTCAAATCGTTACCTAGAAATTTATAGTAGATTTCTGCTTTGTGGATGATGCCATGTATTTCTCCTATCTGTTCTGCAGGTCGTTTCTAGCTGTTACTAGAAAAACTCCATCTAAATTAAACTGCTAACGCAGCCTCCCCGGTGTAACCAAATTCCAAATTCCATTTAAAAATTTTTTCTTCATTAATTAGATGCTTCAAACCACGTTGCTTAATGTCCCGACACGAGTTGATTATAATTATAGGTGATACCTCTATTAAAATGTAATTTCGGCACACTTAACCGCGTATTTAATTAAGAGACTACCACCATGTAATATAATTTAACTCATTTAGTAATACTTACAACTCGTGATACTTAGATACTTCGTTTGGAGTGATCGAAAACTTAAGGGCTTTAATCGTATTTTCCTAAACTATTTATATTTTTCAAATGGAACCTCTCCATACCTGCCTAGCGCGAAATACCCTGCTAACAACACACATTCTCAAAATTTTGCACTCAACCCCATTTTCAAATCCGCGAATTTTTATTACTAATTATAATCTTTCAAGAAAATGATGCTACACTATTCTCGTGTCTGTTTTAAATCAAACTAATATATCGACCAATCGTAGACCTAGTGACGCTTCACAATTCCCTCCTATCCTATTAGTGTCTCTTATTTATGCGTTTTCTCTGTCCCTTTCTACCCTGGTTTGAGTGGTACAAAATCGATATTCTTGACTATCTGCTGTCTAAACACACGTGGACTAGCGACGTGACTTTAAATAACCCCTGTTTAGTATTTCATGCTAAAACATTCAACCGTTTCTAATATACGTAGAATCTGCATGTTTATGTACTCAAATTTATTAGAACTTGACATTTAAAAGTGTGCAGGTGTTCGATCATAACGAACGTTTTAAATGCAATTCTTCGAGTTTTGTTTCATGGTATTTCAACCCTCCCTGATATATTCGTTTGTTAGCAACGTGTTTCACCTTGGGTTTTTACAGGCTTTTATGCTTATTATATATCAATAATTGTTCAATTAACTCCAATTAAATTAATAAACGCATGGCATTGACTTCTACCTTTTAATTCTTTGCAAAGCTATTAAATTTTTAATTATTATTTGTACAATTTGATTAATACCCGTTACTTAAAAATAAATTAATTAATATTAATTTCGCACGTAATTTCTGTTTATTCCGTTATACAGGGTGTTTTGAAATTGCTTGGTTTATTTTTATTTTTAACTCTTTGAAACCACTATAATATATATATATATATATATATATATATATATATATATACAAATCAAACTCGAATGTTTCACACTTTTGTTTAGGTAAACATCTTCTTTTTACATAAACATTTTCAGAATTTACTAGAAAGAGGTGTTGATAATATATTTTTTAAAATAATTCAGTGTTTAGTCGGCTTTAGACGGTTGAACATTCCTTTTTATAAATAATTTTTTTATTATAATAATAATGGCTTCTGATAGTGATAGTGAAGTTTACGCAAATAATTTATCGCAAATTTAGAGTGATTTCGATATTGCTAAATTTGAGAGCTAGTGTGAAAGTGATGAAGACTTCTTTTATCTTAGAAGACGTAGAGTTTTACTAATACAGTCTAGTGTTTCTAAACAAAGTGACAATGAAGTAGTGGAGTGGTCAGAACATGATAATCCTCCAATTATTGAACAATTTTTAGGACAAAGTGGCGTTGTTGAGATACCAAATAATTCAGAAAGTGTGGATGAAGTGGTTCAAATCTTCATAGGGAACGATTTGTTCGACTACATGGCAGAAGAAACTAATCGTTATCACTCACAAAATGTTGATAGATTTAAATCTGTGAAATGGAAAAACGTGTCCGCAGTAGAATTGAAACAAATGTTAGTATTACTTTTACTTATGGGCAAAGTTCGTAAAGAAAGCAGAGTTGAATATTGGTCTACAGACAGAACAATTAAAACCCCAATTTTTGCGTAAGTGATGAGTAGATATCGTTTCCTCCAAATATAGTATTTGTGGCATTTTTCTAATAATGAAAATGACATCAATGAAAGAGATCGACTTAAAAAAATTCGCTCAATTGTATCTTATTTTCAAACAAAATTTGAACATGTATGTAAGCCTCAACGAGAGTTGGCAATAGATGAAAGCATCATGCCCTGGAGAGATCGCCTATTATTCAAGGTGTATAATGCTTCCAAAATCACCAACTATGGGATTCTTATTTGAATGTTTTGTGAAACAAAAACAGGATATATATGCAATTTCCGAATATATCATGGTGAAGGGAGTCGACTTCAGGAGACAATTTACTCCTCCTACTAGTATGAAAACTTGTGGTACCACGTCTACATGGACAATTATTACAATAGTGTCGATACGAGTCAAGTCTTGTTACAAAATGGATTCCTAAATTGTGGTACTATGCGTAAAAATAGAAACCTTCCTGCATGTTTACAAAATGCAAATTTAAAAACAGGTGAATCTATGTTTCTTTGTCGAAACGATATTCTTTTACAATGCTGGTAATCAAAAAGGCCAGTTCGAATGATATCAACAATTTATTCTGCCACTATCATAGAAAGTACAAATATTGATTGGAAGACAAGAGAAAACATTTGGAAACCGATATGTGTTATCGATTATAATAAATTCATGAAAGGCGTCGACCGCGCTGATCTGTACTTGCCATATTATTCTATTGTACGATGCACAAAAAAATAGACGAAAAGCACAGTGATGTTTTCAACGCTTTTACAGTTTTTAAAACAGTAAATGTCAATTCGAAAAAAAGTTATAAAAAATTTTTGCACGATGTGACCAAAGAATGGATAAGTGGTAATGTTAGAGATAACCTTGATGACAGAGTTCTAGATAATCCTGATGATCCAGGACCGAGTACATCAAGTACATGTAGAAGAAACGATTTTGCAAACAGATTATTGGATGCCAAAAAACATAAAATTATAAAAACATTTACGGGTGGAAAAAAATAACCCCTAGAAACAATGCCGTGTTAGTGGTACTCACAAGAAAAAGAGTTTAACCTGTTTTACGTGCCAGTTTTGCGACGTGCCCCTTCATAAGGTAGAATGTTTTTTTAAATATCACACATTTAAAAATATTAGTGTTAGAAAATATTTTTCAAAAACTATAAGATAATATATTATAATAAATTTAAATAGTTTATAAAATAGAAGAAGAAACAATTTTCCAAACAGATTATTGGATTCCAAAAAACATAAAATTTAAAAAATATTTACGGGTGGCAAAAAAATAACCCCTAGAAACAATGCCGTGTTAGTGGTACTCACAAGAAAAAGAGTTTAACCTGTTTTACGTGCCAGTTTTGCAACGTGCCCCTTCATAAGGGAGAATGTTTTTTTTAAATATCACACATTTAAAAAATATTAGTGTTAGAAAATATTTTTCTAAAACTATAAGATAATATATTATAATAAATTTAAATATTTTATATAAATAGTAGAAGAAACGATTTTCCAAACAGATTATTGGATGCCAAAAAACATAAAATTATAAAAACATTTACGAGTGGCAAAAAAAAACTCAGAAACCACGTGTTTGTGCTACTTACAAGAAAAAGAGTTTAACCTGTGTTATGTGCCAGTTTCGACGTGCCCTTTCATAAGGAGAATGTTTTTTAAATATCACACATTTGAAAAATATTAGTGTTAAAAAATATTTTTCAAAAACAATAAGATAATTTATACATTATAATAAATTTAAATAGTTTATATAAATAGTTCAAGACATAAGATAAATACTTCAGTTTAGATTGTTATGTCTGAATTTTACAAACTACTTCTTTATAAAAGTGATTGTTTCTTTAACTACCACACTCTGCAAGTATTATATAGGTTTAAAATACAATAAAACATTTTTTACAAAATATCTATTGATTTATAAATGTGAATTTATCAATATAGTTGACATTTTGATTAAGTTGTACAGATAGGTTAGGTTACTTTATAGTACCAAACTTTTGATAAATTAAAATATAGTGGTAAGTAGTATTGTGCCAAATTTTATTGTAATCTAACTATTACTTTTGCAAATATTATTTTTTTGGATCGCGCAATTTTTGCTTATCTCGCAAATTATGCCCGCTATGCAGCATAGTTTTATTTAGGCTACCCGCTCATAATGGGAACTGTAGAGCTAAATAAAATAATAAAACTTAGATTTGTTTGAAATATATGGAATAGGATAATTGAGTGTAATTTGCAACTTCCAAAAAATGTATTTCAAATAAACAAAATGTTGAGAATAGTGTTGCTTACCCCAAATAATACTGTCAATATTGAATTCATGTTGTTTGCTAAGTTGTCATACAAATAACCACCTCACAAAAATATAAATAACTAAAACAAAACTTCTTTGATCTTTAGTCCAATACTTTAATAACAATAAACTTCTTTGTGTAGTTTCGAAGCTTGTGGATTGTTCACGGAATGATTATAACTTTGTGTACAAATACCAATTATTCGAACTGCAGTCTTTTATATGTACAGGTCGACTCTTCTTAGCATCTCGAATGAAAGTTTTTAAACGTGTTCCAGGAGTGTTTCTGGGTTATTTTTTGTCTCAAAACTATTTCATAAAATATTGTTTGCTGCACACAGAGAAAAAAACGAAAAAAGCAAATTAGATGACTAAGAAACTCACAAACGAAGCTATTTATTTTATGGACTTCTGAATGCCTAGGGCCACAATGTTAACACTTCGCAGTAACAGCGATAACATCTATTCAAGTTAAAATAGTTATACAAATTTATTATACATTAGCATTAACGTCATGACACGCTCACGAAATATTTAAAATATTATTATGACCGTAATTGAATTGCAAATGTTTTTAACACTAGAAAAGAAAGCAATTTAGGTCGTAAAGTTGTGCTACGGATTTCTAAGTTGTAGAATTGGATGTTGCGGCTTCACGGCAAAGACATAGGGTTGGTTTCGCGTAGGTGAAGATGTTGTTACGTTCAGTTTCACGCTTCTAAATATTTTCGTTCGATTTACGACTTTTTCGTTTATTCCCACACTTCTCCTTCGACATTGTGTATAACTACCTGTTATTGGGGACGCCTCTGATCACGTATTATAAGTTAGTAACTCGACTTGTTTCCCTAAAACTCATGTATTATTCTGTTAAACATTCTTTCTTGCGATTCTAACGCTTTGGCATTTTACTGTTATGTTTTTATAGCACTAGCTATTCCTAATTCATTATTATTCTACATCATTGTTTGAGTGCAACTATTTCTATAGTTGACACATTCCGACCTCCTAATCATTTAAAATAGCTTTTCTAATATTGTTTAATTTTCTGAATTTACATGATCCGATTAGGCAATCCATCTTACACGTTCATATAAATACGAGCACTGGTTAATTTAATCAGGCATAGATTTTATGCGTTTCAAAGATTCTAAAAGTGTTCATTTAATATGTGGCATCCAAACATTTTAATCGATTATCATATCGTTCAATTTTATTCTGCATTTCCTTCTGACATATATTTTATGCGTAAGTGATCCTATTATTTTAAAAGCAGTGCCCGTCTTTTCCGAAAAATTTACATTTTCTGTGCATTGCCCACTGATTCGGATTGTTACGTTCACCTACGACGGTAAACGAAAACCGTATCCTGTTATTTTGTTATTCATTCACATCGATTTGGTTTCAACTCTTCAATACGCCAACAACATCTTGTATATTATACCTGTTCACAATAAGTACGCTTCCTAATAATTTTCATTTTAAACCTATTTACTTCGAAACGAAAAGCTTATTCTATAAATTAAATAGTTAATACCCTGTTTTAAGTATCCGTGAACTTGTTACACATTTCGATTGCGCATAATTACTTTCTAGATTGCTTCAATCTAAAGTCTCGTTAAAATAATGAATCCTACTTCACCGATTAAACTTGTTTCGAATTGCTAATCACATTCGTATGTTTGATAACCCCGGTATGAATGTAGATTGGTGCTATTAAACGAGTTAATAATTATTTTTTTCTGCATAAAAACAAGCACACTGTGGGGTAAGTACTTGCAGTGTTAAAAAAATGTACTAACCGTTACTCGCATTTATTATAGATTCCTCTGGTAGATCTGACGGCCATTGAATTGCCGCTCCTTTTGTTATGGGAGGACACCCACACTGCGGGATCTCGAGCTCCTCTGCTCCGCCCTGTCATTAGAGAAGGTGTGATAAAACTTACACTGTGGACGTTCAGGTGAGTGTTTATGCACTATTTTCTTGTATGGGTCCTATGAAATTGATCGAAACAGTATATTTATCAGGCTGTACGTGATGACTCAACTTAGTATTTTTAAAATGATTATCGTTATGTGAGATGACATTTATTATTCATATTGTATTTATCGTGACCATCCTCTATGTTTAATTGTATGTTTACGAGGATGATTTAGAACTGTGAGTTTTCCTTTTTTGAACTGTAAATTTTAGTTAGTTAAGACATTGTAGTGCCAATGTTATATATGAACATTTATGTTTACGATGATAATTTAAAGCTGTTGCTTTCAGAGTTGTATTTTTTTTTGTTTTTGTTGGAATCTGTTTTGGTGTTAAGCAAAAACTATATCAATACTTGTTTCTACTAACTTTCAGTTTTTACGACCCTAAGGAATTTATGTTTGACTAAAATAACTATCTGCGCCCCATGTAGAGTGCAGGTAGTTACCCTTACATTTTTATGTTTTTATAACACTATGGTTTTTCTAGCTAGTAGTCTTATACTTGATTTCAGAATGTTCAGAAGTTCTTTTAAATAAATGTGTCTAAATAAAACATTTATGCCAAACTGACTTATTATTATTTTTATATAAATCCTACTCCCATATCCAAGAGTTTTGTTAATTAAAATTTGTAGTGACCTAAAAACTGCAGCTCGCCATGTTGAACAGTATTTTTTTCTTTGGGTTTTTTTCCTGCTATATGTACAATTGTAGTTGTTAATTTTTCATCTTTGGGTGTACTACGCTTTTGTCTCTCCAAAATGCCACATAGATTAATTATAAGTATTAAGAAGCATGTTTAATTTCTTATTTTTATTTCAGGCTTTCCTTTAATTTTTTTTCGTGTATTGGTAAGACCCGGGCTACTAACCGATTGAGCCCGGTCATTCTTTCTTTATTTTTAAGCTACGTCAATGTACGTAGCCAGATGTTTTGCAACATTAACGAGTCTTGGTACTTTTGTGATAATTCATCATTGAACGAAATCAATAATAATTAAATGTTTTACCTCTCTGAGTTAGGTGAAAGATAAGTATTTCGACACATGGTATGTTACAATTTCTTCGCGTATCAAGAGAATATTGTTGATCAACATTTGGTGTTTGTGCATTTACAAATAAACCACAAAAGAACTCAAACCACATTACTCCGATAGACGGAGCAAGTTTACAGAACCCGTTTGGGAATTAACTTCGCTAGTTTTTTTATTTTTTAAAATTCTTACTAGGAATTCTTATAAATTTAATATTTTTAGCTTAAAACGCTTGTTTATAAGAAAGTATAAGCACTGCCTTTTTTACTACACATCAGTTTTACAAAAAAAGATACTCACTTTGCATATAGATTATTCAAAATTGTCAGTAGAATATAATTATTTTAAATAGTTTTTTTTGTTTATTGTTAATAAAAATTCGATGGAGATGTCCTTTTGTTCATCTTTGGACCCCTCGCTACGCGTGTGTAGTTAGCATGGCATTTCTAGGTTTTTTTCTTATTGTATGTAATCATGATTTGTGCGGGTTCTTACTTTATTTTTTTTGGGTTCAGCCTGACCCCTGCGTTCTACGGTAACAATGTTCATGGTTGTAAGTGACTCTGGCTCGGGATACTCTAAATACAATGTGGCACCTCGTGGCAGTAATTGCAGTAGGATTTTCATAGCTTCGCTACGTACGGTTGGCGTACGGAAAATTTCTTGGTTGGTAAAAATGGAAGTGGGCTGATGGCGGAATGTGCCTAATCCTAGTGTGCTCGTTGGCATCACATATTTTAGGAGGTGGTTCTGATGCAGTGACGGTTTTGCGAGGAGATCTGTTCTAGTTGTAGTGTAATCCTGTCCGTAGTGCTGTGAAAGTTTATTCAACTACATCAAATTATATTTGGTGGTCAGAGTCAGACAATCTGAAAGAAAACCATTAGTGCACAAGAGACTTGGTGATTCCCGTTTTGCACTCTTCGTAAGTTACCTTCAAGTTTGGTGGCTTTCTTAAAGCTTTCTTGGAGCTCTTTTTACACCGAGCATTGTTTGTATCGTACATTCAGGCGATCCTATTTTGTATACGAGGGAAGAGTCCATTATTGGTTGAAGAGTGATTTATGCGTGCATCATATTTGTTTACATGCTACATGCTTATAAGTAAGTTGGTTAGGAGTATGGTTAGTTACATACTCCTATAACGCATATCTTTGCAGTTGTATGTACTGCCTGTTTAAAGGAGGGAGCTAAAGACAACTGTCATGAAAGAACAAAGGTGGAACAAAAACGCATGCATACAAGCGAGAGGCATAGAGTTAATCATACAGCTAGTATTGTAGGGAGACTTAAACAAATTTACTTAGCCGAGGAAACAAAATCGATAATTTCAAGGAATTTTAAACCAAGCACGCGTCGGTTGAAAGCGGGAAAAAAGAGCCAAGCAAGGTGATTGGAGAATATAGATATACGTGCGACAGGTTGAGATTAAGAAGGGTAAATATTCAGCTCGTGGATGCATATACGTGAAATGAAGTTATAGGTATAAGCGAGATGAAAGATGTTTTGTTCTAGTCAGGAGTCGTAAAAGTAGTGGGAATGAACTGAACCGTTGAGACTAATTTTGTGGAATGAAAGTGGCAGTTGACAGTTAGAGACGTTTTACCAAGTATTTGTGTGTTTTGTTATCGGAATTCATGCAAAACTGAAATACGTTAGAGATTTTTCATTGGAATACGAGGCGGTTAACAAACAATTTTAAGAATTGTAGAAATGGGTACGAATTGTTCGTGCGATTTAGAAACACGGGGGTGAATTCTTGGTTAAATAACCGTTTTCGAAGAGGGGCCTCGCACTTTTTAATTTCACAGTCATTCGCGACACATCTAGTTACCTTCAAGTAAATTAGTACAGTTTGATGAAGTTATTTAAAAGCATTGACGCCAAGGAGACACCTCCCAAGTCCTATGTTTGCTTGATGGCACTATAATATGCAGAACCTTTCATTTGATGCGTTGTATGCAAAGGGTTATCGGTATTTTCGGGTGTCTTGTAGCAACTCGCATCGGATTTGGATCAAATAGGTATTTGATTCTTGGGGAATGTTTACGATAGTTTCCTGTAATTTTTGAAAAATCAGAAAATGGTCTTAAGGGTTATAGCGTAAACAAAACGGCCATCTTTAAATATGGATTCGGATTTCCAGCTGGTATTTACGATAGATTTTCGTAAAAGTTTGTGTGATTTCATGTGCTCAACACACGTTGATTATGTGGTTATTTCCTAACTAGTATTGCATTTATTTAAACAGAAAGTATAGTGCCATTCGTACTAAATTCGTACGCTTAAGCCGTATCTGCTGCTTTATAGACATCCTTAATAAATATAAAACTTACGTGGGGTATGTAACGATATCACTGTTTTGAATTTCTATAGAAATTCAGCCGCTGTATTCAGCGTTAAATGTAAGCGGAAGATAAGTATAATAATCTCCTTTCATTATCTAATTTAGGCGCATCATCGTATTTGAGTCTACTAAGTTTAATGTTATCGTCGTTAAGACTATCTAAACGGCTAACGGCTAACCATTGTTTATAACTTCTATACATAAGCATCTTTAAGGGACTGAACTTCTTGACCGTAGGTCTCGTGACCACTTGACAATTTTACGATGCAATCACTTTAACTTGTCTAGTTGCATGATATATAAATATACATATATATATATATATATAAAATAGTTGAGCATGGCCGTAGGTACTTTTTATTTCCAGTCTAACGCGTGTATGGGTATATCCGGTAAAAAACTGTCCAATATTCCCAAGTGAGAAGTGGTAGGTGGAAGGTGGAAGCTGAAGTGTGAAGTAGTAGGTGGGGTGTGGCAGGGGGCGGGGGGAGGGGGGTGGAAGGTGAGAGGTGGAGGTGAGAGATGGGCAGTGGGGGGTGGTAAAGGAAGGAAAAGTGGAAGAATGTTCCAGACCTTGCAAAAACAGCCATACCTTCTTTTCTAATAATTTGACTAATATAGCTTGGTCTAGGTCTTCCTATACTCTTCTATCTTAGTCTTATCTACCTTGCTCTACATAGATGTTAGCAACCTGATGATTGCTAAAGAACTCCGACATGTCTAGATGATTCCTATTTATAAGGAAATGAAATATTATCTGGTTATCCCCTCCAAAAAAGGAAAAGTTTTAAACTATATGTTATGGTAAGGCTTAAGCAACGAATCGCTGCTAACATGCCAGACCGCTAACTAATTATGAGTTATGTCATGAGACGTTTATTAGATTATATGTTATGGTAAGGCTTAAGCAGCGAATCGCTGACAACATGCCAGACGGCTAACTAATTGTGAGTTATGTCATGGAGACGTTTGTTAGGTTATATGTTTTGGTAAGGCTTAAGCAGCGAATCGCTGCCAACATGCCAGACGGCTAGCTAACTGTGAGTTATGTCATGGAGACTTTATTAAGCTATATGTTATGATACGGCTTAAGTAACGAATCGCTATCAACATGCTAGAACGCTAACTAATTGTGAATTATGTCATGGAGATCTTTGTTAGGTTATATGTTATGGTAAGGCTTAAGCAGAAAAACGCTGCCAACATGCCAGACCGCTAACTAATTGTGAGTTATGTCGAGACGTTTATTAAATTGTATGTTATGGTAAGGCTGAAGCAACAAATCGCTACCAACATGCCATAGTGATGGATTCGAACCGAACCGAACCGAACCATGCCCTAGGTTCGGTTCGGTTCGACAATTTTTTAGTCCAGTTCGGTTCGAAAAAATATATTCCGGTTCGGTTCGGTTTGGTTCGAAAAAAACGAACCGAACCTTGAACCGAACCGAACCGGTTCGATGTTTTGATATTTTAAACAACTAGTGCGTTCAACTACAACAATTTAAATTTGAATGTAGTTATTATATTTAGTAGTTGCTACTTTCAAATAAACACAACATTAATTTGCTTTAGATTTTAGTAACATAAATCATATTAATAATATTTGTCCAGGTTTAATTTTTCAATACGTACTCTATTTAACAAAGCGTAATTACAATTAGGTTAATAGTGAAAGCCACCTCTAAAATTTAGAATGTGTTAATAATTGATAATTTTTACTAATGTCATTTTAACGTGCAAGAACGATATCACACGATCTTTGCGATTACTTTTATTGTAGTTTTAATTAGTATAAAAAGAGTATCAAGACAATAAGGTGTTGCTGATTTCTTATACAGTACAAACAAAAAGCTGTTTGTCAGTTTATTTTTATTTTTTTATTATTATTTCTCTTAAAAGAAATATCAGATGGTTCTCGGAAAGAATCGTAAATCTACTTCAAACAGCGTTTACGTTCAACATAATAAAATATAACAGTATTTATGGCACTGGCATTATGTCTGTTTGTTATTTGCATAATACTGTGCTATTTTATGTCGGCATTAATTGAAAAGTTTATGCCGTCATGAGTCATAAACTTCAACCCTTGGTTTTGAGAGAAAGTTCGGGGTCATTCTTCTGTTATATCGGCTACTTCTAAAGACGTTGGTGGTAATGGTCACACTAAATAAACAGTAAATATTATGGTACCATACGTTTTGTAACACAATTTGTTGAGCGATTATGTACAAAAAAAAAGGAGATTAGTTTTTGCTACAAGGTCACATT